>CALZFC010000001.1:4727500-5327500 GCA_945643635.1 Allodiplogaster sudhausi | reverse complement strand
CAAGGTCGGCCCCGGCCCCCGCTCCCGTGCTCGGCCCCGGCCCCAAGGGTCGGCCCCGGCCCCGGCCCCGGCCGCCAAGGCTGGGGGCCGGGGCCCGGGGCCGGGGCCGGCCACCCCTGCTCCTCTGGTGATTCTGTTTGTGTGGGATTTCCTTTTGGATCTGCTTCTTCAGATGAGTACTCAACGTCGTTCTCTATCAGTTGTCTAAATTCGTAGAAGTCAGTCCTTAAAAGCGCTTCCGATTGAGCCTCCTTAATGATATCACCTTCCGTATCAAACAGTTCATCAAGCTCGTCCCTTTTGTTTTCAGATGCTGGTTTGCAAAGGGCAAATCGAGCCTTAAAGATAGGCTGTCTTAAAGGAGGGCGATCACCGAAAAGTCATTGCCGATTTAGGAGACATCTTAGCTATTTTCGAATAGTCTCAGGCGTGAGGAAAAAGAAAAAGCAAATGAAAAAGAACAAAAAAGTAACATATTCAAGTATAAGATACTTGAAACAGCAAATTTGGAATGAATTTGTGATTGTTGTCCGTGCAAAAACGTGGTGTTACAGCACTCGACTGTAGATTAACGGCCACGTACCCATCGCGGGAAAATTGAATTTACAAATATTTCAAGACATTTTTTGTTTTATGCCTTGCCATATCTCTTATGTGAATATTCTATAATAAACTAAAGAATATTAGGCAAAATAGTATCAAATAAGTAAACGAGCAATAACATCTCGCTCCGGAAAAAAACTGCCTTTTCGAAAACAGCGCTACTCGTCTACCGTACTTTTTTAGTAATCCGATGGACTTCCATTCGAAACCTTTGCTCGTTTGAACATACGATTGCAGTTTTTCGGTAATCGTGTTTTTTAAGGGAGCCTCTCTGTAAGGATCAAGCAGCCCTCAATGGGAGCCTGCCCCGGGGTAAAACTTTTGCTTTAGTAATCCAAAATTTTATGAGAGATACCCATGTGCCCTATGAAGAAGATTAGTAGGTCAATTTTTTTTTATAAAAATTTTTTCTTTGAGTGGGTATGCAAAAGTAGGGAAAAAGTTTAAGTAACCATAACTTTCTTTTAAAAAGTTATTTTTCAATTATCTTTTCTTTACAAGTATCCCCATTGAATGCTAAACAAAAAGTTTTTAAATGTATTTAAGTCAAATATTTTATTTTTACATCGAAAAAATATTTGCAATATTTTATTTTGACGGTTAAATACCTTATACTTATTTGTTTTTAAGTTTTATATCTCAAAATGAAAAGCATTGAAAACTGTATTACATATTTTCCTTTCGTTTAGCGTAGAGATCCCAAGGTGGGTTAAAAATTGGCACAAATAGGAGTACCTCGGAGACGCCTGATTCAAGGAATGCGCGAAGAAGAGGTTAATTTCTCCAGAAAATTAACTTTTCAAAGATCCATAGAGCATTTTTCCGGTACTCCATCTGAACTGAAAATGGTGACTGACACGGCATGTCTTTTATATTAATACCAGTGCCGAAAAAGTGCCCTGAGAAGCTGAAAAAGTCAATTTTCTGGAAGGCCATTTACGCAGCCGTTATTTTTCGCTGATTGAACTTGTGTTATATGCCATTCTATAGCTTTCACTTAGACAAACAACTTTCTCATACATAATTTTATGATGAATAGCTTGTTTGATCTACTTTTTTGGTTACGAATGTTTTTACCACTTATTTGGTTTTACGGTCAATTTACACTTTTTGACAGATACATTTATTTAAATAGAGCGCAAAAATATCTATTGGTTAATAAGTCAGCATTTAAGATTGGATTTTCAGAAATGAATTTTTTTATGGCATTTTAGCTCATTGATAATGCACGTCGAATTTCATGGGTTCAAAACCGAACCGTGCAAACTTTTTTGCAGGCTTTTAGAACGGGAAATCTGCAATATAAACATCGGCTTTGAAATATTTGTGCTATGATTAGCAGAATGATGTATAATATGAATAGGAATCATGCAGATTGCACAAAACTTGCAAAACGCAGATCTGTCAGTTTGGCGCTACGGCCATAGGAAAATCAAAACTGCCATTCGTAGAGACCTTGTATTCAAATATAAATGATGTATCGCTAAACGAAAAAAAAATATGTACTACAGTTTTTAATGCTCTACATTTTGAGATATAAAACCCGAAAACAAATGAGTATAAGGTTTTTAGCCGTCAAAATAAATCATAGCAAATAATTTTTCGATGTAAAAATTAAATTTTTGACTTAAATACTTTTTGTTTAAAATTCAACGGGGAAAGGTAATGTAAAAAGGATAGTTGAAAAATATTGATTTTAAAACCTGATAAGTTAATTCAAATATTACCCATACTATTAACTGTTCACGCAAGTATGTTTTTTTCAAAAAAAATTTTTTATTTATTCTTGTTACTGGTGCTCTGTGCCATACTTGACAATGTTTTTGCACTCTAATTCCAACATCTGGATCTGGGGCAGGTCCTAGTGGGGGCATACAGAAAGGCTCTCTTATCTCTACAAGAACTATCAGCATAACATCTCAAGATTGCACTGCTTGGAAGTGCAAAGAATGTTGAAGAAAATCTCATGTTTGAGTTCGCATGTTGGAATACGAATGACAGCCAGGAAGTGCGAGTCTCACGTATTCTATGTAATTAGAGTGACATTGTGAACATATACATAAATGCTACACTCCACATAGCAAGAGTGACAGATGAGAGATGCCGAGTCACGTTGAGATAAATCTATACAATACATATGTCATTAGCTTAAGGCTACCACTACAACAAATTGTATGTTAGAAAAGATATTTTTGGACATGTATTTTTCCATTCAATACATGCAATTACATAGAACTTATCATCACCTTGAATGAAGAGGGAAAGTACAATATGTATGTATGTCATGTCTAACATAAGTTCATGTAACAACATGTTACATGTTTGTGCATATTATACCTTAAGTATGCCCAAATATGCAATATCAATCTTGCATTTTCTTTAGACTTGTAACTTATTTGTCTATAAAACCTAAACCAGAAGAAAAAAAATCGAATAAAGAAATGCTTGAATAGATTGAGGCGGCCATCTGAAAAAATTTTTTATCATAAGCTTTGCATTTTTCCTCTTCATGCTATGCCATTTGCAAATCATACATGCGTATCAAACAATCTCCGCCCCAAAAAAATAATGCCGACATGATATAAATGAGACTGTTATTTATTCAAAATTGACAGAAAAAAAGAAGAAAGTGGCCTTATCACGTTGAAATTTTCTTTTATTCAGCGAGTCAGGTCATTTTCCGTTTCCTTTATGCTTGTATTATTCGCAAAGATAAAGCTCGTCTGCAGCTTTCAATTACCAGAACAACTACGATATGTATATGAATCTTTTTTCCTCCTACAAGTGAACATCTGGCTTAACTTGCTGTAATTCTTTTTATTTGAATGAAACAAATCTTTTTCGGCAGCGGTGATTCAGCAACCACATATTAAAATAAAACGCTATAGCACACTTATCTACTCTCAACTTTACTACTCTGGAAATTATTTTGAGGTGAAAATTACAAGCGCGACAAGGCTCGAAAGCTGATGATGAAACGCCTGTAAAATGAATTGATTCTCTCACAAAAATCCCGGCGGTAGAGGCAGAGGTGTCAACGGCCCGGCCCGGCCCGGCCCGCGGGCCGGGCCGGCCCAACTTCCCAGGGCCCCGGGCCGGGCCGGGCCGGGCCCAAAAAAGTTGGGCCAGCCCGCAGGGCCCGTTTGGGCCCGATTAGCACACGATGTCGTCCAGTCAAGACGACTGGTAGCACTTTTAAATGCAAAACTTTCTTCATTTGTTCATTTTTCTCCTAAAACGTTTTCTACTATACACTAAAATGAATATACATAGCATGAACATGAAAAATTTTGAATTTCAAAATATTTTTTAGCTCGTCGGACTTTTTTTCCTCCAGAATTTTTGAAAATCGGGCTCAAACGGGCCCACGGGCCGGGCCGGGCCCAAAATTCTAGGGCCCGGAAATCGCTCGGGCGGGGCCGGCTTAGACCTTGGGCCCGTCGGGCCGGGCCGGCCCAAAAATATTGGGCCCGTTGACACCTCTGGGTAGAGGACAAAAAACTTCAGCAAAAAAAGACAGAAGTAAGAAAATGCAAAATGCCTGTAAACTTCAAGGAATATGAAACAAATATATACTTCTTCTTGCCCCGAAGATATTTTTTGTTGTTTAATTGTTTCGGCGAAACAATATTGGCGAAACGGCCGGGGAAATTGTGAAGAAACACCTGTGTAATGTATGTACATATGTACATAGGTAGACTTGCCTATAGTCACTTATTAGAAGAATAACGGCGAGGCTATCGAGAATCGGATTAAGTGTGATGAAAAGGATGACGAAATAGGAGAGGAGAGAATAGACAGCGATGCCAAAGAGAGGAAGAATGATGATCACCAGGCAAGGCGTGTACATCAGAGCGAGAGGGAACGTGATCTGCAGAGACTGGATAGCGTTGAGCTGCAGAAGAGAGAATTTAAGTTTATAAATCTCACGTCAGAAAAAGGCCAGACTGAACTGGACACATTGATGGAAGGGATAGATGCATTTCGGCTGAATCTATTATATCCTCGTGAATTATAGCTTTTACATGCAGTGAACATTTTCAATATATTTTTTTTCTAAATGGAAGCTTGTTTGTTTTTGCTATTGATTGCATGTATAATATTCTGAAAATAGTGCAATTTTTGTATGCCCTAATACACTATAATTGTTAGATATGTACCTGTACAGCAAGCACATAAAAAAGCATTCTCTGCATGCGCATCGTTCTCCTCTGAACAACGCGCATTCGCTTGAGAGCGTGCCAAGTTCGCACGGCGCAAAGGACGACGAGGTTGAGCCCATTATGAAGCAGACGCACATGAGAGCAAGCAGCTGGCGAGGGCGAGAAGAACCGTCTGAGGCCTTTAATTTGTATCGATTACTATTATGTAACGTGGTAGTAACAGTAATTGCCGTCAGAATAATGATCACAATGAGTCGAAATTCATAGAGATTTGAGGACAAAAACGTATGTATTTTTTTTAATAACCAAAAAAACTGCATAGCAGTTAAAAAAAAAACAATTTCATCATCTTATTCATCTCATTTTTAATCATTCTAAAGTTACATCTAATTCGATTGAATTTTGATTGAGCCCCCTATTTCTATGATGGTAGGCTTGCTACGAACAAAGAGAGATGCACAAGAGGAGCCAAAAACAAAATCAACTCTCCATGAATTTTTGAGAAGCGAGCGCAACAAAAATACGAATTTCGAGTAAATGTTGTCGTAAGCGTGACAAGGATAGCAAAAAAGAAGCCCAACCCAGTAATGGCCAGCGACGTATCCGGCGCCGCCAGATACGTAGTCCTGAAGATGCGGCAGTATGTACGCGTCGGACTCGTGATGATCCGCTCTCCAGCCAATGACTAACGACAGAAACCATGCAGCCTGTTCGAACACGAAGATGAGCACGAGAATGAGCACGAACCACGAGCGACAAAAGAGATCGACCAATTCTTGTCTGAGCGAGCAGCAATATGACTTTTGTGATAATAGTGGCTGTAAAATTCAAAAGCAGCACAGAAAGTCTAAAGTAAAAATAAGAAGAGACATCAGAAATCATTTTCTTAATGAACTGGCGTAGAGGATTACTTTGTATATGCTGACATCTTCAACAATAGTGTGGCGCATAAATGAATGCAGTAGGATTTTTTTTTTTAATATGTAAGAGCATAAGCTTGGATTGTCTCTCTTCTGTTATTGCGAGAATGCGCATCTGCTTACCGCAAGACCGCGAAGAATCGATAGACAAAGTAGATGGCGAGAAGGATGAAATCAGTTTGTCTATCGATACCTCGTGCTTTTGAGGTAGATTCAAAGTACATATGCATTGTATATATACAATTTATCTACATGAATCCAAGTTTACAGCTTCCTATTTGACTCCACCTTTGCAGTCCTTAATACGTCGGTCTCTTCCGTCTTGCCTGGTTCATTCTGCTTCTCGTCCTCGTATTTCTGCTCGAGCAGGCCATCTGGTTTCTTTCTCTATTCCTTTCTGTATCCGTTGGCTAGCACGCAGACTCCGAAACCGACGCGTACATCTTTCCGCGTCTCACCGGCTTTCCGTATGGCGGCGCCGGCTACGCCGGTGGACTCTGCTGGGTGAAACTAATCGAGAAAAGAATCAAAGGATAGACAATTGCAACTTGGCTGGCTCTCAGAAGAATGCGAGCCGAGCAGCGGAGAACGATGAGGATGCAGAGAATGCTTTTCTACGCGCTCGTTCTATAGATTGTTTATTAGTTAACTTATTAATCTTTAATGCTTGTTTATTAGTTAATGTTCATTTATTTATATGTTTATTTATTCTGTTGTTTTCCTAGAAAACATTTTCTTAATGAATCTGAATGCAAACAACGTCTCTCTAATTGCTCGAAAATGCTTATTCAGCGAGCTATTCCAGTTCATATTATTTATATTATTATTATTTGTAATATTATTAATATCGGACCTAAAACTGTATTTTTCTGCTGTATTTTGCTAGTTTACTTACCGCTTCGCACGTGCATAGGTATGTACGTCTTCTTCGTTTTTTCATAAAGTCTATTCTGGGAATTCGTGTTTTAATAATTTGAGACTTTCTTTATATTCACTGTAAACAAAAGAAAGAATGTCGTTATGCGCGTTGATGGATGAAAGAAAATGACGTTATCAAACTTTTATCAAAAGATGAAACCGGAAATATCTCATGCATACTGCAATAATAAAGGCATCGGACAAATGCGATCATATGTACAACAAGTTAAAGATGAAAACATGTATGTATATAATAAGAAACATACATGTTCATACCAAAACAAAGTTGTTGTTCTTTTTGCGAATAAGAAATCATAGAAAAGACAAGCAATAGGAATAACTGAAGATGAAAAGGTGAAAATACGTAACAAGACTTGTCGTACATGCGTTTGTAAAGATATATACAACTACACAAATATATGTATCCATCTATCGATGTAAATGGTATTAATTCAGGCATTATAGGCAACAAAGGCGCTTTAATTCTTGCTGTTGTACGTGTAAATCCCATATTTAAAAGAAAAAAAGCTTTTATTCAAGCGCAATTGTTATCGAATATCGTTATAAATACCTTCTTCTCTAATGCGTAGTCTCAGTTGTACTTTGAGTTTGTTGTATAGAGATCACTTTCAAGTTCGTCACCTTCCCAAAAGTTAGAACGCGGATCAGTGATCTGCAAAAAATAGTATTTTCTACGTCTACTTTCACTTTCGTAACAAGCAAAAAGGAGCGAATTCAAAATGGAGTTTTTGACCCCTTAAAGGCTATCAAGAAGACATGATTGAAGAGAGCCCACCTTCGGAACGGCTTGAACAGTAGAAGAGTGACGAGTCCATTTAATGGCGCGACAAATTCGGATGCCTGAATGGCGTGAAAGAACACTTTGAAAATTTAATGAAGCCTCTTTCCTTTTAACAGTTTCAATAAAGATGTTTCTCTTTTGTGATATATTTTCTCTTTGCATAATTTCAACAATATTATTTCTAACTTGCTGCAGAAGAATAATTGCTCAATGTTTGTTGTGTTTTTTTTAGTTTAATTAATTTTTTTGATTATTTCTTTCCATCTGTACGTTCTCATTGTGTAAACTACTACGAAAAGTTCGAATTGTGTAAGCCACTAACAAGTCCCGACAGAAACTGCAGTTCGCGAGGCGCATTCTTCGGCATGAGTTGCGTGTAGTTGAGCATGAAGAGAAGCGCGCCCGTGATGGATGCGATCGGTGAGAGGGCGTGCAGGGTGAGCACCTCAAAGATATTTCCATTCATTAAAGATAAAAGATCAAGTTATTGATTGATTATCGCGGTAACAAATCGATCTATTAATCATTGAATTGAAAGCAAATTGATTTTCTTTAAATAAAAATCATGATAGTACGAAATATCGCTAGCGAACTGCGCTGTACACTCAATGACCCACATTTATTGATTTTTTTGTGGTTTCTTTTGCATTTATTCCATAATTCTACAATCATTCTCTTCAAGGATCTTCTTTAAGTTTTCTGTGCGAAAAAAAACTTTATTTTAATGTCTATAAATAAATAAATAATCGAAATACTGTAGGCGATCGGGTGAGACCAGCAATATTTGATATATGAATAACTAAATAGATACCAGCATGACTCTTCGATGTCCAGCATGCGCCGTTTGGCTCATGGCCTCGCGTCGCTTGGCGAGCAGACGAAGTGTCAAATGACGCGCGATGAGAATGACCAACGTTGCCGGGAGGGGCGCGCAGACGTTATAGAAGACGCCCGCCTTTGTCAGAGGAGACGAAGTAAACTTGCCTATATTTATTTTATTAATTTATCGCGCTTAGCATTAATATTTGAATGCGACAGCACACAATTTGTATGAAGAAAAACGTTCTCCATATCGGTGCAATTATTAAATCTTTAAAGCAGACTCTTCCATGTATATAAGATTAGAAGACGAAAAACAAGAAGAGGAAAAGAAAAAAAAGACTTTTTTATATAATTAAAATAGATCCCGCTAACAATAAGAAGGTACAAAATTATAAGAGTAAATGTTTTTGTTAAAGTACCTGTAAGCGTGGCAGTGGCCAGGGTGACGTTAGGAAAGTCTTGCTCGAAACGGCTGTGCACGACGGCATCGTCGACTCGCTCGGAATACGTGGCGATCTAAAGAAAGGAAATGTCGAATTGGAGATACATATGTACATACTAATTTCGATATATTTTTTATGATATTCTCATTTTTAAACGTGTTTACATAAAGGGCTTACAATTAGAATGATTAGAATGCCACAGGTTTTTTTTTAATTTTAATTTTTTTTTTACATTTTTTTTCGATAACATTCACACTCACCGCGTTTACAAGCGACGGAGCACAGAGGAGTGCGCTGGCCAAAAGGACACTTCGAATCATTGGCACGCCATAAGACAACGCGTACCATCTGACATTTGTTTTCTGAGCTCTCGTCATAATCTAATTCATACTGTATAGCAAAGAAAGAAATAAGAATAATTTATTACACCATTTAATATATGTATGATGCGACCACACATGATATAGTAGAAACCGTGAGATCACGAGAAAATCCTTGTAATTCGAAAGAGAGAGAGAGAGAGTGAGAGATAATTGACCATAGAACTCTTCTGAATGAGAAATTAAAAGAAATTGGGGGAAAGGAGGGAGGGTAGGGTGATGACTAATGCGTGACAAAACTTTCTAAATGACACCCCTATAAAAATTATGTAAATGAAGTACATATACCTGTAGGTAAAGGAAGCGGCAAGTAGATAAACGGCGTGTACGAAGCAGAGATGGCGAGCAGTTGTTATTATGAAGCAAAATGTTGGGCCGATAATACCACAAAAGCCGTCATTGATATAATAGACGCCGGTAGGAGAGGCGTGGAGTCTTAAAAATTATCGTTTCTTTTGTTATTGCAAATGTAGAAATGGCTCTTTAGCTCATTGACTATATTTCTCTCACCGCTGTAATAAGGCGACTGATGAAGTCGAGTAGAAGAGATCATTCGCAGCGATCTGCTCGAGAAGTACGGCAAACGACGGGAAGAGGCCAAAATCATGCAGCTTGTGGCGGCGTAGACGGACAAGAAGCACGATAAGAGTCGTGTTCACAAGAATAGCGGTGCAGGCCAAGAAGGTGATGAGCCATGGTAGTGGTTGCATGTGGCGTCGTTAACACGACTGATCTAGGTTGCTCAGAATAATGAACTTCCTTACACCTGCGTATTCTACTGCATTTTTTAAAACTAAGAGCAAATGTTCACATACTACATACATACATATATGTATGTATAGCAAGCAAGAATCAGAAAGTGCAATTGTCATGGGGCATGCTTTGCAGACTACGCTTCTAAAAGGACTTTTCGCGGGATGTAGTACAGAATCAACATATGTACATATGTTACGTAGGCAATGATAATATGGACTTCTTTTCTAGGATAGGTCATATTTTTGTCGATAATATCGCAAGGGCAATAAACCGCAGTTTACACTTTTACATTGCCTCACACGCCGCAGGGAAAGCAATTGAGCAGAGCTTCGCTCCGAAATACATACCTACTATGGTTAAATGTCTAATAGAATCACTACTTTGATTTAGCAAACTAAATGAACTTTGTTATAATACCAAGTTGGTTTCAAACCGTTGTGTCTAAAAGAATAAATATGTATCACTAGGATTCACTATTAGAAATCCGCAAGAGATCCAGACCAATAATGCTGTAAACACCTCTTGTTTCCTGTTGAATAACACATGACAAACGGGGGACAGTATGAAAGAATGTTTCCCACGGCAAATTGTCTTCAGCTCTGAATGGTGACGTTCTTGTTATTATTAAACATTCACAAAGGAGGAAGCCTGAAGCGTGGTTTCATTGGATTTTCGTGATGTCTGCAACTGTGTCTCTGTAAATTGCATACATCTCTTTCATTAAGGAAGATAGTGGATACGGAAATGGAGTAGAAATGAAGCAGTTTTCGGATCTTTTAAAGAAACCAACAACTCAATATTGATTCGATCCTATTTCTCCTGACACATGGCCGAGATTTTTTTTAAATTGCTTTATCCGGTTAATCAAGGCATTAATGAATGGTTGATGGATCCAGTATGGGAGGTATTTCGAAGTTTCTTCAATCTGACGAAGTGACCACAAACGTTCTGCTCCTTGTCCAGGCGAGCCCACCGTTTCTCCGGAAGCAGCATCGATGAAGAACGAGAGAGACGATCGAGTGCAGAGAGGAGAGATTCATTCCGAATAAGAGATGATTGGGGAGCGGCGCCACTTTACACTTGGCTTCTCGGGCGCGAAGGGAGAGATATGGCATTTGATTTAAAGAGAAAATAGTCAGGAAATCAAATGCGTTTCGTGCTCCTTTAACACAGTGAATTAAATCTTTGAATCAGCCATTCCTGGCCTGTGATGAACGTGGAAGTGATCGATGTAAACGTGATGGCCTCCTGCGTATGTTTTGAGCTCGAATATCCGAAGACACTCATGACAGAACGTTCGTCGGCATCGATCGGAGATAGGGCGCGCAATGTTAAGACAGCAATTATTTTGTAGGTCTTTGTGTGAGGAAATTCCAATAGCATTTTCTTATGGTAAGATGAAACACCTGATCTTTTAATACACATTTCTACCGCTTTTTTTAAATTTATGTTTTAAAACTTTATGTACAACCGTTTTATGGTCGCCAACCGCGTTTAATCCAAACCCGTTTTTGTTCGAGCATTAAGCTGCTCACAGATTAGAGCGCAACGGAAGTCGTAATAGTTCACACCGATTAGCAAGCAGTGTTCACGATGCATTATAGCACAATGCACAGTGAATGTTTCAGCGATGAGAACATCATCATCATCATCATCATATCCATGATAATTGGCCTTGATGGCCTCTAACTAGGCGCGGGATTATCTGTTTATTTAATGCCAGATGCGAGGAGTAAACGATGTAAACGAGCACTTGATGCTCATATAAAAGGAGAAAAAAATTAAGCTCACAATCGCAACATCTTTTTTTCAATTCGCCATTACCGTACTCTGGATTATATCTTGATGACTCATTGGAATTCAAATCTTGTCCTTAATTTCTCCTTGTCTTCTTCACTAAACGGAGATAAATAATGGTAAACAGTGCCCAGAATGCGGTCGACTTGTTCTCCTGCAGCCGCAAGGAACATACACGCAATGCTCCACCACCGTCACGAGGGTTGGTGGAGTTATCGGCAATTTCAAAGGCGTCCGGTTGTAACATTCTTCAAAAATGCAGTTAAAAGGAGCTAAAAATTCAACTTTGAATTCGCGCCTTTTTTCCTGAAACAAGGACGAGAGTGCAAGAGATTTAGACAGACGCGACTACAAGAGTCAGGAAAAATGAAAACGATTACGATAGAGTCTCGTGCTCATTTAAGCTTCCTTGAAAATGAGACGCAAAATGATCTTCCGTAATCTCTAACGGAATAAAGCACCAAGAGATAATGACGGCTTATTCGCAAGAGAGGACGCGCATTCGAAATTAATTTTAATCTTTATTTAACCACCGAAAAAAGAAAGCTTTAGAAAGCCCGAATATTCACCTTCTCGAGACAAGCTCAATGCAGATAATTAATCTAATAAAATAGGAACAATATTTTGCTGCAAACAAAAAATAATGGGCTGGTAAAGTACATATTAGACTTCTGTGTTCATTCAGTTTCGCACGTTGGCGGCATCGATCTTTAGCTATTCAGCTGTCAATCAGGTTAGTGTACTTTTTCCGGAACCAAGAATTTATTAAATTTGCGATTGTGAGGCACAATAGCAGTCCTTCACAATGGAAAGTAATTGATTTTTGTGTCTCCGGAACACTGGCAATCGAAGTTCTAGCTCAACCTGAATACACATGGCGAAAAAACACAGCATTGTTTATTCGCCGGAGACCTGTTTTATATGAGTTAGACACATAGATGACTGTCATATATAACCCAGTGATGTATATTAAGATTTAGAGAAATGATGTCGAACATGACGTCAGAAAAAAAATTTATGTTATTTTCGTAATTTTCGGCTTCACTATCCCCAGTAGTGAAGTTGTTATCATTATTAAATATGCATATATAACTTATAAAAGATATGTATGTACATACATGAGAGCACGAATGCTTAATGCAACAATCGTATGTACCATGAACATTTGTCTAGTGCAAATTATTAACGATATGTATTGCTATTCTAAAAACTTTTTTAGAGTATTTATCAGTTCTTCAAGAACGATATTCATCCGCTCAAATCACTCGCAAATACAATGATGTGTCAGTTTTTCTAAAAACTTACGGAATTTGAAATCTTAGAAATATCAGCCTTTTTCCTTGCAGTTGAGTATGAGTGTTTCTGGATGAACATGGTGTATCCTCCTGGATTTGACCCGAGATGTAAGTTCCTCCTCTTCTTGTAAAGGAGCTGTCCATGGAGATTACAATGTCTTTTTATTTTGTTTTGCTAATATTACCCGGCCTACGAGAAACCTCGCTAGTAACAGTGAGAGATCATGCAGATGGGTGCATTAGGATGAAAATCACATTTTCTAACACTGTACGGTAGGAAAAAAGAAGTGACGTCTACATTTTCTCCCCATACACACCCTCATTCTTCCAGAAACAATGTGATGATTAGGTGTGACGTGGAAAGTCCCGATTCAAATTCGAGGAGGAGAAGAGAGAGGTAAAGACAAAAAGACTCAAAAAGTCTAGTTTGTTATGCTGGATACCGTGCAAGCAAACAGCAAGACCCATTACAAGATAATGCGGGAATTTGTTATTTTTCACAAGCGGCTCACAAACTTCATGGACAGTTCCTTTGAACAATGTTGTACGGCACGCGGATTAAGCGGAATAGTTTTATTTCGCTTTTCTTTTTCTTAAGAAATTCAATTTTTTATTTTATTTGCAGAATTTATATTTTTTCATTCTGTAGGTGCGCTTAATAAGCTATACAACAGCGTTCCAACAAGGGTTGGAAGTTTCAACGAAGCAGTCTATAATTTTACGAAGTGCGGTATGTTACATATTGATTAGATTGTAACTATATGGCATTGTAATGTTCATTACACTAAACATGTGACACTATTCTTTTACACTTCAAGTACAACTGGAATTACACGTATTTTGGACGTAAAGTTGGAGGCCCGCTTTTCGCGAAGTACAACCCTCATCATCTAAAGGTTTTTGCTTGACCTCATTATATATAGTATTCCCAATTTATGGGTACTTTTTCAATTATGAAGTCAGATTTCTCTTGGTCAAAGATCTGTTCGTCTTGTGAAGTTGAAATGCAATCATTTCAACTTCTGAACATAACAAGGGTCCAGAAACAAAAAGGATTTGCGCTCTCGACGATCAATAATAATGTCAGTGATATGTTGTGGCCGTAGAACAACATTTTTTTTTTAAATTCTCTTCATATATTAATTTACAATATGACTGTTGCACAAAATGTAGGAAACATTGTTTATACTGCTGAACAATCTGCCCAAGCAAAATCACTTAAGACAAACCTGTTTAACCATGGCTGACATGCTAATTTAGTGAATCGATTATAATACAGTCAACGTGGCCACCATTAGCTTTTATGTAGTTTCTCATTTTCTTCAAGCTTTTTTTTTTTAAATATACTTACATTTTTTGCAGCTGTGCACATACATCAACTCGTTCTTCACCAAGTGGTTTGTCCAGGATACCATCAACAAAGCACGCACGGCTATCAATCATCCCCGCGTCTGGGAATGCGTCAAGACTGGCCTACGCGTGGTACGAGTCTATAATAATAAAATATAAAAAATAAATATGATTTAATACGAATATTAAACAAAATATGAAGATGTATGAAAAAAAACCTGTTGAAACAAGTGCTATTGGCAAGGGTATATTTTACGCCGTCATAGCGGACAAAAGATATTCCCTTAAAGTAAAATGTCTCATATCTCGTGAACGACTTTTCGGTGATCGCCCTCCTTTAAAATAAGCAACTAATAGCCGCTGATTCAAAATTGATGCATTAAAAGTCGTCAATATCTCGCGCCCAAACGTAATCTGTTAAATCAGAAATCCTCAGGAATATTCGAGTTGGAAACTCAACACTAAATTTGCGCTCTTTTTCTCCTTGAGAAACGTCAGATAGAACTGTTAGAGTAAAAGGAAAAAAATTGAATTGCGATCGATCATCCCACTTTGAATTGCACAGCCATATTCGACACCATTTTCTATTAGGCACGATTGTTCTCTCATTGATATGCTCTTCTATTACAGCCGTTCAATCGCTACTGGAACTACACGTGGGGATGAAGCGGAGACGAGCTTGCCTTTTTCTTGACGCCTCTCGACGTTTCTTTCCATTTGTTGGTTACGAGACATATTACCTGCATTAACAAAACGTTTTTATTGTTTATTTCAGCAATGACAAGGATTTGCACAAATTTGTCTCATTAATTTGTATCAACAGTTTTGTCGTCTTTTTCCCTTTAACACTCGTTGTAACATCAAATATACATTTGTATCATGCAGAGGAATGTCGTCAAATAAACATAGCATGGTGATTGTAAGGAAGAAGGAAAAAAAACGACGTGATTGCAAATTCGTGTCATTAACATGGTTATGAACTTTCCAAGATCGTGATGCTCTCCCATTTCTTTGGACTCTCATCATCATGAGTTCTGAAGTTCCAGTCATGTTCTTCCCTCAAATCCTCAATGCCATTTGTGCTACCGAGACAAAGATGACTGGGACTGGGTGCTGATAGCTATAATGTACTACGCGCTGTTCCTCGCAGCCCTCAGCTTCCCGCTCTGTTGCAGTGCATTTACCTCAATGAATGCTGAAGACGTCAATGTCAGCCTCCTATTTGCGCATTACAGATTTTTTTGCTGAAAATGCAGCAGCCTACGGCTGCTCTAATCCTTTTCTGATTGTGAACTCAAAACTGAAAGCACTGTTTTGTATTATGCACATTCAGATGAATTAATAAGCAATAATTTGCATGCATTAATCTAAGAAACGCCTTCAGATGGAAGAGCATTCTCAACTTCATGTGCTATTCTCTCTCTCCCTCTCTCTCTCACTTTTCTCTCTATCGCCTTCTCACTTTCTCGCCTCCCTCACTGTCTCTGCTCTCACTCTCTCTTTTCTCTCTCTCCCTCTCTCTCTTTCGCGCAAACTTTCTCCACTCTCCGCTGGTCTTGCCTTCGCATGCGCACACAGAGCAGAAAGTCACCGCGGTGGTAAGTATTACGTGGAACATAATGTTCCATAAAAAAGTACCGGACCAATCTTGTCCCGATTTACGAACTTTTACTTGTTACATCGAAAAGTTCCTAACGCGAATTCTTGCCTTCGTTATCCGCATTATTATTATTTTTAAACGCTCTATGGCTCTTACTCCCGCTATTTTCAATAACACAAGTGCACTCCGACCAACCGTGAACGCGAGGCCTACAGTTTCTCGATCTCGTACTCTCATTTCTCGCGTCACAGCACCATTATCGCACTCATTTTCTCTCTTTCTCTCTCTTGAGATAGACAAAAGGACATAAGAATTGAATAGTACATTCTCCTTCAAACCATTATAACTATTCAAATATGGAATTTTTTTAGTTTCATTCCTCTGTCGTTCAGTGGCCCAAGGTGGTCGCGTCTTCTAGCCGCACATGACTTTCATCGACCCTATTCTCTTTCGGCTTTTAATGATTCTTGGCATCATTGTTGCTGCATCTCCAGTGTACTTCTTAAATTTCTACCTCGCATGGGAAACAGGGGTTAATCTACAATTCTTCATTTTGCTCGTTAAAGATTCTGCTTAGAACGTTTTGACTCTTCTCATTGTCAGATGAAGCCATGCTACCGAGATGAAGATGACTGGCGCTGGGTAATGGCAATTTCAATCGACTACCTGCTGTTCTTCCTAGGCCTCTGCCTACCATTGATTAACAATGTCCTCGTCAACTTCGATGAGCCTGTGCTCAGCAGCGTTAGCCTCTCATTTGTGCATTATAAACTTTAGCGGACCTGATCTAATCCTGCTGCAGATTGTGAGCTCAACTGCGCATGAATATGAAGAGAAATCTTTCAATCCATACATCATTGTGAGCGTCAACAACTACAAGGTCCTTGTATATCCAAGAACCATACGTGCCGAAACCATTCGTCTTCTCTTAACTACTCTGACTTCGACATTTGAAAAAGCTTTTAAAGTGCGATTTTCAGTTCGTGGCCGATCTCGACACTGGCTCGTCTAGTTCATACATCAGCTCCCTCGGCGTTGTTGCGGCGGGCCTCACCTTTGCAATCGATCGGTGCGTTCAATCTCATCCTTGATTTCCAAAATTGTTACGATGATTCTAAGACTTTTTTGTTATCATTAAACATGAACTCATGAATATGATATACATACAGAAGGCAAGATCTTTCCAGTCCTTGTTTGCAAGAGTGCTCTAAAAGTGTTCGATGAAGCAGGTTTTTATTTCAGGACGCAAAAGTACACCTATGGCAGTGGAAGCCGCACTTATTATTCGCGCGGAGAACTTACGGCTGCGCTTCTTTGTGTCAGCGTACGATTTATATTCTTACAATTGCAATTCTTTTATTATTTAACAAAAAAAAAATTAAGGAGCACGAAATGCAACCGTAAATACCTAAATAACGTCAGCGCTGCATACATATTTCAAATTTCCTGACCATTGTAGTCGCGTGTGAGCGCTAAAAATTACATGTTAGCTAATGAAAGAAGACTCGGCAATGGAAAGAATCCGCGGGGAAAAGTCGGCGCTTTCCGTAATATTCAGGACTTTTCTTCATAGCGGATTGAGATGGACGGCCTTCCCTGAATGTTATAGAAAGTTCCATTTTTCCCGGAAGAAGTCGGGCATCCAGATTTTCGAGGGGGGAAGTCGCATATTTACAGGATCCTCGTGAATATTCCAAGGACGTTGTTATGGGATCCTTCCTTTCTTCCACTTCGTTCCCAGAGCAGAACTCGACCTCTTGCAGAACTCGGCCTCCTAGGCTTACCGGGTGTCAGACGTTGGCCCTTTGCGGAATGTTCTGAAAAATTCCGCATCCTGGGCCTAACTCTGTTCACTTCCAGAACCTTCTGGAATTTTAACATTCCCAGGCTCGGGGAGTAGAAGTCGGCCTCTTTCGGTGGAATGTTCTATCAACCAACCGTTAAAGGAATGCGGCCCCTTCCGGAATCTTCTGGAATGTTTCCAGTCCCGAGGGAAAAAGTAGGCCCCTTCCGGAATGTTCAGGGAAATTCCAGGGCATGAAGCTGGCAAAATTCAGTAACTTTTGGAATCCTCTTGAATGTTCCCTGGATTGGGTTCCCTTTCGAAATGTTCTGGAATATTTTAAGACTCTTCAGGGACATTCTAGAACATTACATGTTACGGGTCAGAACTCGGTCCATTCCGGAAGCATCTGGAATGTTCAGAGGAACGGGGGCAGAGATCGGGGGTTAAATACGAAAGTCGCAACATTCGTAGTGGCAGGAAGGTCGTGACGTTCTTAGTGTTTTTTTTTTACAATTTGAATACATCAAACTTACGTAATTAAAGCGGGAGGAGCATGGAAGGTTCCAGAAGAAATCTCGCTTAGCGCTTTATTATTAATAAGATTCTTTGCTGAAGGGTGTGCCGCCCGTTTTTCTCGAGCTGATCGTGCTGCCGCCCTCAGCTATGCCACTTCGGTGTCATCTCGTGCTCGGCATGGACGCAATTCGTAACCTGGGCTGCCGATTCAACAAGCAATCAGTCGAACTCCGTGTTAGCTGTGCCATCTTGGAAATACTCTCGCTAACAATAAGTCTTCCCATAACTTCACACTCTTTGACCCGTTTCGTCTCTTTTATGTTTTCTTATTTAAAAAAAGGAACTAGATCACTATTGTTCACGATGATTTGGCGAGGACAAATGGTCAATTTCATTCTCTTGCAGGATGGATCCGTCCACGTGTATCTGAAGCAACCTTGTTAGCAGGCACGCCAATCCTGTATCCATTTCGTAAAATTACGATAAAGGACTTTTCTTGTCTGTTTCGCACGATGGTAATCCCAAGTTATGATGACCTTTCCGAGGTGTGGCAAATGAATGCTGCGTGAAGAAGTATACTCTCACAGAACACGGTTTTGCCCCATGATCTGTTGTTCACTGTGTTATTGCTCTTGACTATTGAAGGTTCATTTGTCTGAATGTATTTCATATATATTGCAAAGGGGACTGTGTATAGTTTTTAGTACATCTCTTCCATATGTACATATATATGTTCTCTCCCCCTTTTGTTGTTTTCGCCCTTTTACCATCACTTACTTTTTCTCTTTCAATATATGTACATATCTCCGTCCCTCTCCGGAGTGAAAGTTGATACAAGTTGTCCACTCGACTTTTTTTAAAGGTGGATTTTATCTACAGTTAATTTGATGAGCAACTCATCGGGCATCTGACCCTCAGAGCCTGTGTCGCCCTCGTTGACACAGAGAGGAAGGACCTCCAAGTTTCGACGTTTTCACACCTGTCGACATTTCCACAACTTTATCTCATCAGTTTGTGACAGCAATTTTGTCGTCGTTTTTGTTTTAGCATTCTCTATAAAATCAAAATATATCATGTGGAGAAATGTCGTCAAATATCGAACAAACATTACATCGTAGTTGCAAGGAAGAAATAAATAAAAAAAAACGACGTGCTTACTTGTGCATGAACTTGTGCCCGTAACATGGTTATGAATAAGACCCCATTGGATTAACTCATGTGAGTTAACTGATTCTTTTTCGTCCTGTTTTGCTGTTAACTCTCTACATTCTCACTCTCTCTCTCTATTCTCTATCTCTCGTTATCCCCATTCCCTCTTTTCTTTGTTCCTCACTGTGGCTGTTACTTCCGCCATTTTCAAAATGCTTAAAGGAGCACGAAACTCAAGCATATTGCAATTGAGTTTTCCTGTCAATTGAAGTCGCTTTTCTTAAAATCACATGCTCGTGTCAGGCAAAAAGGCACGAATTCAAGAATGAGTTGTTTGCTCATCTACAACTTAGTTAATATCAGCGACGAAGTTCGTGGATGCATAACCTCTCAAAAGTACTTCGAGCCTGAAGGCGCGACAGAACATTCGCTCGCTCTTGTACTCGCATTTCTCTGTTTCTTCAGAACTTTTTTACACTTCTTTTCTCTTGAGCAAAAATGGCATCCGATATTAACAGAAACTGAATAGAACATCCTATTCAAATATGTATAATTCGACAATACCGCTGACGAAAGAAATATTCCAGTTTCATTCCTCTGTCGCTCAATGGCCGCGCTTGGTCGTCTCTTCTCGCCGCTCATGGCTTTTGTCGACCGTGATATCTGCCAGCTTGTTTTGTCGGCTATCATCATGAATGCTGGAGCTCCAGTTTACTTCCTCAATGCCTTCCTTGCATACGAAGCAGAGGTTAGTAATCTATTAAACCCTTTTCCTTTTTCGTTCTTGTATTGTACTCTTCTTCAATGCAATCCTTGCAAAGGGAAAAGGAAAAATGGGTTAATCTACATATAAATCATTCTGCCGATTGCCATGATAATTCCCGTTCGTTCTCCTCCTTGATCCTTTTACAACGTAGTGGCGGTTCTCACATTGTCTCAGACGATGCCGTGCTACCGAGACCAAGAGGACTGGGATTGGATGCTGATAGCTACATTGTACTCTGCGCTGTTCTTCATGGCCCTCGGCTTCCCGCTCTTTTGCAGTGCAATTATCTCATTGAACGCTGACAATGAAGACAGCAACGTCAGCTTCTCATTTGAGCATTACAGAATTTGCTGAGAATACAGCGGCCTAATCCTGCTCTAATCCTGCTGCAGATTCTGAGCTTAAAACTGGAAGGGGCTTAATTAATCATGTGTATGTATGTATTTCTAGACTGCGCACGAATATGAAGAGAGTTCGACCAAGCCATTCATCATTGTGAGCGTCAACAACTACAAGGTCCTTGTATTTTTCTATATCACCCAAGATCCATGCGTTTTGATATCATTCGCCTTCTCATTACTACTCTGATTTTGATTTTTGAAAGATCTTTTAAAGTGCGATTTGCAGTGCGTGGCTCTGTTGGACACTGGCGCGTCTACTTCTTACATCAGCTCCCTCGGCGTGGTTGCGGCGGACCTCACCTTTGCAATCGATCGGTCCGTTCAATCTCAACCTTGCTTTCCAAAATTGTTACGATGATTCTAAGACTTTGTTTAAACACGAACTTCTTTATTTGATGCACAAGAGGCAAGATCTTCCGAGTCCTTGTTTGGATGGCTGCACCAAGAGTGTTTGATGAATCAGGTTTTAATTTCAGGACGCAAACGTACAGCTATGGCAGTGGCAGCCGCACTTTTTATTCACGCGGACAACTTACAGCCGCGCTCCTTCGTGTCAGCGTACGGTTTCTATTCTTAGAAAGATGTGCATACTTATGTAATTTTTTTTTAAATATTTTTTTTTGGTACAATTCAGCTATTCCCACTGTTCACAGGTCGATTTTTTTTTCGAAAATTCTTTGTTTTTGATTAAATTCGCCCAAGGGTGTTTTCTGGATGGGGGAATACGAATATATCATTCATTTCTTATCACAACATCAGTTATGGAAAGTATCCGCGCCCGTGGGGAAAGTCGGCTCCTTTCATAATATTCAGGACTTTCCCTGATAGCGGATTAACATGGACAGAGTTCCCTGAATGTTACAGAAAAGTTCCATTTCCCCGGTAGAAGTCGAGCATCCAGATTTTCGTGGAGGAATTCGGATATTTCCGAAATCCTCAGGAAAATTCCAGGGAGAAATGTTGTTCTGGATCCTTCCTTTCTTCCATGTCCCAGAGCAGAACTCGGCCTCTTTCGGATTCCTCTCGACGGTTCCCAGGATCGGCGGGTTCCCAGGCTCTCAGAATCTTCTAGAACATTCCATGTTCCCGGGCTGAACTTGGTTCCTTCTGGAATCTTCTGGAATGTTCAAAGGACCGGGGCAGAAGTCGGCCTCAAATGCAAAAGACGCATCGTTCATAGTTGTTGGAAAGCCGCAACGTTCGTATTGGTTTTTACAATTTGATGAACTCTTACATAATTAAGCCGGGAGGAGCATGAAGGTTCCCACGGTGATTTAGCGCAATGACACAGTTACCAAAATTGGGCACTTTGCCAAAAAATAGTAGTTCAAAATTGTCATGGAGGGAAATCGCGCCAGGACACTTGAAATTTTAAAAGTCCGTCAGGTAGTTGAAGAAATAGTATTTACTTTTACATTAGTGAAGAATACGAAATTACGGAAGGGATTTCCGGTGCGAGTCACAGTTTTCGCACCGCAGGCACACCGAAATTTTTTTCATCCGCCGCCTTGAATCATAAATCTGTTACAAACCCACGCTTAGCGCTTTATTATTAGTAAGAATAAGATTCTTTGCAGAAAGGAGTGCCGCCCGTGCTTCTCTCGCTGACCGTGCTGCCGCCCTCGGCTATGCCCGGGAGGCGTCATCTCGTGCTCGGCATGGATGCGATTCGTGAGCTGGGCTGCCGTTTCAGGAAGCAATCCGTCAAGCTCAGAGTTCGCATCCTGGAAACACTCGCTAATTCTACCCATAATTGACCCGTTTCGATTCGTTTATGTGGTTACGCTGTATATACCGTATTTTCTGTATTAGTGCCCCCGGGGGTACTATTTTTCAATACCCCTGCGAGAGGGGGCATTATTAGAAGGGGGGGGGGGGGTTCTATTAGAGGGAGGGTACTATTTTTCAATGTGATTGACTAAAAGTTTGAGAACAACATTTTATTCTCAAAACCGAAGAATTATAGCTCTTCTTTAGTGGAATCATCACTGGAATATCAGTTTTACCGTAGATTTTGAATGAATTTGCAGTCAGTTCATTGGTAATAGAATCCCATTCCTCAAGCATAGATTCCATAATCGTCTCTATTAAACCATTGGAGAGGGCACTATTGGAGGGGAGGTTGAGGTTCTATTAGAGGGTGGGATACTATTTTCAATACCCTTGCGAGGGGGGGGGGGGGGGTGGGGCACTATTAGAGGGGGGTTCTAATAAAGGGAGGGGCACTAATAGAGAAAATACGGTAACAACATAAAAAAAAACTGCTGTGCCATCTTGGAAACACTCTTACTAGGGCTTCGCTTCGACCCGTTTCCAGAGGTGTAAATGGGCTGGCGCGGCCCAAGAAAGCTTGGGCCGGCCCGCAGGCCCGATTGGGCCCGATAAGCACACAATGTCATCCAGTCAGGAGGACTGGTGGCATTGATAAGTGCAAAACTTTCTTCATTTGTTCATTTTTCCTCCTAAAAGTTTTTCTTCTATACATTTAAATGAATGTTCGTAATACGAGCATGAAAAATTCTGAATTTCAAAACACATTGTAACTCGTTGGACTTTTTCCGAGAATTTTTTGAAAATCGGGCTCAAACGGGCCCACGGGCCGGGCCTTTTTTTTGGGATAATTTTGGGCCCTTTACACTTCTGCCCGTTTCATGTCTTTTATGTTGTTTTACTGTGTAACAAAAGCAATTGTCAATGTTATTCTCTTGCAGGATGGATCTGTCCACGTGTATCTGGAGGAGCCTTAGTAGCAGGCCAATGCTGTAACCATTTCTCTCTCTCTCTCTATCTCTCGCTCTCGTTCATTCACTCACACACTTTCTCATCGATAAAAGCAGATGCACGGATCGGACGTCAATCTCCAACGACTCCTCATACATACATACATACACAGGGAACCTGCAAAATGAGTACAAAGTGCTTGAGTTATATACATACATACATATGTATGTATGTGTTATTCGGTTAAATTCTTTGTTTCTTACTTTCATCTTGATCTCCTTCCAAGGAAAGCATGCACAAATAATACGAACAAATTGGTTTTCTTTTCACAAATACAACACAACCGGACAAAGGGAAAGTGAGGATTAGGGCCAGGGCAACGAAGGAGCAAAGAGTGTGAAGGAAAAAAGCGACTGTAGCAGCGCATGCCA
Source organism: Allodiplogaster sudhausi (assembly GCA_945643635.1). Taxonomy (NCBI): domain Eukaryota; kingdom Metazoa; phylum Nematoda; class Chromadorea; order Rhabditida; family Diplogasteridae; genus Allodiplogaster; species Allodiplogaster sudhausi. The sequence goes on along the minus strand of CALZFC010000001.1, from coordinate 5,303,881 downwards.
TGTAGCGATAGCCTGAAGATATTGAATAATTAATATAAGACATTTTAAGGTTATTTAAGTAAAAAAAATTTTTTTTTTGGTCCTACCCCTCCATGTTTTTGGGGCCCAAAAAGTCCCTATCCTTCCTTGTTTTGCCGGGACCCAGACATAGGCTTTTTTTCTCTGCATCCGTCACATGCCAGGTAGTTCAGGGATGCGAGCCATCCTTCCCCTCCCCCCTCCCTCTTTCACTAATCTGCACTTATAGTTACCCGATATTATTTTCACTTGAATATGTTGTCAAACCTTTTAACGATGTATGAAAAAAAAATTCCTTGCAATGATAAAACCGGAAAAATGGGTTTTGGGTGGTGATAGTTTCTTTCTACGCCGTAATGTTCTTCGCAGCCCTCGGCTTCACGCTCCTTTGCGGTACAATAATCTCCATGGACTATGAGATCAGCAGCGTCAGCTTCTCAATTGCGCATTACAGACTATACTGATTGTGAGAATATAGCGGCTTAATCAAGCTGGAATCCTGTTAATCCTGTTACAGATCGTGTGCTCAAAAAGGATTCAATTTCCTTGTGTGTATTTCCAGAATGAGGGCGAATATGAAGAGAAAGTGATCGAACCATACATCATCGTGATCGTCAACAACTACAAGGTTTCGCCCTTATATTTTCCCTTCTCTCAAAGATCGTGATCCCATTCGCCTTCTCATAACTACTTTGATTTTGATATTAGAAAGAACTTTTAAAGTGAGATTTGCAGTGCGTGGCTCTGCTGGACACTGGCGCGAGTACTTCTTTCTTTATCTCCCACTGCGTTGTCTCCGCCGGCCTTACCGTTGCAATCGATAGGTGCGTTAAATCTCATTCTTGTTTTCTAACATTATTATAATGATTCCAAGCCTTTTTCATCTTTAAACATGAAATAATGAATATGATGCACAGACGACACAAGATCTTTCTAGTCCTTGTTTGCATGGGTGGTCTTTTTTTTTTTTTTGGAAAGTTTTGCACTTATCGTAAGAGTGTTCGCTCCGTTGAACGAATGAGTCAAAAGTGTGGGCCTCCCCTCCTTGTTTAATTCAGACAAAGCAAGCGTCGAGGGCACTTCTTAATAAAGAGTGATGAAGTGTTCTCTCGCTCTTGAACAATCATTTATCGGTTCTCAACAGCATTTTCGCCCTCTCTCTTGAGAAAAAAAGGCATCCGATCTTAATAAGAACTAAATAGTAAATCCTGATTTTAATCCATTTTAGTTATTCAAATATGACCAGTCCAGTAAACGAAATGAATATTCTAGTTTCATTCCTCAGTTTGCTTAGTGTTAAGTTTCCAACTCGAACACCTTTAGAAAAACAACGAATATCATTAAAGTGTATTTTTCATTACTTAACAACAATATGCATTCGCAGATTTAATATATTCTTTCCTTGAGAAACGTCAGCTAGAACTGTTGGAATAAAAGGAAACAAAAAAAGCTATCGACTTCCCTTTTTGAAATTGCACATTCATATTCGACACCATTTTCTATTAGGCACGATTGTCCTCTCATTGATATGCTGTTATATTATAGCCGTTTAATCGCTACAGGAACTACACGTGGGGATGAAGCGGAGACGAGCTTGCCTTTTTCTTGACGCCTCTCGACGTTTCTTTCCATTTTTGGACTGCTAGACATATTCTATTCTCTGCAAAAACCAAACACTTTCTATTGTTTATTTATGAAAAGACAAAAGAATAGACAATGGATTTCATAAATATGTCTTATCAGTTTTGTATCAAGCGTTTTCTCGTCTTTCTCCCGTTAACAATTGATGTCAAAATCAAAATATATCATGCAGAGTAATGTCTTCGAATAAATAAAACAATGTGATTGTTAGGAAAAAGGAAAAAACGACAACATCGTGTACTCCTCTCTCTCTTCCTCTCTCTCTCCCTCTCTCTCTCACTATCTTCTCTCTATCGCCTTCTCACTTTCTCGCCTTTCTCTCTGTCTCTGCTCACACTCTCTCTTTTCTCTCTCTCCCTCTCCCTCTCTCTCTCTTTCGCGCAAACTTTCTCCACTCTCCGCTGGTCTTGCCTTCGCATGGGCACATGGAGCAGAAAATCACCGCGGTGGTAACTATTACGTGGAACATACTGTTCCAAAAAAATGTACCGGATCAATGTTGTTCCGTCTTTATGAACTTTTACTTGTTACATCGAAAAGTTGTATCTCGTTATCCGAATTATTTTTATTTTTTACTCTCTATGGCTCTTACTCCCGCTATTTTCAATAACACAAGTGCACTTCGACCTACAGTGAACGCGAGGCCGATGCTTTCTCGATCCCGTACTCTCATTTCTCGCTGCTACACCATTTTCGCACTCATTCTCTCTCTCTTTCTTGAGATAAACAAAAGGACATAAGAACTGATAGTACATCCTCCTTCAAACTTTACAACTATTAAAATATGGGATATTTTAGTTTCATTCCCCTGTAGTTCATTGGCCATAGGTGGTCCTCTCTTCTCGCCGCTCATGACTTTCACTTTCACGACTGTCATTCTCTTCCGGATTTTTTTGGTTATGGGCATCCTTGTTGCTGTACTTCCAGTTTACTCCTTCAATCTCTACCTTGCATGGGAAATAGGGGTTAATCTACAATTAAAGGCGTTTCCTTCATTTTGCTCGTTAAAGATTCTGCTTATAACGTGTTGGCTCTTCTTATTGTCAGTATAAAAAGCCATGCTACCGAGATGAATATGACTGGGGCTGGGTACTGGCAGTTGGATTTGCTGTTCTTCCTAAGCCTATGTCTCCCGTTGATTTACAATATCAATGTCTACCTCTCACAGATCGATGAGCACAGCGGCGTTAGCCTCTCATTTGTGCATTTTTTTAAAGAATTTAGCGGAGAATACAGCTACCCGATCCTGATCTAATCCTGCTGCAGATTGTGGGCTCAACTGCGCATTAATATGAAGAGAAATCTTTCAATCCATACATCATTGTGAGCGTCAACAACTACAAGGTATAGTCCTTGTAGTTTTCGTTTATCTCCAAGCGGAGCTATCCCTGTTTGGGGGGCATGATTTTTTCCAGGTTTCTCGAACTCATTTTCATATTTTCCACGGAACCCAAAACAAGCCAAACTGGGAATACGTTGGCACGCAATATGCTATTCTGCAGTGAATTGCCTCATATTCTACGATATATGATCATTTATAGCGAAATTTTGCACAAAAAAGGTTAAATTAGTCAAAAATGCGTATTTGCACATAAATGTTAGCTAAAGTAGCTTAATTGACGTTTTAGATGTCAAATTCGCGTTCAGCTCGCCAAATAAGTACTGATAGACAACTTTCAAGCGTAAGTAGATGTGGCAAAAACTTCATTAGAAACTTGGAGAAAATCATGCCCCCCCAAACAGTGATAGCACCCTCCACCATATGTCTTCTCTTAACTACTCTCATTTCGACATTTTAAAAAGCTTTTAAAGTGCGATTTGCAGTTCGTGGCCGATCTGGACACTGGTGCGGCTACTTCTTACATCAGCTCCCTCGGCGTGGTTGCGGCGGGCCTCACCTTTGCAATCGATCGGTGCGTTCATTCTCATCCTTGATTTCCAAAATTGTTACGATGATTCTAAGACTTTTTTGTCATCATTAAACCTGAACTCATGAATATGATATACATGCAGAGGGTAAGATCTTTCCAGTCCTTGTTTGCAAGGGTGCTCTAAAAGTGTTCGATGAATCAGGTTGTAATTTCAGGACGCAAAAGTACACCTATGGCAGTGGAAGCCGCACTTATTATTCGCGCGGAGAACTTACGGCTGCGCTTCTTTGTGTCAGCGTACGATTTATATTCTTACAATTGCAATTCTTTTATTATTTAACAAAAAAAATTAAGGAGCACGAAATGCAACCGTAAATACCTAAATAACGTCAGCGCTGCATACATATTTCAAATTTCCTGACCATTGTAGTCGCGTGTGAGCGCTTAAAATAACATGTTAGCTAATGAAAGAAACTCGGCATTGGAAAGAAACCGCGGGGAAAAGTCGGCGCTTTCCGTAATATTCAGGACTTTTCTTCATAGCGGATTGAGATGGACGGCCTTCCCTGAATGTTATAGAAAGTTCCATTTTTCCAGGAAGAAGTCGGGCATCCAGATTTTCGAGGGGGGAAGTCGGATATTTCCGGAGTCCTCGTGAATATTCCAGGGACAAATGTTGTTCTGGGATCCTTACTTTCTTCCACTTCGTTCCCAGAGCAGAACTCGGCCTCTTGCAGAACTCGACCTCTTTCGGAGTCCTCTGGAGTGTTACCAGGATCGGCGGGTTCCCAGGCTCTCAGAATTCTTTTAGAGCATTCCATGTTCACGGGATAAACTTGGTTCCTTCTGGAATCTTCTGGAATGTTCAAAGGACCGGGGTCAGACGTTGGCTCTTTTCGGAATGTTCTGGAAAATTCCACATCCCGAGCCTAACTACGTTCCCTTCCAGAACCTTCTGGAACTTTAACATTCCCACCCTCGGGGAGTAGAAGTCGGCCCCTTTCGGTGGAATGTTCAACAGTCAACAGTTACAGGAATGCGGCCCTTTCCGGAATCTTCTGTAATGTTCCCAGTCCCGAGGGTAGAAGTCGGCACCTGAACGTTAGGGAAATTCCATGTGGCTGGCAGAATTCAGCCCCTTTCGGAATCCTCTTGAATGTTCCCTGGATTGGGGTAGAGTTTGTTCCCTTTCGAAATGTTCTGGAATGTTTTAAGACCCTGGGGCATTCTAGAATATTCCATGTTCCGGCTCTGAACTCAGTCCATTCCGAAAAAATCTGGAATGTTCACAGGCCCGGGGGCAGAGATCGGGGGTTAAATGCGAAAGTGGCACCATTCGTAGTGGCAGGAAGGACACGACGTTCTTAGTATTGCTTTTTACAATTTAAATATCTCTAACTTACGTAATTAAACCACCGGGGGGAGCATGGAAGGTTCCAGAAGAAATCTGTCACGCTTAGCGCTTTATTATTAGTAAGATTCTTTGCAGAAAGGAGTACCGCCCGTGCTTCTCTCGATGACCGTGTTGCCGCCCTCGGCAATGCCCAAGAATGTTCCTCTCTTGCTCGGCATGGACGCAATTCGTGAGCTGGGCTGCCGATTCAACAAGCAATCAGTCGAACTCCGTGTTAGCTATGCCATCTTGAAAATACTCTCGCTTAGTCTTCCCATAATTGCACACGCTTCGATCCGTTTCATCTCTTTACATTGTCTTTCTGTATGTAACAAAAGCAACTAGATCTCTATCGTTCACGATTATTTGGCGACAAATTGTCAATGTCATTCACTTGCAGGATGGATCCGTCCACGTGTATCTGAAGCCTTGTTAGCAGGCCAATGCTGTTGTATCCGTTTCGATAATTACAATAAAGATTTCGCACCCTAGTTTTCAAAAATTATGGCCTGTCCTAGGTGTGTATTGGCAAAATGAATGTTTGCAAGTGTGAGGAAATATACTCTCACAGAACACGGTTTTGCCCTACGATCTACCGTTCACTGTGTTATTATTCCGGTCTATTGAAGGTTCATTTGTCTGTATATATTTCACATATTTATATTTCAAAGGTCATTGTGTATAGTTTGTAGTACATATGTATCCTTCCGTATGTACAGTCCCGCCCAACATTTCAGGTACATAGATTAATCAGATTAATTAGATTAATCTAAATAATCTCAAATGATTTTCAGCTCTCAGGACGCTTTTCAATAGAGTTTTCGATTCAAGCTAGACTAATTCGACGCTTCTAAATATGTTGGTAATGTTATTTTCTTAAAATAAGTTGACACTAATGAGAAAATTGATATTTTAGCCCGAATCCCCGTTTAAAATGCAGCGCATTGCGCATGTAATGCAGCGCATTAAAGAATTTTAACACCTGGAAAAGGGTTTCCCCTTCAGACATGTTAGAGTCAGCAAAGAATGAGAAAGATAAGCTAGTTGAAAGTAACTGCCTAGCCACCAAATTCACTTCTCCTTAGGCTCTTTAGGCTCTTCCGCCTTTATCTTCTGAGGGATTCACACTCAGTTATTATTACTCCTTACAATTAGGCTTTCCACCTTTATCTTCTGAGGAATTTACACTCAGTTATTACGTCTCCTTAGGTCCTTCCACCTTTTATTTTCTGAGGAATTCACACTCAGTTAATCCTGAGCCAACTTCCCTGAGAGCAAATGCTCTCTCAGATGGTAATCTTGTACCGCCTCAGGCACCAAATTGAATTGGTATCATGGCACACAAACCATATGATGGTGGCAAGGGATAAATGGCGCAGAAAATGCAAACGAAAGTAGGCTACACACGATAGGTGAGAAAGCTAGGGCTGCTTTAATCCTTGTAATGATCGTGAACTCAAAACTGAAAGCACTGTTTTGTATTGTGCACATTCAGATGAATTAATAAGCAATAATTTGGATGCATTAATCTACTTTTCGTGAAGATACGCCCTTAGATGGAAGAGCATTCTCAACTTCGTGTGCTCTTCTCTTTCTCCCTCTATCTCTCCATCTCTCCCTCTCTCTCTCACTGTCTCCTCTCTACCACCTTCTCACTTTCTCGGCTTTCTCTCTGTCTCTGCTCTCTAACTCTCTAACTTTTCTCTCTCTCCCTCTCCCTCTCTCTCTCTCTTTCGCACAAACTTTCTCCACTCTCCGTTGGTCTTGCCTTCGCATGTGCACACAGAACAGAAAGTCACCGCGGTGGTAACTATTACGTGAAACATAATGTACCAAAAAAAGTACCGGACCAATGTTGTCCCGCCTTTACGAACTTTTACTTGTTAAATCGAAAAGTTGTATCTCTATCCCTCGTTCTCCGCATTATTATTATTATTTTTACTCTCTGTGGCTCTTACTCCCGCTATTTTCAATAACACAAGTGCTTTCGACCTACCGTGAACGCGAGGCCGATGCTTTCTCGATCTCGTACTCTCATTTCGCTCCACAACACCATTTTCGCACTCATTCTCTCTTTCTCTCTCTCTCTCTTTCTCTTGAAAAAAAAAACAAAAGGGCATAAGAATTGAATAGTACACCTCCTTCAAACCATAACAACTATTCAAATATGAGATATTTTATTTTCATTCCTCTGTCGTTCAGTGGCCTAAGGTGGTCGCGTCTTCTCGCCGCTCATGACTTTCATCGACCCTATTCTCTTCCAGATTTTATTGTTTATTGGCATCCTTGTTGCTGCATCTCCAGTTATCTTCTTCAATTGCTACCTTGCATGGGAAACAGGGGTTAATCTACTATTAAACGCGTTTCCTTCATTTTGCTCGTTAAAGATTCTGCTTAGAACGTTTTGACTCTTCTCATTGTCAGGGAAAGCCATGCTACCGTGATCAAGATGACTGGGAATGGGTTCAGTCTACTACGTGCTGTTCTTCCTAGGCCCTGCCTCCCATTGATTTACAATATCCATGTCAACATCGATGATCCTGTGCTCAGCGGCGTTAGCCTCTCATTTGTGCATTATAAACTTTAGCGGAAAGTACAGCGGCCTAATCCTGATCGAAATCCTTGTATATCCAAGAACCATACGTGCCGAAACCATTCGTCTTCTCTTAACTACTCTGACTTCGACATTTGAAAAAGCTTTTAAAGTGCGATTTTCAGTTCGTGGCCGATCTGGACACTGGCGCGGCTACTTCTTACATCAGCTCCCTCCGCGTGGTTGCGGCGGGCCTCACCTTTGCAATCGATCGGTGCGTTCAATCTCATCCTTGCATTCCAAAATTATTATAATGATTCCAAGTCTTTTTTGCCATCATTAAACACGAACTCATGAATATGATATACATACAGAAGGCAAGATCTTTCCAGTCCTTGTTTGCAAGCGTGCTCTAAAAGTGTTCGTTGAATCAAGTCGTAATTTCAGGACGCAAAAGTACAGCTACGGCAGTGGAAGCCGCACTTATTATTCGCGCGGAAAACTTACTGCTGCGCTTCTTCGTGTCAGCGTACGATTCTTATGCTTACAATTTCTATTCTTTTATTATTTATGAAAATTTTTTTAAGGAGCACGATACTCAACCGTAAATACCCAAATAGCGTCAGCGCTGCATACTTATTTCAAATTTCCTGACTATTGTAGTCGCGTGTGAGCCTAAAAATTACATGCTAGGAAATGAAAGAAAACTCGGCAATGGAAAGAAAAGTCGGTTCTTTCCGTAATATTCAGGACTTTTCCTGATAGCGGATTAAGATGGAAGGCCTTCCCTGAATGTTATAGGAAGTTCCATTTCCCCGGTATTTCCCCAGAGCCGAACTCGGCCTCCTTCGGAATCCTCTGAAGTATTTCCAGGATCGGCGGGTTCCCAGGCTCTCAGAATTGTTCTAGAGCATTCCATGTTCCCGGGCTAAACATGGTTCCTTCTGGAATGTTCACTGGGGTCAGACGTTATCCCTTTGCGGAATGTTGTGGAAAATTCCACATCCCGGACCTAACTCGGTCCCTTCCAGAACCTTCTGGAATTTTAACATTCCCAGGTTCGGATAGAAGAAGTCGGGATCTTTCGGTGGAATGTTCTATCAAATAACCGTTAAAGGAATGCGGCCCCTTCCGGAATCTTCTGGAATGTTCCCAGCCCCGAGGGTAAAAGGAAGCACCTTCCGGAATGTTCAGGGAAATTCCAGGGCTCGAGGCTAGCAGAATTCAGCACCTTTCGAAATTCTTTTGAATGTTCCCTGGATTGGGGGTAGAGTTTGTTCCCTTTCGAAATGTTCTGGAATGTTTAAAGACCCTTCACAGGGACATTCTAGAACATTCCATGTTTCGGGTCTGAACTCGGTCCCTTCTGGAATCATCTGGAATGTTCAGAGGGGTCAATTTCATTCTCTTGCAGGATGGATCCGTCCACGTGTATCTGAAGAAACCTTGTTAGCAGGTCAATGCTATATCCATTTCGCTAATTACGATAAAGGACTTTTCTTGTCTGTTTCGCACGATGGTAATCCCAAATTATGATGACCTTTCCGAGGTGTGGCAAATGAATGCTGCGTGAAGAAATATACTCTCACAGAACACGGTTTTGTCCCATGATCTGTTGTTCACTGTGTTATTGCTCTTGACTATTGAAGGTTCATTTGTCTGAATGTATTTCATATATATTGCAAAGGGGACTGTGTTTTTAGTACATCTCTTCCACATGTATGTATGTTCTCTCCCCCTTTTGTTGCTCTCGCCCCTTTACCATCTCTTACTTTTTCTCTCTCATTGAATGTATCTCCGTCCCTAGACACTTCGGTCTCCGGAGTGACAGTTGATACAAGTTGTCCAATCGACTTTTTTTTATGATGGATTTTATCTACAGTTAATTTGATGAGCAACTCATCGGGCATCTGACCATCAGAGCCTGTGACGTTGTCACCGCCCTCGTTGACACAGAGAGGAAGGACCTCCAAGTTTCGACGTTTTTATACCTATCGACATTTCCACAACTTTATCTCATCAGTTTGTGACGACAATTTTGTCGTCGTTTTTGTTCTAGCCATCTCTATATAATCAAAATATATCATGTGGAGAAATGTCGTCAAATATTGAACAAACATTACATCGTAGTTGCAAAGGAAGAAATAAAAAAACGACGTGCTTACTTGTGAATGAACTTGTGCCCGTAACATGGTTATAAATAAGAGCCTATTGGATTAACTCATGTGAGTTAACTGATTCTTTTTCGTCCTGTTTTGCTGTTAACTCTCTACTTTCTCTCTCTCTCTCTCTCTATTCTCTCGTTCTCGATCTCTCGTTATCCAAATTCTTTTCTTTGTTTCTCTCTGCGGCTGTTACTTCCGTTATTTTCTTTAATAAGAGAAAAAAACAAAACATCTGCTAAAAATTATCTACTAGATGCTGAATGATTCATTGGAGCAGGGCAATAATTTAAAAATGCTTAAAGGAGCTCGAAACTCAAGCATATTGCAATTTTTTCCTGTCAATTGAAGTCGCTTTTCTCTAAATCACATGCTCGTCATTTCAAATATGTAACTCGACAGTACAGCTGACGAAATAAAAATTTCATTTTCATTCCTATGTCGTTCAATGGCCGCGCTTGGTCGTCTCTTCTCGCCGCTCATGGCATATGTCAACCGTGATATCTGCCAGCTTGTCTTGTCGGCTATCATCATGAATGCTGGAGCTCCAGTTTACTTCCTCAATGCCTTCCTTGCATACGAAGCAGAGGTTAGTATTTCTATTAAACCCTTTTCCTTTTTTGTTCTTGTATTGTACTCTTCTTCAATGCAATCCTTACAAAGGGAAAAGGAAATATGGGTTAAGCTATAAACCCTTTTGACGACTGCCATGATAATCCCGTCGTTCTCCTCCTTGATCCTTATACAACGTAGTGGCTGTTCTCTCATTGTCTTAGACGAAGCCGTGCTACCGAGACCAGGAGGACTGGGCTTGGATGCTGATAGCTACATTGTACTCTGCGCTGTTCTTCATGGCCCTCGGCGTCCCGCTCTTTTGCAGTGCAATTATTTCATTGAACGCTGACAATGAGGACAGCAACGTCAGCTTCTCATTTGAGCATTACAGAATCTATATACTGAGAATACAGGCTAATCCTGCAGCAGATTCTTAGCTTAAAACTGGAACGGGCTTAATAATCATGTGTATGTATGTATTTCTAGACTGCGCACGAATATGAAGAGAAGTCGACCAAGCCATTCATCATTGTGAGCGTCAACAACTACAAGGTCCTTGTATTTTTTCAATATCACTAAAGATCCATGCTTATTTATAAAATTCGCCTTTTAATGACTACTATCGATAACTACTCTGATTTTGATTGTTGACAGTTCTTTTAAAGTGCGCTTTGCAGTGCGTAGCTCTGCTGTACACTGGCGTGAGTACTTCTGTCATCAGCTCCCTCTGCGTTGTCGCGGCTGGCATCACCGTTGCACTCGATAGGTGTGTTAAATCTCATTCTTGCTTTCCAAAAATTAGTATAATGATTCTTACACTTTTTTTCGCCATCTTTAAAGATAAACTCCTGAACGTGATGCCCAGAAGGCAAGCGCAGCGTTTTGTCTCCAGTAGTTTGAGGATCATCTGATGTTTTACTAAACTACGGACATGTTCCGCGGATTTTCACCAATTTACGGCCGATGTTCGCCAAATATATCTCGACCAAAATGAAATAAACTGATTTCTGTGGTCGTGGTTTTTTTTTTTTTTCATTTCACGATCCGTGAAAGATGACCTGGTGTTACTAGGCAAAACATTGCGAGAGTGATAGATGAATCCGGCTGTAATTGCAGGACGGATAAATTCAGCTACTTCAACGGAAGCAGCACTTTTTATTCTCGCGGAAAACTTATGGCTGCTCTCCTCCGTGTCAGCGTACGATTTTCAAGCTTAGAAAGATATGACTACTTAATTATCTAAAAAAAAAATTATTTATGAAAAAAACCCAAATCCATTTAAAATTCCCTGACCATCAAGCTGGGCACCACAGAATGACATTGATCGGAGACTTTTCCGAGTGTAAAGCGCCGTCGGCTTCTGCCGAGAAGCAGCCGTCGTCATCTTCAGCGAACGTCGGCTACGTTGTCGAGCCGGATGTGAGCTCGAGGGAGTGCCTGCTCGCTATGTGCTATGGCCACCTCACCGGAATGGCGAGTTGACCAATTTTTATGAGTATTCGTCAAACGAGAGTGGACCAGCTGCGAGTATTCGTTAAAGAGTATTGTTAAGTTGCTCCAAGTTTACTTGAAACAGCAAAAGTGTCCTCCTGAAAAGTTTTACGCTCCGATTTCATGATGTGTAATAAATAGTATTTCTCTTTTTCCAGGCTGCCTTATCCGTTGCGCTCATCATGCTGCCTTTACTGAAGGACTCTTTCTACAGAATGTTCATCATCAGCTAGTTTCTCGTCTTCCTTCTTACCATGTCAGTGTCGCAATTCTTCTATACATATATATATAAATTTTTTATACTTTTGAATTCGCATGCCAACGTAGTAGTCTCTTTTTATTTCGAGAGAAGCTGAAGTTGAGAGGAAAAAATGGAAGAAGAGCACTGTTTATTTACAACAACCAAAAGAAAGACATCTTTTTTCATACATACTTTTGCAGCGTTACGTACACTGCCGTCTACTACTTCACTCTGAAGCAGTCGAATGTTCGCTCCGGTAAAGCAACGCGTTCCCACGAGATTCTAGTTGGAAACCTTTAAAACCTTAATTTTTTTTAATTATTCAAGTCTTCTTTTCTCGTGAGAATATATATTATATTCCATTGTTCATAACAATCAAATGGCTTTGTCGACTTGGTCGGCCTGATCACAAAGCCATTTGATTGTTATTCACAATGATATATAATAAATATTTTACTTCAACAACTGTTGTTGTCTAGCAAAATATCACATTTTATTGACATAAGTTTTTTTTATATAATTAACTTTCAATTCGCGTACTTATTAATTATTCTACTCAGAGCCTCGTCGTGCTGGCTCTTCCCTTCGTTCCACTTATGTCGTGGCTTATGCTTGATGAAAGCGTGAGAGTTCTAACCATCCAAGTGGTTACTGTAGTTCCGACCATTGCTCTACTGTAGTTTGCCCGGGCATACGCACGGATGGAACGGTGAGAGCAGTAAATGCAGGCGAATTTCAGGGAGTGCACATGTGAGATTCCGTGAATTGTGAGGAAGAAAAATTCGTTAAGTCCATAAAAACATGGAATTTTTTAAATTAATAATTTGTTTATTTACTAATTTACTTATTTGTTTTCACATGTATTTATTTATTTATTTAGACATTTATTTTTTTAGACTTTATTTATTTATTTAAGATGGCGCCGCTTGTCCCCTCTCCTTCATCCTCTCTTCATCACCGTATTCCTCTCTGTTGTTGTCTGCGTCCTCTTCTACGTTCTCGACCATTATGGCATCATCCACTTCTCCGATCTCGACGGGCTCTACGTGTTGGGCACACCCATCGTGTGAATCCTTCAAGCACTCATCTTCTGCGATCTCGAGGTGGCCTCCCTTGTTTAACCTTAAATTAAAGAAGTAAATTATTATAATTAAAACTTAACTTTAAGGTCATCATTTCTCGCCGTCCCAACGCTTCCTCCTCGGCCGTGATTCACTTCCTCTTCCTGGACACGGCCCTTCCACTCAAGCCAGCTCTCGACTACTTCAATATCAAACCTGACGACGATTAGGGCGTCCCAATAAACTCCACTCCTTTTTAACCGCCCTTCCATAATACCTAAATGGACTCTACTTTGTCACCCATGCCAGTATAATACCTCAGCTTCAGTACATTAGTATGTTTAAACCAATGTGTGTTAATATATATGGGCAAAATGGACGTCTGTAAACCTCAATAAGAAATAAAGATCTCACCGAATATATGTACATACATACATATATTCAAGTTGTACCCAACGATCGTTCCGGCCACGGCGCTATTACATTGGACTATTGTGAGGTTCATTTGTCGGTAAAATGAGCTTGTGAAGGTAAGAGAAACAAGGGCGAGGTGCGAGAGATAAGAGAAGCGAGAGAGGGAGAGAGCGAGAGAGAGATAGAAGCAAGGGAGAGAGAGATAAAGAGAGAGAGAGAGAAGCGAGGGAGAGGGAGAGATAGAGATCGACAGAGGTGGAGGAGAGCGAGAAGCAAATGCCGTATTTGAGGGTGCAAACACGTCGGTCCATCTGAGAACTGCTCAAATTTACATTCATAAGTTCATTTTTTTTGTTACAGCTGTGCACTTACATACATCAACTCGTTCTTCACCAAGTGGTTTGTCCAGGATACCATCAACAAAGCACGCGCGGCTATCAATCATCCCCGCGTCTGGGAATGCGTCAAGACTGGCCTGCGCGTGGTACGAGTCTATAATAATAAAATATAAAAAAAAATATATAATTTCATACAAATATTAAACAAAATATGAAGATGTATGAAAAAAAACCTGTTGAAACAAGTGCTATTGGCAAGGGTATATTTTACGCCGTCATAGCGGACAAAAGATATTCCCTTAAAGTAAAATGTCTCATATCTCGTGAACGACTTTTCGGTGATCGCCCTCCTTTAAAATAAGCAACTAATAGCCGCTAATTCAAAATTGATGCATTAAAAGTCGTCAATATCTCGCGCCCAAACGTAATCTGTTAAATCAGAAATCCTCAGGATTATTCGAATTGGAAACTTAACACTAAATTTGCGCTCTTTTTCTCCTTGAGAAACGTCAGATAGAACTGTTGGAATAAAAGGAAAAAATTGAATTGCGATCGATCATCCCACTTTGAATTGCACAGCCATATTCGACACCATTTTCTATTAGGCACGATCGTTCTCTCATTGATATGCTCTTCTATTACAGCCGTTCAATCGCTACTGGAACTACACGTGGCGATGAAGCGGAGACGTGTCTGCCTTTTTCTCGACGCCTCTCGACGTTTCTTTTCATTTTTTGGTTACGAGACATATTATCTGCATTAACAAAACGTTTTTAATGTTTATTTCAGCAATGACAATGATTTGCACAAATTTATCTCATCTATTCTGTATCAACAGTTTTGTCGTCTTTTTCCCTTTAACACTCGTTGTAAAATCAAATATACATTTGTATCATGCAGAGGAATGTCGTCGAATAAACATAGCATGGTCATTGTAAGGAAGAAGGAAAAAGCAAATTCGTGTCATTAACATGGTTATGAACTTTCTACGATCGTGATGCTCTCCCATTTCTTTTGACGCTCATCATCATGAGTTCTGGAGTTCCAGTCATGTTCTTCCCTCACTTCCTCAATGCCATTTGTGCAACCGAGACAAAGATGACTGGGACTGGCTGCTGATAGCTATAATGCACTACGCGCTGTTCCTCGCAGCCCTCAGCTTCCCGCTCTGTTGCAGTGCATTTATCTCAATGAACGCTGACAAAGAGGACGTCAATGTTTGCTTCTTATTTGCGCATTACAGATTTTTCTGCTGAAAATGCAGCAGCCTAAGGCTGATCTAATCCTTGTAATGATTGTGAACTCAAAACTGAAAGCACTGTTTTGTATTGTGCACATTCAGTTGAATTAATAAGCAATAATTTGGATGCATTAATATACTTTTGTGAAGATACGCCTTCAGATGGAAGAGCATTCTCAACTTCGTGTGCTCTTCTCTTTCTCCCTCTATCTCTCCATCTCTCCCTCTCTCTCTCTCACTCTCTCCTCTCTACCACCTTCTCACTTTCTCGGCTTTCTCTCTGTCTCTGTTCTCTAACTCTCTAACTTTTCTCTCTCTCCTTCTCCCTCTCTCTCTCTCTCTCTCTCTCTCTCTCTCTTTCGCACAAACTTTCTCCACTCTCCGTTGGTCTTGCCTTCGCATGTGCACACAGAAAAGAAAGTCACCGCGGTGGTAACTATTACGTGAAACATAATGTACCAAAAAAGTACCGGATCAATGTTGTCCCGCCTTTACGAACTTTTACTTGTTACATCGAAAAGTTCCTAACGCGATCTCTATCCCTCGTTATCCGCATTATTATTATTTTTACTCTCTATGGCTCTTACTCCCGCTATTTTCAATAATACATGTGCACTTCGACCTACCGTGAACGCGAGGCCGATGCTTTCTCGATCTCGTACTCTCATTTCTCGCGTCACAACACCATTTTCGCACTCATTCTCTCTCTCTCTCTTGAGATAAACAAAAGGACATAATAATTGAATAGTACATCCTCCTTCAAACCATAACAACTATTTAAATATGGGATATTTTAGTTTCATTCCTCTGTCGTTCAGTGGCCCAAGGTGGTCGCGTCTTCTCGCCGCTCATGACTTTCATCGACCCTATTCTCTTTCGGCTTTTATTGTTTATTGGCATCCTTGTTGCTGCATTTCCAGTTTACTTCTTCAATTTCTACCTTGAGTTGGAATCAGGGGTTAATCTACTATAATACGCGTTTCTTTCATTTGCTCATTAAAGATTCTGCTTAGAACGTTTTGACTCTTCTCATTGTCAGGGGAAGCCATGCTACCGTGATCAAGATGACTGGGAATGGGTACTGGCAGTTTCAGTCGACTACATGCTGTTCTTCCTAGGCCTATGCCTCCCATTGATTTACAATGTCTATGCCAACATCAGCGTTAGCCTCTCATTTGTGCATTATAGACTTTAGCGGAGAGTACAACTGCCTAATACTGATCGAATCCTGCTGCAGATTGTGGGCTCAACTTGGCATGAATATGAAGAGAAATCTTTCAATCCATACATCATTGTGAGCGTCAACAACTACAAAGTATAGCCCTTGTATTTTTCGTTTATCTACAAAATTATATGTATTAATACCATTCGTCATCTAATAACAACTCTGATTTTGACCTTTAAAAAGGCATTTAAAGTGCGATTTGCAGTTCGTGGCCGATCTGGACACTGGCGCGAGAACTTCTTACATCAGCTCCCTCGGCGTGGTTGCGGCGGGCCTCACCTTTGCAATCGATCGGTGCGTTCAATCTCATCCTTGCATTCCAAAATTATTATAATGATTCCAAGTCTTTTTTGCCATCATTAAACACGAACTCATGAATATGATATACATACAGAAGGCAAGATCTTTCCAGTCCTTGTTTGCAAGCGTGCTCTAAAAGTGTTCGTTGAATCAAGTCGTAATTTCAGGACGCAAAAGTACAGCTACGGCAGTGGAAGCCGCACTTATTATTCGCGCGGAAAACTTACTGCTGCGCTTCTTCGTGTCAGCGTACGATTCTTATGCTTACAATTTCTATTCTTTTATTATTTATGAAAATTTTTTTAAGGAGCACGATACTCAACCGTAAATACCCAAATAGCGTCAGCGCTGCATACTTATTTCAAATTTCCTGACTATTGTAGTCGCGTGTGAGCCCTAAAAATTACATGCTAGGAAATGAAAGAAAACTCGGCAATGGAAAGAAAAGTCGGTTCTTTCCGTAATATTCAGGACTTTTCCTGATAGCGGATTAAGATGGAAGGCCTTCCCTGAATGTTATAGGAGTTCCATTTCCCCGGTATTTCCCCAGAGCCGAACTCGGCCTCCTTCGGAATCCTCTGGAGTATTTCCAGGATCGGCGGGTTCCCAGGCTCTCAGAATTGTTCTAGAGCATTCCATGTTCCCGGGCTAAACATGGTTCTTTCTGGAATGTTCACTGGGGTCAGACGTTGGCCCTTTGCGGAATGTTGTGGAAAATTCCACATCCCGGACCTAACTCGGTCCCTTCCAGAACCTTCTGGAATTTTAACATTCCCAGGTTCGGATAGAAGAAGTCGGGATCTTTCGGTGGAATGTTCTATCAAATAACCGTTAAAGGAATGCGGCCCCTTCCGGAATCTTCTGGAATGTTCCCAGTCCCGAGGGTAAAAGGAAGCACCTTCCGGAATGTTCAGGGAAATTCCAGGGCTCGAGGCTAGCAGAATTCAGCACCTTTCGGAATCCTTTTGAATGTTCCCTGGATTGGGGGTAGGGTTTGTTCCCTTTCGAAATGTTCTGGAATGTTTTAAGACCCTTCAGGGACATTCTGAATATTCCATGTTCCGGGTCAGAACTCGGTCCCTTCCGGAAGCATCTGGAATGTTCAAAGGCCCGGGGGCAGAAATCGGTATTAAGTGCGAAATTCGCAACATTCGTAGTGGCAGGAAGGTCGTGACGTTCTTAGAGTTTTTTTTTTACAATTTGAATACATCAAACTTACGTAATTAAACCGGGAGGAGCATGGAAGGTTCCAGAAGAAATCTCGTTTAGCGCTTTATTATTAGTAAGATTCTTTGCTGAAGGGAATGCCGCCCGTTATTATCGAGCTGGTCGTGCTGCCGCCCTCAGCTATGCCACTTCGGTGTCATCTCGTGCTCGGCATTGACGCAATTCGTAACCTGGGCTGCCGATTCAACAAGCAATCAGTCGAACTCCGTGTTAGCTGTGCCATCTTGGAAATACTCTCGCTAATAATAAGTCTTCCCATAACTTCACACTCTTCGAACCGTTTCGTCTCTTTTATGTTTTCTTACTACATATATATAACAAAAGGAACTAGATCACTAATGTTCACGATGATTTGACAAATGGTCAATTTCATTCTCTTGCAGGATGGATCTGTCCACGTGTATCTGAAGCAACCTTGTTAGCAGGCAAATCCTGTATCCATTTCGCAAAATTACGATAAAAGACTTTTCTTGTCTGTTTCGCACGATGGTAATCCCAAATTATGATGGCCTGTCCGAGGTGTGGCAAATGAATGTTGCGAGAAGAAATATACTCTCACAGAACACGGTTTCGCCTCATGATCTGTCGTTCACTGTGTTATTGCTCTTGACTATTGAAGGTTCATTTGTCTGTATGTATTTCATATACATTGCAAAGGGGACTGTGTATAGTTTTTAGTACATCTCTTCCATATGTACATATATATGTTCTCTCCCCCTTTTGTTGTTTTCGCCCTTTTACCATCACTTACTTTTTCTCTTTCAATATATGTACATATCTCCGTCCCTCTCCGGAGTGAAAGTTGATACAAGTTGTCCAATCGACTTTTTTTAAGATGGATTTTATCTACAGTTAATTTTATGAACAACTCATCGGGCATCTGACCCTCAGAGCCTGTGACGTTGTCACCGCCCTCGTTGACACAGAGAGGAAGGACCTCCAAGTTTCGACGTTTTTACACCTATCGACATTTCCACAACTTTATCTCATCAGTTTGTGACAGCAATTTTGTCGTCGTTTTTGTTTTAGCATTCTCTATAAAATCAAAATATATTATGTGGAGAAATGTCGTCAAATATCGAACAAACATTACATCGTAGTTGCAAGGAAGAAATAAATAAAAAAAACGACGTGCTTACTTGTGCATGAACTTGTGCCCGTAACATGGTTATGAATAAGACCCCATTGGATTAACTCATGTGAGTTAACTGATTCTTTTTCGTCCTGTTTTGCTGTTAACTCTCTACATTCTCACTCTCTCTCTCTATTCTCTATCTCTCGTTATCCCCATTCCCTCTTTTCTTTGTTCCTCACTGTGGCTGTTACTTCCGCCATTTTCTTCAAAAAGAGAAAAACACAAAAACATTTGCAAAAAATTATCTACTAGATGCTGAATGATTCATTGGAGCAGGGAAATAACTTAAAAATGCTTAAAGGAGCTCGAAACTCAAGCATATTGCAATTGAGTTTTCCTGTCAATTGAAGTCGCTTTTCTCTAAATCACATGCTCGTCAGGCAAAAAGGCGCGAATTCAAGAATGAGTTGTTTGCTCATCTACAACTTGGTTAATAACAGCGATGAAGTTCGTGGATGCATAACCTCTCAAAAGTACTTCGAGCCTGAAGGCGCGACAGAACATTCGCTCGCTCTTGCACTCGCATTTCTCTGTTTCTTCAGACCTTTTTTACACTTCTTTTCTCTTGAGCAAAAATGGCATCCGATATTAACAGAAACTGAATAGAACATCCTATTCAAATATGTATAATTCGACAATACCGCTGACGAAAGAAATATTCCAGTTTCATTCCTCTGTTGCTCAATGGCCGCGCTTGGTCGTCTCTTCTCGCCGCTCATGGCTTTTGTCGACCGTGATATCTGCCAGCTTGTTTTGTCGGCTATCATCATGAATGCTGGAGCTCCAGTTTACTTCCTCAATGCCTTCCTTGCATACGAAGCAGAGGTTAGTAATCTATTAAACCCTTTTCCTTTTTCGTTCTTGTATTGTACTCTTCTTCAATGCAATCCTTGCAAAGGGAAAAGGAAAAATGGGTTAATCTACATATAAATCATTCTGCCGATTGCCATGATAATTCCCGTTCGTTCTCCTTCTTGATCTTTATACAACGTAGTGGCGGTTCTCACATTGTCTCAGACGATGCCGTGCTACCGAGACCAAGAGGACTGGGCTTGGATGCTGATAGCTACATTGTACTCTGCGCTGTTCTTCATGGCCCTCGGCTTCCCGCTCTTTTGCAGTGCAATTATCTCATTGAACGCTGACAATGAGGACAGCTACGTCAGCTTCTCATTTGAGCATTACAGAATTTGCTGAGAATACAGCGGCCTAATCCTGCTCTAATTCTGCAGCAGATTCTGAGCTTAAAACTGGAAGGGGCTTAATTAATCATGTGTATGTATGTATTTCTAGACTGCGCACGAATATGAAGAGAGTTCGACCAAGCCATTCATCATTGTGAGCGTCAACAGCAACAAGGTCCTTGTATTTTTCTATATCACCCAAGATCCATGCGTTTTGATATCATTCGCCTTCTCATTACTACTCTGATTTTGATTTTTGAAAGATCTTTTAAAGTGCGATTTGCAGTGCGTGGCTCTGTTGGACACTGGCGCGTCTACTTCTTACATCAGGTCCCTCGGCGTGGTTGCGGCGGGCCTCACCTTTGCAATCGATCGGTGCGTTCAATCTCATCCTTGCTTTCCAAAATTGTTACGATGATTCTAAGACTTTGTTTAAACACGAACTTCTTTATTTGATGCACAAGAGGCAAGATCTTCCGAGTCCTTGTTTTTATGGCTGCACCAAGAGTGTTCGATGAATCAGGTTTTAATTTCAGGACGCAAACGTACAGCTATGGCAGTGGCAGCCGCACTTTTTATTCACGCGGACAACTTACAGCCGCGCTCCTTCGTGTCAGCGTACGGTTTCTATTCTTAGAAAGATGTGCATACTTATGTAATTTTTTTTTTAAATATTTTTTTTTGGTACAATTCAGCTATTCCCACTGTTCACAGGTCGATTTTTTTTTCGAAAATTCTTTGTTTTTGATTAAATTCGCCCAAGGGCGTATTCTGGAGAGGGGAATACGAATATATCATTCATTTCTTATCACGACATCAGTTCTGGAAAGTATCCGCGCCCGTGGGGAATGTCGGCTCTTTTCATAATATTCAGGACTTTCCCTGATAGCGGATTAACATGGACAGACTTCCCTGAATGTTACAGAAAAAGTTCCATTTCCCCGGTAGAAGTCGAGCATCCAGATTTTCGAGGAGGAATTCGGATATTTCCGAAATCCTCGGGAAAATTCCAGGGAGAAATGTTGTTCTGGATCCTTCCTTTCTTCCATGTCCCAGAGCAGAACTCGGCCTCTTTCGGATTCCTCTCGACTGTTCCCAGGATCGGCGGGTTCCCAGGCTCTCAGAATCTTCTAGAACATTCCATGTTCCCGGGCTGAACTTGGTTCCTTCTGGAATCTTCTGGAATGTTCAAAGGACCGGGGCAGAAGTCGGCCTCAAATGCAAAAGACGCATCGTTCATAGTTGTTGGAAAGCCGCAACGTTCGTATTGGTTTTTACAATTTGATGAACTCTTACATAATTAAGCCGGGAGGAGCATGAAGGTTCTCACGGTGATTTAGCGCAATGACACAGTTACCAAAATTGGGCACTTTGCCAAAAAATAGTAGTTCAAAATTGTCATGGAGGGATATCGCGCCAGGACACTTGAAATTTTAAAAGTCCGTCAGATAGTTGAAGAAATAGTATTTACTTTTACATTTGTGAAGAATACGAAATTACGGAAGGGATTTCCGGTGCGAGTCACAGTTTTCGCACCGCAGGCACACCGAAATTTTTTTCATCCGCCGCCTTGAATCATAAATCTGTTACAAACCCACGCTTAGCGCTTTATTATTAGTAAGAATAAGATTCTTTGCAGAAAGGAGTGCCGCCCGTGCTTCTCTCGCTGACCGTGCTGCCGCCCTCGGCTATGCCCGGGAGGCGTCATCTCGTGCTCGGCATGGATGCGATTCGTGAGCTGGGCTGCCGTTTCAGGAAGCAATCCGTCAAGCTCAGAGTTCGCATCCTGGAAACACTCGCTAATTCTACCCATAATTGACCCGTTTCGATTCGTTTATGTGGTTACGCTGTATATACCGTATTTTCTGTATTAGTGCCCCCGGGGTACTATTTTTCAATACCCCTGCGAGAGGCGGGCACTATTAGAGGGGGGGGGGTTCTATTAGAGGGAGGGGTACTATTTTTCAATGTGATCGACTAAAAGTTTGATAACAACATTTTATTCTCAAAACCGAAGAATTATAGCTCTTCTTTAGTGGAATCATCACTGGAATATCAGTTTTACCGTAGATTTTGAATGAATTTGCAATCAGTTCATTGGTAATAGAATCCCATTCCTCAAGCATATATTCCATAAACGTCTCTATTAGACCATTGGAGAGGGCACTATTGGAGGGGAGGTTCTATTAGAGGGTGGGATACTATTTTCAATACCCTTGCGAGGGGGGGGGGGTGGGGCACTATTAGAGAGGGGTTCTAATAAAGAGAGGGGCATTAATAGAGAAAATACGGTAACAACATAAAAAAAAACTGCTGTGCCATCTTGGAAACACTCTCGCTAAGGCTTCGCTTCGACCCGTTTCCAGAGGTGTAAATGGGCCGGCCCGGCCCAAGAAAACTTGGGCCGGCCCGCAGGCCCGATTGGGCCCGATAAGCACACAATGTCATCCAGTCAGGAGGACTGGTGGCATTGATAAGTGCAAAACATTCTTCATTTGTTCATTTTTCCTCCTAAAAGTTTTTCTTCTATACATTTAAATGAATGTTCGTAATACGAGCATGAAAAATTTTGAATTTCAAAACACATTGTAACTCGTTGGACTTTTTTCCGAGAATTTTTTTGAAAATCGGGCTCAAACGGGCCCACAGGCCGGGCCGGGCCTGGCCCAAAATTCCAGGGAACGAAAATTTCCGGCCGGGCCGGGCCGAGACTTTGGCTGGCCCAAAAATTTTGGGCCCTTTACACCTCTGCCCGTTTCATGTCTTTTGTGTTGTTTTACTGTGTAACAAAAGCAATTGTCAA
Organism: Allodiplogaster sudhausi; assembly: GCA_945643635.1. Classification (NCBI taxonomy): domain Eukaryota; kingdom Metazoa; phylum Nematoda; class Chromadorea; order Rhabditida; family Diplogasteridae; genus Allodiplogaster; species Allodiplogaster sudhausi. The sequence continues at coordinate 5,281,049 of CALZFC010000001.1, read as the reverse complement.
TGCTATTCTCTTGCAGGATGGATCTGTCCACGTGTATCTGGAAGAGCCTTCGCTCTTATATTTTCCCTTCTCTCAAAGATCCATACGTAGTGATCCCATTTGCCTTCTCATAACTACTTTGATTTTGATATTTGAATAAGATTTTAAAGTGCGGTTTGTTGTGCGTGGCTCTGCTGGACACTGTCATCATCTCCCACTGCGTGGTCTCGGCCGGCCTCACCGTTGCAATCGATAGGTGAGTTAAATCTCATTCTTGCTTTCTAACATTATTATAATGATTCCAAGCATTTTTTTCATCTTTAAACATGAAATAATGAATATGATGCACAGACGACACAAGATCTTTCTAGTCCTTGTTTGCATGGGTGGTCTAATCGTAAGAGTGTTCGCTCCGTTGTGTCACGGCCGGGGATAGAGAAGAACATCAAACCGGCTGGCGTGGGCGGACCCGCCCCCTCGGGGCGGTGCCGCCACCGCCAGCAAGACGTTCAGTGTTGGCTTGGCCGACCATGGCGGCTGCCTCGGCCCTGTCCTTCCCCTTTCCATATTTATGTGTATTGTAAATGTATGCCTTATATTAGGATAAGATAAACTATAAACCCAAGTCCCAATTCTCCCGCATGCTAACCGCTCCTCCGCGACATGGAGGTCCCGGGGAGATGTCTCAACTTTTCAACCTCACGAGAGTCCCCAGAAGAGATGAGAGCAGGTCGGCGACACCATCGACGTCAGGTGTCAGTCGTCCCAAATGCATAGCTGTTCGTAGGTCCGTTAAAACAGTAGTTTTATTTTAATCCGCATAGATTTGTTAGATGTCACGCCAAATAAGCGGCAAATTTATCTTTGGTTGCGAGGAACCGGTGCGCCACCCCCCAGATAGAAGGAATCGAAAAGTACTTTTGTAATCGCGGCATAGGAAGGCGCGCACGGGCAACCGAAGTAAGGGGGAAAATAAGAATGAATAAGAAGGGGGCAGCGATCACTAGGATCGGCATGCTCAGCGAGCTCGCATAAGGCTAACCTCTCCACCTAATCTAGAGCGACGCGAGGCGTAATGTAAAGCAAAAAATAATTCCCCGGCCGGAATTTTTTCTCTAGTTATACTCTGTTTGCCAAAGCGAAGGCTGGAGAGGCTAGGACGCCGCATATATAATAGATAAGAGTTCCTCGCTTAGGCTCAGCACGCATTAGTTATCACTCTCTCCTCGGATTCTCTGTGCTAATAGTTTATCTGCCAATTATTCTTGAATAGGATGAAATCGTAACATATACGTATAGAAGATTATATGCCCTCCCAAATACAATCTACCCACCGTCCCCCCTCCCCAACCACTCCCCCCGGGGCAGCCAGCCGCCGCCAACACTCCCGGAGCACACAGGATTTCCAATCCCAAACAATCTACTCTTTATCATTATAATCTTTCCTCCTCATTTTAGTATATTATTGCTACTCCTATAGCTTTGAAATTAGCCAAATTTTATAATTCTATTCCCAGAGACATGGTTTTCTTTTATTCCTTAATATTCATATGGACATACATATCTAGGCCGGCTCGCATAGTTTCATTACAACCTCGATAGTAGCTCCTCGTCATACTCTCTCTCTCCTCTTTCTCTCACTTGCAATAGCCTGAACAGCGGTGCCGTCGCTTTGTTTAAAAACTTGATAGTGCGCCCGCAGTGTTCCCCTTTCTGTGATGATAGACAACGATAGCGCAGCCGCTTACCGAACGAGTTCCGCTGCCAGCGCGCAAAAGGGCATGGCCTGGATCACTCACTCTCTCATCTCTCCCTCTAAGCATACGTTGCACACGGCGCGAATGGATAGCCGGTTTTCAAGGGAGAAAGAATATCAGGCGTGAACGCGAACGCACTGAAGAAAAAAGAGAAGTGAAAGTGAAAGCGCTGCGGAAAGAAAGCGCGAAATAGAGAGGAATGTACTTCCAGTGACAGACTGATAGATAGAGAGATAGATAGATAGATGTTCACACTAGTATTCATACATACATATTTGTACACATAGACTTGTGAGCTGCTCCTGATACATTGTTCTCGGTAGATACAATTGTCTTAGACTGACATAATTATATAGCGTCATCATTTCTTTCATATAGGTATGTATACTCGATAGGAGACCCCATCCCCATAGATAACCATGTGCTCCGGGGAGTAACGCTCTCACAGCGTTCACTCACAAATAGCGTCCTACAAACGCTCATGCTTCGCAAGTGGCCATCAAAGACCTACTATTTATCCGCCTCAAGAATAGGCTCAAGAGACACGATCGTCAGCAACGAAGACCACAGCAACGACAACTCCGAGCCTGATGTGACATGTCCGCTAACTAAAGCAACGACAGACGATCACATAAAAGAAGACTTTCGTCACGTCAAGAATCCAACAAGACCTGCGCCGCCGAAGCTGCAGATAAACCTCGTCGAACACCTGTCGCTGAAGGCACTGAAGACGTGAATCTACTGAATCATAGGAGATCACTGCACCTATCTCCTCCACCGTCAAGCCGTACTCACTACCAAAGAAACACCAGACGATCTGTCCCATCTGCAGAAGAAACTGTTTTCATTTCCTACAAGTCAAATGTGTGAATGCACTCTCAGTCACGATCTCCATCAGACACACTGCCGCAAATCTATCTTGCGTCAAGAAATTGTTCAACAGGAAGGCTGGATTGAATCTGCGACAGACTGGAACGTTCCCTTCAAATGGGACGGCGAACAATAAGCTGCATTCGACGAGATAAAGACACAGCAACAGTGAAGCAGAAGATCGACGACGTCCACTGTACTGGCTGACTATTACAACCGCCGCCATCGTTGCAGCCCTCGAGATGTCCAATTCGGAAACGAGGTCATACCAGCCATTTTGCGTCATCAATGCTGGAAGAAGCGAAGTGACCGCGCCCACCATCGGCCGGAAACCAGTCGCCATCACCGGCCGTACGACAACGACAGACGACTAGGAAGACGATAACGCAGAGCGCGAGCGAGCAGAGAGACGCCGCGCTACTCACAATCAGCAACATCGAATCGCGAAGTGAAGAAGAAGAGAGACTCCGACTTTTATTATTATTAAATGTATGTTTGTAGAATATATTTTAAAATGTACGATGTATGTAGTATATGCACTTTTCTCTCTATAAAGCCCCATAACAACTATAAAATGAAAAGTTTCTAACAATCTAACTCTTTAGCTAAATATATTTTAAACCTTCATTTTCAATGTGCACTATGCACATATTGCACAATAGTTCTCGTTCTACTTTCTATCTGCTTCTCCGTCACCACGTCACCTAGCCATAAAAAAAAATTGGTAATAAGAACAACCGATAGATATCCACAGACAAGATGATTTTTTTCTCTATTTTTCGTATAATTATTGTTCCATGTAAATGAACATATATTTTCTTTGTTTTGTTTTTTTCATTTATCTATGTGCTCAGTACAACTAACAAAAGGTTTTGTCTTTATTTGTTTATCAAGAGCGAGGGACCGCTCATGTGTAAAAGGGGGGATGTCACGGCCGGGGATAGAGAAGAACATCAAACCGGCTGGCGTGGGCGGACCCGCCCCCTCGGGGCGGTGCCGCCACCGCCAGCAAGACGTTCAGTGTTGGCTTGGCCGACCATGGCGGCTGCCTCGGCCCTGTCCTTCCCCTTTCCATATTTATGTGTATTGTAAATGTATGCCTTATATTAGGATAAGATAAACTATAAACCCAAGTCCCAATTCTCCCGCATGCTAACCGCTCCTCCGCGACAGTTGAACGAATGAGTCAAAAGTGTGGGCCTCCCCTTCTTGTTTAATTCAGACAAAGCAAGCGTCGAGGGCACTTCTTAATAAAGAGTGATGAAGTGTTCTCTCGCTCTTGAACAATCATTTATCGGTTCTCAACAGCATTTTCGCCCTCTCTCTTGAGATAAAAAGGCATCCGATCTTAATAAGAACTAAATAGTAAATCCTGATTTTAATCCATTTTAGTTATTCAAATATGACCAGTCCAGTAAACGAAATGAATATTCTAGTTTCATTCCTCAGTTTGCTTAGTGTTAAGTTTCCAACTCGAACACCTTTAGAAAAACAACGAATATCATTAAAGTGTATTTTTCATTACTTAACAACAATATGCATTCGCAGATTTAATATATTCTTTCCTTGAGAAACGTCAGCTAGAACTGTTGGAATAAAAGGAAACAAAAAAAGCTATCGACTTCCCTTTTTGAAATTGCACATTCATATTCGACACCATTTTCTATTAGGCACGATTGTCCTTTCATTGATATGCTGTTATATTATAGCCGTTTAATCGCTACAGGAACTACACGTGGGGATGAAGCGGAGACGAGCTTGCCTTTTTCTTGACGCCTCTCGACGTTTCTTTCCATTTTTGGACTGCTAGACATATTCTATTCTCTGCAAAAACCAAACACTTTCTATTGTTTATTTATGAAAAGACAAAAGAATAGACAATGGATTTCATAAATATGTCTTATCAGTTTTGTATCAAGCGTTTTCTCGTCTTTCTCCCGTTAACAATTGATGTCAAAATCAAAATATATCATGCAGAGTAATGTCTTCGAATAAATAAAACAATGTGATTGTTAGGAAAAAGGAAAAAACGACAACATCGTGTACTCCTCTCTCTCTTCCTCTCTCTCTCCCTCTCAGCAATGACAATGATTTGCACACATTTGTCTCATCTTTTTTGTATCAACAGTTTTGTCGTGTTTTCCCTTTAATAATCGTTGTAAAATCAAATATATATACATACATATATATATATATAAATATATATATATATATATATATACAGTCCCGCCCAGGATCTTGGTACCAAGGACGCTTCGGACGATTCGGACGCTTCCAAATGCATCCTCGTTAATAACTTTTGTTCTAGGAAAAACTAAAATATTCTAAATGGTACATTAGTTTGCTTATAGAGTACGGATGCTACTGTTAAAAAATCTATAACTTTTTATCATTTGATAAGAAGTTATCAGTTTTTGCTACTAAAAAATTTCATTTCAAATATTTTTAAACGAAATTTCTCCTGTACCATTATTTTGTCTCTACACACATCCCCAAATAATAAAATTAAAGATTGTATCATTGATAACGGAAATCGATAAATGAGAACTTATCACGCATGTTCATATGATGTAAAGATTCGACTTACGATTCTGAATCTAATTCTGTAATCAGTTTTCAACAGAATTTGCCGGTTAACAATGTATTTTTGATTGTGTGTACTTTACAAGACTTTCTTCAGAAAGAACAGGGCAGGAAGGCCTTGCAGGCCGAGGGGGCGGGGCCTAACCCTTTTTTTCTCTGCCTGTGCTATTTCGCTACCTCAAACTTGGGTAATTAAACCGAATACGAAAAAGGAGCGCGCAATATTTCTGAGTATCAATGCTAGCGCAGCAACCTAGATTTGGACGCATCATACCGGGCCAAAATTTTGACAAAGACCAAGAAAATGGGGAATCCTGAAGAAAGGCTTGCAAAGTACACACAATCAAAAATGTTGTTAACCGGCACTTTCTGTTGAAAACTGATTACAGAATTAGATTCAGAATCGTAAGGCGAATCTTTACATCATATGAACATGCGTGATAAGGTCTCATTTATCGATTTCCGTTATCAATGATACAATCTTTAATTTTATTATTTGGGGATGTGTGTAGAGACAAAATAATGGTACAGGAGAAATTTCTTTTAAAAATATTTGAAATGAAATTTTTTAGTAGCAAAAACTGATAACTTCTTATCAAATGATAAAAAGTTATCGATTTTTTAACAGTAGCATCCGTACTCTATAAGCAAACTAATGTACCATTTAGAATATTTTAGTTTTTCCTAGAACAAAAGTTATTAACGAGGATGCATTTGGAAGCGTCCGAATCGTCCGAAGCGTCCTTGGTACCAAGATCCTTGGCGGGACTGTATATATATATATATATATATATATATATATATATATATATATATATATAGATATATATATATATATATATCATGCAGAGGAATGTCGTCGAATAAACAAAACAATGTGATTGTTAGGAAGGAGGAAAAAACGGCGTGACAGCATTTTTGTGGCATTAACATGGTTATGAACTTTCTAAGGCCGTGATGCCCTCCATTGATTTTGACGCTCATCATCATGAGTTCTGGAGTTCCAGTCATGTTCTTCCCTCACTTCCTCAATGCCACTTGTGCTACCGAGACAAAGATGACTGGGACTGGGTGCTGATAGCTATAATGTACTACGCGCCGTTCCTCGCAGCCCTCAGCTTCCCGCTCTTTTGCAGTGCATTTATCTCAATGAACGCTGACAAAGATTACGTCAATGTCAGCCTCTTATTTGCGCATTAAAGATTTTTCTGCTGAAAGTGCAGCAGCCTAAGGCTGCTCCTATCATTTTATTGATTGTTAACTCAAAACTCAAAGCACTGTTGTGTATTGTACACATTCAGATGAATTAATAAGCAATAATTTGGATGCATTAATCTACTTTTCGTGAGCATACACCTTCAGATGGAAGAGCATTCTCAACTTCATGTGCTCCTCTCTCCCTCTCTCTCCCTCCCTCTCTCACTCTCTTCTCTCTATCGTTATCTCACTTTCTCGCCTTTCTCTCTCTCTGCTCTCATTCTCTCTTTTCTCCCTCTTCCTCTCCCTCTCTCACTCTTTCACGCAAACTTTATCCACTCTCCGCTGGTCTTGCCTTTGCATGCTCACACAGAGCAGAAAGTCACCGCGGTGGTAACTATTACGTGAAACATATTGCTCCAAGAAAAGTACCGGATCAATGTTGTCCCGCCTTTACGAACTTTTACTTGTTAAATCGAAAAGTTCCTAACGCGACCTCTATCCCTCGTTATCCGAATCATTATTTTTTCTTATTCTCTATGGCTCTTACTCCCAGGGGTGGCCGGCCCTGGGGGCCGGGGCAGGGGCCGACCTCGGGGGCCGGGGCCGGGGCCGGGGCCGACCTCGAGGGCCGGGGGCCGTGGATACTTGAATGAAGTCAACCCCCCAGTTGAGCAACATGAGCCAATTTATGATGAAAAGTGCCCCAATTTGAATCGTATAAGTTTCAGATGTTTGAATTTTCTCAATTTTGGATGAATTTTTCCTCTAACGCAGAAATTTTTAGAAAAATTTTAAGATTTGGGGCCGGGGCCTCCTTCGGGGCCGACCGCGGGGGCCGGGGCCGACCTCGGGTGCCGGGGCCCACCAAGGGGGCCGGGGCCAGGGCCGGATATAACACAAGTGCACTTCAATCTACCGTGAACGCGAGGCCGACGCTTTCTCGATCTCGTACTCTCATTTCTCGTCACAACACCATTTTCGCACTCATTCTCTCTCTCTCTCTCTCTCTCTCTCTCTCTCTCTCTCTCTCTTTTGAGGTAAACAAAAGGACATAATAATTGAATAGTACATCCTCCTTCAAACTTTACAACTATTCAAATATGGGATATTTTAGTTTCATTCCTCTGTCGTTCACTGGCCCAAGTTGGTCGTGTCTTCTCGCCGCACAATACTTTCATCGACAATATTCTATGCCGAATTTTATTGTTTTATGGCATCGTTGTTGCTGCATCTCCAGTTTACTTCTTCAATTTATACGTTACATGGGAAACAGGGGTTAACTACTTTTTGCTCGTTAAAGAGTCTGCTTAAAATTTCGGACTCTTCTCATTGTCAGCTGAAGCCATGCTACCGAGATGGAGATGACTGGGCCTGGATACTGACAGTTTCACTCTACTACTTCCTGTTCTTCGTAGGCCTCTGCCTCCCATTGATTTATAACGTCCATGTCATCCTCTCACAGAACGATGAGTACAGCGGCGTTAGCCTATCATTTGTGCATTTTTTAGACTTTAGCGGAGAATACAGCGGCCCGATCATGATCTAATCCTGCTGCAGATAACTGCGCATGAATATGAAGAGATATATTTCAATCCATACATCATTGTGAGCGTCAACAACTACAAGGTATGTATAGTCTTTGTGTTTTTCGTTTATCTCCAAGATCCATACGTGCTGAAATCATTCGTCTCCTCTTAACTACTCTGATTTCGACATTTGAAAAAGCTTTTAAAGTGCGATTTGCAGTTCGTGGCCGATCTGGACACTGGCGCGGATAGTTCATACATCAGCTCCCTCGGCGTTGTTGCGGCGGGCCTCACCTTTGCAATCGATCGGTGCGTTCAATCTCATCCTTGCTTTTCAAAATTATTATGATGATTCTAAGACTTTTTTGACATCATTAAACATGAACTCATGAATATGATATGCATATAGTATCAGAAATTTTCGGCAGTATAGGTCTCCTTACTTTAAGGAACGGCCGGAGCAACAAGGGCTAGGGTAATTGACCGAAAGGGTGGGAGAGATGGGCGGAATAAGGGATGGCAAACAATGGAGATTTCTCCAAAAACGAGGATTTCCTATTTAGCACATCAATTTCCCCTTCTCAAAACACATTTACTTTCCTTAATTCCCTAATGCTAACAATGTCCTCCGGACCTAACTCTATCTGAATATCCGGAAATTCCTGAGAATGATAAAATCCCTGAACGCCTACAAGTATGTCACTTGTCCTTTCAGGGAAATAACACAACAATACACATTTATCCACAGATAAATGGAACCTGACAAATGAAGCCAGAGGTGAGTGAGAGCAGAAGCTAGAAAGGTCGATGACGATTAACAAGGACGAAGAATGGCAGAGAGGCGAACACGTGGAAGGAGGGGAAGAGCAGAAGAAGCAACGACCCGCACACACGGAACACAAAGCTAACACTGACCCAAACCGGGTCAAAACACAAAAGAATGAGAAAATGCTTCCAGAAGGAAGCCCAAAAGTACAGTAAGAAGTATGAATTAGCAACGAATTAGTAATGTACTAAATAAATCGAGTAGTCCGGTGGGTCACCCTTATTCCTTATGTACTCAAAACAAATATTTGTCAAAAATATCTGACACTCCCGACGAAAGGAAAAGGAGGGGGCCGGAACGCAAAGAGGGAGGGAGCAAGAGAGGGAGTATATACAAGAAGCACATCATAAAGGTGAGATGGGGAGGGCGTAGACATCTTCGACGCTGCAGCAGTCGGCGATGACAATAAGATGGAGAGGGTAAGGACATCTCTGCCGCTGCAACAATCCGCGAAGGAGCCATGACGAGCCCGTTGTTCTTGTGATGACGGCTGCTTGTTTCATCTTTCCATGATCCTGAATCAATATCCGACCGAAACCAGAACTACCGACCGTAATAAATATCCACAAGGGTGGGAACCGGAGAAACTGGGAAAGATGGGATCATTTCCTGAAGGGAAGGGAAATGATCCAAACGACAGTAGGGATACCGTACTTCGGGAACCGGAACCAGATAGAATAGGAAAAATGAATGTTTTGAGGGAAAAGGAAATATTCCAAACTAAAGTATTGATACCGGACTTTGGAATTGGGAACCAGATAAGCGGGATTAATTTCCTGATGGAAAGGAAATGTTCCAAAATACAGTAAGGTAACCGTAATTCAGAAAGAGGATCCACAATCACAGGGAAAGGCGGCTATCAATGTCCTGAAGAATGGGAAAGATGGGGAGCCATTAACAAATTAACTGGGACCTTCTCGTTGATATTTACATTCCTGAAATATCATCCAAATAAAATTCCTTATGTTACTTTACTAATAAATCCCCAAATGGGTGATCCTCACAGGGACACAAATGAGGGGACAGAGAAGAATACTAAATTCTAATTCCATATCCATCCTGCAATCAAAAAAAGTTTTTTTTGGAATAAAATGAGATCCAAAATAAATAATTTTTTGCAGAGATTAGAATTTTGAAAGAAAACATGTATTTAAAAAGGATGGATTGGAGAGGGGTAAAGGAGTAAATAGAAAATTAAATACAAAGGAGGATTGAGTTGAATGGAGGGGGCCTAAAACTGGAATGATAAAGAGGGTCTTCATATTTACCAAATGCATAGGAGAGATGGGGACGTGAATCTTCATTTTTAGGAAACAATTTGCCGTAAACTCATTGATGTATCACCTAAAGCAAATGGGTGACCCTCCTGAGGAAACGAAAATAAGGGGGCAGCAGAAAAGAAGATTACAAATTATTTCCATATCTGTCCTGAAATTAATAAACAGATTTAAAACCCAGATAAATACTTTTCGCAAGAGGTTGGATTTAAAAAGTAGGAAAAAAGGAGGGCGCCAGAAAAGAAAGATTGGAGAAGGAAGAGGTGCCAACTGAAGTGCCAGAATCCAAGGGAGGAATGCACGACAGAATAGAGTGAAAAAGGGGGGCCGTTATAAACCGAAATAAAAATGCAGGTCTCACATTATCGAGTGATGTCCGAAGGTTCGCTGTCGTCCAAGCTTCCTTCATCTCTGGTGATTCTTGTCGTGTTGGTTGACGATGTTGTGGGTGAGGGTGCGAACGAAGAAAAATGGAATTGTATGGGCACCGAATACGCAATCTTGCCGAAGAAAACAGTTTTCGGAGCCGAACCACAAGGAGAGAAAGGGGACACATGGGTCGATGTTTTCCAGAAAGTCCTTATTTTTGTTGTGGTGGGAGAAACTGCCTTTGTGGAAAGACAAAAGTCAACACGGGTAAGGCCTGAAAATTGTTTAGGGTGGAAGGAAGGAGCCTTTCCCTTTCTTGTTCAACCTTTTCTCACTTTCCTGAATGGCACAACTAGTCGACGTGGCATTGAATGAATCAGAATAAACTATACCCCGAAAGGGAGGGAAAGAAGTGTTTCCCTGAAATTCCGGAGAAGTGTCCTGATGATGTAATACCGAACTTGTTGGAAGGGTCAAGAAGGAAATAGGAAGCAGTTCAATGGATTGGCTGGGGAAGAGAAAGCGGGGAACGCAGCCATGATCAATGGGAATGTCCGGAGGGACTCTGTCTGCCAGACTTCCCTCATCAATGAAGGGAATGTAGTCAAGATCGATGGGAATGTCCGGGGGAATTCTGTCTGCCAGACTTCCCTCATCCAAAATTGTCAAACCCTTACGACAGAGTTCCGCCGCATCAGATTGATCCAGAATGCACGGAGGAATGGAGGAGGAACTCTTGGTATGGATGTGGGGACCGGAGGGGGGCTGGCGAGAGACCGAAACCACATCATGACTCTTCTTTTCACATGTATTTTCGTCCTGAGCAACAATGGTGGTTTCCTGAGCATACAATGAGCGGGGATTCACATGCTCGAAACATTCAGAGGAAACCAGAGCTTTGTTGGAGCCTAAATCAATCCTGACAGGAGCAGTAACTTGAGAATCCTCACAATTCACCATAGTATCATGCGCGGTCAAATGACAGGTTGGATATGGAGAGAATGAAGAGTCGGTAGCAGTGGCATCCTTTTCCCTTTCCTTATCCTTATCCTGACTTTGAACAGTGTCTGGAGAGGAGAGCAATGTGGGGGAAACCTTTGGTGGAATCGGCAGTGGCTGGAGAAAGGGCCACAAGGAGAGATGGTGTTGCGCCCAACACAAATCACATTTCTTCTCAACCGGAAAGGAAGAGAAGGATGGGCCCTGACTATGGTATGGAGGCTCCTGACTACGGTAGGGAGGGTCCAGGCTACGGTTTGGCGGGTCCCGAATAGGATGGGATGGCTCCTGAGTACGGTAGAAAGGATCCTGAGTATTGTAGAAAGGGTCCTGAGTACGGTAGGTGTGGCCAGGTATGTGGTAGAATTGATCCTGGGTACAGTGGGAGGGGTCTTGAGTACGGTAGGGTGGGCCCTGAGTACCATAAGACGGCTCCTGAGTACGGTAGAATGTCTTGAGTACGGTGAGAGGGATCCTGAGTACGGTAGGATGGGATCTGAGTACTATAGGGGGGACCCTGAACACCATGAGGCAACTCCTTAGTATGGTAGAATGGGTCAGGAGTACGGTACTGTGGTGCCTGAACATGAGAAGCATTTGTATTCCTACAATCCCCAAAATTGGCATGGTTTGAAGGGGGAGGATTGATAGAGAGAAGAGTCAGCGACCCTCGCTGATCTCCAGCCAAACATGAAGAGGGGTAGGGAGAGGTGAAGGATGCCTGTGCCTGAGGAAGAAGTGAACGGAGGGCCTTAACATATTGTTTGGCAGAATCATTCACAAGATTCAGTTTTCCTGAAATGTTAATCAGGGAATGGCGGGGGGCATCCGTACTCTCAAACTCCTCAAGAAGGGCAAATGCATCATCATAAATAGCAGGGCATTTCTCAGCAGCCATCAAATAGTCAAAACGTAAATCGACATAGGCCAAATAATGTGACTTGCATTAGAGGACATTTCTTCCAGAGCCTGAATACTTTCCGCAATTTCCTGATGTTCATTTAACTGATTCCAAGCATTCCTGAGGTGGGAGAACTGGTTGGAGCACGAACATAGGAATATGTCGATATCAGCAACATGTGCGGTGAAATAATCAAAGTGGGCCCTGATGTCAAAGGAATGCCTTTGGTCCTGAAGCTGTGAAATGGCATTATAGGGGTCACGATTAATACGAGTATGAGTGGGACCATCCTCCTGAGAAAGGAGCGGAGGCAAAGAAAAATGATGGTCCAGAATGTGAGAGGGAGAGGAGAGTAATGTGTCCTGACAGGCCGGAACAGATGCCCCTGAACGGGCCGTTCCCGACGGCAAAAGAAGAGGGACCAGTGGTTGGGCAGGCAACCGGAATGGTTGTTCACTCTGGAACTGGAAAGAAGGGGACGCATCGCGCCAAGGGGGCTCACTCTGGAACCGGAAGGAAGGGGCCGCATCGAGCCGAGGAGATTCACTCTGAAACTGGAAAGAAGGGGCCGGAATATTCCTGAGCCCAGATGAGGAAGAATTGGGTCGGCTACAGCCGGATTCATAACTGGGAGAAGATGTGGTAGAATGCTTATTAGGGCCCGAATTGGAAATAGGATGAACTGGGAGACGCACCATATCAGAAATTTTCGGCAGTATAGGTCTCCTTACTTTAAGGAACGGCCGGAGCAACAAGGGCTAGGGTAATTGACCGAAAGGGTGGGAGAGATGGGCGGAATAAGGGATGGCAAACAATGGAGATTTCTCCAAACAACGAGGATTTCCTCTTTAGCACATCAATTTCCCCTTCTCAAAACACATTTACTTTCCTTAATTCCCTAATGCTAACAATGTCCTCCGGACCTAACTCTATCTGAATATCCGGAAATTCCTGAGAATGATAAAATCCCTGAACGCCTACAAGTATGTCACTTGTCCTTTCAGGGAAATAACACAACAATACACATTTATCCACAGATAAATGGAACCTGACAAATGAAGCCAGAGGTGAGTGAGAGCAGAAGCTAGAAAGGTCGATGACGATTAACAACGACGAAGAATGGCAGAGAGGCGAACACGTGGAAGGAGGGGAAGAGCAGAAGAAGCAACGACCCGCACACACGGAACACAAAGCTAACACTGACCCAAACCGGGTCAAAACACAAAAGAATGAGAAAATGCTTCCAGAAGGAAGCCCAAAAGTACAGTAAGAAGTTTGAATTAGCAACGAATTAGTAATGTACTAAATAAATCGAGTAGTCCGGTGGGTCACCCTTATTCCTTATGTACTCAAAACAAATATTTGTCAAAAATATTTGACATATAGAAGGCAAAATCTTTGCAGTCCTTGTTTGCAAGAGTGCTCTAAAAGTGTTAGTTGAAACTGGTTTTTTTCAGGACGGAAAAGTACACCTACGGCAGTGGAAGCCGCACTTATTATTCGCGCGGAAAACTTACAGCTTCGCTTCTTCGTGTCAGCGTACGATCCATATTTTACAATTGCAATTTTTTTTATATATGAAAAAAATTTTAAGGAGCACGAAACTCAACCGTAAATACCCAAATAGCGTCAGCGCTGCATACATATTTCAAATTTCCTGACCATTGTAGTCGCGTGTGAGCGTTAAAATTACATGTTAGCTAATGAAAGAAGACTCGGCACTGGAAAGAAGCCGTGGGGAAAAGTCGGCTCTTTCCGTAATATTCAGGACTTCCTGATAGCAGATTACGATGGACGGCCATCCGTGAATGTTATTGAAAGTTCCATTTACCCGGTAGAAGCATCCAGATTTTCGAGGTGGGAAGTCGGATGTTTCCGGAATCCTCGTGAATATTCCAGGGAAAAAAAAACAAATGTTGTTCTAGGATCCTTTCTTTCTTCCACTTCGTTCCAAGAGCAGAACTCGGCCTCTTTCGGATTCCTCTTCAGGGTTTCCAGGATCGGCGGGTTCCCAGGCTTTCAGAATTCTTCTAAATCATTCCATGTTCACGGGCGAAACTTGGTTCCTTCTGGAATCTTCTGGAATGTTCAAAGGATTGGGGTCAGACGTAGGCCCTTTTCGGAATGTTCTGGAAAATTCCACATCCCGAGCCTAACTCGGTTTCCTTCCAGAACCTTCTGGAACTTTAACATTCCCAGGCTCGGGGAGTAGAAGTCGGCCTCTTTCGGAGGAATGTTCTTGCAATCAACCGTTACAGTAATGCGGCCCCTTCCGAAATCTTCTGGAATGTTCCCGGTCCCGAGGGTAGAAGTCGGCACCTCCCTGAACGTAAGGGAAATTACAGGGCATGTGGCTGGCAGAATTCAGCCAATTTCGGAATCCTCTTGAATGTTCCCTGGATTGGGGTAGAGTTTGTTCCCTTTCGAAATGTTCTGGAATGTTTTAAGACCCTGGGGCATTCTAGAACATTCCATGTTCCATCTCTGAACTCAGTCCATTCTGGAATGTTTGGAATGTTCAGAGGCCTGGGGGCAGATCGGGGGTTAAATGCGAAAGTCGCAACATTTGTAGTGGCAGGAAGGTCGCGACGTTCTTAGTGTTTCTTTTTACAATTTAAATATCTCTAACTTACGTAAGTAAACCGCCGGGAGGAGCATGGAAGGTTCCAGAAGAAATCTGTCACGCTTAGCGCTTTATTATTAGTAAGATTCTTTGCAGAATGGACTGCCGCCCGTGCTTCTCTCGATGACCGTGTTGCCGCCCTCGGCGATGCCCAAGAATGTTCCTCTCTTGCTCGGCATGGACGCAAAATCAGTCGAACTCCGTGTTAGCTGTGTCATCTTGGAAATACTCTCGCTAACAATAAGTCTTCACATAACTTCACACTCTTCGACCCGTTCCGTTTCTTTTATGTTTTCTTACTATATATAACGAAAGGAACTACATCACTATCGTTCACGATGATTAGGCGAGGACAAATGGTCAATTTCATTCTCTTGCAGGATGGATCCGTCCACGTGTATCTGAAGAAACCCTGTTAGCAGGCCAATCCTGTATCCATTTCGCAAAATTACGATAAAGGACTTTTCTTGTCTGTTTCGCACGATGGTAATCCCAAATTATGATGACCTTTCCGAGGTGTGGCAAATGAATGCTGCGTGAAGAAGTATACTCACACAGAGCACGGTTTTGCCCCATGATCAGTCGTTCACTGTGTTATTACTCTTGACTATTGAAGGGTAACTTGTCTGTATTTATGTATTTCATATACATATATTGCAAAGGGGACTGTGTATAGTTTTTTTTTGATTGAATTAGTAGACGGCAATCACACGCTCCCCTTGTTTTCAGGCGAAAATGACCGAAATTGTCTGTCGTGGATCCGCCGTTTCCGAGATCTCGCGAACATGGCGACATTGCCTCCCACACATTGCAGATGGCCGCCCATCTCATCGGGCTCTGACACTCAGAGCCCGTGATGTTGTCACCGCCCTCGTTGACACAGAGAGGGCGGACCTCCAAGTTTCGACATTTTTCTTAACACCTATCGACTTTTCTTGCCATTTTTGGACATACTATTATCTGCATTAACCAAACAGTTTCTACTGTTTATTTAAACACTACGATTTCCACAACTTTATCTCATCAGTTTATAACAACAATTTTGTCGTTGTTTTTGTTTTTGCATTCTCTATAAAATCAAAATATATCATGTGGAGAAATTTCATCAAATATGGAACATATATAGGTAACATCGTAGTTGCAAAGGAAGAAAAAAAACGACATGCTTACTTGTGAATGAACTTGTGCCCGTAACATGGTTATGAATAAGAGCCTATTAAATTAACTTATGTGAGTTAACTGATTCTTTTTCGTCCTGCTTCGATGTTAACTCTCTACTTTCTTTCTCTCTTTATTCTCTCGCTCTCTATCTCTCGTTATCCCCATTCCCTCTTTTCCTTGTTCCTCTCTGTGGCTGTTACTTCCGCCATTTTCTTTAATGAAAGAAAAACACAAACACATTTGATAAAAATTATCTACTAGATGCTGAATGATTCTTGGAGCAGGGCAATAACTTAAGAATGCTTAATGGAGCACGAAACTCAAGCGTATCGCAATTGAATTTTCCTGGCTATTGATGTCGCTTTTCTCTAAATCACATGCTCGTGTCAGGCAATAGGGCGCGAATCCAAGAATGATTTATTTGCTCATCTAAAAGTTTGTGGATATCAACGATGAAGTTCGTTGATGCATAACCTCTCAAAACTACTTCGACATATGAACATATATACATACTATGTATGTATGTATGTGGCCTGAAGGCGCGACAGAACATTCGCTTGCTCTTGCACTCTCATTTCTCTGTTTCGCTCAGACCATTTTTGAACACTTCTTTTCACTTGAGAAAAAAAGGCATTCGATATTAAACGAACCATGCACTGAATGATGCTACCGTAGTATATCAGGACCATTTTGAACGCGCGCCCTCAAATATTTGGCCCTTCTGCGGGTTAGACAGCGTGTGAAATAGGAGGGTGGCTAACAGCTACAGTAAAAAATTTTGGACCAGCCACATTTCGCGTGCTTCTAACTTTCTAACGAGTGTACAAAATTGGTTCATACTTTCCAGAAGTATGTTTTAGACTGATGCTAATAGATCCACGTCCATAAAACCATAGGTTAGATATTCAGTGAACCGCTCCTTTAATAGGTACTGAATAGAACATCCTCTATCCATTATAACTATTCAAATATGTATAACTCGACAGTACATCTCACGAATGAAATATTCCAGTTTCATTCCTCTTTCGCTCAATGGCCGCGCTTGGTCGTCTCTTCTCGCCGCTCATTTCATATGTCAACCGTGATATCTGCCAGCTTGTCTTGTCGGCTATCATCTTGAATGCTGGAGCTCCAGTTTACTTCCTCAATGCCTTCCTTGCATACGAAGCAGAAGTTTGTAATCTATTGAACCCCTTTCCTTTTTTGCCCTTGTATTGTATTCTTCTTCAATGCAATCCTTGAAAAGGGAAAAGGAAACATGGGTTAATTCATAAAAACCTTTTTGCCGATTGCTATGTTAATTTCGTCATTCTACACCTTGACCTTTATACAACGTTCTCTCATTGTGTCAGACGAAGCCGTGCTACCGAGACAAAGAGGACTGGGCTTAGATGCTGATTGCTACATTGTACTCTGCGCTGTTCTTCATGGCCCTCGGTTTCCCGCTCTTTTGCCGTGCAATAATCTCATTGAACGCTGACAATGAGGACAGCAACGTCAGCTTCTCATTTGCGCATTACAGAATCTACATACTGAGAATTATGCGGCCTAATCCTGCTCTAATCCTACTGCAGATTCTGAGCTTAAAACTAGAACGGGCTTAATAATCATGTGTATATATTTCTAGACTGCGCACGAATATGAAGAGAAGTCGACCAAGCCATTCATCATTGTGAGCGTCAACAACTACAAGGTCCTTGTATTTTTCTCCATTTCTTCAAGATCAATGCGTATTGATACCATTCGCCTTCTAATGACTACTATCGATAACTACTCGGATTTTGATTTTGACAGAGCTTTTACAGTGCGCTTTGCAGTGCGTAGCTCTGCTGGATACTGGCGTAAGTACTTGTGTCATCAGCTCCCTCTGCGTGGTCGCAGCTGGCCTCACCGTTGCACTCGATAGGTGTGTTAAATCTCATTCTTGCTTTCCAAAATTATTATAATGATTCTAACATAAGACTTTTTTTCGCCATCTTTAAAGATAAACTCCTGAACGTGATGCACAGAAGGCAAGCACAGCGTTTTGTCTCCAATAGTTTGAGGAGCATCTAATGTTTTACTAAACGTGGATTTTTATTCTCCATTTCACCATCCAGAAAGATGACCCGGCGCTACTAGGCAAAAACCTGCGAGAGTATTTGATGAATCGTGTTGTAATTGTAGGACGGACAAGTTCAGCTACTGCAATGGAACCAGCACTCTTTATTCTCGAGGAAAACTTATGGCTGCGCTTCTTCGTGTCAGCGTACGATTTCCAAGCTTAGAAAGATATGAATACTCTTCGGCGAATATACAACTTCTCGTTTTATGCTCTTATCCGGTAAAGTTCGGCTAGAAACATACATTGGAAGTGGTCTCGTTTCAAAACAATGTTTAGTTTGCTAAATATTAACAGTTTTTGATCGGGATTACGGTTCATTTTCCGCCCGCGATCGTTCTTTGAGCTCATGATAATGGCTAAGCCACCCTCCCTTCCCATGCCAAGCGTGGCAGAGAAAGAGGGCACGGGATGATATGAATGTCATCGATTGCTCACTCTGAAAGAAAGAGTGTAGAAGAGAGGGAGAGAGAGACACACAAAAAGGAATGGAAGCGCTGTGTTGCCATTTCGAACACATCCAACACAATCACAGCGTTCCAAAAATTTCAACCTCCGGAATACTGTAAGAATTTTAGAAGGGTTGGTTTTTTCAAACACCAATTATTTAACAGGCGCGAAAACATTCGCCGGAGTGATCCTTTAATTATCTTTAAAAAAATTTATTTATGAAAAAAAACATCTATTTTTTAAGGAGCACGAAACTTAAGCCTAATCCATTTCAAATTTACTGACCATTATTGTATCGTCTCTCTAAATCACATGCTCTCTCTTGCAATTATGTCGGGAAAAGGCGCGAATTCAAGATTGGGTAATAAATAAAAAAAGGAAAACTTTGCCAGAAAGGACTGCCGCCCGTGCTTCTTTCAATGACGAAAAATATAACTATTTATAAATCTTTATTATTTTTATGTTATGGAAAATTGAATTTTTAAAAGTAGATATAAAAAAGGAATCTTTGCCAGAAAGGACTGCCGCCCGTGCTGCTTCCAATGAGCGTGCTGCCGCCCTCCGCAATGCCTATGAAGATTCCTCTCGTGCTCGGCATGGACGCGATCCGTTTGCTGGGCTGCCGATTCAATAGGCAATCCGTCAAACTCAGAGTTAGCATCTTGGACACACTCGAGAACCATTATACTGAACGCAACAAACCAAAACTTGATCGCTATTGTTCACCATTGCTATACGAGGACAAATGATCAATGTCATTCTGGTCAATTTAATTTTTGCCAGTGTCCTTCTCTTGCAGGATGGATCCGTCCACGTGTATCTGCGGGAGAATTGATAGTAGGCCTATAGTATATGTACATATGTATGTATGCCATATCCATTTCGCTTTCAAGAGTGTAAATGATGATAAAGTTCATTTCTTGTCTGTCTTGCACGATGTCCCAGTCCGAAGATTATGGTCTAGCCGAGGTGCCAACAGGCAAAACGTTAGTTTGCAAGCGTAAAGAAGTATACTTGTGCAGAACAAATACAATCATGGTTTACCCAGCAATTGACCGTCCGCGGTGTTATTACACTTGACAATTGACGGATTATTTGCTTGAATACTTCTTTTATTTGTTTTGAAATCTCTATAATTTTTTAATATTTAAAAATTCAATATGATGCGAGCTAAATCAATAAGTACATAATTATATCGGAAACTTTTTCTTTCGTTGCTAGTCGGATATTTGAAATAATAACATTAAAAAAATGAGTCTCCGATCTCAATTAACGAAGTCTAAATAACCTTAAGGAAAATGCGCTTAAAGGAAGTATCCGATGAAAGAAAACCGTATCTGATAAAATTACGTTTCAAACTCTGCTAAACTCCCAACTGGATGAGCCTTTTTTTAGCGCCCGCTACAAAATTTCAAATTTGAAACGTATGTGTATCTAACCTCTCTCGACTTCTTTCGTTGTCTCGCTTTTCACTAACGTCTGTATCTCTCATCCCTTGGTGAAAATGGTGTGCAAAGCGGGCAAGACGGGCAGAGACTGGCTCTTCTTCCCACCCGTTGGCACTACTTGCTTGGATTTGAGCATACACCGGGTGCATCGACAGAGACGTTTTCTACCGTATTCCATAAAACAAATTCAAATTTCTGGATAAATACTGACTTTCGTAAGGAGGGACCACCTCTAATCGATCTTTTAAGCCAGACTTGATCATATGTTAATACAAAAGAATAAGTTATTTTTCCTCAGATACTTCCTTTAAAGAGGCGAGATAAGCGAAGAAGAAAGAGAGAGAGAGAGAGAGAGAGAGAGAGAATGACATAGGGACAGAATATATAATATAACTTGTTGTAAGGGTGTGACTAGTATGAAAATACTTCGCCTAGACGTTTCGTGGTTGCGAAACGAGAGGGGGGGGGGGGTGAGAAATGGGCGAAGACGTAGCAGATGGCGGAGACTTGGAAGGAGAATTAGAAGAAGGAAGAGGAGACGAAGAGGGCGAAAAGCGAAGGAGTGAAGCAATCGTTCTAAAGAACTGGGAGATGTTCATCGCAAACAGTTCCAAGTAAATAAAAGGAGAATCCGGGAAGAGTGTGCTTATGCTCGCACTGTAGAAGCGCAACGCTTCTGGTTCTGTCGTATAGAATGCAGGAGACGAGGAGAGGGAGAGGGTTATCAGGTTTATCTGCTCACAAACGGCTGCCGACGCAGCAACAACAGATACGAACTCACACTCAACTGCTCTCTAGGCGGGAGACCACTCACACTAACTGACAATGCTAAGCCAACAAGGCCACGTTGACAATTGCCTACGTACCAATACTAAATACATAAACGCACTATGCAATTCTAAATAACAACCACCACACAACAACGGGACACTACACAATGAAATAACACTACACATTGGAATGAATGGGCAAAGGGGTGCTATAATGGGCCTGCCCATTACAGCACGTTGTTGTATGAAGAAGAAGAAGAATAAGGGCCACTCGGAGTAGAAACCGGCCCTCCCGATGGAGCCTAAATGTAATGAAGAATGAGGAGAAATCATAGCACGGGGAAACAATTTGAAAGAAAACGAAAACGAATTGACATCATGTCAATTCGCGGAACATTTAAATCTGAAGGACTCTGAGTCGTGAGGGAAAAAAACGAGAGAAAAAATTCGGAAATTTAAAAAAATTTGTTTCCGAAAACAATTTGACCAACAATCATTTGACCAATTGTCAGTAAAAAATTGACCAACAATCATTTGACCAATGATCATGTGACCAACATTCAGGACACTCAAATCATGATGGCCTGTCCGAGGTGTGTATTGGCAAAATGAATGTTTGAAAGCGTAAAGAAATATACTCTCACAGACCACGGTGTTAACGTAACTTTTAATTGTCGCTCCACGTACATATCTTGACGGTTTGCACACCATAAGTTCCGCCCAGAACCACATATTTTGTTCCCGTGCATTTGAACTACTTATATGTGAAGGTCGAAAGTTACGCTCCACGTAACTCAATTTTCTGTGTGTTTCTCGCTCGGATCAATCTATCAACGTGAGATCCACGTGAGATCCAGATGAGATCTATCAACGTGAGACGTGAAAGCCACGTGAGATCCAATCAAAAGCACAGGCAGCCATGTCTACGCGGGCGTTTGCAAGCTGATCCAGCGCACCTACGCACTCTTTAGGATCAAAGGAATATCGCTCTCTCTCTGTCTCTCTCTCTCTCTCTCTCTCTCTCTCCTTTTCTCTCCGTCTCTCTCTAGATCGCGCACTCTGTCTCTCGAGTTCAGATGAATAAGAGCGTTAGGCATGTGTTGCAGCGCTTCAACTCTACTGCCCTTCACAGTCAAAGTCCTGCATAAATCAGCCCTCTAATCAGAATAAATTTGTATGTGTGTACATTACCAAATGGGGATATCCAGAAGTCCAGGCAGCAAAAGTGTTGCATCGGAGAGGGGTCCGAACCGGTGACATTCAGAAAACTTGAAGCGAGCGCGCAACCTAAAGGAGGCAATGAATGCATCTTTATGAACAAGCGACACCAAGCTTTGCATTACATATGTAGCTGTTCATTTTTTTTGGATTGATGATGAGCCACTTGCTTTTTTAAGCTACTTTTTAACCCCCTCTTTCTCTTTCTCTTTCTCAATTCTCTCTCTCTCCCTCTCTCTCAATCTCTCTCTCTTTCTCTCTCTCTCTCTCTCTTTCTCTCTCTCTCTTTCTCTCTCTCTTTCTCTTTCATCCAATCTCTCTTTCTTCTCTTTCCTTTACTTGCCATGTCTCTTTCTTTCTAACTCTCTAACCGTAATGCGCTTCGTTCTTTTACTTTCATTACTCGTTTCTCAATACCAGTATCTCACTCTTCCTCTCTCTTGAGATGAAAAAGGTCATCCTATGTGAATAAGAATTGAATAGTACATCCTCCTTCAATTCATTACGCTTCAATTATGAGATATTTCAGTTTCATTCCATTGTCGCTCAGTGGCCGTGCGTGGTCGTCTCTTCTCGCAACTCATGACTTTTTTCGACCGTGATCTGTTACAGCTTGTCTTGGGGGGGGGGGGTGTCATCATGCTTTCTGGACATCCAGCTTTGTTCTTCAGTGTCTTCCTTGCATACGAAGCAGACGTTAGTAATCTATTAAACCCTTTTCCTTTTTTATTGTACTCTTCTTCAATGCCTTCCTTGCAGCGGCAAAGACTTAAGAGAGCCTGTCTGAGATACTCGATCATGAGGGTGCAGGGAACAAAAATATTTTTTGATTTTAATTTCCTTTGCAGGATTTATGTAGCATCATGAGAGCTTTCAAAAAAACTTTTTTTCAAAAAATATTTTGAAGGTATAACTACAGTATGCCTCGATTTATCGAAAATATTCGATTGACCATAAAGTTAGTAAAACTTAACAAAACAAAATTTTGAAAGTATTGTTTTATTCGTTATCTAAAGCGCACAAAAAAGCCATAGAAAGGATTTCATAAAAGTTTGATTATAAGGTCGAAATGAGCACTTATATTATGGGAATGCGCCATTAGAGTGCCAAGCCGTTGAGACTATGCGATAAGACCATATCTATTTGATAGAGCGTCATTCGTTACCCCTAGAAAACTGCCTCTCTTGTCGGCCCTCCTACGGGAACTTTACAATATACGGGGGTGAACACCTCGTAGAGTAATAACCCGCAGAACAAAAAAGGCTATAAAATGCGTTTTTCTCGCTCTTTTCAGAAACCAGAGATACCATTGGGTTTATAATTTAGAAATGCATAAAAATGTCATACATAATTTGTTCATACGATTACATTCTCAATCACTTTTTGCAAAAACTGTATTTCTGGCCTGCTGGAGAGAGGGTAGCGTATGTAGTCAGAAAACAAAGAAAGACTGCGCCTAAATACGTATGCCACGTGAAACCAATATCGTGAATGAGGCCGGATAGCTAGGTTAAAGGGGATTTTCTGGGCAAGCCGCACTGAGAGTGCGCTTTTCAAGGAGAAATATTGGAACTTTCCCGTAGCACAATTTGGCAGGAAGATAGTATATTACACGTAGAAAAGACTGGGCTTTCACGTAGCATACGTATTTAGTCGTAGTCTTTCTGTGTTTTCTGACTACATACGCTACCCTCTCTCCAGCAGGCCAGAAATACAGTTTTTGCCGAAAAAGTGATTGAGAATGTAATCGTATGAACAAATTAGGTATGACATTTTTATGCTTTTCTAAATTATAAACCCAATGGTATCTTTGGTTTCTAAAAGAGCGAGAAAAACGCATTTTATATCTTTTTTTTTTATTACTCGTTTATTACTCTACGAGGTGTTCACCCCCGTACATTGTAAAGTTCCCGTAGGAGGGTCGACATGAAAGACTGTTTTCTAAGGGTATCGAATGATGCTCTATCAAATGGATATGGTCTCATCGCGTAGTCTCCACGGCTTGGCACTCTAATGGCGCATTCCAATAATATAAGTACTCAGTTCGACCTTATAATGAAACTTTTATGAAATCCTTTCTATGGCTTTTTTGTGCGCCTTTAGATTACGAATAAAACGATACCTTCAACATTTTGTTTTGTTAAGTTTTACTAACTTTATGGTCAATCGAATATTTTCAATAAATTGAGGCATACTGTAGTTATACCTTCAAAATATTAAAAAAAAAAGTTTTTTCGGAAGCTCTCATGATGCTACATGACCCCTGTAAAGTAAATTAAAATCAAAAAAATATTTTTGTTTCTTGCACCATCTGCTATGGCCATGGTCGAATATCTCAGACAGGCTCTCTTAAACGATAGATTGATCTATATTATAATCCTTCGCTAATATAATCCATGATCTTTATAGCTTCTAATTAACACGGTAATGGCCGTTCTCATTGTGTCAGGAGCCGTTCTGCCTATACATAGAGGACTGGCGATGGGTGATAATAGTGTCACTGTACGCCGTGCTGTTCTTCGCAGCTTTCGGCTGCCCGCTCTTTTACCGTGCGATATTCTCAGTGATGCATGAGGACACCCAGCCTCTTTTTTGGACATCACAACAGAGTTTACTGAAAATACAGCTGCCAAATGCTGATCTAATCCTGCTGCAGATTGTGAGCTCAACTGCGCATGAATATGAAGAGAAATCTTTCAATCCATACATCATTGTGACTGTCAACAACTACAAGGTCCTTGTATATCCAAGAACCATACGTGCCGAAACCATTCGTCTTCTCTTAACTACTCTGACTTCGACATTTGAAAAAGCTTTTAAAGTGCGATTTTCAGTTCGTGGCCGATCTGGACACTGGCGCGGCTACTTCTTACATCAGCTCCCTCGGCGTGGTTGCGGCGGGCCTCACCTTTGCAATCGATCGGTGCGTTCATTCTCATCCTTGATTTCCAAAATTGTTACGATGATTCTAAGACTTTTTTGCCATTATTAAACACGAACTCATGAATATGATATACATTTCCTTGTTTGAAAGGGTGCTCTAAAAGAGTTCGCTGAAACAGGTTTTTATTTCAGGACGCAAAAGTACACTTATGGCAGTGGAAGCCGTACTTATTATTCGCGCGGAAAACTTATGGCTGCGCTCCTTCGTGTCAGCGTACGATTCCTATTTTTACAATTGCAATTCTTTTTTTATTTATGAAAAAAAATTTAAGGAGCACGAAACTTCAAATTTCCTGACCATTGTAGTCGCGAGTGAGCGCTAAAAATTACATGTTAGCTAATGAAAGAAGACTCGGCAATGGAAAGAAACAGCGGGGAAAAGTCGGCTCTTTCCGTAATATAGGACTTTTTTCTGATAGCGGACTGAGATGGACGGCCTTCCCTGATTGTTATAGAAAGTTCCATTTTCCCCGGTAGAAGTCGGGCATCCAGATTTTCGAGAGGGAGGTCGGATATTTCCGGAATCCTCGTAATATTCTAAGGACAAATGTTGTTCTGGGATCCTTACTTTCTGCCACTTCGTTCCCAGAGAAAAACTCGGCCCCTTTCGGATTCATCTGGAGTGTTACCAGGATCGGCGGGTTCCGAGGCTCTCAGAATTCTTCTAGAGCATTCCATGTTCCCGGGCTAAACTTGGTTCCTTCTGGAATGTTCAAAGGACCGGGGTCAGACGTTAGCCCTTCGCGGAATATTCTGGAAAATTCCACATCCCGGGCCTAACTCGGTCCCTTCCAGAACCTTCTGGAATTTTAACATTCCCAGGGTCGGGGAGTAGAAGTCGGCCTCTTTCGGTGGAATGTTCTAGCAATCAACCGTTGCAGGAATGCATCCCCTTCCGGAATCTTCTGGAATGTTATTTGTTTTTCTTCTACCTCTCCGCGGATTATTGCATTCCCTTTTTCTTCAAAACGTTACAATTTAATCTTGCAATGTTCTCGTTCTAAATCTCTTAATGTCGTCACATCTTAATGATGTATTGAATGAATAAATAAATAAAGTTTCTTTTTACAATTTGATTATCCCAAACTTACGTAATTAAACCGGTAGGAGCATGGGGAAGGTTCCAGAAGAAATCTGTCACGCTTAGCGCTTTATTATTAGTAAGATTCTTTGCAGAAAGGAGTACCGCCCGTGCTTCTCTCGATGACCATGTTGCCGCCCTCGGCGATGCTCGGCATGGACGCAATTCGTGAGCTGGGCTGCCGATTCAACAAGCAATCAGTCGAACTCAGTGTCAGCTGTGCCATCTTGGAAATACTCTCGCTAACAATAAGTCTTCCCATAACTTCACACTCTTCGACCCGTTTCGTCTCTTTTATGTTTTCTTACTTAAAAAAAGGAAATAGATCACTATTGTTCACGATGATTTGGCGAGGACATATGGTCAATTTTATTCTCTTGCAGGATGGATCCGTCCACGTGTATCTGAAGCAATCTTGTTAGCAGGCCAATCCTGTATCCATTTCGCAAAATTACGATAAAGGACTTTTCTTGTCTGTTTCGCACGATGGTAATCCCAAATTATGATGACCTTTCCGAGGTGTGGCAAATGAATGCTGCGTGAAGAAGTATACTCTCACAGAACACGGTTTTGCCCCATGATCTGTTGTTCACTGTGTTATTGCTCTTGACTATTGAAGGTTCATTTGTCTGAATGTATTTCATATATATTGCAAAGGGGACTGTGTTTTTAGTACATCTCTTCCATATGTATGTATGTTCTCTCCCTCTTTTGTTGCTCTCGCCCTTTTACCATCACTTACTTTTTCTCTCTCAATGTATGTATCTCCGTCCCTCTCCGGAGTGAAAGTTGATACAAGTACAAGTTGTCCAATCGACTTTTTTTAAGATGGATTTTATCTACAGTAAATTTGATGAACAACTCATCGGGCCTCTGACCCTCAGAGCCTGTGACGTTGTCCCTCGTTGACACAGAGAGGAAGGACCTCCAAGTTTCGACGTTTTTACATTTATCGACGTTTCCACAACTTTATCTCATCAGTTTGTGACAACTATTTTGTCGTCGTTTTTGTTTTAGCCATCTCTATATAATCAAAATATATCATGTGGAGAAATTTCATCAAATATGGAACATATATAGGTAACATCGTAGTTGTAAAGGAAGAAAAAAAACGACATGCTTACTTGTGAATGAACTTGTGCCCGTAACATGTTTATGAATAAGAGCCTATTAAATTAACTTATGTGAGTTAACTGATTCTTTTTCGTCCTGTTTTGCTGTTAACTCTCTACATTCTCACTCTCTCTCTCTATTCTCTATCTCTCGTTATCCCCATTCCCTCTTTTCTTTGTTCCTCACCGTGGCTGTTACTTCCGCCATTTTCTTCAAAAAGAGAAAAACACAAAAACATTTGCAAAAAATTATCTACTAGATGCTGAATGATTCATTGGAGCAGGGAAATAACTTAAAAATGCTTAAAGGAGCTCGAAACTCAAGCATATTGCAATTGAGTTTTCCTGTCAATTGAAGTCGCTTTTCTCTAAATCACATGCTCGTGTCAGGCAAAAAGGCACGAATTCAAAAATGAGTTGTTCGCTCATCTACAAGTTTGTTGATATCAGCGACGAAGTTCGTGGATGCATTACCTCTCACTTCGACATATGTAGCCAGAAGGCGCGACAGAACATTCTCTCGCTCTTGCACTCGCATTTCTCTGTTTCTTCAGACCTTTTTTTACACTTCTTCTCTTGAGCAAAAATGGCATCCGATATTAACAGGAACTGAATAGAACATCCTTTTTCAAACTATTATAACTATTCAAATATGTAACTCGACAGTACAGCTGACGAAAGAAATATTCCAGTTTCAATCCTCTGTCGCTCAATTGCCGCGCTTGGTCGTCTCTTCTCGCCGCTCATGGCAAATGTCAACCGTGATATCTGCCAGCTTGTCTTGTCGGCTATCATCATGAATGCTGGAGCTCCTGTTTACTTCCTCAATGCCTTCCTTGCATACGAAGCAGAGGTTAGTAATCTATTAAACACTTTTCCTTTTTTGTTCTTGTATTGTACTCTTCTTCAATGCAATCCTTACAAAGGGAAAAGGAAATATGGGTTAAGCTATAAACCCTTTTGACGACTGCCATGATAATTCCGTCGTTCTCCTCCTTGATCCTTATACAACGTAGTGGCGGTTCTCTCATTGTTTCAGACGAAGCCGTGCTACCGAGACCAAGAGGACTGGGCTTGGATGCTGATAGCTACATTGTACTCTGCGCTGTTCTTCATAGCCCTCGGCTTCCCGCTCTTTTGCAGTGCAATTATCTCATTGAACGCTGACAATGAGGACAGCAACGTCAGCTTCTCATTTGAGCATTACAGAATCTATATACTGAGAATACAGTCTAATCCTGCAGCAGATTCTGAGCTTAAAACTGGAACGGGCTGGAATAAAAACTGGAATAATCATGTGTATGTATGTATTTCTAGACTGCGCACGAATATGAAGAGAAGTCGACCAAGCCATTCATCATTGTGAGCGTCAACAACTACAAGGTCCTTGTATTTTTTCAATATCACTAAAGATCCATGCGTATTTATAAAATTCGCCTTCTAATGACTACTATCGATAACTACTCGGATTTTGATTTTGACAGAGCTTTTACAGTGCGCTTTGCAGTGCGTAGCTCTGCTGGATACTGGCGTGAGTACTTCTGTCATCAGCTCCCTCTGCGTGGTCGCGGCTGGCCTCACGGTTGCACTCGATAGGTGTGTTAAATCTCATTCTTGCTTTCCAAAATTATTATAATGATTCTAACATAAGACTTTTTTTCGCCATCTTTAAAGATAAACTCCTGAACGTGATGCCCAGAAGGCAAGCGCAGCATTTTGTCTCTAGTAGTTTGAGGAGCATCTGATGTTTTACTAAACTACGGACATGTTCCGTGGATTTTCACCAATTTACGGCCGATGTTCGCCAAATATATCTCCACCAAAATGAAATAAACTGATTTCTGTGGTCGTGGTTTTTTAAAATTTCATTTCACGATCCGTGAAAGATGACCTGATGTTACTAGGCAAAACATTGCGAGAGTGATAGATGAATCCGGCTGTAATTGCAGGACGGATAAATTCAGCTACTTGAACGGAAGCAGCACTTTTTATTCTCGCGGAAAACTTATGGCTGCTCTCCTCCGTGTCAACGTACGATTTCCAAGCTTAGAAAGATATGACTACTTAATTATCTAAAAAAAAATTATTTATGAAAAAACCCTAATCCATTTAAAATTCCCTGGCCATTATTTACCGTCTCTCTCAATCACATGCTCACTCGCAATTGTGAAAAAGCGCGAATTCAAGATTGGGTAATAAATATAAAAGGGAAACTTTGCCAGAAAGGACTGCCGCCCATTCTTCTTTCAATTACGAAAGATATAACTATTTATAAATCTCTATTATTTTTTTAAGTTATGGGACATTGAATTTTAAAAGTAGAAAGAAAAAAAGAATCTTTGCCAGAAAGGACTGCCGCCCGTGCTGCTTCCAATGAGCGTGCTGCCTCACTCCGCTATGCCTATGAAGATTCCTCTCGTGCTCGGCATGGACGCGATTCGTTTGCTGGGCTGCCGATTCAATAAGCAATCCGTCAAGCTCAGAGTTAGCATCATTGGAAACACTCGAGAACCCTTATACTGAACGTAACAAACCAAAAGTTCACCATTGCTACCCGACGACAAATGGTCCATGGCATTCTGGTCAATTTGATTCTTGTCAGTGTCATTCTCTTGCAGGATGGATCCGTCCACGGGTATCTGCGGGAGAATTGATACTATAGTATATGTACATATGTACATATGTATGCCATATCCATTTCGCGTTCAAGAGTATACATGATGATAAAGCTCATTTCTTGTCTGTCTCGCACAATGTCCCAGTCCCAGATTAGCCGAGGTGGCTACAGGCAAAAGGTAAGTTTGCAAGCGTAAAGAAGTATGCTAGTGCAGAAGAAATACGTACATTCATATGTTACTATGCGATCGGCCGTTCGTGGTGTTATTACACTTGACAATTGAAGGCTCGTTTGTTTGAGGGTACTTCGTTTATATATTTCAAAAGTTCTATAATTTTTTTCATATTTAAAAATTCAATATAATGCGAGCTAAATTATTAAGTGCAGAAATATATCGCATACTATTTCTTTCGTTGCTAGTCGCATATTCGAATATTAATAAAAATAAGTCGCCGATCTCAAACGACGAAGTTGTAAAAGAGCGAAAGTGAAAATGCGCTTGAAGAGGCGAGAGAAGCGAGGAAGAAAGAAAAATAGAAAGAGAGAGAGAGAGAAAGACATAGAGAGAGATAGGGAGAGAAAGAGAAAAAGGGGTAGAGAGAAGGGAGTGAGTGAGCAGGGGAGTGAAAGTGACAGTAAGGTAGAGAAAGGGAGGAGAGCGATGGCCACAACAGATAGTTGAAGATGCCAACACGTTTGATCGTCTGTCAATTGACACTCACTTTCTGTTCGTTCTCATCTGACAATGAGTGTGCGTCTCTTGACGATCAGTCTATAAGGTTGCCAAGGTGGAAGCTCTTCCAAACTACGTAACCTTCGTTCTGCTGCCCATATATGGGGGCCCATTGGGTGGAGGTTATGATTGACCCGTTGTCGCTCATTCTTTCCACTCCAACTACTCATTCCTTCCACTCCAACTACGCATTCCTTCCGCTCTAACATTATCTCTATGCTATAGCAGTCAAGAGGGCACGAAATGACAGTGATCGGAGACTTTTCCGAGTGTAAAGCGCAGTCGGCCACAGCCGAGAAACAGTCATCTTCAGTGTACGTTGGCAGCGTCGTCGAGCCGGATGAGAGTTCGAGGGAGCGCCTACTCGCTGCGTGTTATGGCTACCTCACCGGAATGGTGAGTTGACCAGTTTTAGGAGAAGTCGTCGAATGAGAGTTGTTGACCAACTGCGAGTATTCGTAAAAGAGTATTGTTAAGTTGCTCCAAGTTTACTTGAAAACAGAGCAAAAGTGTCCTTCTGAAAAAGTTTTACGCTCCAATTTCATGATGTGTAATAAATAGTATTTCTTCTTTTTCCAGGCTGTCTTATCCGTTGCGCTCATCATGCTGCCTTTACTAAAGGACTCTTTCTACAGAATGTTCATCATCAGCGAGTTCCTCGTCTTCCTTCTTACCATGTCAGTGTGGCAATTCTTCTATACATATATACAATTTTTTTATACTTTTGAATTCGCGATGCTCTTTTTATTTCGAGAGAAGCTAAAGTTGCGAGCTAAAAAATGGAAGAAGAGCACTGTTTATTTACAACAACAAAAAGAAAGGCATCTTTTTCATACATACTTTTGCAGCGTTACGTACACTGCCGTCTACTACTTCACTCTGAAGCAGTCGAATGTTCGCTCCGGTAAAGCAACGCGTTCCCACGAGATTCTAGTTGGAAACCTTTAAAATCTTAATTTTTTCAATTAACTAACCATAAGTCTTACTTTCTCGCTAGAGTATATATTTTATTGACATAAGGTTTTAATAATTAACATTAAATTCTTCGCGTACTTATTATTCTACTCAGTGCCTCGTCGTGCTGGCTCTTCCCTTCGTTCCACTTATGTGGTGGCTTATGCTTGATGAAGGCGTGAGAGTTCTTACCATCCCAGTGGTTACTGTAGTTCCGACCTTTGCTCTACTGTACCTCGCACGGGCATACGCAAGGATGGAACGGTGAGAGCAGTAAATGCAGGCGCATTTCAGGATGTGCATATGTGAGAATCCGTGAATTGCGAGGAAAAAAATTTGTTAAGTCCATAAAAACATGAAAATTTCTTTTTTTAAATACTAATTTGTTTATTTACTTATTTATTTATTTATTTACTTTTTTGTTTTCATATGTATTTATTTATTTATTTAGACTTTTTTATTTATTTATTTAAGATGGCGCCGCTTGTCCCTTCTCCTTCATCCTCTCTTCATCACCGTATTCCTCTCTGCTGTCGTCTGCGTCCTCTTCTACGCTCTCGACCATAATGGCATCATCCACTTCTCCGATCTCGACGAGCTCTTCGTGTTGGGCACACCCATCGTGTGCATCCTTCAAGCACTCATCTTCTGCGATCTCGAGGTGACCTCCCTTATTTAACCTTAAATTAAGAATTAAATTATTATAATAAAACTTAACTTTAAGGTCATCATTTCTCGCCATCCCAACGCGTCCTCCACGGCCGTGATTCAATTCCTCTTCCTAGACACGGCCCTCCCATTCAAGCCAGCTCTCGATTACTTCAATATCAAGCCTGAGGACGATTAGGGGTCCTTATAAACTCAACTCTTTAAACCGCTCTACCATAATCCCTAAATGAACTCTACTTTGTCACCCATGCCAGTATAATACCTCAGCTTCAGTACATTAGTATGTTTAAACCAATGTGTGTTAATATATATGGGCAAAATGGACGTCTGTAAACCTCAATAAGAAATAAAGATCTCACCGAATATATGTACATACATACATATATTCAAGTTGTACCCAACGATCGTTCCGGCCACGGCGCTATTACATTGGACTATTGTGAGGTTCATTTGTCGGTAAAATGAGCTTGTGAAGGTAAGAGAAACAAGGGCGAGGTGCGAGAGATAAGAGAAGCGAGAGAGGGAGAGAGCGAGAGAGAGATAGAAGCAAGGGAGAGAGAGAGATAGATAGACAGAGATGGAATAGAGCGAGAAGCAAATGCCGATATTTGAGGGTGCAAACACGTCGGTCCATCTGAGAACTGCTCTCCCATCTACGTCTTCTGAGACTTAGTCGATTAGTATCGCCAAATTTATCGCTTGTTTATCCGTCTGCATAGATGAATATGCTTATCAATATCTTGCGATCCTCCATCCCTATCGTTGATTTGCTACAATTTAGGACAAATTTCCAGTTAAGAAAGATTTATTATTTAAAAGGAGGATCTTTTTAATTCAAAATTTCATGAAAAACTACATGAAATTGATAGTGCACTCTTTGGTGCGCTGTAACTGTGGTAAAACTATTAAATTACAATTTCGCTAGAGCGTTCGCTGTGTCGCATCCATAACTGGAAGCGTTTTCTGTTATCTTTTCTACTTTCGAAATCGAAATGTAATCTTGCCCTTGCCAACTGTGTCCATTCGCTGTTCTGTGCAGGTTGCCATGGTAATCTCTGGGCGTTTTCCCCGTGGTGAAGTTGTTGATAGCCTTTCGAAAGACCTTTCAAGTATGCGCATGCCCTGTTCCTGCTTTCGCTTCTACCTTCGTTCTGCTGACCATATATGTGGAGAAGTTGCGTATTGATTGCCGAGACCTGTTATGACGTATACTTTCCACTCAAACTATCCGTTCTCTCCACTCGAACTACGCGTATTCTTTCCATCTCTCGAGCACTATCTCTCTTTGATATATTAGCCAGGCGGCGCCCGGAATGCCTGCGATCGGCGGCTTTTCCGAGTGCAAAGCCCCTTCGGCTGCATCCGAGAAGCAGTCATCTACAATGTACATCGGCTACGTTGTCGAGCCGGATGAGAGTTCGAAGGAGCGCCTACTCGCTGCGTGCTATGGCCGCCTCACCGGAATGGTGAGTTGACCATAGTTTTTATGAGTATTCGTCAAACGAGAGTGGACCTGCTCCGACTATATTCGATATTCGTAAAGCAGTAGTTGAACTCCACGGAGTATTCGTAAAACAGCAACTGTTTTTGGAAATTGAATGATTTGTTTAGTGTAAACTGTATTACTTATTCTGTTTGTTTTCTCATGTTTTCTCATGGTCAGTATTGAACTACATGGTGTCCTTAAGATGAAGTTTTACGCTACGATTCAATAATTTCTTCATATGCCAGGCCGCCTTATCTGTTGCACTCATCATGCTTCCCTCTCTCTGCTACTTCCTCTCCAGCATTATCCGCGAGAATGAGTTTCTCGTCATTCTTCTTACTATGTCAGTGGCAATTTTTCTTTCTATATTAAAAAAATTTTAATGCTATAGAATTCGCATACCAAGAGTAGTAGTTGCCAAGTATTTCGAGAGTTGCTTAACTCCACTATAAAAGTAGTAGAAGAGTATTGTTCATTAACAACAACAATTTTTTTTTGTAACACGATTTTATAATTTTTTTTTTGAAGTCAAACTTACTTTTGCAGCATGACGTTCATTGCCGTCTACTATTTCACTCTGAAGCAGTCGCAAGTTCGCGCCGGCCAAGCAACGCGTCGTCATGAGATTCTTGTTAGAAACCTTTAAAAACCTTAATTTTTTTCTAAATTAATTTACTCTTCCTTTATAATATTTATACTTTATTGTTACTTAAGTCCATTTTCTAATCAGTCATTAATTCTGAATTCTCTGAATACATATTAAATCTACTCTCAGAGCCTCGCCGTTCTGGCTCTTCCCGTCGTTCCACTCATGTGGTGGTTTAATGTTATTGTCTACTTGCGCGTCCTGATCTTCCCCATGGTTACTGTAGTTCCGATCTTCGCTCTACTGTATCTCGCCCGGGCACATGCAAGGATGGAACGGTGAGAGTACTAAATACAGACGAATTCCAGGTTGTGCTTATGTGAGAATCCGTAAATTTGTGTGAAACATAGGTACATAAAAAATACAGGTGAAAATTTTTAAGCTTTTAAATAATATGTATACATATATATATATATATATTTATATTTAATTATTAATTAATTAATTAAAGATGGATCCGCCTTTCCCTCTTCCTTCATCCGCTCGTCATCACCGTATTCCTCTCTGCTGTCCTCTGCGTCGTCTTCTACGTCCTCAACGATCATGGCATCGTCCGCCTCGCCTATCTCTACGGGCCCGACCTGCAGTGGGGCACAGCCATCGTGTGCATCATCCAAGCACTCATTTTCTGCGATCTGGAGGTGGCGTGGGTCCTCCCCCCCCTCTTCCCAAGGAGTGCCCAAAACCCGGCCCGGTCCATATTTTGCTCTGAAAATGAGGGCTCGCTCGTCCGGGACCGGACCGGGCCGTGTTTTGGACATCCCTACCTCCCCTCTTTTCTCGCTTGTTTCTTGAAAGCATCTCAATTAATCTCATCGCGAAGTCTATATCATACTTTGAAGACTTTCTATCGTAAGAACAAAAAGGATGCTATCAGGATACCATAGAGAGAAAGGCTTTGGATTTTACTTTTATGATGTTTCATAAGAAAAAATTGGTTTAGAGATTTTATATGCGCTTATTTCTTATTTAGTTATCTCTTTTTCTATTAGATAAAAGTTATAAAACAGAAATAAAAACTAAAAATATAAAAATTAAAACTAGTCTTTCAGCTCATAATTTCTCGCCGTCCCAACGCCTCCTCCACGGCCGTGATGCACTTTCTCTTCCTGGACACGGCCCTCCCACTCAAACCAGCTCTCGACTACTTCAAAATCAAGCCTGAGGACGATTAGAGGGGTGCCGAGTACTCCCTAAACCCAGGCCCTAATCCCTGAAATGCTCTATTTCTTGTCACCTATGCCTGTATTAAACAGTGCCAATAAATTACAGTTGATTAGTACTTTTAAGCCCTATCTCTTGCCAGTTTACATTATGGAGCCAGTATTAGAACTATATTCTTTGTTCACTATCCCAGAACATTTTGCCTCATTCGCTAACCATATTCATAGCTTTTTAAAGCTTTTAATGGAATATCTTATCGGTATTAAAGTAACTATAGCGATTAAAGCTATTTCATCCTGGTAGAAATTTAAAATCTGGTAGCTTTATTGCCCGATGATTGTCTACACATTTACCCGCAATTGTAAATACGATGAGTTAAGCAGTACTCTATTATTCTACAAATATATTTATTTATGCTTAATTTTCATGACTAATCTGTATAAAGCGTATCATGTGTTAAGCTTCTTACTTTAAAATAAATACAATTAGATTTTTCGACAAAAATTTAAACCTGTGGGGCAAAATATTTCGCTTTTGGCGGGGTGTTGGGTGAGAGAGTTTCGGTGTTTCATTTACAGTACTTCATTGAGAATTAGTATTTACGACAAACTCAACCACTTTACGGATAAAGTACCTTGGCGCTGCATTTCTTGGAATCTTCAAAAGGGAGCGCTTTTCAAAGGCTTCTTTCTTTGATTTTTAAGCTATTGTTTGACTCGTTCTTTTGCTTATGCATGTTTGTTAAGTGTCCGAGCAGCGCTGACGTACGAAAACCAGCGGATATTCAAAAGCTTGTCAGTTCTTTAACAAAAAGTTTTCTGATTTCTTGCTGACATTGCGTTTGGGATGATTCTTTTCTTTAGTACTTGAACCATTCTTTTCTTTAGTACTTGAATGTGTATGTTCCGAAGGTGCTGAAAGTAGTTAATTTGCTTTTCGCTTCTGCACGTTGGTACTGCTATCTTAGAAGCAATTTTAATGCATTAAACGTGTGGTAAAGTTCTCCACGCCCTTGCCCTTTCGCTGCTTATCACGAGTGCTGACAGCGCTCGTTCAGAACTCTCGTCTTATCTATATTTTCTCTCTTTTAAAGGTGTCCATCTTCTTCACCGCACATGCTTGCCTTATCTTTTTGTTTCATCGATTTTAGGTCTTGTTTTGGCTTCTTGTATTCGGCAATTATCCAGAATTTGTCGTCGTGATCAGCAACCAATACTTATCGGGTTAATACTCTTTTCTTTCTCAGACAAGATCTCTGAGCAGATGATGATCAAGGAGGAGGAGGAGGCACTCGCGCGCACTTGCGCTTCGGTGCGTTTATTTGTTTTGCAGTTTCTCCTCGAAAATTTTTCTTCTCTTGTTTCTCTACCACTCTCTCGTCTCTCTCTCGCCTATTTTTTCATTGCTACCTCTGCCAACCCCGTTCATATTCACTCTGTCGCACACTATGATCTTTCGTCTTTCTGTCTCCGTCTTCCCCTACCGGTTTTCTTAACATTTTTTTTCTTCTTTCTCCCAGGTTGCCGACTCGATTCTACGCGTTCTTCTCATTTCTCCACGCGAACAAGTTGGAGTCTTTTGCTTGACTTTATAGATTCTTGAGGTTTAGTTACCTTTTATTTCGCTGAAATACCGGGTTGCTCGTCTTTGCGGTGGGTTTTGAAATGCTTTTGCTTTCAACTACCCCAAAGTATATATCAATGATGTTAGTGTTGTTCTACCGCTTGTTTTATGTTTATAAAGCGAAAAGCAACTTTAAAAAATGTAGTCCTTTTACCCCGTTTCCATGAACGAGTGCTTTCCATACCAAATTACCCTATCATAACGCTATTCTTACCATTTGCTTTGCACACAAAGATACTATAGCCAATGTAACCTTGGGTCACAATCTGACAATTCAGTGGAATATTATCAGATGTTATCTGTTGTATTCTTTTTCTTCAATGTTTTCTGTTTAAAGAAAATCTTGTGATTTTTCGTAGTTCTTTAAAATAAAAAAAGATTTGGATCTTTTAGATGTTTTTTGAAACCATTTACCGTGTTAAAAAAAGATTTTCCCCTCCAGTTCCGCCAGCGTCTCTTTGGCGGCCTTGGCGCAGAGAGTGGCGGCGGGTTTGCGGACGAGCTACGGAAGCGAACTTTCCGGCGGCTAAACCGCTCGCGCGCTCCACAAACGGAGGAAAGTCGAGATCGTGGAGAATGGTACACTATTCAAATTGGTTCTAACCATTGTTTATAGCCATGGTTTATATCAATGGTTTCTAACAATAGTTCCTTGCAATGGTTTATAGCAATGGTGCAATGCTTTCTAACACTTGTGTCTAACAATGGTTCCCAACAACAATTGTTGTCGGGTCTATCTAAATCACATGCTCTCTCGTTTCTGTGTCGAGCAAAATTGCACGAAATCAATAGTGAGTTTTTGGCTCATTTAAGGAGAAGTGATATTCAAGGAATCTTATAGCGTAACTTTAACGTTCTTTACCGCACAAAGAATTTAATTTGCATGATTGGAATATAGATTCTAATTACTTCAACTACGCTTTTATATGACAAACGGAGTTTTGAACTGTAAAACCTGAAGTTGTATTCCTTTAAGGGACGACGAGTTGCCAACTACTCAAGAACAAAACGATTGTGATGTTAGTTTTTTTTATTGTTTTTTTTTTAGAAAAGAGCTTGCTTATCTCTAATTTTAATCGGTACATAAGTGCTTTTTGTAGTAAGAGAGTATTTTTAGAATTTTTTTCTTAATTAAAGAAGCTGTCCATTGAAGAATGCTAAAATCTACCGTATTTTACTGTCTGCTTCTCTCGACTTGCATTCTTTTTTCTTGGGGATTACGGTGGTTTTTTTTGTAAAATGGTTCCTGGTCCTTCTACGAAGACATTGCAGCTGCTGTCTTCGGACGACGACTTTTCGCAAGAAGATGATGACAATGACAATGACTTTCAATCAAGTGGAGAAGATGAAGAAGATGAAGAAGAAGAGGAGGGAGAGAAGCAGCAGTGCAGGACTGTGGTTCTGGTCGGAGAGAATGGCGAGGAGCAAGGAGTCGCCGAAGTAAGTGTCTTCTGGTCAAAATCGCGTTGTTACATATAACACTTAAATATTCCTGTTCTAAATGATTAAACTTTAATAATACGGAAAGCGATCAGTTCAAGCAACTGATAGAGAAAAAACAATTTTGTTTATTCACCCCGAAGATGTACGTATTATCAGGTAATACGAGATATGATATGCTTATAGAATGCTACAAGCAATGAAAGTTCTGAAGAAATCAATTTTTAAAGCCTTTTTGCCTTCCTCATGGTAGAAAAGCTCGCTGTATATTTTAACTAGTATGTTCATTTCAGGTGGTGCTCCTGGGCGAAGTGGACGACTTTTCTGCTGAAGATGAACCGCCAGGGAGTACGGTACCACGGGAGAATACGGTAGCAGCTCGAAGGGACACATCGCCATTGCGCTCCCTTTCCACGCGCGAGTGGCGTGCTCGAGACTCATGCACCGCGGCCAAGGTTCGTCGTGTGGATGGAGAAGTTGATGCCGCGGCGGGAGCAACTGAGTTAGATGAGGTAAATAAGATTACCAGGAGTATTTTATACTTGAAAATATATAGTTTAAAAATAGCTTGGCAGTGCTGAAATAGTGCCTGTCTCTGGGCTTGGGCCGGGGGGTTACAAAGGGCCAATCCGGGGGGTTACAAAGTGGAAAAATTGGTTTTGTTTTAAGCCAAAAAAGCAAAAAAAAAATTTCGCTTCATTATCGGTGAGTAGCACGGCCGGGGTAAAAACGGGGCTTTATATCTTCAGGTATCATGAGGTTTTCCCTGTGTGCTTCCTCACACTTCTTTCCCTTTATATGTATTGGCTTTGCATGGTGAGCGTGTTGTGTGCATATCATAAAGACTTTTGTACACATTACTTCTGGATTTTTGTCATTGGAATGACTTGAGAACTCGCCTTATCCACTTTGTTAGGAGGATTGGTATTATAGATAGAGACAGGGGGAGTTACTCCATGGAGCGGACTTGTAGAACGAAGAGTAGACTAACAGAACATGAGAGGAGACTGACTAGGTGATTCAGGATAGAGAGCAGCAGAGCCCCTACTCGATTTTGCACTTAGAAAGAGGAAAGAGGCGGCGAGAACGCCCAAAAAAAGAGAGTGAAAGTCGTTATGTAGAGCTAGCATGTGTATATATACATTTTTTTCTTATTTTCTTTTGATTTCATAATTAAACTAGCTATTTAGGGGATTTCTGACTCACTGAAAACGAAAATAATACACACATCGATCTCTATCCTCCCCACATGAATGTATGAACACATGTGGATAGCTTGCACTGCTAGAAAACGAGTGTCTCGCACACTAAATTTTTTTTCTTGCGAAATTCTGACTTTCATATGTCTCGGGGGGTTCATATCAACGCTTAAGGACCTTAGAAAGCTATCACAAAAGTTTGTTTCACAGGAATTTGTTTTAAGCCTAATTAGGGGGGGGGTTCCATTAGTGTGAGCCCAATAACAGGATTCCTTAAGAATTTGTACTTTTGAAGCTTTCTATCTTGGCGTTGGAAGTTCTGCGGTTTTGTCGGGGGCTTTCCATTAAGAGATTCGGAGCTGGAGAACGCAAAAAAAATATTTTCATTAATTAAAAACGCATATTACTTATTTTCGGGGGGGGGGGTTACATTAGTGTGAGGATGATGCCAGGGTTGACCGAGGCTAGAGAGCTACTGTAGTAAACACACCAAAATACACTTTATAAGAGATATGCACTAAGAATGTACGTTCCATTCCTCTTACATTTTTCCTTGTTTCTTTACTGCTTTTCTCCTTCTCTTTACATTTATTTTCTTCTCTCTTCCAAATACGTCTTGTTTTCGAGTGTTACGTATCCATTCATCCAAATCCATTCATTTGCTGTTCCATTCATCCAAGTTCACTAAAAAAATTATTCCGGGCCTTCGGCCCGGGGGGTTACAACCCTCACATGGGCCAGACCTATTTCAGCACTGTAGCTTGGGTACTGTACTGAAAAGTAAAGCGTTTTGAAAAAAAATATATATATATTCAGGATTTTTTAAAGGCATTTCTCCTTATATATAGAAAAATAGAGCAGAAATTGGCTTAATTTTGTTTGGAAGTAAAATATTTTTTTATAAATCATTTCTCTTTCAAAAGTTGCGAATGTTAAGGCTCATTGTTTTAGAAGAATAGCCAACAAGTTATCCTATTTTTTTCAAATTGCATTTCATAAGAGAAAAATTAAACGAAGTTTGCTTAATTTCTTGTTGGAGTTTATATTCTAAGTTAGTTATTATAAGTTTTTTTTTTCTTATCAGAATTCGTTCCACTTCGCCGTTCCTGCTGCGGTGCTCCGTGAGTTCTCGACCGATTCTGATGAAAATGAAGTTGTGGCTGCTGTTGTAAGTTTTCTATTTTTGTAATATTTTATTTATTAATTTTTTTGTCTTTTTTTTCATCCTTCATATAAAGGGGGTTCGAAAAGTGGCCAGATATATCTCATTAATTGTATCATTCTTACTCTCATCACTTGATAATGTCTTGCTTTCTAAATGGTTAAAATGTTCGCGTGTCTAAGGATGGGGAGTTCAATTTCTTTCGTGACTATGACCAATCGATTTCCAACCACAAAACAAATACTAGAAAGGATACTTGAAATCCGTTTATTGAATGTGCTCAACTATATTTCTTCCGGGGTATACTATTCGTGATTTCGTTCAAAATAGTCAGGTATTGCAATGCTGTTTTTGTACTTCTCAAATTAAAATTAAGTAAAAATTTAGATCTTTAAAAGTGATAAAATAGTTTTATTGTAATA
This sequence comes from Allodiplogaster sudhausi, assembly GCA_945643635.1. Taxonomy (NCBI): domain Eukaryota; kingdom Metazoa; phylum Nematoda; class Chromadorea; order Rhabditida; family Diplogasteridae; genus Allodiplogaster; species Allodiplogaster sudhausi. The sequence goes on along the minus strand of CALZFC010000001.1, from coordinate 5,239,740 downwards.
ATTATAATATTTATTCTACGAATACTATTTCCGAGATACTTAAGACTCCACGTGTTCCAATCGCTTATGCCGACGAGAATGAAGAGGATACTCTTGAAATCGATACGGAAGTACAGCGCCGAGTTCTTGCCCCGGTTAGAGATTTGAGTTTTTTGTATTGCTGTATTTTTCTTACCTCTCTCCATCTCTCCCTTTGTCTCCTCTCTCTATCTCTCTGTCTCTCTCTCTCCCCTTCTCTACTGTCTCACTCTCACACACACTCTTGATATCTGCACACTCTCTCTCGATATTTCTTTTTCCCAAAACGAATAATTTCTTTAAAATGTGTTATTATCCAGCTACTAGTTTCGTTTAAAATTAAAATAAATAAATTTCCTCCTAAATTGAGGTTCCAATCGCCTATGCAGACAATCACCGTGGTGAAGATGAGCAGTGGAGTGATGAGGATAAGGTAGGAGGAATTATTGTTGGAAGAAATACCGTTAGAGCAGAAAACCATTCTTCTGCTACCATAAACTGTAACTTACCGCCGTATGACATAGAGGACTTCTCCGACTAGGTCTGAGCACCACTCTCTCTCTCTCTCTCTTTACCTAATTAGGATATTTTTTATATTTTTTTCCAGGCTATAGTTGGATATCTTCCAGAGCCCAATTTTTGGTTAACTTATCATTCCCAAGCATTTTAAGATATTTTCTACTTGGTCCCACCCTTTTTTTGAGTTGCTTATGTCCAAAAAGTAACTTTAATATAATCCCGTACCTAATTGTAAGAAAGTATTCAGAGATATAAAAATTTGATTACTTGAAATTTTGTGAAGCTCTAATATTTTACCTATCGTTTACTGTAAATGTGCCTGGTCAATATCCCTTTTTAGCATAATTAGCTATGAGAATCGAACCGGTTTCTTTATGTTGTTGTTTTTGTGAAGATTGAAGTGATTGGATGTCATCCATATCAACGGTGAGAATTTGTTTGTTCGATTGGCTGTTACTCTTGTTCCTCATCCTGTTACTTGTTACATTGTTCCTGTTTCGCTCTCGGCAGTTTCCAAGTGGATAAACTGTTTTGTTAACAAGGAAACCAATTTGTTTAAAGAGGAAGAAACGCGTTCACTTTCGCGAGCTGCTATCTATCTCTCCTGGCGATTTATTTCTCTTTCTCTCCCTTTCCTCTCTCTCTCTTCTCCATCTCGCTCCCTCTCAGTCTCTGTCTCTCTAAGTAACCTGTTGCCAAATTGTTATCCGGTGATTTAGGTGATCATTTTCACTCTCAATCGTAAGCTTTCTCTTTCTTTCAAGACGCCTCTTTGTCTCTCTCTCTCTCTCTCTCTCTCTCTCTCTCTCTCTCTCTCTCTCTTTCTCTCTGTCTCTCTCTCTCTCTGTCTCTCTCCTCTCTCTCTCTTCTCTCTCTCTCTCTCCATCACCCTCTACAGGCCTCCTCTGCTCGCTTCCGCCAGAGGCCCGGCCAGCCCGTGCCTCGTCTCTCCTCGCACCCTCTCGTGAATGGCTGCAGCCCCCGATTCTGCACTCGAGCTGCTCGACGATGAAACCGATGGCAGCCTAGCGAATGCCGGCGGGGGGCCTGCGGGTGAGAGGGGGTCTCGCCGATTGGGTCTAATTGGGTCTAGCTGGGTCTAACTCCTTGGGTCATATTGTCACTTAACAAAGTCGAGTCCTTTTTCGCTTTGGTCACAAATCTTTTTGAGCACTCGTCAGGAATCTTTTTTTGTTTTGGTCCGAAATGTATTGTTCGAGAGATAATGTTCCGTCCAATTTAGGCGATGCGGCCAACGGCGCCGGCGCCAGACTCCTCGCCATTGCGGGATGCACGAATGCGGGCAAGACGACGCTGGCCAAGAAATTTGTCCAGTTGGTGAGGATTCATTATCTCCGATGAGGGGCCGTATTTTAGGTAGGACCGAATTGTAGTCATGCTTGTTATAGACCACAATTATAAACACCAAAGTCGGATTTTGATGGGTGGGAACTTGCTCCGTTGTTAATTAGCAATAAGGAAGAGCTACGAAAGTTTAAAAAATTGGGAAGATTAATTCTCGAACATATATATAATTTTTATTAATTCCGATGTAGGAGGTTTTATTTATTTTTTGAGCTTTAATGCGCTCCCTCAAGCGTTTATAGGGTACTCACTTCCATGAGACGTATATGTATACGTGATGTTTTCCTTTCAGTTCATCGAAGAGGGACAGCGAGTGGAGTTGGTCTCGCAAGACAACTTCTACTATCCGGCCGACAAGGTTATTCTCTCACAATCCGTCGATATTTTGCTGCCCTTTTAATTAATTAGTAAGATTTTGCTTTAATCAAATTTATGTTCTATGGGAGTGATTGCGGGTTTATTTTTATGATGTATTATTTTTCTTTTATGTTTATATTGTCGGAATGTCTGTTTTGATATCAGAACGTTTTATATAGTTAGCTGATAAATAAATTTAAAAAAAAACATTGTAAAAAGGTTCATAATTTCTACTTGAAAGATTGTTGAAAAATATAACTTATTCGGGGAACCTAACTTAGAAAAAAAAGAAAAATGATTGAATACATGAATTACTTGAAAAATAGTTTAAAAACAATTTAACGTGTATTATATATTAAATTTATTTATTTTTATTGAAATTAATTTCCAATATGTATTTCAGGTGGAGAAGAAGATGCGACGATCCATGTCCGGAGCGAGTCTCATGAGTGGAAGCGGGAATGGCGAGCCACTCTTCTATTACGACTACGACTCGGCCAAGGCAGTCAACGAGAGAGCACTCTGCGAGAGAGTGCGCGAGGTGAGGAGAGAGAGGGAGAGACAGAGAGAGAGAGAGAGAGATCAGAGACAGAGAGAGAGAGAGAGAGGAGAGAGAGAAAGATCAGAGACAGAGAGAGAGAGAGAGAAAGAGGAGAGAGATGAAAATGTAGAAAACAGGGGGAGAGGAGGGAGGGAAAGTTAGAGAGCTTTATATGAGTTGTTGTTCTCTAACCGTAAGAGTTTACGCATATTTTATGTTTGCTAGGATTGAACATATATATTTTTTTCTATAAAAAAAAACGAAATTTGTTTTAAATGTCTCCAGGCTGGAAAATTGCATCTAAAATAATAAATTAGATGCTAATAAGTCATGAGCAAATTTATTTTTATATGTTATTATTGTTTACCATTTCAGGCAGCCAAATCGGTGGACTACGTGTTGATCGAAGGAAACATGCTGACCGAGCTGCCCGAGCTCATGGAGATGGTCGATCGAGTAGTCTTTCTCACTCTCAACGAGGTATGGGAGGGGAGGGACAAGAGAACGAGGAAAATAGGGAGAGAGAGAGAGAGAAAAAGGGAGAGAGAGAGAGAATGATATGAAAGCAAGAGAAATGGACTAGATAGCTACAGAAACTTGTCGGAGAACACGGGTCCTTTTTTCGTAATTTTATTGTCGAGACTGTTTGAAATGAATTCGATTAATTTTTTTGTAGTTGTCTAAATGAACAATTTAAACTGGCGTCCCAATAGCACTAAAGCGATTCTATTCGGATACTTGACCACTGTTTATTGATTTAGAAAGAGAGAGCGAGAGAGAGAGAGTGAGAGAGAGAAAGAGAGAGAGAGTAAATTATATTACTTTTCCTATTTTATAGTCGACCTGCCGCCGTCGACGCGCACTCCGCAGGTACGACCCGCCAGACATCGGCAACTACTTTGATGAGGTATCAGTACTGCTTCTCTCTCACTCTCTCTCTCCTCTCTCTCTCTCACTCACTCTCACCCCCGTTCTCTCTCTCTCTCTCTCTCTACCTCTTCTACGTCTCTCTCTTTCTCTCGCTGCACTGTCTCCTTGAGTCTCTCCCTCTCTCTCTCACACTCTTCCTCTCTATATATCTCTTCCACCTTTCTCTCTCTCTCTCTCACTCTCTTCCTCTCTGTATATCTCTTCCGCCTCTCTCTTTCTCTCTCTCTCTCTCTCTCTCTCTCTCTAACAGGTCGTCTGGCCCTCGTACCGGTTGCATCTGATGAATGCTCTGGCAATCGCTCGAGAGGATAGCCGCATCACTTTCTTGGACGCGAGTCGAGAGAAGGACGATCAGCAGGACAAGCACATCATGAAGGTAACAGTTGGCGGGAGATTTGAATTTTGAATTTTTTTATAGAAATGAATATTAAACAGCACAAAGTTTTCCATACTTGTGTAAAATTATTTGTCGATTGCTTTCCAGATTTATTTTAAAAAATACAGCTACCATTTTATTCTCCTTGGATCGGTAGGTGTTTTGGGGAATATCGGAATATCACGTTGGAAAGACAGTTTACATGCTTTTTTGTGCATTGAGCAAAGAGAAAGGCATGTATTGTGTTCTCAATTTTAATTACAATTTCACTGTAGTGAACTTGTTCTGCGCAGCTTGTGTTTGATTCAATCTCGCTATCTCCTTCCCTTTCTATCTATCGCTCTTTCTCGTTCTCTTCATCTTTGGCTCTTTTGCTCTAGTTGACATCTCACTCTCTCTCTCCTGTCTCCTTGCTTGCTTGGTTATTTTCTGTCACCTCGAAAGAACTGAATGGTTGGGGGGAGGCGCTTGGTCAACGGCCACTGCTATGAAGAGACACTGTGAGTATGAAAACTCGCCAGATGTAGGATGCTGTTATAGACGGGGCTTTATAAGCGACCCGGGCGTTCGTTTCTCTCGTAGACACACATAAACAGGGGGCTTGCCTGGCTATCTGCTGCCCCTCACCTGTCGTGTGCGACATTGGAATCCAACTTATAGGCGTTGCTTACGGGATGGCTTATCCGCTCGTAGGTGTCAAGGTTGGAGTACATTGACGGTTTGTTCATCTACGATTTCAGCCTCCAATTACTTTCCAGCATTAAGATCCCTGTAAAACGAAACCAGATATTGACGAAATTTTAACATTTAATTATTAAAATTAATGGATACATTCGGGGTGAATTTTAAAACTTTTGTAATTTTTTATACTGTGGTCAACACCGAGAAAACGGATTCAAACTTTAATTTAACTTCCACATGTTAAAAAAATCAAATGCGTCTCAAAGTAGCAAATTCATATTTTCGTGGTAGAAATTATTGTTCAATTCAATTATTTAACAGAAATATTACTGTAAGAAATGTGATTATTGCAATTGACGAATCTGATTATTTACTACAAAAAGTACTTTCAGCTGATTCAAACACTCTCGGATGACGTAATCCGCATTACATTCGACGTTCTCAGCATCCAGGAAGCATCCAAAATGGTCAGTCGAATCTGCCTCTCTCTCCATCTCTCTTTCTCTCGCTCTCTCTCTCTCTCTTTCACTCTCTCCTCTCCTTCTTCTCTCTCTTCTCTCTTTCTCTCTATTCTCTTTCTCTCCTCTCTCGCGCTCTCTCTCTCCCCTCTCTATCCTCTCTCCTCTTTCTCTCTCTGTGTGTCTCTTTCTCTCGCTCTCTCGCTCCCCTCTCTCTATCCTTTCTCCTCTCTCTCTCTTGTCTCATTCCCTCCTATCCTCCCCCTGGCCAGTGGTTGACTTCTTCCGAAGCTCTCCTCCAATGCTTCCGTCCAGGTGGCTTCTCCTTCCTGTGGCGCGACATCGCTCTTCGTCGGCACCACACGAGACACGTTCAATGGCCGCGCCGTCATCCGACTCGAGTACGAGAGCTACGATGAAATGGCATACATGGTCAGTGAGGGAATCTCTTTGATTGTTTAATTTTATTTTTATTTAATTATTTTTATTTACATTGTCTACCTATTTATCGAGGTGGCATGCATAATAAGTGAGGAAATCTCTTTGATTGTTTAGTTTTATTATTTTATTTATAATATATAATAAAATTTATTTATAATTTGGGATCTAATACACGGTGATTGAATAATCTCTTTTTTGGTTTCTTTGCTTGTTTTGGTTTTTATATTTAATTCTTCTACCTTTTTTATCAAGGAGTGGGATGAATCTTTTTCTTGGTTATTATATATTTTAATCGAAGAGTGAAGGATTCTTTTGCTCCCTCATTTTGTTGGTTTATTTATTTATGTTTGCTTTGCTTCATTTTTATCGAGATGTTATGCATGGTTAGGAAATATTTACTTGTTTTTTTAAATTATTTTATTTTACATCGCAGCTAAAAAAAATCATTCAAATAAATGTTTCTTTTCCTGTCACTATTAATTGAACAGATTGCTCTAAAAAATTAAAGCGACAAATTTCTTGTTGCGAATAATTTAAACATATTATGAAAAAGATTTTAGCTTTATTTCTATGAACGTGAGCTTAATTATAAAAAAAGAATCTGCTGATATCTCAGGAAATGCGTAGCCTCTGCTGGCGACTGCGACAGTGCTTTCCGACTGTCGAAAGATGTGTCATCTTTCATCGGATAGGAGAGGTTAGAGAAGAGAGAGAGAGAGAAAGGAAGATAGATAAAGAGATACAGAAATGGGAGAGATAGAAGAGAGGAAAACTAAAATTTATCTCATTGTCAGTTTGTATTAATTGAAGCCCTACTTTTATCTCGTTTTTTATATTAAAAAGGAGAGATAAATATAGGGTATTCGAATAAAATTAAGTTGTTTTTTCCATTTATTTATATCACTTTTTTTAAATTCTTTAGTTTACTTTAAACATTTTTTTATTTACACTTTGACTCTCCCTCTCTTCGTTCTCTTTCTCCCTCTCTTTCTCACGCGTTCTTTCTGTCTAATTATCGCTCTCCCCTTCTGTCCCTCTGTCTGTCTCTCTCTCTCTCTATTGTTATTTCTCACTCGTTCTCTCTCTTCTCTCTTGATATCTCTCTCTCTCTCTCTCTTTACAGGTTACAGTCGGCGAGATATCCGTGATCATCGCATGCTCCTCTCCACACAGAGCGGATGCTATAAGAGCAACAGAATGGGCGATTGATGAGCTGAAGAGAACTGTGCCGATTTGGAAAAAGGTGAGAGAGAGAGAGAGATAGTGAGAGACGAAGTAGAGAGAGAAAACCTCCAAGTGAAACTATCTTTATTATTATTATTATTATGGCTTTTCGTTTAATCTGGTCGGAAGATCAATTGTTGTTTTCCTTGTTTTTTTCTTTCTCACTCTATCTCTGTTTCTCTCTCTGTGTGTCTCTATCTCTCTCTCTCTCTTTCTTTTTCTCCTCTCAATGTTTCTCTCTCTCTCTCCCTCTCTCTTTCTCTCTCTCTCTGTCTCTCTCACTCTCACTCTCTCCAGGAAGCCTACGCTGACGGGAGTGCGTCGTGGAAAGAGAATGCAGAGTGGCACCTCCGCCGCAACTCTGAGGAGCACCCTCCGTGCAACAACAACATGGGAACAGTTCACGCAGCGGAAGGAGGGGGAGGACTAGCGATCAGCCAGAATGAGCAGTTGCCACTCACACCAGGTAAAGGGAGCGAGAGAGAGAGAGAGGAAGAGAGAGAGATAGAGGAAGAGAGAGAGAGAAAGTGAGAGCGAGAAAGAGAGAGAGAGAGAGTGCTCGTGTAAAAAACGGAAGAGATTGACAATTAATTTACTTTAATCGACGACATGGGTAAATTAACGGAGAACTATTGCTGGGATACTTTATGCAACGAGTGGTGAATGCAAACCTCCTGTTTATTTTGCATTGCAAATTTTTTTAACTTTTTATTCTTATTTAGTTTTATAAAAAAAATATCTTTCGCTTCCTGATCCCTTTCACCTACACGTTTTCTCACTACTCCTTTCCCCTCGTGTGGTTTTTACTTTCTCCTCTTTTTTAAAACACTTTTTCTCTTTTGTCAATCTGTCCACATAACGCTTATTCATAATATATTATTTTCCGGTTTGGTTTTGAGCTTTAAAAAAAGTATGTGTTAACAAGTTAGCGCACCTCTAAACCTCGTGTGGGTTTTGGGTTTTGCTCTTGAAAAAAGTAGCCTGGTCATTGTATGCGGTACCGCTGCCTAAATACCGTTGACTTCATGTCCAGCACACACACACACAACACTTTCCTACCGTAGTCCACAGTCCTGACTTGCAGGTCCTGACACGCAAGAAGAAAAGGCGTTCGCGGCCGCCAGCAACGTGCGAGACGCGAACCGCAAGGTGAGGAAGGGAAAAAAAGTTATATCGACATTCCAAGGGCTGACCGATCAAAAGTTTCATTTTTTCTGGAAAAAAATTACGAAATCCTTATGGAAAATCTGTAAAATTAAAGAGTTATGTTTAAATATTTCTTTTCTGAAAATCGGTCAGCCCTTTCAAACGTTGAACCAACTCCCAATTCCTCAAACCGCTGTTTGACACTTACACTCCTCCTGTGTAGAGCACTGCCAACCACCCACCCTTGTGTTTTATATATTTCATGTACTAACTGATTTATCCCTTTGTTTCTTATTCTAAAATTAATTTTTAAACAGCAAATTTATTTGCATAGAAGGTTGTAGCGGAGAAACGGTTAATATTATTATTATTGTTATTATTATTATTATGATTATTATTATCATTATTTATTATTATTAATGTTAAGTAAACTGTAACACTTAATAGCAAAAAAAGGAAGAATAAGTAATCTATCTTATCTTGTTTAGATCTTCTGGCTGAGGCATCTTCTCCGCCAGATGCAATCCTAGCGCCGTCGTCATCCTCTCACACAGCAGCATCACGCGCTGCCTTGGAGCGTGACGCGTTGCGTGCGCGTCGCGGTCTCTATGGCGAAGCGCGCATTCGTGCAGGCGCCTTTTTCCATTAATAAAAAAAGTTGTCATCAGGGTTTCGTTTTGTGTCCTTGGATAGTTATTGCCTTTCTCGACTCGCTCCTTGTTCACTCGTGTATTTCATTCATTGGATTTAGATATCATTTATTCTCGTCTTGTGAATTTATTTTGCTTTTAGAACGGATTAGTTATACATTTTAGATAATAGCTTGAAAAGAAAAGACAAAAAGGGTTAGTTGTTGTTGCAGTTCCAAGTTCAACACGTTTCGTTATACTAGTTGAAAATGATTCGTTGTTAGTCTGAACGTTTAATTGTTCGATTCTTTTCTTTTTCTTCTTTTCTAAAGACCCACCTCACAGATAGTTGTGATAACAGAGTTGATCGAGTGCTCCCCGATGAGTTGTCTCCGTGCTAGTGATATTTGAGACGTTGTCTGGTCGCTCGGTGTTCATAAGACACAACTTGAATCCCAGTTTTGACACCCAATCTAGTTCCACGTTTCAGACTATGAATCCCAGAGACATTCTTGTACGCTTCCATTTTGCTTCCAACTCTTTGCGAGACCCTAATTTTGACTGTTCTATATACATTTATGCTGTGAGAAGGTGAAACTACAACCAATTTGGCTATTTTTCGAACCACTTATTAAAAAAAACTGTTCTAGATTTTATTTTATTCTGCGTTGTATTCTTCGAGCATTTCGCAGTGTTCTTCACAGTCCTTCCTTTCTATCTTTCTCGCTTCCGTCAGTGCTCAATTGCTCTCACAATCTGGTTTCCTCTGTGTTAGCCCTCTCATCCTACCCCTCGTGGTCAAACTGTGTGTGCTGTTGTCACAAAATACTCGAGTACATCTCTAGAACTTGCGAGTAGTAATCTCCCACGTATTCGGCTAACCTAGGATTTTAATGAATTTTGTAGAATGACGGATATTTCTTTCGTTGTTAGCTAAAGTTATAGTTGCATTCTTTTTAGAAGCAATGAAGAATGCTTACACATTTCATGTTGTTGTGTTTGGCCGATAAATTTGAGCTGAATTCATGGAATTTTGCAGTTTAAGAGGTGAGAAAGTTGTAGAAGCGATTATAGGAGAGACGACGACGGATGGTAAGATTGAGTGAGGGAGGTGAGAGGGAGAGAGTTTTCAGAGAGAGAAAAAGACCTGGCGCGCGTACACGCTACAGCGCCGCCTCTCTCCCTGGCACGTTGAACGTGCCGCTCCTCGGATCACTTTGCTCATCTGCGGCCACGTGGTAAAGAGAAAGAGAGAAAGCAATAGAATGATAAAGCAATATTAAAAAAAAAATCTCTGGCTCGCGTCTTCTTAAAATGCACATCTTTTTTTGTTCAGCTATTTCGATCTGTTTTTTTTTATGTCAGAAGATGGTCTTTTGATCGTAACTTCACGAAAGCAAGCCGTTGAAAATGTGCTCAAAAGTTTCGAGATCGTTTATGGTCAACGAACTGTTGAAAAGAGAGATGGAAGGTGAGCGGGAAGACAAGTTGGAGAGAGGCCGTAGCCAGCGACCGCGACGCTTCAGATCACGACCGCGACGCGTCATGCACGTGCGTCGCATGGAGTAACTCGACCGGTGTCGGCGCCTCTTCCCGTCAGCACCCATTATGATGTGCGAGATGCAGAACGACTTTCAGCTTCCTTTGTATTTTGATAAGACTCTTTTAAATTGTTTTCATTTATTCTATTTTTACTTTAGCTTTGTTTGAATATTTTTCTCAGGTTTAAATTTAAATATAAATTTACAACAAAAAAAACTTTCAGGTGAGCACACGGTGCCAAAGGGAGCGACTATTCGCGTGCCATTGTCATGATTCAGCTAAATGAGCAGGTTAAAATGGTTTAAAGGAGCCAGGAAACTCACTCTTGAATTCGCGCCATTTTGCCTGACCTAGGTGCCAGGGGTGTATCGGAATTCCGAATTCCGGATTCCGACCTTTTTTTCTCTTCCGAATACCGATTTCCGAATTCCGTTAGGAAAGGTAGCCTTCCGAATTCCGTTATGATGGGCCATTTCTTCGGAATTGTTTTTCGGAATTTTGTAGGTCAGCCGTGCAAATTTATCTTTGAAAAAAAATTAAACCAGCCTTGAGTAACTAACCAAATGTAAATAATGATTTCATTTTGAGTATACTGAAATTGTGAATTTTCTGGTGAAATGTTTTAAGTATCTTTCGGAGACCGGAAAAGGGGGGCAGATAGGATAGTGAAAGGAGAGCCAGCAAGTTATGCCGTCAGACATTCAAATCTCCAATCCATGCGCACAACGATGTTTACCACAAATGTGGTTTCAAGCACAAATTGAGGAAGAAGAAAGAAAATTGCTGAGAAATCCAAATCCACTACATAACCATGTTTATATGCGTATTCATATAGACATCAGCACTAGCACAAGTATTATTATACAACTACTATGTGCATATGATTTGACAAACTTACATACATATGTGTGTACATAATAAAAAAAAAACAAAAAAATTTTGCTTGCCAAAAAATTAAAGCTCGATTTTCAATCGAATCATCGCTGGAAGATGCGCTTTACCGCAGCTATTGAATGAATTAGACCTTGCTATGGGTGGCGACACCGCCTCGAGGGGCGGTCCGCCCTCTCGCCAGTCGATTTGGCTTTCTTCGTGACAATACGCAAGCCACGACAAAGAAAACCTTTTTTTAAATTATTTAATGCACAGAAAAGGTCAACCTTCTATTATCGGCATGTTACTTTATTCAACAGCAAGAACGTGTCGATAAAACACACACACACACACACACACACACACACATTGATTCTTTTTTTCTATCCAAAAGTGTCCTTTTTATTAACATTCTTTCTTTTCCTCTCATAACAGCCGTCTTTTACAGTACAGAACTAGTTGAGCAAGAAGAAATAATTAACATAGATAATAATTTTTCTTTGCATTTCTAATTTTTTTGTCTTTTAATGAAATAAAATGAAAATAAAAAGGGAGATTTAAAAGTGCACCTTAGTTCCGTGATTGAAACAAATTCCGCTCGCTCTCTCATCATTACGCCTTGGCTGCTGCGTCGTGATCGGTTGCCTCAGTGATGGAGGTTGAACTGGAGAGCGCCCCTTGGCTCTTCTGCTTCTATCTCTCGCTCGCTTCCCTCGCCGTCCTTTTCACTCCATTCTTCCGTCACTCTGGCCGTCATCCTGCCATCATTGAGAAGGCGGTACGACGAGTTTTCACTTTCTTTTTCTTCTTCTTCTTCATGATAACTTCTTTCCTTTTTAAGATTTATTATATTATTTTCTCGTATGTACAAATATGTTTACTATACTCTACTGATCAAGCTTTTTGCGTAATAATCTAATAATTTTTTAAAGTTATATTTTAATAATTGTCTACCACAAAATTCTCTACATTTAGGTGCGCTCGTACGGCTTCACCATCGAAAGGACAAGAATATCAGAGCTGAAGGTTTGGGATCGGCCCATTTTGTTCGCAGTGATTGGAAAGAAATGGAAAAGGTGACAAATAAAGAATATTTTTTCAACACTTTCAAAAATAAAATGAATTTTTTTAAAATAATGTCAAATAAAAAATGAATTTGTTTTAAACAATATTTTATTTTCTCTCTAAGTGCCCCTCCCTCTATTAGAACCTCCCCCCCCCACGATAGTGCCCCCTAATGTTCTAATACCTCGACAAGAGACGCCACTTGAATGGATCCTGGAGGCAAGGGACACTCTCCCCAATGAACTGATTGCAAATTCATTCAAAATCTACTATAAAACGGATAATCCAGTGATGATTCCATTGAATCCGAGTCGTAGGGATTTCGAAAATAGTACCCACCGGGGGAACTAATAGAGAAACTATGGTAAATAGGAGATTAAAATTTTTTATGAATCTCAAAAAGAAAATGCCGATTTCAGGGGATTACGTATTATGACAAGAAGTCGAAGCCATGGCTTTTTCCTGCAGGAAGACTGGAGAAGTATGTAATAATGCTGAACATGGTTGACGAGGTTTCATTCCACTATCACAATCCAACACTTGTGTGTTTTTCCATAGGATTTCCGTCTAAAAAGCCGGATGATGAAATTGGCGTCACTTTATAAATTATGAGAAAATGTTTCATCTTGAGACGTGCGTTCTCTTTTCAACGATTTACAACCAGTACCCGATTGACAGCAGAGAGAGAGTGTTTGCAAAAGTGGGAATGAATGGGCACAGGGCAAGTCACTTTTCTTTTCATACTTTTATTTTATGACATTTCCATTTCTCTCTTCTCTATATCTCTCTCTCTCTCTCTTTCTATCTCTCTCGCTAATTTCACTTCCACTGGTCTCTACCTCTTATTACTACCTCTTTCTCTCTCTCCCTATCTCTTTCCCTCTCTCGCTTTCTCTCTATCTTTCTCTCTCTCTCTCTCTCGCTCTCTCTCTCTCTCCCAGATGCTTGCTATGGTGGACACTGGCGCGCAGGCCAATACAATCTGGATGGACACCCTGGCTCGGGTCGGTTTATCAGACTCTTGTATTGTGGACTACGATGCTTGGGCCGAGGAGAGTGGCGGCTGGGGCAACTCTGGTCGCTTCGCAATCGGCCGAATTCGAAAGGACACTGTCCATTTGCGATTCCTGGTCAGTTCGGACTTTTGGTTCCTCTACCTCTCTCTCTCTCTCTCTCTCTCTCTCTCTCTCTCTTTCTCTCTCTCTCGCTCTCTCTACCGCTATGTCTCCCTCTCTTTCATTCACTCGCTCCCCATCTCTCCCCCTCTTTCTCTCTCCCTCTTTCTTTCTCTCTCTCTCTCTCTCTCTCTCTCTCTCTCTCTCTCTCTCTCTCTCTTTCTCTCTCTCTCCCTCTCTCAAATCCTCCCATCTCGGATCTCTCATCTATTCATTAATGCCTAACCAGATATTACATTACATATAAAATTCCCGACTGCCATCAAAAGAACCCCTTTTCTCATATTTGAAATTTCATTCGAATACAATGACAACTTTGTAATCGAAATGATTCATTATTCGACAAGCTTACTACAGATGAATATGACCAATGAGTGAAAAGGAAGGGGACACATGTTTGGGCAAAAAGCGACAATTCGCGAGGAAACAATACGTCGTCAAATCAATTCTGCCGCCGTAATAAATTCTGCCGTTTTAAGGTTCAAGGTACTGAAATTAGGCTAATTGTAAGCAGCAGGGGTGTATCAGAATTCCGAATTCCGAATTACGAATTCCGAATTCTGACCTTTTTTCCCTTCCGAATTCCGATTTCCGAATTCCGTTATGAAAGGTAGCCTTCCGAATTCCGAATTTCGAATTCCGTTATGAAGGCCCTTTTTTCGGAATAATGAAGCTCAGCCGTGCAAATTTCTATACTTATCTTGGAAGAAAAGCTGAAACCAGCCCTTAGAAAACAAACGCCTGTTTGACCAAATGTTAATGAAGCTTTCGTTTTTAGTTGGGCGAAATTACAATGAAATCTTTTAAGGTTCTTTCATAACGGGGAGACCTTTTAGGACTCGCATTTTGGAATCTGACGCCTGCTAGGTTTGGGCCATGGCACGGTACGATTTTTTTTCGTAAGCTGCGATCTAAACGTCAAGGTTCTTCCAACGTCGAGATGACTCGATTAAAAAAGATTAGGTCTCTAGGACCCCTGGGGGCCAAGACACAGACCCCTCCAAAAGTCAAGAATTCGTCTGACGCGTAGGCCACTTAGAACCACTAACATAAGTAGTAAAGTTTGATGAAGTCCTATTTGACACGGTGCTGAAGCCCATTCAATTGGTATTGGAACGGTATCTCGAGTGAAGTTGGGCGGACGAGTGGGAGGATGCCGGTGGCAGCCGACGGTACCGAGAGAGGTACCGTCGGGAGAGAGAGGCGAACAGGCGCCCTTCGTAACGGAGCAGCAAGGCTGGAGATGAGCATGGAATTATCATGCTCGGCGGTCTCCCAATCGCCGTCTTACTCCACCGAGCCGACGATCACTACATGTGTTTCCTTCTCCCGATTCTCTGTCTCTGGCCTCTGTTCTGCGTGCGACTGCGGATGCGACTCGTAATAGATGGACTGTCCTGGGAGTGTGGGGAGTGGCTGGGAGAGAAGATGTTAAGGAGGGTGTCGGCGTATCAGTCCAGGCACTCCGACTGCTTGGCCAGGCGACTGCTGTTCTCCTCGTCCATCGACTTGAGAATTTCGATGGGATTCAAAACGCTGCAGGTTAGACTTTAAATTTTACTTTTTTCAATGTTGGATGATCAGATTTTGCAATGTTTAAGATTTTTTTAATTATGAGGGGCAAGAAGAATACATTATCATGATTAACATTCTTAATTGAGAAAGGAATATCGCATAGGCCTACTAACACTTTCTCTGCAGATACACGTGGACGGATCCATCCTGCAAGACAATTGCACATTGACAAGAATGACATTGACAATTTGTCCTCGCCAAATCAACGATCTAGTTTTGCTTTATTCTATTCAGTAGGGTTCTCGAGTGTTTCCAACATAAGGGTTCTCGAGTGTTTCCAACATAGGGGTTCTCGAGTGTTTCCAACATAAGGGTTCTCGAGTGTTTCCAAGATAAGGGTTCTCGAGTGTTTCCAAGATATGGGTGCTCGAGTGTTTCCAACCCTGAGGTGCATTGATGCCGAGCACGACAGGAACCTTCATAAATATAGCCGAGGGCGGCAGCACGATCAGCGTGAGACGCACGGGCGACAGTCCTTTCTGCAAAGAATCTTACTTATAATAAAGCGCTAAGCGTTACAGATTTCTTCTGGAACCTTCCATGCAACTCCCGGTTTAATTATCCGCTATATGGGTTTTTACGGTTGAGTTTCGTGGTCCTTAAAAATCGTTTTCATAAATAAAAAAGAATTATGTAAGTATTTTTCTAATTGTAAGAATGGGATTCGTTCGCTGACACGAAGAAGCGCAGCCGTAAGTTTTCCGCGCGAACAATAAGTGCGGCTTCCACTGCCATACGTGTACTTTTCCGTCCTGAAATTACAACCTGATTCATTGAACACTTTTAGAGTACCCATGCAAACAAGGACTGGAACGATCATGCCTTTTGTATGTACATATATCATATTCATGAGTTCAGGTTTAATGATGGCAAAAAAGTCTTAGAATCATCGTAACAATTTTGGAAATCAAGAATGAGATTGAACGCACCGATCGATTGCAAAGGTGAGGCCCGCCGCAACAACGCCGAGGGAGCTGATGTAAGAAGCTGACGCGCCAGTGTCCAGCAGAGCCACGCACTGCAAATCGCACTTTAAAAGCATTTTCAAATGTAAAGATCAGAGTGGTTATGAGAAGACGAATGGCGTCAATTCATATAAATCTTGGAGATAAACGAAAAATACTAGGACCATACCTTGTAGTTGTTAACGCTCACAATGATGTATGGCGTGAAATATATCTCCTCATATTTGTCTACAGTCTGGAAATACACAACAGTGCTTTCAGTTTTGATTAGAGCCGGGATTAGGCTGCTGCCTTCTCAGCAGAAGACATCTGTAATGCGCAAATAAGAGGCTGACGCTGCTATCCTCAGCGTTCATTGGGATAAATGCACCGCAAAAGAGCGGGAAGCCGAGGTCTGCGACGAACAGCTGGAAGTAAATTGTAGCTCCTCCATGTCGATTCCTGACACAATGAGAATATCATGGCAATCGGCAAATGGGTTTTATAGATACACCCATTTTTTCTTTTGCCCTTTGCAAGGGTGCATTGAAGAAGAGTACAATAAAAAAAAAGGATTTAATAGATTACTAACGTCTGCTTCATATGCAAGGAAGGCACTTGAGAAGAAAGCTGGAACTCAAGAGAGCATGATGACAGCTCCCAAGACAAGCTGTAAGAGATCACGGTCGAAAAATGTCATGAGTGGCGAGAGAGACGACCACGCACGGGCACTGAGCGAAACTAAACTGAACTATCTTAAAATTGAAGCGTAATGAATTGATGGAGGATGTACTACTCAATTCTGATTCACATAGGATGCCCTTTTTCGTCTCAAGAGAGAGGGAGAGTTTCTTCATTTATGATACTACTTTCATCAAGAGAGAGTGTTACTAATTAAACCTGTGATAGGGAAGGCATGCAGTATTAGCTAAGGTTCTAATAAGGCGTATTCTTACATGCATATGTTCATAGCGTTTTCCCTAGTTTTCTCTTCTTTCATTTTTATAGAAAAAAAAACCGCGCATCACGACCGCAGCGCCTCAAAAATCATTTAATTTTATTTTGGTCGAGATATAATTGACCGGCATCGGCTGTACATTGGTGTAGCATCATATGCCCATCATTCAAATGGCCTCAGAACTCTGTGAATGCTGAATATGCACACCAAGGCAAGGCCATAGTCTGGTGCTCTTTTCGTGCAAGACGTACAAGAAAAATACATTATCATCATTAGCATTCTTTATTGCGAATTTATTAAGAAAGGGATATCGCATAGGCCTACTAACAATTCTTCCGCAGATACACGTGGATGGATCCATCCTGCAAGACAATTGCATTGACAAGAATGGCATTGACAGTTCGTCTTCGCCAAATCATCACGAACGATCGAGCCAATGCTTTATACAGCACAATTGCATAAGAAAAAGGAAACTGGTCGAAGCGTTTGCAGTGATGGCTAGACTAAGGCGAGAGTGTTTCCACGATTCTGACCCCGAGCTGGACGGTTTGCTTATTGAATCGGCAGCCCAGCTCACGAATCGCGTCCATGCCGAGCACGAGAGGAACCTTCAGAGGCATCGCCGAGGGCGGCAGCACGAGCGCTGAGAAAAGCACGGGTGGCATTCCCTTCTGAAAATACTCGTTATATATTTTTTAATGGAATGGACCTAAAACTCACGTTTGAATTCGCGCCTTTCTGCCTGACGCAAGGATGCGAGACCATGTGATTTAGAGAGATGCGATGGTCAAGAAATTTAGAACAAAAAGATTACAGTTGTGTTTCGTGCTCCTTAAACTCCTTCAAATCTTTTTTAAATTATATCTTTCTAAGAATGGAAATTGTACGCTGACACGAAGGAGCGCAGTAAGTTCTCCTCGCGTGTGATAAGTGTGGCCATGGAGGCCCCAGGCCTTCTTTTCCTCCCTGCATGCAGTTACACATCGAACTCTCTTAGAGAACCCCTTGTGCAAGCAAGGGGAGGAGGACAGAAGCGTAGCGGTCGAAGACGCGCAGAGGTCAGTTGGAGCAAGCGCCTAACTGGGAACACACCTGACCGAACTTACTAATTCAAAAGCCCACAGAGCTTCTTCCAATGGACCTCAATCTTTCTGAGCTCCAGCAACCATATTCCATTTTGACTGGATATCCAGGAATACTTTTCGTAGCTTTCCTGTAGCTGCCGCTGCGCTTCTGTCCTCCTCCCCAAAGAATTACTAACATTCACAGAGGAAAAAGATCTTACCATTCCGCAAATCATATTAAAGGAGCCGTACACGGAATATACAATGTCTGATGTTTTAAACTCAGTCTGTCCGTTCAGACCAGAAAGATCGATGAGTGAAACAAGAGTTGAATTTGATAAACTCTAAGCCGAGAAAATCTCATTATCTTTCTACGGGTTACTGTAAAAAATTTGGCCCGGGTGCATGTGCACCCAGCGTACTCTTGCACATTTGATCTTTGATCTCAGGTGCAATGCATATGCACCCGGCTTGCTCTTTTACATTTGTTCTTTGATCTCGTGCGAATTTGGTGCGAAAAGATGGTCGAGGGAGGAAATGCAAGCGTATGCAGGATGAATAGGCACGAACAGTTTATGATCTAGATATTCATATGTATGTCCGATGTATAAATGTAATAATAATAAAATTTATTCATACATGTTTGTTGTTTATACGTAACTTTCACAGAAGATGGATGGCATAACACATCCATCGATGTTTGACCCAACGAGCGAGGAGTTGGAAGAGGGAGTTCAGCGGATGAGGCGCCGCCTGGAGGACACAGAGAGAGCGTCGAAGATATTCTCTTCTGACACTCCGCCGGAGACTCTTCGGTGCATCTGTAGAGGCTGCAGCGTCGCCTCCGATTACTCAACCTCGTATTGCTGCAGAGCCGTCCTCCAGAATCCCCATCGGCTTCTGATCCGAGGTCGCGAGCTTCTGGAATTCTTGCAACGGCTGCTCGGAGAGGAGACAGTTGGCTGTGTGGCCGAGTGTCAACAATTCCAAGAGGTGTACCTGGATATGCGAGCTGCCAGGGCCGCAGCTCGCATGTACGAAGTCTCTGAAGGAACCGGCCAGAGGTACAGAGAGCCCACTAACAAGCAAGACAATTTTTTTTCTCACAACCGAAGCACATGTGAGCAATAATTAACCGACAGATAATAAAATAAAAGTGTCTGCTTGGATTTCAGGTCTTATCGATACGGCGTCTATCGATATCTTGCTGCTGATATCTGGGGCCCACTAGGTGGTGGTCAACGAGTCAAACTCCCTGCTTGCATTGTCACTGCCATCCGGAGGAAATGGCCCGAAGAAAATGGCCAGTACACTGGTTTTTTTGACGTTCAAATACATTGGTGATCCCATTCTCGATTGTTGCATCCTTATGCGTGATAAAGTGGAAGTTTTTTTTATTTGTGAACTGACAAGACATGAATGAACTGAGCGAAATGACTTTAGATGTGATAATTGCATAGATCAGAACACAATAGCGAGGCTGTAATGAACTAGAAAAAGTCACTGTGCCCATTCCTATCCCTTCGATATGGTGCACACCTTTCGTTATGTCGTATGCGGCGACTTCAAGGATCAGTATGATGTCACTTCCTTCACCTCTACTGCCCAGAAATGTAATGCGTGGATTCGATAAATTTCAAACGGTGCTATCCTGGAAGAATCGGCTCTCCGACACAACCTCTCCCTCTACGAGGACCCCCGTCTTTGCAAAACCCACTTTCCTCCCAACTCTTTCTATGAAACTTCTGCGAGCAAAGTGCGGCTTCTAAAAGATGTTCTTCCCCTTCCTTCGGCTGTCATCAGGATGCAGGTAAGAGATCTACTTTTATCAATAGTCGAGCAAAATCTACTGTACACCGGGATTACCGGCATACAGTGGCAAAAAAGAAGAGCAACTAAATTGAAACATTTGCTAAGGGACCAACGGCTCGAGTGAGAGGGAGTCAACAAGGAGGTCAGCCCTATCCTCCACGTCAACCGCCTTCTCGCCTTCTTCCGCCGAGATTTCTGCCTCCGCTTCGCCTTCCACTTCCCGGCGCAGGCACATTTGTAGCAGCGCATCTCTCGCCTCCTGCCTCGGCTCCTCCACTAGCGCCTCTTCCGAGTCCCTCAATGCCAAACTTATCCAGAGATTTCAACGGCAGGCACACACTGTCTAAAGGAACAACTTTCAATTTCATGCCGACTCCACCTCCCCCTAAACTAACGCCCTTGTACAGAGGGGAGTCTAGCGAAGATACAGAAGTTAGTTAGATAAAAAGATATCGAACCTGTCATTGTTGAGTTCAATGACTCTCTAACCACACTGTTCAGGAAGAGGAGTCGTCGTATGCGCCTCCTGTTGAAGCATCCTGCAATTGGAATAATGTTAGCTCCAAGTATGCACTCGTGGACATTGAACTATTAGTGGAGCAATTCCGTGACTGCATCAAATGTGGCCGTGAAAACGTATGTCAGGTCAGTTATAACTTTCAATGTAATTATTTTTATCTACAGAACTCTTAGGTTTCTATCCGGGCCGAAGGGGCCGTTTTACACGTCACTTCTGAATGCGCAATCAACAGCTCACACAAGAGATCATGGGCAAGCAGTAAGAAGATACCTACAGCGGCCAACTCGTCAAAGGAGAAGCTGCGCGAAGTGTCACTGGACTTGGTCTCAGCTATTACTACAACTACCTACGGACACGGAGTGAGGTAAATTAGAGATAATACCAAATGATAATAAACTTTTCAGGCCATTGCACCTACTATGGAGGCTATTGGCGTGGCCTTCATTCAGAAAGTTGCATTCCACAACATTCGTCGTCATTATTCTACTCCCGCAATTGAAAACGTCTTTCGCCTGGATCGCGATTATTGGCTGTCTAGAATTCGTGACGACATCGCTCAGGTATGCAAATTGAATAGAATACTACTCGCAATAATGTTATAGGGAAAGCGTCTAAACCTGAGCGGAGATGGACAGTACGACTCAAGGGGATACAGCGCAATGATATGCAGATATGAACTGATGGCCATACCGTACAACGTAATCATATCCTACAGTATCACTCACAAGAAGGAAACAGGTGAATTATTAAAAAAAATTAATTTAAAAAAATCATTAAATTATAAACTTTTGATAAAAATCAAACCAGATAATATCTCCACGCGAATGGAGCCTCATGGGATGAAGAAGGCTATCAACAGCCTTCTTGCCGACCTGGGCGACCCGGAAAAGTGCCCGATATCGTCGATCACGACCGACAGAAGTAGATCAGTAGCTGTCGCTCTTCGCCCCTATAAAGTCACACATCTACAGTCCCGCTCAACATTGTTGGGTCCGGTATTAATAGTATTAATAGTATTAATATAAATAATACAAACTGGAATAGCGCGCTGAATACGCATTTTCGTGTCATTTCGCGTAGGAGTTTACATATTTCGACCATGGAGATTACGACTGTGAAGACCGTTTTCAAGAATATGCTGAAATGGCTGAGAACTCATAATATTGCATTTAATTTGGCCGCGTTTGGGTTCCAAACGGGCTGGCTCGAACTCCTGGACTACAATGTGCAAAATAATGTGAAATTTTCAGAGCACTTCTTACCTTTTTTGAGTTTCTTGTTTTATTTCTCTTGATTTTCTCATTTTGTTTATGTATAAACAACGAAAAAAAATTGCAAAAAAAAATGTTCGTGCTTGCAAAAATATGTGCTCAAAAGGGAATCGAACCAAGACCTCGAGATTGCCGGTCAAAGACTTACCAATACTCTACAGACGGTACAAACAGATCTGATGATACCTTTCTTTGGACAGCGTCGATTACTCACAAAGGAAACGTTGATTCTGAACACTCTCTGTTTCCTACTTTAGTGGGAAACAGAGAGAGAGAGAGAGAGAGAGAGAGGCGAAAGAAGGTGCAGCGTCGACTACATCTACTCTGCGTCACCGTTTCAAGGCTGAAGCTACGGTATGTCGTTAGACCAACGATTTTTTCTCATTGTCAGCTAACAGTACCTGCACCTTCTTTCACCTCTCTCTCACTCGCCCTCTCTCTATCTCTTCTCTCTCTCCCGCTCTCTATTTCTCGCTCCACCGGTCTCTCTTTCTCTTTCTCCCTCTCTCCTACTTTCTCGTTCTCTCGCATTCCCTCCATCTCTCTCTCTCTCTCTGTCTCCCACTAAAGTATGAGCGAACATATTCAGAATCGACGTTTCCTTTGTGAGGCAATGGCAACCGCGAGGTCTCGGTTCGATACCCTTTTTTGCAAGCACAAAATTTTTTTTGCTTTTTTTTGTCGTTTATACATAAACAAAATGAGAAACTCAAGAGAAATAAAACAAGAGACTCAAAAAAGGTAAGAAATGCTCTGAAAATTTACGTTATTTTGCACTTTGTAGTCCAGGAGTTGAAGCCAGCCCGTTTGGAACATATACATGGCCAAATTAAATGCAATATTATGAGATCTCAGCCATTTCAGCATATTTTTGAAAACGGTCTTCACAGTCGTAATCTCCATGGTCGAAAAGGGTAAACTCCTACACGAAATGGCTCAAAAATGCGTATTCAGCGCGCTATTCCAGTTTGTATTATTTATATTAATACTATTAATACTATTAATACCGGACCCAACAATGTTGAGCGGGACTGTACACGACTCTTGGCATCTCACAAGGAATCTTACTCTGACACTGATGAATGTAAGTCACGATATTTTTGTTGCTATTTTAGAGGACAAAATATTATTTTAGAAGACGAAGACTAGAGCCTTTGAAACACTGAGAAAATGGACAAGGAGTCTCATCAATCATACATGGCACGCAATAACCGTATCGAATGGGGAAGGACAGCTAGCTCGCCAGCTTTTCCTATCTACACTGAATCATGTCGATGGAATACATGACTGGCCACAGGTATAAAACTCCCAAGAAATACTGCGAAAGCGCTAAATAAGTCAATTAGAGTTATTCCAGAGTGAAACCTTTCCCACGATTACTAGCTGTTCACATGGCCCACTACCCGCAAGCGCGCCACATGCCAGTGGATTGACCGATAAGGCACGGAAGTGGCTACATGAGTACTTCCACAGCCAAGCCGATGACGTCGCTAAGTGCTCTCCATTTTTGACCACATCCGAGGAAAGTTTTGAATTTTAGTGCTTCAGAATCAAAGAAAGATAAAACAAGTTTCAGGTAGAAGCATTTCACGCATTCTCGGCTCGATGGCTGCCCAAGGACCACTATTTCTCTGTAAAAGGCACCAATCTTCGAATGATGGTGGCCGTTATGGCCTGGAACGAAAGGAAGCGGGAGATACAGGAAGGCACGATTTCTCAATGCGGAAAGAAACAAATCTTCAGCAAGACAACAAAGGAGTACAGAGATCGCGCTGTCTTCTCAAGATCAAGCAATCAGTACAGGTCTACGCCGGGGAATGAAAAGGATATGTGAAATTGTTATCGTAGCAAAATTTAGAAAAGAAGTGATGGCGGAAACATACCGAATTCGTCGTTCCATGCCTGCCGCGCCTGCGCCAGTCAAGGATGCAATCGATGAAGAGGACGCGGAAGGAAGCGAGGTCGAAATGGAGCAACCAGATGACGGATTAGGCCGCGCGCTGCAGATGATTGATGATGAGGACTATCTTAGCGACGAATTTTGATATTTATTTACCTTTGTTACGAATTTACTCCTATAAATAATGGATATGTCGTGATAGAGTATAAAATAATTCATACCTGTTATTCAATCCACGAGAAATCAATGGTTTGAGAAAAAATATCATAACATACTTAAACACACCAAATAGTTCCAGCCTCACATCAGTTGCCTGCTGTTGCCTGGACGAGAGCATCGAACCTCAATAAACTACCACACAAGCATTGTTCAAATCGAAGAATAAAGAACTAAAAGACTCGGTGAGAAACTAAAAGAAACACGAAAATGAATGAGAACATAACCACTGATATCATAACATACTTAAACACACCAAATAGTTCCAGCCTCACATCAGTTGCCTGCCTTTGCAGGACACCACCTACCACCTGGACGAGAGCATCGAACCTCAATAAACTACCACACAAGCATTGTTCAAATCGAAGAATAAAGAACTAAAAGACTCGGTGAGAAACTAAAAGAAACACGAAAATGAATGAGAACATAACCACTGATCTAAACAGATCTCGAGCGTTCGGACCAGCAGATCCAGCAAAGGCCGCGCGGTTGAATAAGGTAGGACACGACGTAACGGCTCTGAGAATAAAAAAAACTAGAAACAACTAAAAGTAAAACCGTCCATATAACGAAAAGCAAGAAGAAAATTCACGCGGCGATAAAACCTTCACACGCAATTTAGTGTGGTCAAAATGTCGGGGTGCACTGAGTGCATCCAAAATTATGGGTGCCGGAAAATAGAAAACAGAACGGCCAAATATTTTTGCCGCAGATTTGAATCGTGGCATTTTGGTTACTGTACTATTATTCCGTGTTCGGTTCCTTTAAGGATTTTATTTTTAAAGATGACAAAAAAAGTCTTAGAATCATCATAATAATTTTGGAACGCAAGGACCGTTCGATTGCAACTGCGAGGCCTGCGGCTACCACGCAGAGGGAGCTGATGAAAGACCTACTCGCGCCAGTGTCCAGCAGAGCCACGCACTGTAAATCGCTATTTAAAAATGCTCTTTTAAAGGAGGTCCGAGGCGAATAAATAGTGTCTTGTTTTTTCGCCTTATTTATTCGGGTAGTGCTAGAAACTTCGATTGCAAGTGTCCTGAAGTCACAAAAACCTTCATGCCCTGAGGAAATTAACACTGTTTTCTACTTTGAATTCCCAAATATTTTATTTTCCCGCCATTTTCAAAAAAATTAACTGAACAACACTGTGGCCGCTGGGGCCAACCGAGTCATGCCTATGAATTGCATACATATGGTGCGCGCAACCAACATTGGCCGGGTTTTTCTTAACACGTAGGCTCACGTGGCAGTGGTGCAAATCACCAGTTTCTGGGGAGAGAGGCAAGGGGCAGTAGCACCATTTCTCTTTTCATCATTCCGTCCAAATCCGTCAGGGACTTCGTGGTAGGAGTTTTTCCCTTAAGGCCTCCTTTAAATAGCAAAATCAGAGTAGTTATGATAAGTCGAATAGTATCAATACGCATGGATCTTGGAGATACTATGTATAGAAAAATACAAGGATGAGACCTTGTAGTTGTTGACGCTCACGAAGATGTATGCCTCTACAAACGTCTCTTCATATTCGCCCGCAGACTGGAAAAACACGACAGAGGAACACAGCTTCCAGTTTTGAGCTCACAATAAGAAGCGAGGATTAGAGCAGGATCGGGCCTCTGTATTCTCCGCTAAAGTCTATAATGCACAAATGAGAGGCTAACGCTGATGTGCTCATCGTGCTGGGAGTGGTTGGCATCGATATTGTTAATCAATGGAAGGCAGAGGCATACGAAGAACAGCATGTAGGAGAGTGAAACTACCATTACCCAGGCCCAGTCACCTTGATCTCGGTAGCATGGCTTATACTGACAAACGAGAAGAGCCAAAACTTTTTATGCAGAATCTTTAACGAGCAAAATTAAGGAAACGCGTTTAATAGTAGACTAACCCCTGTTTCCCATGCAAGGTAGAAATTGAAGATGTAAGTTGGAAGTACAGCAACAACGATGAAAATAAACAATAAAAGCCGGAAGAGAAGAGGGTCGAAGAAAGTCATGTGCGGCGAGAAGACGCGACCACCTTGGGCCCCTGAACGACAGAGGAACGAAACCAAAATATCCCATGTTTGAATAGTGTTAATGGTTTCAAGGAGGATGTACTGTTAAATTCTTATTCCCTTTTATTTATCTCAAAAGAGAGGGTGAGAGTACGAAAGAAATGAGAGTACATCGAGAATGTGTTGCATTTTTCACTAACTTGTGTTAGTGAAAATAGCGGGAGTGAGAGCCATAGAGAGTCAAAAGAAATAAATTGAGATAACGAGAGATAGAGACTAAGCCAGGAACTTTTTCAATGTAAGAAATCAAAGTTCGCAATAGCGGGACAATATTGGTAATGTGCGCTTTTAGGAACAACAATGTGGTCCAAGTTATATACATATATGACTGCTGTGGCTTCTTCTCGGTGTGTGCATGCGAAGGCGAGACCAGCGGAGAGTGCAGAGAGTGAGCGCGAAAGAGAGAAAAAGAGAGAAAGAGTGAGAGAGAGAGAGAGAGAGAGAGAGAGGAGAAAAGTTTGCGAGTTAGGGAGCAGGGAAGAAAGTGATAAGGCGTTAGAGAGAAGAGAGTGAGAGAGTGGGATAGGAGAAAAGTTAAGGAGCAGAGACAGAGAGAAAGGTCAGAAAGTGAGAAGGCGTTAGAGAGAAGATAGTGAGAGAGAGAAGCACACGAAGCTTGTTGAGACATTCACCGGAGAGGAACCTTTTAAGGAATAAGTACTTTTGCTCTTCAATGCTTTTCTTCATTAATCAAACTCCACCATCGATGGAGTTTGATTTTCTTGCAAGGCGCCTTCCTTGACGCGATAATCCTATGTACTATGCATACGTGAGACAGTGGCTGCTTTGCATGTGTAATGGGGGAGGTGCTAGACCTGGTATAGGTATTATGTACGAACCGGGGCTCGAACCTGCTGCTGAGACGGCTGCGTTACCATTGCTCTAGCACTGACACGCCTTGACGAGGGAATTCAAAGTCGACAACATCTCATAAACTCATCGTCAGAAACATTCGATGTACGCAAATTCGCTGGAAATATCCATTACAGATTTGACAAGCCACCTTTCTACATTGTAACTTGCACTTGAATAATGGGAGCTAAAGTCGAGATTATCTCTTAATTTGCGCGCTTTTAAGCAACAATAGGAAATTCCAAGATACTAGAGCTATTATTTAAGTTCAATAAAGTGTTCACAGACAGAAACTATCTCTCTCGCTCGTACACGAAGAATGCGACCGCTTCTTCTCATTATTCTGCTGCTTCACATTTTCTACTCGCCTCTACGAGTCAATGCACAAGGTTCGTCAATCTTCCATTTTTTTTGTTTTCTTTAAAATACATACATTATTTTTGTCTTTTATAATAATAATTTAAAATAATGTATGTACTTCTCAAAATTAGGATTATCTGCTAATCATTAATATATTATTCTTCCAAAAAATTAATGTTTTCTTATAACCATTCCAATATTTCTCTTAAAATTAATTTTTTTCTTAACTAAATGAATATCTTCTTTTCAAAATTAATCTTTTTTTCTCACTTTTAATCTTACTCCAACGCGACGGCGGCCATGTCCTTCCTCATGAACTACTACACTTGTGGGCCGACGCCAGCTGCGTGCGTCGCGAAACACTTTCCGCAATACGTCTACGATTCGAGGTTTGATGTCGCTATCTCTCTCTATCTCTCTCTCTCTCTCTCTTTCGTTAGCTCGCTCCCTCTCCCCCTCTAAATCTCTTTCCGTCTTTAACTCTGTTTCTCTGCGACTTTTCCTTAAAGCTTTCCACTTATCAAACGCCTCAAAATACTTATTTTCGTACTTCTTCTCAAGCTGTCTAAAAGGAGCCTTGATCCCTGCTGTCAGAGTGGAAGTGTACACGGGTGGTTTGATGACGTCAGCCGCGGCCGTGATTTCCGTCTCGATCCCCGAACGCACCGTCCTCGTCTCATTCCGCGGCCCCTCCGATACGGTCGCCTTCGTGCTCAACTCCATGACTTTGGGCTTGGTTCGGGCCTTCATTTTATTGGTCCCGAGATGATCTTAATTTAAGATTACGATCGCTCTGAAATATAAAATTCAAACAAATATACACATTAATAAAAAATTCAGTATTTTTTTCAATTTGTTTAACATCATGTCGCTGGTAACCAGACGTGAAATGCATGGACAGCATTGGGCAAAGTTTAAATGTTCGAAAACATGAATTTTCTCTCTCTGAAGTAGATATGTATAGGATCGAATTACTAAATGAAAAGCGTATGGTCATGGCTGACGTTTGCAAATATGCATGAATTAATTTTGCCATTAAATTTGCCAGTGTGTAATTAAATTTTTGTAAATAGAACCAAGTTGTTAAATTTTATGCAAAATTAAGCTTCATGGAACTGACCGGATGGGAGGACGCTACTCTGCCAAAGGAATACGTCGATAATTTCAACGCGCTCTGGATGGCAGGCTTTGGCGCGAACATCAATCGTATCTGGAGCGAGTACTGCGATTTCAAGCTTATGGCACGTTTCTCTCTCTTTATCATTTTCACTCGTT
The DNA here is from genome assembly GCA_945643635.1 of Allodiplogaster sudhausi. NCBI lineage: Eukaryota > Metazoa > Nematoda > Chromadorea > Rhabditida > Diplogasteridae > Allodiplogaster > Allodiplogaster sudhausi. The sequence goes on along the minus strand of CALZFC010000001.1, from coordinate 5,211,597 downwards.
CTTATTTTCACTCGTTCCCTCTCTCTCTTTCTATCTCTCTCTCTCTTTCTCGTTCTCTTTCTCTTTCTCTTATTCTCTCTTTCTCTCTTTTTACTCTTTCTCTCTTTCCGTCTTTCTTTTCTTTCACCCAAACACCCTCTGTTCTTTCGTTCTCACCATCTCTATCTCGGGTCTCTTTCTTCCCCAATCGACCAATATTCCTTGTGTCGGGCGACAAGCGCTATGATTAATGTGCTGCACAAAAGTTCCAGCAGCGGGTGGCTTCGATCCACCGAACTCTGGGGTCACTATCCCCAGCACTCTTCCACTGCGCCACGCTGCTGAAGCGCTGAATATTTCACCCAGTCGATATCTCAAATTAGCTACAGATCTTGTTCGCATTCTCTCGAATTCTCTTTCTACTTCTCTCTCTCTCTCCGCCTCTCTATTCTCTTCTCAATTTTCTTCTTTCTCTCTATCAAACATTCTCTCTCTTTTTCTTTCTCTCTCCCTCTCTTTCTCTCTCTCTCTCTCTTTCCCTCTCTCTCTCTCTTTCCCTCTCTCTCTCTCTCTTTCTCTCCCTCTCTCTCTCTCTCTCTCTCTCTCTCGCTCGCTCTCTCTCTCTCTCGCTCTCTCTCGCGCTCGCTCTCTCTCTCTCCCCTCTAATCGCTCAAATCCACTGCAGATCAGTGGCTACTCGATCGGCTCCTGCCACAAATGTTCGCCGTTCGCATGTCTCGCAGCGGAATGTGGCCATCGGAGATGATCGAGATGTACTTGGCTGGCTCGCCACGATGCGGCCTCCAGGTCTCCTCTCACTCCGCACTCTTTTCTCTCATGTTTCGCACTCTCTTTTTCTCTCCTTCACTCTCTCTTTCTCTCTCTCACTTTCTCTCTCTCTCTTTCTCTCTCTCTCTTCATCCCTCTTATACAAATCTTTGTCGCGCTCTACCCACTCTTTAAACTCCAACTCACCCCTCCCTCAATTTCGCGAAGCATGAGCTAAATTATTCTATGTACATATGTTCATACATAAATAAGGACTTCGCGGTCATCGTGGACTCCGCTGCTCCTTTTGCGTGGCGCATCAACTGGAAGTCCGACCACGTGCCGAACATGCCGATGTGCTCGAAGGAGAGACAGCAGAGGACGCCAAGGCCTGTCACTGGCACTGCTGTGTTAGTCAAAGTGCTGCCTACGTGACTTTTTCCTTAGATAGATGAGGTCATTATCTTTAATTATTTCTACTTTAATATTGTCGCGGTGTAGCAGTACAATCAATAAGTAAAACGCCGCTTGATATGCGGTCATGCTACATTTTCTCCATACATACATAACAACAACAACAAAAAAGAAAATAATTCAGAAAGTGGCCAAGTACAACTTTCCTCTAATTGGCTCGCCTTCAATTGATACATGCCTTTTTGCAGAGGACTCGAAATGCTCAGGTTAGGAAGTGAATTACAAGTGTGTGTGTATGTGTGTCTAAAAAGTAATACTTTTAGTTGTGGGTCAATGGACATAAGCAATTCATGCTCATAAATAGCTTTATAGAATAAACAAGATTCTTTTCAGGTGGCCTTCTCATTACTGATCATCAGTACTACTTTGATGTTGATGTCGTCGATGCAATGACATTGACATGCCAATAGAAGCTAATTTAAAAAATAGCCTTAAAATAAATCAATAATGTATACTAAAGTTTGAGACTATCTAAAAAAAATCAAGTCAGTTTGGTGACAAAAAGGAGATAAAACGTTGAATGAACTTGAGCTCACATAACAAGAGGAAAAAAACAACTTTAGCAGGAAAACATTGACCCAATCACCTTATCTAATAATAGTAACATTTAAAAAAAAACTGTTACATATCCTTTGTTAAAGAAATTGGAGCATCGAAGCATGTTTTCGTTCTGCTCTCGCGCTACCGAGATCTCACGTAGAGTGCCGACATTTCATGTATTTATTACATATATATGTATTATATCGTTCGTAATTGCTTATTATATTCATATATACATACATACATATGCAAACGCATTTTCAAGAACGACAGAAGATATAATAACAAGGCATTGCAAGTTTGAAAGCTTCCAAAGAAGTTTGAACTTTCTCACTTCGGCGTGAGCTACAAGGCAGGGTTCAGGTTACCGTTGGATAGAGCGTACGCCTACATATGGCAGGGGTGGGAAAAGAAAGGGAAATAAGACAAAGCACATATAGGCGACATACCCACCACCGACAAAACAGCTCCATTTTCATGTGTCTTTTTGGATCTCCTAGACATCATTTGTCCTCCACGTTCGCTAACTGAGAGTCTTTGCGAGCTTTTCGATAAATTTAGCTAACAAACGTTTTAAAAAACATGTTTACGAAACGTTTCCTCAACGCTTCACAACAAAACCACTTAAGTTGTGAAGTAGGATTTAAGTACTTTTAAGTGAACATAAAAAGTTACGCTCCACGCAACTTCCTAATCTGTGTGAAACCCTAGGCTGACATCACATGGAGTCGTCCAAGTCGTTCCGCCCCTACGGCTTTTTCGATCTTTTCAGCGAGCGCAACAAGTTTTCCGGCAAGTTCAGAGGCATTCTCATCGAGCCCTTTCGCATCTTTGCCAGCATGAACGGGCTACGAATGCAGATGATCTTTGTTGATTACGGTATGTGTTGGCTGCTTATATTGATACCACCTTACAGGAAGAAAAAATACACTCGAAAATGATAGAGTAGAGTGAGCGTGGCAATTCGAACGTGCATTAATTATTGATCGTCTTCTTTTAAACTGACTGAGCATTCGTCAAGAATCGACTGCCACCGCACTTCACTCTGGTGCTAACGGCGCCTCTTTCAATGACCTCGAGAGGGGCCGACTCGACGCACTCGGCATGGGCTTTATTGCACTACCTCCCGATGTGCCGACGCGTTTCAAGATCGCATACTTCTACCATGACGGTGTAAGTGCTATATAATAAATAAAAGGAGGCAAAACTCAGTCCTGATTTTGAGCCTTTTTGAGCATGTGATTTAGAGAGACGCTAATACAATGGTGTTTCTCTAAATCACATATACATATGTATAACAGAAATGTATAACGGTTGAGTTTTGTGATCGTTCAAGGGTGTTTACGGAACTCTTTGGGGTAATGTCAACTAAATTTAGTTTCATTCTCTATTTTGCGTTATTAAATATTTTTCTTTCACATATAGAAACAAGAACCCATTTTTTTCCAATAATAGTCTTTCTTTTTTTAAAATTAAAAATGAAGCGTCGAGACTCGTTTGAATTGCTCAATGTGTGTGCACATGATTAGTGAAATATGTATTATTTTTAATGTTATATTCTTTTATTATTTAGTACGGCCTTTATGTGCCTCGTCGTAGTTATCCTGACGCTCTGCGCACCTTGCACAGCATCATTGTCTTCTCACCGGCGACACTCTGCGTCATTCTCTTCATTTATTTTGCTGTCTGCATTCTCAAGCAATTTCATTTACGCATACAAGGAAGTCAACCTGCAAAAGGTGACAATAAATATGAAACTTAGTGATATTTTTGTGGTTCTGAATTCTTTATAATTTAGGCGATACTTCGACTCTGATTTTCCTCACCAGTCTTTTTTACGGTCTTTTCGTCCTGACATCTCGAACATTTAACGACTTTTATCAAGCAATGTTCAATGTTAAAACGATTTTTCCACATCGAAAGGATTGGTTGGTGCCAGAAAAAAAAACTAGTCTAAGTTGCTATTGTATTTTTACAAACCTATTTTACTCAAGGAATCATTTATATTATGCAGAAAGTCATTGGTTCACAGGAATTTTGACACAATTGTCGCCGCCTTGCGAACAGGAAAGCTAGGAATGCTGAATTACTTTCTTCCACTTGACACCCAGGAGGTACATAGATCTTCATAAATAATACTTTTAATCTAACCTGTTCTTCTAGTTTTCTCGTTAACATTGAAATTTTCGCCTTAAACATCTTTTTTTGAATCCTATGATATACATATGTACATACGTTCAGGCACAACTGGCATTGAGATTTAGTCATATACATATAAATGGAACACAGTTCGAGGATTTCTTGATTGCCCATGATGTTGCATGTTTAGCTGGAATTCTTTTTCGGCAGCAGCTCAGCATCGAGTCGACGACTGCGTAACATTCCAGACACGAGTGGCATGCTCGATGAGCTATGCAGAGGCTCTGACAACGTTGCCTTCGTGTTCACCGGTCGATCTCCTCGCGCTGCAAATGCGACGGCATCACTGCATTATTGACCGGTTTGTGTGTCGTCAATCACTTAAAGAAGAACGAAGCTAAAGAATAATCAATTGGCACTTTTCCTGGCCTTTGTAGTCGCGACTTCCTAAATGACATGCACTCTCGCGCTCAAATGTTCCATTTTAATAAGATGTCAGCGAATAGTTAAACACGACATCGAAATTGTAAAATGAAATTTGCAGAATTGATGTCGACACAGAGTTGGCCGCTTCCACCTTCTTACTTCGTCAAGACGACGAAACGAGCCTCCTTCTTTTCAATCGAAATGTCTCTCGCAGAACGGTCGAAGCCGTCCAGCGCATCATTCTCAAACTCTTCACCGACGATGCTGTGAGTATTCTGGAAAAAAAAACGTTTATGCACATTAAAAAGATATACTGGTAATCTTATAGCTAAAAACCATTCTGATTACACGCTCTTCGGGCACCTTTCGTTTCGTCGACCCGAGGAAGGAAACAGTTTCGAGGACAGATGAAATTCTGAGGTTTTGCTGGACTTCTTTTATGTAGTTGCCAATAAACTAATTTGACACGACAAATGTGTTGCAGGATGAGCTTCCTGCAACAGTTGTATCCCGTCTTCCTACCTCTAATCGGACTTTCTGTAATCGCCTTTCTAATTGAGCTTCTTGTGCCGATAGTGCGCGAAAAGTCAAGACAATTTAGAGCGCATGGAGATGAGAGTCCCAAATGTGTTTGAGGCCACTTTGACGAAACCGTCAAAATCTCCCAGTTTCATGTGATAGGTTCCATCTGCTCATTAGCCCAATAAGCGTCTATATAACGTTTAGTTATTTATTTATTTAGCGAACATGATATTAATTTATTGAACATGAAATTAACATTTCAATGTGACAGCATAAATATAAGAAAGAAAAATGTCTTCGTGTAGATGTCATTATTGAGCAAGAGGAGGAAAGAGGGGGGGGGGGAATAGGGATCTACGCCCAGGAGTCGCACCACGCCGGGGTTGCCGGTGCCCGGCCTCGTCTTTGCGAGAGACGGCACAAGCTGGAGGAGGGACAGCAGGTGGTTTGACTCGCGATTGTCGATGAAGGCGCTTAGTCTGAGGAGGGGTAGTATGGGTAATATGCAACAGCCTGGCTATCAATATCAAATACCGCTAACTTCAATTGCATTTATCAGACTAGGCAAGGAATTAATAGATATCAATACTTTACGAGCTGTATTTACAGAAGGTGCTGACATGAGAGAAAGGAGAGTGGCATTCTATGGTACCACTTGGAAGTGCGAAAAGCAAAAGAATGCAATAGAAGAGATCTTACAGTATTTGCGCACTGCCCGGAAAGTCGCATTCATTTTAGAGCTTTCCTCATACATAGACAGATGTGTCCGGCATTTGCAACACCCTCTGATTATGCGCAAGGTGCTACGGCAAAGACGACCTGCACCCCGGTAGCCGAGCCAAAAGACTAGGAGGCTTCTGAGGGGGGGGGGGGGGTGGTTGGAGAGAAAAAAAGTTCGGTCCGGACAGCAAGGGAAAGCGATCTTGTCTTGATTGTTCACCACGCTTCATATTCCTTTTATCCGAGAGTTGACCGAGAAGGAAAGTGCGAGGGGTGGATAGGAATCGGGCACTTAGGTCTACTGAGAAGGTTCCGTGGCAGTCGCTGTGTTCACTTGCTCTCCCTTCTGCGAATCGAGGATCTTGTCGAGAGCCGTCATGACCGAAGTAACGTTAGCCTGCAATATAATTATGCAATAAATTGGCGTGGCCAATAAAATAATACTGTATTATTTTTTTACTGTTTCACCTGCTGAGAAGTTTCAATGCCGGTCGCTGTGGACACTTGATCTTCCTTCTGCGAATCGATGATCTTGTCGATAGCCGAAGAAGCGACGTTAGCCTGCAAAAAATTTTTGAACTACATATAATAAATTGCCTCGGCCAATATAATAGTACTGTATTTAAAAAAAACCTCTTTCGCCTGCTGAGATGGCTCCGTGCCGGCCGCTGCGGACGCTTGCTCTCCCTTCTGCCAAGCGCAGATCTTGTCGAAAGCTGTCACGGCCGGATCAATGTAAGCCTGGAATAAGATTTTTGAACTATATATGTAATAAATTGCCTTGAAAAATAAAATAAAATAATATTATTTAAAACAAATTCCACACAGTTGCTATTCCGGATCGGATTCCAATCGTGTTTCTAACATTGTGATCTTTCACAGAAAGTCTTCATAGAATTGTTTCGATTGTTCAATAACTCAAAGATTTATTTTTTTAGAATATAAAATCTTCTCAGATTAAGGATATATTCGACCTTGTAGAGGTACTCGGCGCCATTGGTCTGCGGCAGGTAGAGGTACGTAAGGAAGAGCGCCTTGGCGATCAAGTAGTCTGGCAAGACGTGCACGATGGGCCCGACGAAGAATTCGACCAGCGAGAAGGCAGCGAACACGATCCAGTACGTCAACCACTTTGTTCCGTACTGCTCGCTGCGGATAGCCTGTGAAGTATGTAGATTACACCAGGGATTTCTATCTAAAAGAAGGCCCGGGTCCAACATTTGCACTGGGGCCGGATATTGGGCCGACCGGGCCTGGTTTAGGTCATTCCTACAGAATACTAATTAAAAATGGACATGCTTTTGAGCCACCAATTCTGACTTTATTCATTCTGTTAGAGAATGTTCTGAAATAGTGCTGCTCTCTCACCTTGACCGACTCATAGCACGGGTAGGCGAAGCCAACGAAGCTACAGATAAAGTTGGCGAGTCCTCCGAACATGAGGTAGAGACCGAAGAGAGCGCCAGCGATGTAGGAAAGCTGTTGAATTGGTGAAAGTAATAATACTACAATTTTTGTTCGATAATTCTTAGTACTTCTCGTGATTTCTCAAGTTTTATTCGACACCGGGCCATAAGATAAATAGACGGCGTTTTATTCCGCAGTACTGCATATCTGCTCCACGCTCCAGTACAAGCAAGATCCCTCCTGTTCCACGGAAAGCAGTGGAAACGAGGGTTTCTTTTTCATTTATTTTTTTTCTCATTGATACAAGTTGAGCAGCACCACGACCTGCTCCCTCTTCATCTTCGTACGCTCCTCGAGTGTGTTGATGAACTCGTCGACCCGTGCTCCGTGGCTCTTGTAGAGGAACGATTGGAGATCGAACTGAAAACAATTTTGAATTAGTTTTCCTTAAATTTCCAGATTCATTTATCGAAAAAAAAAACTGCTAGTCATGACAAAATAACCACCAGTATCACTCAGTACCTTCGCTAGGTCGACTCCAACTGCCGGCTCCTCGGCAGCTTTCCGTGCGGCACGCCTGAGGGCGCGAGGCAAGTCGATGCGGCTCTCGCTGTCGCAGTCAGCCATTCTTTAAGGACGAGTAGAGATGAAATGAAAGCGCCTGCCAAAAGAGTGGATTGCGAAAATTGTTGCACTTTGTGAACAATGCCCTTTTAGAGCATTCGATTTGTTCGAATAAGGGCACCTGAGCCGTAAGCACTCTTGTATCTTGAATAAAAAGTATTCATCCGGTTTGATGAGACTTACTTGAACAAAACACAGCTGTACCATCTGAGTATTTTAAATGTATGTATACTTTATTCTTATAAATAGTGGCGATAACTTTATTTGCTTAGAAGCAAACATGTATGTCCTTTTTGACAGATCAGTTTGACGCTTTATCGTATTCTTGCCACTAACATTGTGATCATTGACTCAGAAAGTTGTAGTATCTAAAAAAAAATAAAAATAAAAGCAAAAGAAGAAATTTGGAGAAAAAAGATGTCTACTAATTCCATCTTTCTTGTTGCATTCTCACTTAGTGTAGCAAGAAACGACAGCTGCAGTCGACCGTCATGTCCTATAGGAAAGTGAAAAAAGTATAAACTCAAAACACATCTTCCAACCAATGTAGACGTGCAAAAAGGAATGATTTCTTGGCTTGTGCAGCTATAAAATATGTAAGCCCCTGGTCATAGTTCAGCAATGCCTTACATATTAATTTATGTATGTATATACATATGTATGTACATACATACATATGTATGTATGCACATATCCACGCAAAACAATAGCGAATGAACACATTCAACAAAACCTGAAAGTCTATAGCATCCTCAAAAACAAGGAAATTGAGATGCGTTTTACTCGCAAACTCTTCAGTATTCTTGCGCATGCGAGATATACGAGATACAACATACATATTTGTTTGGGGCGTCAGATTACAGCTTCGGAACATGCGAATAGAAAAAAGATGCAACAAAGAAAAGGGCGCAAGCAGTGCCACACGCATGCACAATACTTGTTCACGTGTATTCATTCGCACCACTTTCTCTGAATCTCAAGCACTTTCTCTTCATTCCTATTTCTCCACTTTGCCCTCCTTTCGAAAAGAGAGCGATTCCAAAGGATTCCACTTCAGGAGATTTTGTTTTGTTGTTTTGACAAACCATTGCTCTTCCCTATTATGCTCCAGTTTTTTAATCGACTTTATAATTCTTAATGCCTTTGAAAGCGAGCCATTGTCATTAATACATGATTTGAATTTTCACCCAGACATTGTACATATGTACATAGTTGCTTCCGTCTCGCTCTATTCATAAAGATTTTGAAGCGAGCCAAGAGTTTCGTCATCGTATGTTTAATAGGTTTCCTTCCGATGGAGTCGCCACCAAATGGCTCATCTCATGACGAGTCCTTCCGCCTCGGCTTCTATGACTACGGCAACGACGACATCTACTTGGAGCGCAATCAATTCACGGGCAAGTTCAGAGGCATACACCACGAGCCGTTTCGTCTCTTCGCAGCCAAGCATGGCTTACTGCTAGATATGGTCGCAGCGACCACCCTGCAGTTTATGTTGAGAGATCTTCGTTTATGAAACTACTTAAAACGTCGTCTATGCTGGAGAGTTAAATAAGGTTTATAAGGTTAAAAAATTCGATGTATACTAGTAATAGATATGTATGTATGTATGTGCATATGTATAGTAAGTTGGTGACTTCCTCAATGGCCGTGTAGAATGCGAACAATACGTTTAAGTCTTTCAGAGTCAAAGGCTGCTGTACGCTCCGGACACTACAAGAGCTCATTCCGTGAGCTCGAGACGGGCCATCTTGACGCTCTTGCTATAGCGCAGCCATTTCTGCCGCCAGAGGTGCCGAAACGCTTCAAGATCGCCTACTTCTATCACGACGGCGTGAGTTAATGTTCATAATATTGGATATAGTTTAAAACGCCCCGACCTCATAAACTATATTTTTGGGGAGAAATCACAGAGAAAATAAATTTAGCATGAAGTAATGTTCATTGTTAAAGTCCATAATGCAATAGACATTTCATCCAACGCCATATACCGCATAATGTATGTATGTATGTACCGTATATCCGACACAGTTTATTCTTCGACAAAAAGAAGAATGTCTCGTGTCGGATATCTCTATGTGAATTTATGTCAGAAGATTGTATGTAGACACGTCGCTATGAAAAAAACAATATAAATAAATTAAATTAGTTTTTGCCTTTTAAGCAAGTCAATAGGATTAAAAAAAATTAATAATAATGTAAAAAATAACTACTTTTTTTAGTACGGCTTCTACTTGCCACGGCGGACTTACCCGGACGCGCTGCATACTCTGCGCACCATTCTTGTCTACTCTCCTTCTTCGCTCTGCGCCATTCTCCTCGTCTATTTCATTGTTTGCATCATCAGACAAATGCATGCGCGAATACGGCGGCGAAGTCAACAAGAAGCAGGTTTCATTTCCCTTTTATATAGGAGCCAAAATTCAAACTTGCCTGTTGCCGGGCACAATGGCGAGAGAGCAAACATAGGTGATTAGAGAAAAGTGACAACAATTGCTGAGTATCGTGACACACTAAAAATAAAAAAATACAAACAGAATTTGCATTTAATTTACAGCTATAATTACATCTATGTGTCTGTTATTAAACTCCTCAATCTTTATCACACTGAAAATTCTATTGTTCTTTAATCTCTAGGTTTTTCCTCAACGCTCATCTGCCTCACGGGTCTTCTTTACGGCCTTTTCGTCCTGACCTCGCGAACATTTGGTGATTTTTATCAGGCAATGTTTAGCGGAAATACGATTGCTCCTCCACGAAAGAAGTGGTTGGTTGGTTGGCCGAGGAGATTTCATGGATTTTATGAATTTACTTTCGCGAAAGTATTCATCACATGATTCCCAAAAGCTCATGACAATTCTAATTTTTTATACTTTCTGTGTCAGTGTTTCAGTTTCGGATTCTGTAATTACTTGCAAAAATAATTAATAATAATAATTTATTACATACATACATACGTATCTGTCTATTAGGACCATCGAAATGGTGGTCGCTGCCTTGCGAACGGGAACCTTACGAATGCTGAATTACTTTCTTCCATTTGACGCGGAAGAGGTAAACTTCTTGGAAATAAACTATCAAACCTACATCAATGAAAAGCTTGAGAAATTGAAGATAAGGATATTATAACCTTTTTCTCATGTTACAACAATTTTTGTTCGCCGCTCTATCGTCATAAATATGAAAAAAAAGTTCCGTTGAGCTGCAATTCTTCTTCGGCAGCAGCGCAAACACGAGTCAAGAGATCTACTTTTCTGACACGAGTGATCTACTCGAAGAGCTGTGCAATGGCAGTCAGAATGTTGCTCTTCTCTTCACTGCCGACCTTGTCTTACTGCAGATGCGCCGGAAACAATGCATTCTTGACCGGTGCGGAAAACAAAAGAAATTTTTTTTGAAAAAGCAATTTATATTTTTTAAATCAAATTTGAAATTAAAAAAAATTCAGTTGGAAAAGTTTTATTACCCGCCACCAATTTTTAAAGCGTAATTTTATCGATGTTGATATGTTAAGTGAAGGAATAGAATACTGTGAAAAAAATGTATGCAGAATCCACGTTGACTCCAAGTCTTCGGCGATAATGCCTCGGAACACCTTCTCCCTTCGTCCCAACAACGAAGCTGGTCTTCTTCTCTTCAATCGTTACGTTTCCAAGAAGACAGTCGATTCACTTCAGGGCATCATACTCAGAATATTCACGGATAATGCGGTAAGTTACTAACTCTTCGCCAAAAATCTAGATCGACCACTAAAAATTAACTCTTTTCACGTTCTTATGTCGTAGATGAAATCCTTTATGATAACGCGGTTCTCTGACACCTTTCGTTTCATCGATTCGCGAAAGCCTAAAGCTCCCGAAGCCGAGATTATCAGGTCTTTTAATTAGGAGGCAGTAATTGACACGAAACTTTTTTAATTACTGAAAATCAAACTTTTCATTAATGTGTCAAAGTGTTACAGGATGAATTTCATTGAGCAGCTCATTCCTATTTTCCTTCCTCTCGTCGGACTTTCCGGTGTTGTTTTTATGATCGAGATATTTCTACCATATGTATTGGAACACACCCGCAAACGTGTTCGGTATCGAAGTGAAATTCCATGGATACCACCAATACACATTTATTGATTTTCCACTGTGCATGTATAAATGCATACTCATGTCATCATTATCTTGCGTTGAAAAAAACGCAGTATCAATAGTAGTACTCAATGATTTCTTCTGATTTCGATGATTTCTTGTACAATGAGTATATTCATTGTGTGTACCACATCTGTATGAACATGTTTCTTTTTAGATCTTAAAGAAAAATATGCGATCAGTATTGATATTCTCACTTCATATTATATCTTAGAAGAAAAGCGAATCCTCTCAATATATGTAAGTGGCTTTCGAATATACATCTTTCAGTACGCAGAGTCAGCTGATACTGCAGTCAACGAAAAAAAAACATTCGGAAAGTGCGACGAAAGAAGTCTAAGGCAGCACCAAATGCAATCACCTAGAGTAAGACAATGACCTATTTTCTTAACGATCGCTATTCTTCCAATCCTTTCTGAAATAAAGAGAGAACAACGACTGAGAGCTTATAATTGCACATACATACATTTATGTATAACTGCAGGTTCGGTAAAGTTTGACTGTATTTATTTGTTGCTCCCCGTATTTTCTCCCCGGGGGTACTATTTTTTCAATACCCCTGCGAGAGGGGGGCACTATTAGAGGTGGGGGAGGGGGGTTCTATTAGAGGGAGGGGCACTATTTTTCAATGTGATTGACTAAAAGTTTGATAACAACATTGTATTCCAAAAAAAAAGGATTAGAGCACTACTTCAATGGAATCATCACTGGAAGATCCGTTTTACCGTAGATTTTGAATGAATTTGCAATCAGTTCATTGGGAAGAGCATCTCATATGTACCTCAAGGATAGATTCCGGGTACGTCTCTATTAGACAATTAGGGGGGGGGGCACTATTAGAGGGGGGGGGGAGGTTCTAATAGAGGGAGGGGCACTAATAGAGAAAATACGGTATATGACTTAAGGATGGTAGATTTACTTATTTACAATTGAAAACTTGCCATTTCGAAAGATTAGGTCTACGTGGTGCCGCATGCGATTATCCTAAACAATAGTAATTTACTGGTTTGAGTTGAAATTATTGTTCAATTGCCAGTAAACTTTCTATTGCATATAGGACGAAGTCACTTTAAAAAATTTCTCTCAATTTATTTCGGTCTTCTCCTTCTCCATTTAAAATATTAAATTTTTTTTAAAAATTGAAGAAATAGTCAATTCAGCTTTAACAGCTTTTTATGTTTCATTAGAAATGGCAAACAGTGGAATGTTATAACCATAAGTCACGGGAGAAAATCACGGCTAACGAAACATGAAAAAAATTATTAGTTGACATCTTCTTTAACGCATGTGTATCATTCTTTACTATTATAGCATGCAAGATTCTGTGTCTTTCCTTTCTTGATTTCAAAGGACAAGTAACAGGTAAACTTTCAAGTTTTAATGTTGATTCTTTTAAAATACAAACCTTTATCAGACATTAAATTCAAATATTTTATTCAGAAACTAAGCAAACGAAACATTTATTCAGAAACTTTCTTCCTCTCAAGACCTACTACATTATTCCGTGGCTCAAGTTGCGCTTGTGAAAACTGCATTTTTAGTTCATTGTAAAGAACGGTTCACGAGAAGAGAAGACGAAGACCAACATTCAGACATTTTTCTCTTCTCCTTTCTTTCCAATACCTACTTTCCCATGATGCTTTTGTTTCTTCTCAGGAGCTCTATGAGCAACCATTTTTAACTTCTGGTCATTTTCATACCTTTCAAAGCACCTTCAATAACTACGATTCCAAAATTCTCCACTGCCACTATGTTATGCTACTTTTCTCGGCTTACTCTCCACCAACATATGTACATATCTAAAAATGAACTTTTTTCCGATGCTCCATTCTCTAAGACCACATCCCCTTTCTATTTTCTAGCGTTTTGAATGAGCTTACCTCACATATTCAGACGAATTGAACATAATGGTTCATTTGAATATAATTGTCTTTATTGCTCATCTGGAATGACCAGCGTCTTTTTCTCTCTTCCTGAAATGTGTTTCTTTCTCCCACATCTTCCTTTTTCCAGGTCGAGAAGTTCGCATCTCCATTATAGTGATAGTCACTTGACAGAAATGCAAACTCTCCGTCTCGGATTCTACGGCCTCTTGGACCTCCTAATGAATATACCGGCAAATTCCGAGGAATCTACTACGAGCCATTTCGCATCTTTGCATGTAAACATGGATTTCAACTTGAGATGATCGAGACCGCACCAGGCAAGCCTTCCGCACATATGCATATTCAATAAGGTACTAGGTTTGGGCAGACAAAACTTAATCGAAAATAGTCCTGTGATTGTAGCGAAAGAGAAAATATTCCTGATACACCTTTTCATTACAATAAACAAGCAAAAATCGCAGCCTTGTTTTTTAGAAAAAAGAATACATGTCTAAACAGACGCTTTATTTTTCCGAATCGAAAGATGCAATCTTCGCCGGCCACTACAAAGACTCGTTCTCTGAGCTCGAGTCAGGCAGACTGGACGCTATCGACTTGGCCATGCCCTTTCTGCAGGCCGATATTCCGACGCGCTTCAAGATTGCATACTTCCACTACGATGGCGTATGTTAAAGAGCGTTCCTTTGATTACAAAAGCATCAAGAAGCAAATGCTTCGACATGGCGGCCAAATTGGCTCTTTAAGGAGGAGGAAATAAATAATTAATGCAGCTTCAAATCGCCGCATTAATTCTCGTATGTTCTTTCGCAAGTTTCAGAAACCCGCCAAAAATATGTATAGCATGATTTTTCAGTGATCGCTTTGATATAAAAGTGTGCATTTTTTACGCTTTCAAAATGTTTGCAATAAATGTGGGATGGACAAGATATTTATTTAAAATAATGCAATCGATAACTTGAACACATTTTGGTACTCTCTTTATGCGCCACGCCAGAGCCAACCGAATGCTCTAATGGCTCTTCACAAAATCCTTGTGTACTCGCCGTCATCGCTCTGTGTTATATTTCTCATTTATTCAACTGTCTTACTCATCAAACGACTGCATGCTCGGTTCGCGAGTGAAATTCAAGGAGAAGCTGGAAAGTTGACGGGTCAATTTACATTACATTCAAATTCCGTATTTTTATGTTTTCAATTAACTTATTGCAACCAATAAATTCTTGGTTTAGGCTTTTCTTCAACACTCATATGTCTCACGGGTCTACTTTACGGCCTTTTCATCTTGATTTCGAGGACATTCAACGACTTTTACCAAGCAGTTTATAGCGGAAACACGATTGCTCCAGTGCGAAAGGAGTGGTTAGTGTGAAAGGGTTTCTTGAACAGTAAGAAGGCTCACAATGACCCCTTTCGTCTTACCATTAGGACTATTGAAACGGCTATTGAAGCCTTGAGATTGGGATCGCTGCGTCTACTGAACTATTTGCTTTCCCTTGACGACCAAGAGGCGAGTCATGCGAGAAGGAAAAAAAATCGAGGGCTCACCATAAAGTCTTTCAATGAAGCATTTAAATTTAGAGGAAGTTCTTATTCAAGGACAACAGTCAAGAAATTTATATTCCTGACACGAGTGATCAATTCGACAAACTCTGCAAGAGCACAGAAAACATTGCAATGCTTTTTACAATCGACCTCATTCTGCTGCAGATAAGAAAGCAGCATTGCATTCTTGATCGGTGGGGAAGAACTTAAACTCAAAGAAATAAAATATAATAAAAAAATTAAGCCATAATTAAATTAGCTGAATATTAGCACAAACATACATAGATATGCATATATATGAGTACGTAGGCAATACACAATAAATACATGTCAATGGGTATTAATAAAAAGATGTAAAAGAATTTCTCAAACGCAGAATTCTCATCGACTCAAAGTTTGACGCCACGATTCCAAGCAACACATTCACATTTCGCAATGATGAATCTGGCTTTATCCTCTTCAATCGAAATGTCTCGCGACGAACTGTCGATGCTCTCCAGGACATTATTCTCAAATTCTTCACCGACGACGCTGTGAGTACGATTCCGATTTTTACAGCATACTTCTTTGTGTATATACATATATGTACATATG
The DNA here is from genome assembly GCA_945643635.1 of Allodiplogaster sudhausi. Taxonomy (NCBI): domain Eukaryota; kingdom Metazoa; phylum Nematoda; class Chromadorea; order Rhabditida; family Diplogasteridae; genus Allodiplogaster; species Allodiplogaster sudhausi. Next base: position 5,195,837 of record CALZFC010000001.1, on the reverse strand, counting down.
TTCATTCATTGAGCAAATAAGGATAATTGCCTGATTCGTCAAGTTTGATAATTGGATTCATCAAAAAATGTAATGTTTAGATGAAAACTGTTCTGATAACACGGTCCTCCGACACATTTCGTTTCATCGATTCAAGCAAGCCAAAGATGGCACCAGACGCCGAGATTCTCAGGTACAAAACATGGTTGATTTGGTAAATTTTTTTTGGTTGTTTTTAATTTTTGGAATTACAGGATAAATTTCGTTGAGCAGCTCATTCCCATCTTCGTTCCCCTCATCGCTATTTCTACAATCGTATTTCTGATTGAGCTGTTGCTTCCGTTCGTGCTGAAGAGGAGCCGAAAAAATTTCAGTATTTCAAGAATGCTGAGAAATGAAAGATAAAATATGGTTAATGATTACAGAGGAGTTCTTGAGCTGTAATTATGTAGATATACATATGTGGCTTATAAGCATGAATTCAAGCAATGCAAACGGTTAAAAAGACTACGTATATTAATTCAAGATACATAAATGCACTTTCAAGTGCATAAAAAATAAGAAATGTACACATGTTCACATGTTTGACGAGATAGGAAGTGACAAGCAAAAGAATCGAGAAAGAGAGAGAGAGTTTCCAGGTTTGTTTCCCGGGCTCTAAACAAGTTGGCTGTAAACGACGAACTCTACAGCCTGACTTGTCCCTTTTAAACCCCTTCACACATAAAAGGGAAGGAGAGAGTTTAAGAAAGGAATCATTACTTATTGTTAGAAAGAACTCCAAGTACATACGATACACAAATATTGAGCAAGGCATAGACACTACTCAAGTCCACTTGATCCCTCGACTGCTGCAGCCATTATAGAATTATAGAAGTTGGATGCCTAAATCGGGTTTTACATCATTTTGTAAAAAGTGAGTTCTGTGCAAATACCACCAGTGCTTTGCACTTTTTGTGCTTCATTATGTCGATGTAAGTAAATCGGATTGAAACTTATTTTTCAATGCACTTTTTTGTGTTGTCCGAAAAGTGTACGCTTGAAAATGATATAAAAGCGAAGATGGTAAGCTGGCCAACATCATTCTTCTTCTTCTCTCGGCGCCCGCTTGGTCGTCTTCCACGCTCGCTCTCTTCGCTATGGACCGATTGGCATACATGGCGGCTTCCGCGCCCTCTGGCGGCGTCGTCGGTGGCAACTACGGTGGCCAGGGTTACGGTGGCTACGTCTCGGAGGGCTACGCCTGGGATCAGCCCGCGGCCGGCAGCAGCAGCCCCGCCTACGGCAACCAGTCCTGTCAGTTTGCACAGCTTAAAATTCTGGAAGGGTTTAAGTTATCTTAGAAAACTTTACAGAACAATAAGTCTTATGAAAAAAACTTTTCATCCATCTGTTTTTGCAGCTCCTGGCGTGACGAAACCCCGCACCGACCAGTCGTGCTACCTCGGCCCCAACTGAGGTCGCTTTCCACGTGTATATTTGCCCTTATGTTTCATGACATCTTTTTGATTCAAGGATAGGTAAATTTGTTTAATATTAAAGGGCTATAACTGGATGTCCATTTTTTTTCTTTTTAGCTGCGATGCCTCCGGTCGCTCTCCACACACTCTACAGACACTCTGCCACCTGAGCCCTCAACCTTGAGCATAAACGCTTGCAATTCTACATATATCGCTCTTAAGACATGGCTTCTTGGTCTTTTTGGGACTTCTAAAATATGAATACTATGGAACCAAATGCGCCCTCTGTCTTGTGCAACCAAGAATTTTCTTTCTCTTCGTTCGCCATAGAATTATGGCTAAAAAAAGGCATTTATTCGAGTAGCGGCGCTGACGTCAAAAAGTGGTTCTTACGAGTGTGCTTACCTAGCGTTTCCTTCTTGTTGAACACTGTCATCACGCCAGTGCCGGGACATGGCTAATCAGTTGCAAATCGCAGAGTTGTAATATGGCACCACGGATGAACAGAGAACATTCACTGGGAAAGACTGGGGAGAAATTAGAGAAAAAATGTATAGAAATATAAAATAAACTGCTGAGGCAACAAAAGAGTGAGTCAGAGATATGGTGAAGGAGAAGAGGTAGGCGTACAGATCAGAATCATAATAATTCTTAACAGTGGACCAACATTCAAAGACTTGATCGTGATACGTCGGCCGATTGGGGCAAAGATTACAGTTTCCTTCTATACTTTATTGTTTCGCGGATGGTTTTTTTCCATCGCGCTGATTAGCCTAGTGATCGACATTCATGCTCGAATTGTGTCGTTTGAGCGAGACATCTTCATGATGTTTTTTTTTCTTACCTGCTAAGAAGAATTGTAAGGACATGAGAAGCTGTACGTCCTTCGTTGTGGGCTCGTTCAGAAACCCAACTCATCATACTCTTGTTTTCCCCCCGCTTTCCGATCGTATTATCGATTGTAGGACAAAATGGACAAAAACATTTATCTTTTTTGAAATGTACAAACAACAAGCGTATTTATTACTCTTTCACTCATTATTTTATTTCACTCATTACCTTGTTATTCTTTAGAAATAATTGTAAAGTAAGCCGAGGAAGGTCATTAGATCAGCACAGAAGTATAATGTACTAAAAGTCCAAATTACAACTGCACTAATTTTTCATTTCTCACACGTTCTTTGCCTGGCGTTGCTGCTCACTTTCACGTGGTGATATCGTATTCCGGTTGACTATTTTAAAGCTCTCGTAAACGTACATCGTTTTCTCGACAAGGTTTTTGGTGGGTTTTCCTTTGTGATATGAACGATCAATCAAGAAGATCTGCGCATCCTTCAAGTCCATCTTTTCCTTGCGCTCGGTGTTGCCCAACAAGGGAACAGTAAAAAGCAACGTTTCAAGTTTCAATGTTGGCTCTTTAAAAAAAGGAAACCTTTATCAGACATGAAACTATAAAGGTACCCAAAGGACACCTGGCCGTTCCATACATCATTGCGAGGCTCAAGTTACACTTATGAAACCTGCATTTTTAGCTCACTGTAAAGAAAGGTTCACAAGAAGTGAACCAACATAGACACATTTCTCTTCTCTTTCTGTTCCAAAACCCAGTCTGTTCTACTTTCCCGCAATGAGTTTCTTCACTCGGGCGACTATTTTGAGTCTTGGTCATTTTCACCATTTTTGATGCTTCTTCAATAGCTTCGCTTCTCAATTTCACCACCGTCACTATAGTAAATGTTGTTTTTCTCGGCGGAAAAATGTCCGCATACCTGAAAATATAAAATTTCCTTCATGAGATCCATTCTCTCTTAGCCACACATGGCAGTTATCCAACCAACTCTACGCCTCGGATTATACGGTTTCTTCGACATCTTAACGGAGCGCAATAAATATACCGGAAAATATCGAGGAATCTACTACGAGCCTTTCCGCATCTTTGCAAGCAGACATGGATGGCAACTTGAGATGATCGAGACCGCCCTAGGCTAGCACTTTTATATAAAAAAAACTTTAAATTGGAAACATAAATCTTTTTTGTAGAATAAACGCAATCGATTATAGCGTCAAGTAAATATTTCTAATAGGACGAAAATGAAATTATAAATTAAAGAACCCTTTATATTTCATGATTCGCACAATATATCAGTGGGTTTTAATTTTTTTTAATGTATATCTTATGGTAAGCAGACACTTTCCTTTCAGAATCGAAAACAGCAGCCTTCTCCGGTCACTACAAAGACTCGTTTTATGACCTTGAGACAGGCAAACTGGACGCTATCGACTTAGCTATATCCTTTCTGCCGCCCGATATACCGACGCGGTTCAAGATTGCATACTTCCACTACGACGGTGTAAGTTAAATGAGTGCGATAAAGGAAAATAATTATTCAGGTTTAAATTGTCGCGTTCACCCTGAGAGTAAGCACTTTCATTCTTGTTTGTTAGTTCGGAGATGCGAAGGGCTGCGACAATTTGGCGATTGTCATCATTTTAAAATGTTTTTACGCTTAAAAATTCGTTTGAAAAGAATGCTTACTGGACTAGATATTTGTTTCAAAAAGTATAGTCAATAACTTGTAAACTTTTTAGTACGCACTTTATGCGCCACGTCATAGCCATTCGAACGCTCTGCTCACCCTCCACAAAATCCTTGTCTACTCTCCGGCATCGCTCTGCATGATTTTTCTCATTTATTCAACTGTATTCCTCATCAAGCGACTGCATGCTCGGTTCACGAGTGAAACTCAAGCAGATACTGGAAAGTTGACTGGTCAATTTGCAACCAATTTGTTTTTTTTTTAGATTTCAGTTTTTTTTTCAGTTTTTTTTTGGGTTTTAGTTTTAGATTGTGCCTTATTAAAATTACCAACAAGTACTAAGCATAGGCTCCACCTCAAGACTCGTCTGCCTCACGACTCTCCTTTACGGCCTTTTCATCTTGACTTCGAGGACATTTAACGATTTTTATCAAGCAGTGTACAGCGTAAACACGATTGCTCCTCAGCGAAAGGAGTGGTTAGTGCGAAAGCAGTTCTTGAAGAGCTGCTATCGCGAAAATAACCTTTCATTGCATCCCGCGACGATCGCTTTTCTTCGCAGGACCATTGAAACGGCAGTAGAAGCCCTGAGGAAGGGTTCTCTGCGATTACTAAACTACCTTACTCCCCTTGACGACCAAGAGGCGAGTCATGGGAAAAGAGCCTTTCTTCAATGAAGGATTTATGCATATTTAGCGGAAGTTCTTCTTCAAGGACAAGAGCCATGAAATCTATATTCCTGACTCGGGCGATCTATTAGCTGAATTCTGCAAGGGCAGGGAGAACATTGCAATGCTTTTTACCATCGACCTCATTCTGCTACAGCTGCGAAGGCAACCTTGCGTTCTCGATCGGTGGGGAGACTTACATATAGCCCAAAGACACAAAAGTAAAAAAAAACATACATTTGTAAATCATATCATTCTCTCTAGAAACATGTGTAGTAAGTAAAAAAAATAAATTAATAAAGTATAGAAAGTATTTCTCAAACGCAGAATTCAGAATTCTCATCGACCCCAAGTTTGACGCTACGATTCCAAGCAACACATTTACATTTCGCAACGATGAGCCTGGCTTTCTTCTCTTCAATCGAAATGTCTCACGACGAACAGTCAATGCGCTCCAGGACATCATTCTCAAATTATTCACCGACGACGCCGTAAGTGCGAATGTCGATTTTTACATAATACTTCTTTGCATGCATACAAACATATGTACATAGATACATTGAGCAAAAAAACAATGTATCTAAAGAAAATTGGATGAAGTATTCGTATGCAACTAATTTTGATATTTCGCAAATAAGATCAAAACTTGGATGAACTATTGTTATGTTAAGATAAAAACTTTAATGCTTTATGTTGGGTTTAGATGAAAACTGTTCTCATAACACGGTACTCCGACACATTTCGTTTCATCGATTTACCCAAGGCAAAGAAGGCACCGGACGCTGACGTTCTCAGGTGTTTCATTTCGCAAATTACTTTAAATTGACTCTAACTTTGTTTGAATTAAAATTAATGTTACAGGATGAATTTCATTGAGCAGCTCATCCCTATCTTCCTTCCTCTCGTCTTACTTTCTACAATCGTTCTTCTGATTGAGCTGTTGCTTCCCTACGTGTTGAAAAAGACCCGGAATCATTTCGGTCATCGAAATGGCATTTCAAAGATTCTGTCACATTGCCTTTGTAAGTGTTGACATAAACACATGTCGTCATTCCATTACTTCCATGAATGTCACAAATTATTACACGAAAATAGTAATCAGCACTTCAGCTGATAAATGTTTGTCAGGGCAGAAAGAGAAATGCTACACACAGCGCAGATAGTATTACGAGGCCGCACTATAAGGCAGAACTATTTGGTTCGCCATCTCCTGTGGAACTAAATAGTTCGCCCTCACGCTTCTATCGATAGCTCAGTTAAAGAGAGCTAGATAGTTCAACCAAATACTTCGGTGAGGCCGAACTATTGCGCCTGCCAGCGCGCCCCGGCAGCGGGCTAGCGTTCGCTACCACCCATGCTGCCACCCTCCTACATTCCAATGCTCTCTCCCTTTCACCCACCCTTCCCTGCTGCCCTCTCCATCCTTCTTTCATTCATTCAAGACGATAAAATGCGCTAAAAAACACTGCCAATTTAATTTGAGCAGTATTTATCACTTTAACAATCAATGTACACAAAAAACAGGGAATGCAATAACCAAAATGGGGCCACCGAACTATTCAACGTCGGGGAGCTGTCGAGGGGTAGTGGTGGTGGTGAACATTGGTGGTTGCAGTGGAGTAGGAATGCACGCCGGGGGGCAGCTGCCGTTGAGGATGTAGAATACGGGAGAGAGATGGCGAAGAGAGAGAGAGAGAGAGGAACCCGGCGAGGTCACGAAACTGCAATAGAAGGAAAGGTTAGGATGGTAGAAAGCAAGGACAGCGAAGGAAGAAAAGAAACTCTGCCCAATAATCATCAATCCCCCTACTTATAACATCGACTGGAAAACAAGCCAATATTATCACACTTGGATTGGCGGAATGCCTTAAGGGATGCACGAGAAAGATAGATAAGAATAAAAATGAACATAGCATAAGATCCATTTAAAAGATATAGGTTTTACATGTCTTTATAAAAAAAAGATGAACCTTTGATGGCGTCGCACCTCGCGATTGCTGGCGCCGGCGGCCGAGTTGTCCGACCGCAACTACAAAGTAAAATATATTCCAATTAATAAAAAAAACATCCAAATTATTTTCATAAACCAACAGCACATTAAATAACCCAGCTATAATCCAATTAGTTCAGGCTACAGAAAATTTTAATAGATAAACCAAGAATTTCACTAGAATTTCCATCCTTAACCTCGAAAGAACCGTATCCCTTCTTACCTCACCGAATCAAACTAATGTTCCAATCATATACAAACAGCTGAAAGTGTTTTTATCGCCTCCCATCGAAAACCCAAAATTATAAACGATCAAACAATATTCAGAAGCGTTTTGACAACACTACCTTACCCGATCTTGAAAAAGGAAAACAAAATTTTCGCATTTATATATTATTGTCTTTGAAAGTAAAAAAAAATTGAAGAAATCTAACGCAGAAAGAAAAGATTAGTAATGCATCATTATAGCGCTTAACGCATGTTCAAGTATATGCAAAAGAACAGCGCATTGTTGCGAGTACGCTTGGCTCTGCCAGGTATAAGTTACACAAGACAAACCTTCTAAGACGAGTCACTGCTCGTTGCCGAGATGCCCTCTCGGCGGCCACCTTCGAGTCGGCCGACTCATCAAGCGCCACGTGCGCGCGGACTTCACGCAGACCTGAACCAAAATTGCCTAATCAAATAGTATTACTATCAAGCGCAAGTGTTATATTAGTTCATAAAAAGAGGAAAAGGTGCAATAATTTGAGAGATCAGGGGCATAGCCCGGAACAGAATAAATTGAATTAGAAAAAAAAGAAGAATAACAACCAAAACAATCAATCACAAACAGACCCCAGATGTTCGCCCTAGCGTCCCGTGGCGCCGGCTGAGGCGCGACGACTTCCGCAATGTGGCAACTAAAAGTAGCTTAAGACATCAATAACAGTGAACCATTACATTTAAAAAGTTTTTTATCAAGCGGAACAACGAAATATTAAAAAAGAAAGAAAGAAAGAAGAAAACGCCTCCAAACTAGTAGAAAGCCGAACACGCTCATTGTCAGCCTGAGTATCGCGCAATGCATTTGAGATGATGCGCAGCCGCATTTTCTTGGCGCGTTTGCCGGGTCAAAGTGATAAATACGACTGAGTGTTGCTTTCTTGGATTGTTTTTTTTTCATATTTGATTTGATTTTAGTCTTTTGTAAGATATATCTTGAACTGAACTGTTCAATTTCCTTTAGAATATGCTCTCGGCTGCGTTCCGTCGGCTCGACCGATTTCATATTTACTCGAGGTTACTCACATATTGTCAATGTTTCATACAACTGTGCATTACGCACATTTAATGAATCGTGCTAACATTCGTGAGTTTTCATAGAATTTTTTTTTTATGTGTTTGAGAATTTTATTTTTTAGTCGTTGTCCTTTTCTTTGTAGGCAGAAAGCGTTAGGCCGCTGCCGGCAACAAAAGTAACGCGAGCGCATCAACATTCGACCATGAAAAAGTTGGAAGCTCTCTTTTTTAACCAGTTTCTATAGATCTTAGTAAAAAAATGAGTGCGTGCACGTGCTACTTTATAGCTTCGCTGTAATTATTTTAGCATTTCCTCCATATTTGTTTAACAGCAAACAATCAAAACCTTACTTATTCATTGGCAATTGTTTCTGTTTGTTTTCGTATGGCCCCCTAACAATGAGTAAACATACTTATTGTTAGGGGATTTTCTCCAAAATGAAAGATATTTCTAATGCTTAATTACGCATGTTGTATCTCAGCACGTGGTGAAATTGAATGTATTAGTAAAGGAATCAAAGCGAACTGTTCTTACTTTGCTTCTCAGTGTTTCTTACAAGTACGAGGTCTTTTGTAAATTGTGGACAAAATGTTATAAAATGTGGTTTTTCAAAAATATAAATTTAATTTCTAAGTCGGTCGCGGTGTGCGTTGGCTGCAACACGGTGCTGCGCCAGCCGGCCGAAGGAAAGGCGCATCTCAACGAAGCTGCTACACGTTGGGAACCACCGGAACACCCAAGGTGCAATATTAAACTCACAGTATCCTACTGTAGCTCCCGTAATATTTTTTTTCCTTTTTCTCCTTCTCATACTTCACTTCCAATAGTAGGATGCCACATCGAGTGGGAAAAAAGAATAAAATATTTATGTTAATATTCTGCAGGGCGTGATGCTGACGCATGGAAATGTGATTGCTGACGCGACCACTCTCCTGTACTTCAAGCTGTCGGGAATTGTTGATACGGTACGTTATGATTTCTGGTGGTTCATGACCATGTCTTATCGTCTTATCGTATTACCCAGTGGGTCCTATTCCTAGCTTCTTTTGCTCCCATCATCGGAGTTTGAAGGAAACTCAAAAAATATTAGAGGGGTGGGTTTGTAATAGAATGGAATAGCAGCCATAATGAAGTTTGCCTCCTTTTACAGGACATGATGATCTCTTTCCTGCCGCTGGCACATGCTGGAGAGGCTCGTGGAAGCCGTGTGTTTCATGGTCGGCGCCCGCGCCGGCTTCTACCGCCTAGACATTCGCGGACTCGCCTACGACATCAAGGAGTTCAGGCCTACCGTACTCCCTATCATCCCTCGTGTCCTCAACAGGCTCTACGATAAGGTTAGAGATCATCGAGCAAGTCTTAGAGGAGGGTTTGAGACAGAATACGATAGCTGACTTACAAACAGTATTTAAAATGTACAAATCTCGATGTACTTGCAGGTCATGTCTGAAATGAACAAGTCGCATGTGATCGTGTTCAAGAATATCCGCGAAGGTATGGGAGGCCGAGTGAAGCTGATGATCACGGGCAGCGCTCCTCTCGCCGACAACGTCCTGACCTTTGTGCGCGCAGCCATGGGTTGCATCGTCGTGGAGGGATACGATACATGCCCACTTTTGGTATGAGTTCCCCCTTTCGCCTTAACTTCTTCTTAGCCTTGCCTCAGTTTGTATAGGTCGCCCCTTCCCGTTTTTTTCCCTGTTCTCTTTTGCCATTTAAGAAATTTTTATGACTCTAGGACTATTAATGATTGACTAGAACTAATTAACCTGTAATAATTATGAAATAATATCTTGTGGGACTTTCATGTGAAATTTATTTATTAAATTTTTAGACAATACCGGTTATCTTGTAAGTCTTATAATTCTGGGACTACTGTAGATTGACTAAAAATGACTATTCTGTATTATTAGGAAATAATTTCACTTTTATTTTTCAAAATAAATTCATGTTAACTGTAATCACCAATGTATTGAAGATACAAACCACTCGGAAGCATTCGAAAGAAGAATGGAAGGGGATTGGTAGGGAAAAAAGTCATTCGAATGTTAAAAATCCTCTGAATAGTTTACCAGTGAGGAAGCCGAATTGAACTATTGCCGGAAAAGCTGGCATTAGTTCACCTTGGCCGGAATAGTTCATCACCGGCTGGCATGATAGTTCGGACTGACCGAACTATAAAACTGAACTATTTGCAGCGTGCTAATAGTTCCGAACTATCTGCGCTGTGTGTACAGAAAAATTATTTCAGAGGAGTTCTTGAGGTCTAATGAGAGTATTCTTTAAGGATTTCTATAGCTGCTCTTATAAATTAGTATAAGTATAAGTGGCATATGGATTCAAGCAAACATTTAGTAGCAAATGTGAAAAAAACATAGTTGAACAAGATAAATGCACTTTGAAGTGCTTCATAAAATAAGAATTGCGTATGTCTACATATGCCTGACAAGATGGAAGGTGGGAAACTAAAAAGCCATAGAATCGAGAGAAAGAGAGAGAGAGAGAGAGATTGCGAGACAAAAGGAGAGGAGTTAGCGAAGCAATACAAATATCAATAAGTATAAAACTTTTTTTTCTTATGTTTGCTCGAAATGGCACGAGAGTGAAATTGTCGCAGGCATTCATATTTATGTTTCTGAGCAAGGTAGAGAAGTATTCGTTAAAGGCCATCTGAAATATACATCGCCTTGGAGACCGTTGGAGAAGGTTGTGCGGAAGAGGCTGAGATAGCGGGGAACGGACAGGCGAGAGCTACCCGATTTCTCTCTAGTAACTGCCCCTTCCTAGGCCTGTGCTCGAAGGAAGCAGTGTGCGTCGTTTAATTTGTATCTTGTAAGAAGGAAAAAAAATCCGCGTCATTGACTCTCAAAGCATTTCGCGCGAAAGTGGTTATGTTTAGAGTGAGGAGAAAAAACAGGTTTAAGGAAGGCGGAGAATACTCAAGAAAGGTCGCCGTATCCTTGCTCGCCTTTCTTCATGGGGACCTTCGAGGCTGTCGAAATGTTCGGCGTCGGCAACGGGCTCACCTTCTTCTACTACGTCCTCTATTGCTGCGCGGTCGGCTTTCTTTTCAGGTATCCAATATTGAATTTATTGCTGGAGTTTTTTGAATCTGTTTACATGCACAAAAAAAACAAAGGGTACAGAGTTAGCCGGAATCAAGGCTGGGCCTGCCGGTGGTCACCAGTGAAGGCTTCCAATTAGGCGCTTTCCCTGGGGTGCCAACCCATACTCCAGGGGCAGTACTCTTCGTAGCATGCTACTTCCACTTGCGCCATCCCCGGAGGGTAGCAAGGGTGGTAGTCCCCGAGCGGAGTTTACATTCACATGAACATATATACAATAAGAAGTAACAACTAACGTTAATTAGTTCGTGTTCTAAAATGCGAAAGAAAGAGAAAATGGAAAGAAAAATTTTGACATATTTGTAGAGTATGAGGGGGAGGAAGAATTCGAAGGAAAGAATGGGATATGAGCGAGAAGAATTATGAGAGAGAAAGAGAAAGAGAGAGATACACATAGAGAAACGAATGATAAAATGAATCGGTGCTCTAAATATAATGTTTAAAAATTAAATTGCCAAAATATATCTTTTTTTCTTCCTCTCTCTCTCTAATCCCTCTCTCTCTCTCTCTCTCTCACCTTGAGATGCCTCGGCTCGGCCCCGGTCGACCATATAACGTGCCATCTCTTCTGTCTCAACGTCTGCTTCACGGCGCAACTCGCCACTGACGTCATCTTTCTGCTGTGTCTCATGTCCAGCGGCCTTAATCGCATCTTGTCAGAAAGAGAGAGAGAGAGAGAGAGAGAGAGAGAGAAAGAGAGAGAGAGAAGGAGAAAGAGAGAGGGAGAGAGAGGGAGAGAGGATAGAGAGAAAGGGGAGAGAGAAAGGGAGAGAGAAAGATAAAGAGAGAGAGAAAGGGAGAATGAAAGATAAAGAATAGAGACCCAATGAGAAGAAAGGAACGACAGCATGACACAGAGATTAAGAATATCTCTATGTATGTATATACATACTAACTATGCATGAACGTGACATGATTCGATTGTTATCTTTTTTGTTCAAGGCAACGCTAAGAATAGGAGCGAGAGAATTATATGTGTTGTAGGAAGGCGAGGAGACTTCAGGGATGAAAGGTAGATAGGAGAGGGATATTTCAAATGTGCTCGAAAAAAACGTGAGAAACAACGAAGCGTATGTTGAAGAGAGCCATTAGCATCGGAAGAAGCGAAATGGGTCGGGAGTGAGAAAGGAGTGATCAACAAAAGAGAGAGAGGAAGATAGAAAGAGAGAGTTAGACAGATAGATGGAAACAGAGAGAGAGAGAGAGCGAGAGATAAAGAGAGATGAGAGAGAGAGAGAAAGAAAGATACTATCAGCTTCGTATTTGTCTACTACGCCGACCCGCTCTACTACATCCTGAACACGTTCTATGTCTCCTTCGGTACTTGCACCTTCCTCGTTACGGCTCTTTACGAGTACACGCGAGCTAACATCCCGCCCACTTACATGAAGCACGGATCAATCGATATTTACTTTTTCAATCAATTAACTTATCGATCGTGGGATCGATATAGAGATCTATGGCCGAAATTCAACATTTACTTAATTAATTACTTACATACATACCTACATTTGTATTTACTTAAAAACTTATTTACAATGTTTATATAATTAAAGCAATCGAGAGATTCTTTATGAGCATATGCATATGTATATATTTCATTATTTAGAGCCTTCTTCTTCACAACTTGGCTGTTTGCTCTCTTGCTCGCTTCACTGGAGGTACTTTTCAATTAAATATTGAATTATAAAAAAAAAAAACGAGGAAGAAAATGAGTGGAAATTGCTTTAACTGGTCATTTTAGACGAATAATGAACATCACAATAAAATAAAAAAAAAAAAAAACACAATTTATACAAGGTTGGCGGTACGGGTCGCCTGACCATTCTTACTGCACTAATGGTCTTTATCGGCTTCTCCGTCGCCATGCTGCTCATTATCGTCGTGCGTTTTTATGATTAATTCAACAGCCGATATAATAATTAAAGTTTTTAAACTTTACTAAATATTATGCCATAAAAATAAAAGTTAAATAAAAAGTACTAGTAGTAATAAATAACAGAAGTAGTAATTTCAGGACCAGTAGTTTTATATTTAAAAAATAAGTAAAATAGATTTTAGGATTATCGATTTATCTTTCCTCTCTAACATTTATATAGCTGCTGATGGTCTACTGCGTTTCTCCACTGAAAGTCTACTTTGCTCGCCGACACTTTTTCTTCTGTCTACTCTACGCCAGTTTTACATGTGGCATGTACATGCCAAGATACGGTAGCTTTTTAGATCTTAATAAGTAGATCGACACTAGTACATTTATACAGTAATTATTTATTACTAGATATAAAAATATTTATTTTTGGAAAAAAATTTCTCGCTATCGATGTTCAGCCGCTTCGATGGCGCTTCTCTTTGGCAGCAAGACAAGCGAGAATCTCGCAGGCTACTACTTCTCCATCATGTACAACTACCCGATGTTGAATAGGCTGTTTCCAAGTCAGACAGAGTCCACACTTTTATGAACGATAATTAATACCAGCAAAATGTTTTCTTGTAAATTATTTTTCTATTTACATGTATGTATGTACATGTATGTATACATATATGCGTATATTAGTTTGATAATTTATAAATAAACAAACCAGGAAAACATAAATTCAGCGATAACTATCCTCATCGCCTTCTGTCTCTTCTCATCGATCCGCCACGCCGTCTACGTGCTTCCTTGGACGCCGGCGCCAGCGGCTGGCGTCCTTTCGGCGGCGTACTCTCGCAACAACGACCGCGTCGTCTTCCAACGGCCTCCGAATGGTACAATAATCCGTTTAAAAAATATGAACGAACAACATTAACAGAAAATTATCTTGAAGAGGCTGGTCCACGGACAAAAAAAATCTGGTGACATCATTACATAATTTCCACCGCACTTTCGCGGGGAAAATGAACTAGCTGAGCCAGATTTAAGTAGCAACAATAAATCAAGCTGGGCGAAGACATAAAACTCCTAACAAGAGATCAATGCTCACACATTAGTTTTACCTATGGTAAGCTAAACCGGAAATGAGATAATGTGCAATTAATACCGATTCGGCATTAATAAAACAAAGTTAGAAAGAAATTCAAAAAGTACTTCAATGTTTTGCTGGAATGCCTGTTTCAACGTTTGTCACCAAATATTCGACCTAGAGGAACAAGAAATTCAACCTTAATCTGTTTTGAATTTTTTCCACCTAAATCATACATATATGTATCTTCTCGCCATTATGTCATGTAAAAAGATACAAACTCAAGATTTACTTTTCTCAAAGAAAAATGAAACTATGATTCACGTTCAGTAGGAACAGCTGCTTCAGCTTCGCACTACAATCACTCGTATGGATCAGCGCCGATGCCACCGGCGCCTTCCGCGCCGCCACACGAGCCGCCCGACTACTTCTCCGCGGCGCCGCGCCTCCCTCCGAAAACCGCGCTCACGGACGAAGGCCATTTCGGTAGAACAGCTTTTTTTAATGAATTTTTTTAAAATTCTTTACAAGTTATCATTAAAACTGATGAATATCACATATTTAAAATAGAAGATAAGTTAAAAGAAATATATTATACTTATTTTATACTAAATACATATATTCAGATGACTTTTCGGCGTCGCCCTTCTCCTCTCTCGATCCCTACCACCTTCCGCCGCATGCTTCCAGCACCAGGCAGGGAGGTGTCACCAATCCGAATTGGCTCGGTGCCAGCAACAGCAACAGCAGCCATCTCGCATCGGATGACCCCTTCTCTCAACACTCATCTCTCTATCCCGTCATTGAGAATCGCAATTACAGAGTGTAAATGTAAGCATCACATGAAAGGAGGAGACAATCAATTCATTATTCAATGCTCTCATTTTTGTACAATTTAGAGATAAAATATGAAGAATACGGATGATGAATCAGGATATTAATAATAAAACATTACGTACACTTGCTATTTATCTGCTAGCTGTGAGATTTCTTTGAGTGATTGTATTTTCGAAGATATGTAACGACATATTTATTAAATGTATATATATATATATATATATATATATATATACATATGTTTCTATTGTGAATCCACGCAGTGATATGAAACCTTATTTGGATTGTATTTTTTTCCATACATATATACATAGATATACATATATATTTGCAGACACGTGAAATTTAAGTTGGACTTTTAAATTATTGTCAGATCAGCGAAATTCTATTTCCCTGCGTATTTCTTTTAGCTTGACTTTCGTTCTGATTGGATTCTCACATAACGTATTTTCTTCATTAGTACCACCGGGTTCTGTTTTCAATACCCTTGAGGGGGAGGGGCACTATTAGAGGGAGGTGTACTATTTTTCAATGTCAGACACTAAAAGTTTAATAACAACATTTTATTCCCAAAAAAAAAGAAGAATCGTAGCCCCGAATTCAATGGAATCGTCACTGGAATATCCGTTTTACAACAGATTTACCATGAATTTGGCGTCAGTTCATTGGTAAGAGCACCCTCCAGGATCTATACGATCTATACGATTCTCTAGATGTACCTCATATAGATGCCTCCAGGATCTATACGAGGTACATCTAGAGCTGAAGTAGTAGACTATTGGGGGGGTACTATTGGAGGAGGGGTTCTACTAGAGGGAGGGTTCTATTTTTTTTTTGACAGATACATACATATATGCGTACATATCTGAATTTCCATGCATTGTAAATATTGTGCAAGTATTATTCACATGATGTAATTGACAGCAAAGCTATTCTTGTGCTTTGTATTCCTCAGAATGGTAGAATTATTGTGCCAAAAGAGGTCAAGTGTACCAAATTCTTGAACTGAGAGACAAATTCTGTGTGAACCTCTGCGCATCATGTACCGTATTTTTGTAGGCATAATAAATAAGTACAATCTTAATCTTCCTTCAATTGCTTTAGGCTAGCTATATACATATATGTATGCAATAAATATTTTAAATTAATTTTTTTCCCACTGTCATTTTTTTTAGTAAACAAAGCCGCTCTAAACTCACAAGAATGACACAAAAAAACAACTTTCTGTCTCTTTCCTCAATGAGGGAGAATAAAGTTTTTTTGTGTCATTCTTGTGAGTTTAGAGCGGCTTTTTTTACTAAAAAAATGACAGTGGGAAAAATGAGGGAGAATAGAGATAAACAACTTTCTGTCTCTTTCCTCAATGAGGGAGAATAGAGATATGTATGTATGTATGTCACTTTTGTCATAGCTTGTCGGTCCAGGAATGCGAGAACAAAGAATTTGGCAGAAGGTCGCGTCGGGTCTTCTCTAGAATTAAATTAAAGTCATAGTTAAAATCAGCGGCCACGGCGCCTCCTTCTAGGCCCCACTGGATGCCCGAGAAGCCTTGCATCTGCCAGTCTGAGAAAGAGAGAGAGAGAGAAAGAGAGAGAGAAAGAGAGAGAGAGCGAAAGCAGGAAAAGAGAGAGGAGGGATAGTGACAAGAGTCAATAGTCTTTCTCTTGGAATGCTGTGACAAAGACAGAAACAAAATCAGATGATTAAAATTTTATCAAATTTATCTTACATTTCGGCGCAACTCCATATTTGACCTCAATGCTACCAACTGCTACGGAATGTTCGCGTTTAGTCATCATTCTAATTTGGTCACGGAAGCACTTGACGAATATTATAACAACGACAGGATCCGCGATCGGGAAAATGATCGTAAGCCTCATGAAAAGCGCGCCCGTTCTGCTGAGGTCGATATCTAAGCGATTTCATAATTAATGCATAATTAAAAAGTAAAATCATCAAATCTGTCAAGGGAGCCAGAACGATTATGGCCAGCGGGATGTACGTGAAGAGTGTAGGAATAAGCGTCTGAAACGACCGAAATTCCGTAACAAAAATTTAATTGTTTATATTTTAGGGCATACATATGTATGTATGCATATTTATGATCGTGCGGGCACAAGTAGTTATGTTACTTGCTAGGTAACACTGGAATGCGGAAGCACAGGAACACAAGTGTAGACGCGAGAAGACAATTGTTTATCAAGGGGCCAAGGGCTCCTTTTATATGGTTGAGGGATGGTGAACTTTCATAATTTCACGGGGGCAAGTCAAGGACAAAGAGGGATGATAATTTTTGGACGCGATATATCTTCATCTACATGACATAAGTATTTCTTATGCTCAAGCTTATTATTACCATTCGTAAAGTATTCTCTATGTTTAGTGCACATCTCATCGCGCGCGTTTTTTTTTTGGTGTTAAAATCCAAGTGTAGTTTCCATTCATTCAAATGCTGTTTGTTTGATGGGTCTCAAATATACAATTACGGTAGAGCACGAATGATCACTATTTCGAATGTCTCACCGAATGCAAAGTCAGTAGTGTTCGTGCAATGCTTCTATTGTACGGCAGCTACATAGCAGCTCTTCACTTTCCCTCTTTTATTTATGTCGTCACAGCATTCCAAGACCAACACATAACAACTACTCGAGTGGTCTTCAGCATCCATTGAGAGTAAGTTAGTTGTCTTTTCACTATATTAATATCTCGTGGCGTTGTCTGACACTCGTGCACGATGACTGCAGAAGGATACTATTCTTTCTTTTTACGATATCGTAGACACTTGTGCGTAGTAAACCAAAAACTGACGACAACTTGGCACTCGAAATTCACTGAGTCTTCAACTACATTTGCGTCAGCATTTTAATTACAAGTAAGGATTTGTCGCTTGCAAATAGACATTTATCATATGAATAAAGAAAATTTTAGAGCATGTGTGAAAAAGAAATTTGTCATAATATTGGTCCTATAAAAAATAAGAAAATCAAGTGACACCTGCACGAGAAGAGCCTTTAGTAATTGTCGATGGAGTTCGCGCGTTTTCGGCGACATTTTCACGCTCGAAAAAGCAATGCGAATTCGCACGGTGCAGAAAGCGATGACAACTACAATACCTGAGAGAAGTAAGAGGGAAGATTAAAGGAGAAGGAAAAGAGATTAAATGAAGGCGAAAGAGTTGAGGCATGCAGGCCTAAACAGTGTACTTCAACCCACAGCCAGTTTTCAGCTATATACCTAACCGAATAGTATCCCTCTTTTCACGAATAGGCTATAATGCATTATTTAATTTTTAAACACTTAAGCAGATCTAAGCTCGATTCAGATTGCGCACTGGAAGATTGCGTTGTATCGGTAGACGAAATGGAAGGCGAGCAGCACGAAAGTCTGGTAGAACAGAAGGAGGAAGGTCGAGCACGCGATGATGCCGCCCGAGAACGGAAGCATCGTGGCCAGTTCAGAGAAGAAGACGTAGACTCCGGCCGTAGAGTGGACCACCTATGGCGGGCAAGGCGATCTAATTTACGGACCGTGAATAGGAGTGTGTATGCACATACAAATCGTATGTTTTTTTTACGCATATACGCATAGTTTTGTTAAAAAAAATACCAAGATAACATCTTTTTCAAGAAAAAGTTTGATAAAAGTAACCGGTCTGATGATAGCGTGATCGAGCGCAATGACAATGTTTGAGATGAAGAATGCGAGCAGCAGCAGCCGGTAGTTGCCGATACTCACGCGCGCCAGCGGCTGGAGGGTGAGGAAGGCGAGCAGGCCGTTCGTGCAGATTGCTAGCACCGTGCCGGAGAGAGTGATCACGAGCTCTACAGTATGCTGCGCCATCGTTGGGGCCTGATACCAAAATTAAGGGATACCAAAAAATTCAACTTTGAATTTACGCCCTTTATCGAGACACATTATCGAGAGAGAGCATGCGATTGAGAGAGATGCGAATACAATAGTTAGGAAAAATAGATTACAGCAGTTTCGAGCTCCTTTGATATGATTAATGCTGCAAAAATAAGGGACTACCATCAGGCAATTGCGCATACTTTTACATATGTATATGAAGAGGATGTGAATGTGTATTTATTTCCATATCGAAGATCAGTCCTGCTCAAGATGAGTGTTGCGTCGTATAACCACTTCATGTGAAACTTTTGAAAAGGTACGATTGTCAAGTATATGCGTAAATTGACATGCATATCAAATTGTTCGCCTTTGGGACATCTCACCTAAGAAAAAAAAAATAGCGAGACAATTCATCTCTTCCCTTTCATGATCAGACGTAATAGCTGAGAAGTCTACTGCTCCCATTCACAATATAAATGAAATATGAAGTGAAAGCTGTTATGCCATGGAAGTTTTTAACAGTATTTGCATAAACAAAACAAGTTTTGCGAAATTATTGAAAATGCAACCTCTGATTTCTCTTGCTTTCTGAACCTCTCTGTCTTTCTCACAGCCTGCTAGTCTGAAGCTATTTCGTCCTTCCTTTTTTTCTTGTTTTGAAATGACCTGAAGCGATTTTCTCGCCAAAATGCAGATTAGGAAGAGGAAACGTGTAGATTTCAGTTGACTTTCATACTCCTTTAATGTGAATTATATTGGGAAAATAAGGTGAGAATTGCAAAGGCTTCTCAAGCAGGAGTAATTTGGATATACATACATATGTACATATGCATGTGTTCATGAACATATTTATTTCCATCACGAACAACAGTCGTGCTCAAAACTTGTACATGATATAACTCGTTGCGTCGTATAAAGTCGACTTTATGTGAAACTCTCATGCGAGGAACAATATATCGTACTACCCAGAGAATCCAACTCTTCCATGTCATTATCAGATGAAAAACCTGACAGTTTTACTGAATGAAATATGGCACATGATCATCATTGTCGCATTCCAAACAAATATTTCCGTATGACTGATCTTCTTCTATTGTGAATATCATTTGGTCACTAACAATAATATGCTGGCTAGATTTCAATCAGAAGCTTCATGTCTTGTCGAAGAGGAAAGATGCTGACAGATTCCATGCTCGCTCGTCTAGACGACCACCCGCCAGTCACATTCACAGTATAAATGAAGGATCAAGTGACAACTGTTCTTTTGATGGCAACTTTTGACCTCTAATAAACAAAATTATTCTCGCGGAATTTTAAAGAGTGTAATATTATATGATTTCTCTTGGTTAGACTGTTTATAAGAGTATGTTTATGTCTGTAGTTGAATAATAGAAAAAAAAGATTTTAAGATCTCATATCAAAATTTGCATCCTCTGTGATGTTGACAATGTCAACGGCATTATTCTCATCTTTTTGTCTACTTTATTTATGTCTGGATTTACCAGTTCTTTGCCATAAAGCTCTAGAGATCCCATTGTTACTCTTCGCCGCCATTCTAGAGTTTTGATTTGCATTAACGGTAATATGTACATCTCACTTCAGTAGAGGTAGTCAGCTCCTTTAAATTTCTCCACATTATTTCTTTCTGTCTTATTCATATTTTCTCATGATACCACAAGATTTTTCTTATTGTTAATGACTTTCCTGACTTCATATTAAACCTCATTTTTAATGCTGATAAAAAAGCAACATTCTGACCACCACAAGGGCCCAAATCAGAGTTTTTCCCTTTTTGCACGGAGATGTTCAGCTGACCGGTCGAGGGTGATAGAGGACTCCTTACTTAATCGTGTAGATTTGTAAACGACAAGCACCTATCAATTTTTTATCGTCTTCTTCAGTTCTCGAGAATTAATCAATGGATCTGTTCGACATTATGACGCACATTGCATTTGGTTAGTAGAAATATGTAGTTCCCTAACAAGCTTCAAAAACGAAAATAAAATGTATACCATATATTATATACATATATTCATTGTATTATTTTTTTTAGGAAGATAAATGTACAATTACTTATTATTTCTGCTTCAGTTTTGATGTGAAGCTGATTAAATATGTAGATACATGACAATAGTGTATACAACTTTTGTATGAATATGAGATTATCCTGTTTAATTTTAGTTTCCGCGCTATCCACAAACTTCTTGCTAATCTACCTAATTCTTACGCGTCCTCATCTTCATTTTGGCGCCTACCGCTATCTACTTTTAATACTGTCGCTATACAACACAGTTTACTCCATTGCTCATTTCGTCGACGTACTTCTTTTATAAATGCATAGCGTAGAGAAACTATTCCTAATTCAATAAATATTAAGTTTAAATAAATATTTTGAAATAAAACATGCGAGCACACAGAATATGCACAAAGAGACTTGATTTACAAGAAGAATGTGTCTGATTTTTAAGATAGCCTTAATTTACAATGACGCACTAATCGCTGTGTCCATCGGCTTCTTCACTAGCCCCTAGAGTGTCTGCGCCTTCTCTGCAATGTATTCTGGCGAATATTATCTTCTTGCTGTTAATTTTCTCTATCGCTACATCGCCATGGTGAGGTTAGAGCGCAACAGAAAGAGACGTCTTTTCTCTTCTTTAGAAATAATTAATCATCCATAAGCCTACTTGTAAGTGGCTTATCGTTAGAAGCCACACATTTATAAAGATGTTTTGAATGAAAAACATCTTTACAAATGTGTAGCTACATTTATTTAATATGAATGAAAACAATCAATAATGTTGAGACCGCAAAGCATTGCGCTCTTCCGCCGGCCGCCCATGATTCTTCTCCTCGTCTTCATTTACATTGTCCAGTTCACGACGTGGTTCACGAGCATCTGCTACATCTGGGAGTTTGACGACATCTTCTACGCCACGCACTACGAGCTCCTTCGAACATTCCCGCATGAAGGAAAGCGCGCCATTGGCGGGATGTACTGGGTTTGTCTTATTTTTCAACTTGCATAAAAAAGGCATATATTTTCTCTCCTTTTATAAGACGGTTTTTCTTATGGCTAGTTTCACCAATGGCTTCACATGCTTGTTAACAGTACTTGTTGGAAAGTTTTCAACCTCTTAATTAATTTTTTACAAGTTCATTGAACTTCTCTCTTTGACAATCTTTGTATTAGGCACATTATCGTCCACTTTAACGATGTCTAGAAAAGATAAATGAAAAATATAGTATCTCCAGAATCCGATCGATGGCTCCTTTCGATGGCGCACCGGCCTCGGCGCATTCTTCGTCCTTTCAATCATGGCCAGCTGCATTTCGGTGAGCTGCGTCTTGGCGACGCTCATTTACAGGCAACTAAATCGAGGTTAAGATGAGACTTGTTGCTCTTAATGTTTTGATTATATTAACTTTAATTCACATCAGAATAAAAAAATGATACAAAAAAGTGAAGAAAAAAGTAATACACTATATTGATAATGTAAAAAAATGCCGCGATCAGAATATGGAGTTCGATGATAAAAGAGTAAAATAGTGAAAGAAGGAATTGTGACAGCGAGAGAGTTTGAGAAAATAGAGGAATAGAGACAGTCTAAAAGGTTAGAGTTCTAAATTGGCAAGACGCCAAGTTCATTAATTAGACACTTTTCTTCACTTTTTAAAGACACTACACGCCATAGTACGGTCGCCTCACGAAAGACGTTGGCAATGCAGCGCAACTTCTTCTACACACTCATGCTTCAAGTTAGATTCAGTTTCAAATTGTGAGGAAAGCGCGCGAAATTCAAAAGTAATTCTTTGATTATGAAATCATAGCTGATCATTCCATTCTTCGTCGTCTACTTGCCAGTTGCTATTCTAGTTGTGCTCCCGGCCATTGTTCCAGGTCAGAGTCTTTTTTTAAAAGACGGCATCGCCTTTCGCTGTGCTTTTATAACGTATACAATTTAAAAAAAGATATAAAAAAATATATTTATTTTATTAAAAAAAAATTGATTTAAAAATCTTTAAAAAAAATAATATGCTAAATTATAGGCATTTGGTTACCGGCCAAGCTCGAGACGTTCATTTGTGCGCTCTTTCCAACGATCGACGCCCTAATCGCGCTCTTTTTCATTCCATATTACAGGTTTCAAAGCGGCTTTTTCAGAAACAATACAAACTTTATATATATATATATAATGTATACAATGATGCTATATTGTAGCGTTATGTTTAAGTACAACAAAAACGTTATTTTGAAATTGCAGGAAGCAACTTTCGCTCATGTTTTGTTCGTGCCCGATGGATATAGGACACGTATCTCCTCCTTCAAACAGCTTATCCGATGGGCGCGCGGCACGAATCTAATCACCTTGATTAACTATGAGAAGAAGGAATTGACATAGAATGTAGCAAATATTCGATGATTGTAGCCATGTAATGGTCGTAATGAAAACCTTGAACAATGTGAAAATAAATACAATGGTAACTGTTAATCTCCGTCGCACGACATCGTGGAAGTATAAGAATGTTCAAAACAAGTTATGAAAGTTGAGGGAAAAGTAGACATCGTACACCAGGGAAACAAGCACGGCAGAACAGTGCACGTGAGCATTCTGATTTTATCGTCTGACTATCGTGTCCTCTTTATCTGTTACTCCATATGATCTTTGTATTTGCTCAAGAAAGAATGTGGGTATTACGGCGTGACAACTTAAAAGATTGTCATTCAAATAATAGAGGAGTAGGAAAGGAGAGTACAAAAACACAATTTGTATGGCCAAAAGAAAGTGAATAGAAACAAATGAAAGATTAAAACAAAAATATGACGAAAAGGGAAGACATGTGAATATTAAAAACAAACGGCATATGGCAAAGAATGCTCTGTGGGCGAACCTTACACCTTTACAATTATTAATATAATATAATGTATATACACATATATGTATAAATATATGTATATATATATATATATATACCTATGTACATATTGTCTCATTGAAATGCAGCGGAGCGCAACATTTATTTTGAATTTTTTTCTGATTTACTATTTAAGTATGCGGTATAATAAGTGTTATGAATAGTTGAATAACTCTTTTGCAGCATTAAAATAAAGACTTGTCTTTGAGACCCGATTTGTGAGTCGCTTTTCACAAATTTTTTTCTTATATGGAAGTCTTCGAAATCTTAGCGCACATTCTCTTTGGTAAGTTTATCCTTTTTTGAATATATTCATGTACATACTATATGCAAAACAATGCACATTAAAAATTTGTGTTCTTTTAGAATAGGCAAAAATTTTAAATCAGTGCAATATTTTAAATTTCGGGACAAAAGTTTAGACTCCATATTCTGGAGCTCTCCTCAAACTCTCACTTTAGCGACCTCGATAGCATCCAACTTTGTGCTAATGTTCCTCATCGTGGCGAGACCACGCCGAGAATTCGGTACCTACCGCTACTTGCTCTTCATCTTCGCTGCATACAATATGTTCTACTCTGTCGCTCACTTCGCTACTAACCCGGTTAATCACAATTTTTTTTTTAAATAAAGCCACCTTTTTAAAGGATTTTTTTATATTTTGCAATTCATATTTAAAAAAACAGAAGAAAGAATTATCCGAGGAAAAATAATAAAACAATTAATTTTTGTCTTCAATTGAAGATTATAACGATCATGGATGACGTTGTAATCCTTGTGTCCGGTGGATATTTCAAAAGTACTGAGAGTGGGTGCTTCTTCTCTGCTGTCTATGCGGGCGAATATTTTTTGATTGCCACCAACTTTGTCTACCGCTACGTCGCTTTGATTCGGTTATGTTTTCGAGAATTTGAAATTGCTGTCGTGAATAATTTTGGTGGGAATATATAAGAATCTAATTTAAGGCCTCAAAACGTCACCGTCTTCCGAAAGCCATCTTTTATTCTTCTTCTTCTCTTTCTATTTGTCGTCGAGGTCGTCATGTGGTTCTGTAGCGTTTGCTACATCTGGCAGAATGATGACGTCATGCAAAAGTCGCATTCTGATTCGTTCAGAATTCTGCCACTCGAGGGCAGAAACGTGATTGGCGCACTTTATTGGGTTCGTATTAATGAGTTTTTTTTAAATGTATGTATTTAAATATCCGAAAGCACAAATACAATATCTATTAAAAATATGTATACATGTTCATATATAGACAAATAATATTCGTTGTTGATAGACTAATGTAAATTAAATTAATATTTTAAACCAAAGTATTATATGTGAATTTTATTTTCTGTTGTACATATATGTATGTATTCTAAAATATTGCTAATGGTAAGAGAAAAAATAGTACCTGTGTTTTTTCACGCAATGTATGCAGAATCCATATGACGGCTCCTTTCGCTGGCAGACGGCGCTAGGGACCGTTTCCATCGCTTCAATAATGCTGATCTGCATCTCGAGCAGCTTCGTAATGGCCGCGCGCATCTATCGACGACTTTGTAGTGGTCTGAAACTCTCTTTCTCTTTCTCCCTCTTTCTCTCGCGCTCTTTCGCTCTCACTCTTTCTCTCTCCTGCTGTGTCACTCTCTTATTCTTTCCATAAAGCGTTTTGTAACTTATGTTAGAGCACTCTTATTCATTTTAGAAGCTATAATCCGGCGCTCTGCTGCGTCTCGGCGAACGCTAAATATGCAGAGGACCTTCTTCTACACACTCATGCTTCAGGTGGGTGGAAGGGCGGGAATTTAAAGTGTAATTATTTTTGCCCCTCAATTTCTCAGCTCACCATTCCGTTTATCTTTGTGTACACGCCCTGTATTACATTCTCTCTGCTACCGATCTTTTTCCGAGGTCTGACAACTTTATTTTCATCTATGTATTTACAATTAGCTATACGAATTCATTGATTGATTCAAGAAATTCGGTTTGGATCGTAGTGGTTATTTACTTTACGAAGTATTTAGATATACCTTTATAAATATCAATATTTCAGACATATGGTTGCCAGTGAAGTTTGAGACGTTCATTTCAACGCTTTTTCCAACATTCGATGCAATAATCGTCCTCATTTTCATACCATTTTATAGGTACACACATTACATGAGATGAGAGATATCCCATGCATTCTGACAACAAAAATTCTTCTGTTCATAATTGTAGACGCGAGCTTTTTCGACTGCTCTCTGTTTGGTCTGCGAAATTGAGGTCGAAGACTTCTTCTGCGTCCTGTTCAACAGCATCCGAAACTCGCCGCGGTTCAGTTCCTACTACGCACTACTAGGACGTTCGATAACGTCATTCTTCCTGTACTTGTCTAAGCTTGACGCTTTGTCTAACAAAGAACAATAGACCATCGACTTTTCACTCTCACGCATAAATGTTGATAAAATCGCTCAGCGGAACAGAGTCACATTAAGTAACTAGTTCAATAATATTAAGGAGCATATAGCCCGAACTTTACCCTGGGAGCATATAGCCAAAACAAACACTACAAAAATTCAAAAATTTTGTTTGAATAAAATATCTTCATCAGAAAGTTGAGAAAAAAAAAATGTCTGACGTTGCATGTGTAGCATTCAGTCTTGTACATGTTTTTGCGAAATGTTGAAGCCGTTGGGTCCAGTATAATTTTTGTGAGTGCTTCTGCCGCCGTAGTAAAGTGTCGCATTTCTGAATGGAGAACTGTGGGGGCCTCCCCCGACACGGCAACTTGCTCCGGCTCCTTCATCCCCCTCCACCCGTCACCTTCTGCAGGGAGGACGGCAGCATTTCTGAGGATGCTTTACTGAGTCACATTGCTTCTGTCAACGAGTCACATTGCTTCGCAAGAAACCGCAAAATCTGCAGCTCCAAGAACCACAAAACATGAGCGGCCAAAACATACAACTACAACTGATATCGAGTTTTAGGCAAACGTTTCAATTTGATAATTATCAAACACTGAGAATGAACATCTTTGTTAGTTCATGTTTAATTCTCTTATATTGTATGTATCCGTTAAGAAACATAACGATTTTTAGTTAATTCATTTGGCTGTTTTCTTCCTATTCGATTTTCCTCACTTCAGCTTTCAGGTTGTTTATTGTTTTTTTTGCTTCACTATTGACCACTCCATCCTTCGATTCTTCCCTCAGTTTTCAAGGTTAAAGGATGTATCAGACGAAAAAATAACTTCTTCTTTTATATCCCCATATGATCAAGTCTGGCCTAAAAGATCGATTTGAGGTGGTCCCGCTGTACGAAAGTCAGTATTTAGCCAGAAATTTGCATTTGTTTTTTGGAATACGGTAGAAAACGTCTCTGTCGATGCACCCGGTGTATGCTCAAATCAAAGCAAGGAGTGCCAACGGGTGGGAAGAAGAGGCAGTATCTGCCCGTCTTGCCCCCTTAGCACCCCATTTTCACCAAGGGATGAGAGATACAGAGGTTAGAGAAAAGCGAGACAATGAAAAAACTCGAGAGAGGGTAGATACACATACGTTTCAAATTTGAAATTTTGTAGCGGGCGCTCAAAAAGGCTCACCCAGTTGGGAGTTTAACACAGTTTGAAACGTAATTTTAACAGATACGGTTTTCTTTCGTCGGATACTTCCTTTAATAGACCTCTTCTTGTGTAGCCAAGGACTTGTATCGCATTCAAAGATTGGACTGTTAACTGAATCATCGTTACAGCTTGTTCTGATGGACAGACTTCATCATGGACAACAGAGGCAAGGGCAACTGTTTCAACAATTCCACTGATGGTTGAAAAAAGAAGTCCATCTTCCTATGCTAATTATGTAACGATAAATGCCATGAGAACAGAAAGAAGAAGAAGGATGAGAATTGCACGACATCGACTCGGCGAAGTGTTTTGTGGCGCCTAAAAACCAGATACCTAAGAGCTTAAAATTTTTGAAATCATTTTTATTCATGGTCTTTCACATCATGTTTTTCCTGTTGAGATTTCCAAGGGAGAATTCTTGAGCAGAAAAAAGCGCGTTATTTTAAAATCGTTGTCACATAATTCCTGACATCGCTGCAGTAGTTGTAAAAGATCTCGTCGCTTTCAGTGGCGCCGACCGCAGCGCGCGCCGTCGCCTTGTTTTGATTGCAGAGCGCCGTGTCACAAACGTATCCGTAGCTGTTGCTCATGCCAAAGTAGCCGACCTGATAGATAGCGTTTTTATTTCAGTTTTCTTTTGTTCTTTGCTTTATTATGGTAGATATATTTGACAGTGATAAATAATTGATTTTCAAGCGTACTCAAACATGTTTTATCTTTATTTATTTTTGTCATATATAAAAATTACCGAAAGTGTGCTGTTCTCCATGGCGCCGTCAGGAACGGAGAAGCAGCCGCGCGTTTGCACGTCATCATAGTATCCCATCACATAACAGAGCTGACCCTGAGAAGGCACCCAAATAAAAGTTTAAAGTATCGATTAATTTTTTTAAAGTTCGTCTTGTTTAAAAAAAAAACTTGTTTTGCTTAAAGGAAGTCGTTTATAGCAAGATTATGTGACATTTGAAATTGCCGCGGTCTCTCGCACCCGCATTCGCGCGTGACATTTTCGCATGTATTTGTGCGACCGGCGAACTTGCACGCGCGAGAATGAGACTGCCTATTCCTATGGTGAACGCAACACTTGGCATTATTTTTCAATGATTCTTGACTTTAACGTTAGGCTAGCAAAATAAAAGAGAAGTCTTGAAAACTCTCACTCACCTTACATTTTTGATCATCAAAGTAGCCTGCGTAGCATTCGAGGTCTCCCGTAATCTTCTTGTTGGCTTTTTCAAGCGTCTGTTCATTACATATACTTTCCTAAAGCAACCATACATTTAGTTCTACTCACAGAAAAAAAAACATATCCGTTACTGTACTGTTCACATTAGTTTTTCTTTGTGCTGTCAATTTTTAGGTGTATTTTTTACACGTTGAATCGGCAAAACATGTCAACTACATAGATACAAAACTGAAAAAAATAAGAATGAAAAGTAAAAAGACTGTCTTTGTCACAAGAACAAGCGACAGCGGGCGCAGCGCCCTTATTTGGATTGCGTCCTGTAAGTGTCCACTCTTCAATAAGACCGATCGATCTAACGCACGTGTTGGGGAAGAAGCTGTTAAGAAAATATAATTGACATTCTTATTTCATTTATTTCTGCTAATCTTTGTTTAAAATTCAATTTTTTTTACATTTAGATAGACGGTTTTGTTAAATCTTTTGTTTTTAAATTCGCGTTAGTTTTATAAGACCAGCGAAATAGTGCAGGAGGTTGAGTGTGAATGAGTCTCTGGAAAATTTGAAGAATAATAATTTTAAATTATAGTCACAAAATATCTCTTTTAAGTCGATCTAGTACGAGTTCAAGGTTGCTCAAATTGTATGTGGTGCTTTGCATGCGTAATTGTAAATTAAAGAAAAACAGGAACTCAATGTTTACTTATTTTCCTTAAGAATGTAAACGATGAGAATGTCTCGACCCTGAGAGATCTTTCAGCTCGGGAACGTAACGACAGAGACCGCCGCTGGTGCTGTTGAAAGCGTAACCGAGGCAAGACGGGCAGGCTTCGGTCTAAAAAGCTCATCTTTCACCAACAGTCGCCAGTTCGAGAGAACCTCGAGTGGCAACGAGTCTTAATTAACATTTTTCGTTGCGGCTAATAGTCTCACTTCACCAAGCATACCGGTGGGGAATGAGAGATAGGATAAAAAAGGAAAACAAGTCTTTCGAGCCTTTGGCTTTGATCTGCCTCCGCTATCGCCGACCGAGCAGTTGATGTTATCAGCCTGAGGCCAAATGATGTCAGTCGAATTGAGCACATTGCAGAGTGGTGTCCTTCAGAACTTGTTGTTTTTACAACGCTTTTATGTATAATAGTACTTTTGAAAGCACAATGGTGGCTTTCTGCCGCCGTAGTAAAGTGTCCCTTTTTTGGGGGGAGAACTGGAGGTACCTCCCCCGACCCGGCAACTTGCTCCGACACCTTTCTTCCCCCACCCATCACCATCTGCCGGGAGGACGGAAGCATCTCTGACGATGCATTATTGTGTTTCTGTCAACACATTGTTGGTGCTATCTAAGAAGGCAAGCCTAGCGCAGTAGGCAGCGCGCTCACCCGCAGCTCCTAGTGTCGCTGGTTCTATCCCCGATAGGTGTATATTTTTGTTCCTTCCAACTGCCGGGGATGTCCATTGTTTTTTTTACCTGGGAATACACCTTTAACCACTCGTTTTCGCTTGTTTGTAAAGGAAAGAAAATCAGAGAGAAAGAATGGAGAGGGAGAGAAGAGAGAGAGAAGTCAGAGACAGCGAGAGAGTGGGAGAGAGAGAGATCAGAGAGAGAGAGACAAGAGAGAGAGAAGCCAGAGATGATGGCATAGGAGAAAACAAAAGCAGTGTGTTCAAAAGCACCAACAGCACAACACAATCCATGTCGAAGAATCTAAAGTTTCAGATTGAACCGAATTCTGGAATGCCTGTAAACCGGAGCAACCTATTCTTTACGGGTTTTCGACCAAAATTTTTATCTCTGCGCAACGCTATTTCGCTTAGTGAGGCAACACGGTGCCGGGTACGTTGGCTTAGTGCCAAAAAAGTCTTATTTGATAATTTTAATGCTTTAAAGGATACATAAAATTACAACAAAAAAACAGAGGGTAAGAGGAAAGTGGGAGAAAAGTGAAAGAACTGTCTCTCTCTCATTTTATGAGTTGTAAGTGTATATATTTAATGTTCTTTCATGTGTTTGGCTGCATGTTTGGTCGAGACAGCGCGATTCCGGGAAAGGCCGATCTCCCGGAGAATTCTTCGAGGACAGAGACATCGAGAGAGTATTAAAAACCGAGAGACACAAGTTGCCGGGTGGGGGAGATTTGAGACAAATCTCCTCCACCCGGCAGGTCGTGTCTCTCACTTTTAAGCACTCCCTTGCTGTCTCTGTCCTCCGGCGAGGGTGGCCGGACATCATTTTGCCGTGTGGAGGGTGGGGGAACCCCGCCAGATCTGGCGGGAGACGCGTTAGAGACAGAGAAATAGGGCATTTTCGTAAGAGAATCAGACGTTTCCAGGTGAGGGAAGCCCCGGGAGTTCTCCCCCCAAAAAAGGGACACTTTACTACGACGGCTGGTGTCGCAGACTCTGTAATGCTTTCATTCTTAGTAAAATTTCGTCAGGACTTGAGTGAGGGCCAGTAGTCCAGTCACAGAATTACAATTTTCTCTGCTGATCCTGTGCAATAATTGTTAGACTATAAGATAAATTTTGTTCTTAATAAATGAAATAACAATGTTGTGTCGTGTTTACCTGCACACACAGATTCCCGCCACCTTTGGATCCCCATAACAGCCGTCCTCGAAGAGATCCGCTGCAGCGCCGATCAGACATGACTTTGAAACAAGTGCGTATTTGTGCATCTTACATTGATACTATATCTTTTCTTTGGTCAGATACGCCTACCGCTTGCCACGCGTCACCACGATCGAAAAGAAGATAGCAAGCATCGCCGCAGCACGGAGCCTGCCTAGACAATTAAAGATTTTATTAACGTAATAGTAATTCCATAACTGCAAACACAACGTACATAAACATAGTGGAAGTCATGCACGAGATGTTCCGTGTAGCTCGCGAGGCTTGGAAGAAGTAAGAGAAAAGAAGGAGGGAGCCAAGTAGAGCAATTCTCACAGCCATCTCAAATGAATACGAAAGAGATGAAAGTTAGGTAATCGGCAAGAAAGTATCTATCTAGCCACCTTCAACACCCCACGATGTTAGAAAAAATTAACAAGACTGCCTCGTCGAAATTGGATCTGAGAGGAGGTTTACTAAACCTTTTCTTAATTATGAAAAGAACAAAGTTGCACCGTTGATGGCTTGAAAAACGCGTTAACGTAAAATCGAGTGTTAACTTTGCAGCTGCTCGTAAACCGGTTGTACGGCACTTTTCCTCTTTCAATCTGACTAAAAACTCCTGCACATTTTTATTTATTCGTATATCGTAAATAGTTATGACATCGTTGAACATTATAATATGTTACTCGTATGTGTTATGGAATGCAGACTAAATGAGATCGTAGGAATAGGAAAGGGATGGCGGAAGTCTCCATACTCTCGGCATTCCGTCTATCAAGTATTCATCTTACAGTACTCCTAGAGGATTTTCAATAGCCTCTTTCCTTTGTTTTTTTTTAGAACGCCTCTTCGCCCTCGCCTTTCCCTTCTTATCCAGTCATCTCCATGGTATTCTCAAATTAAGGAGCGGGGACGCCGCCGTGTGTTCTCAAGCGTACGTACATATGGCTTGTTTTGCAGAATATCTTCGATGAACCTCCAAGAAGCGTACAAACGGTTAGATAGTAGAAGCAGATGTGACTTATTCATTGCAATTCGTGCCAAACCGCGACTACGGCAGCCATTGACGTTCATCTTCCTATACGAATGATACAGCGGTCCATGCCATATGAAGTGGAGGAAGAAGGACGAGAACGGCACGATATCGACTCTTCGAGGCGTTTTCTTGTGCCTAAAACCAGTAAATGCATAAATTTTGTAAACTCATTTCATTCCTTCTCTTTCAGATTATGATTTTTTTTTGTTGTATTTACATATGTTGTCAGTATCCCACGGGCAGTAGGACTTAGGTCTTAATCGCGAGAACAGCGGGAATTTAAAATCAACAATACTTCCTGACATTCGGGCAATAGAAGAACTCGTCGGCTTCAATGGCGCCGACCGCAACGCATGCTGTCGCCTTGTCGCGGTTGCAGAGCGCAGTGTCACAAATGTAGCCATAGTTAATGCCCATCCTGAAGTAGCCGACCTGACATAAAGTTTCTTCCAATATGAAAAATACGCATGATTTTCCACTCCATCTTTTTGTTAGATATAAAATTACCGAAAGCTTGCTATTCTCCATGGCGCTATCAGGAACTGAGAAGCAGCCGCGCTTTTCTACGATACCAAAGAATCCCATCACATAACAAAGCTGACCCTGAAATGGCATTAAAGTAGAAGCTCAAAAAATTGATTTAATAGTTTTTGCTTGTTAAGAATCCTCGCTTTGCTTAATGATAGGATGGTAAAATGTAGGAAAAGTCTTGAAAGCTCTCACATGGCATGTGTGATCGCCAAATCTTCCTGTGTAGCATTCGAGGTCTCCCATAATATTCTTGTTTACCTTTTCAAGCGCCTGTTCATTACAGACGCTTTCCTAAAGCTACCATTTTTTAATTCCCTTTTCTTCTCTTATTAATTTGCTTAGTCAATCGTGATGACGTCGCGTCTGAAGTTAGTGTATAAATAAATTAAAGTTAATAAACTTGTAAACATGTGACAGTAGCATAACATGTTAGATAAATACATACATATGTAAACAAATAAGTAATTAAAATAAAGTAAAATCCTGTCATTGTGACAAGAACACGAGACAGCGGGTGTAGTGCCATTGTCGCTTTCAGTTGCCCACACGTTGATAAGCCCGGTCGATTTAACGCAAGTGTTGGGGAAGAAGCTGAAAAGATATATACGTAACTCTTAACTCCTTTATTTATGTAGATAAGCAAGATCTTTTTTGGTAATTATGCTTTTAAAAATTTAGATGGATCCTACGAGCTAAGGGATACCGATGGAGCGGCTCTGAGCGGTTTGGATGCCAATAATAATTTTAATGTGTGAAAATTATTTTGACTTTAACACTCTCTATCTCTCTCATTCATCCATAATTGCTGAAGCAAAAATTTTTTTTGCTTCTTTGTATTTAAACACGCATTATTTTTCAGCGACAAGCGAAATAACGCTGGAATGTTGAGGGTGGCTTGCGTCTCACTAGGTAATTTTAAAAAAATATTTTTAAGTGACAGTCTTAAAATAAAGAAGGAGTACAAGTCTGCTCGAGTTCTAGTTCATGGTTAATTTAATTGCCGAGTTAGCTGAGTAATATATATATATTTTTAAATTACTTAACTTGTCGATTTTGACTCGTTTTCTTAAGCATTTAAACGAAAATAATGTCTCGACCCTGAGAGGTCTTCCATCTTCGGAATGTAGCGACAGAGACCGCCGCTGCTGCGGCTGAATGCATACCGGAGACAAGACGGGCAGGCTTCGATCTACAAATATAAGCATCCAGCCTAGCCTTTCTAGCAAACCATGATTGTAGCTACGGTTATTCATAAATAGAATTTTGACCTTTCTAGCCTCCGGCTTTAATCTGCCTGTGACAGTGCAATTGACGTAATCTGCAGTCGGCCATATGATATCAGTCGAATTGGGCACGTTGCTGAGCGGTGTCCTGGAGAAGTTTCAGCTGCTACAACACTTTTTCTCTACTCCGCACATTTGGTATACCACAACGGCCGTAGCCGGCAAGCAGCAGTAGTTGTCCGATTATAGTGTTGTTTTAGCAAATAAAATAACAATGATATACCGTGGCTCACCTGCAGACACAAATTCCCAACTTCTCGGGATCCCCTTGGCAGCCGTCCTCGAAGAGATCCGCTGCAGCTCCGATCAGACACGACTTTGAAAGAAGTAATTATATATATACAGTACCGCCCAACAACCCGGGGTGCAGGAACTTTCGGAACTTTCGGAAAGTTCCAAAATGTCCGATCCAATTTATGAGTTTGTCGATAACCGCACGTCGATTTGGTTTGCTTATTTAGATTCAGGCACTCTGGTTTTACCATATTTGATCATTAATATGTCAAAATAATGCATATTCGCGAAAATGGAAAATCATGTGAATTTTGGTGCAGGAACACCACAATTTCACAATTCCCTTTTTTGCAAGAATTGTTTTGGAATTTTTTTTTCATTTTAACATTAAAAGTCACTTGATAAGACAAAAAGATGCTAAATGAAGTCTACAACTGTAATTTAAAGTTGTACTGTTCAAGCAACTGACTTCTTAAATTTCACTGACACGATGACTCATTCACGCACTATAAATTGTGGTGTTCTTGCACCAAAATTCACAAGATCTTCCATTTCCGTGAATAAGCATTATTTTGACATTTTAATGCTACGAAATGGCGGGACGACTTTACCGCGATCCTTTGTGCCACCTTCCTCCATCATCTCCATCAAATCCCCAAGAATGGCGAAGACTCATGGCGCTCCACGGAATCCATTAACCCGTTGAAATAAAGCCGTTGATTGAATGCTCAATTACGGTAAAACCATAGTACCTGAATCTAAATATGCAAACCAAATCGACGTGCGGTCATCGAGAAGCGCACTAATTTGATCGGACATTTTGGAACTTTCCGAAAGTTCCGAAAGTTCCTGCACCCCTGGTTCTTGGGCGGTACTTTATGTTTATTAATTAGTTTATTAAAACTTCACTTCCGGGATATATTGTACATATAATGGGGCAATGTTTGATCCCAGGCCTATAAACATTCCAGAATTTTCCCGAATGATCGAAATATGTCCCAAGCATTTGTATTTCAAAGAAAATTTCGGTAGAGGCCATAATCCGTTTACTGTATACTGAATCCACTTTTCTTCCTTCAACATTAAAGGAAGTATCCAGTGAATCATTATACAGTAGCGCTAGAGAACCAGTTTGAATGCGCGCGCTCATAAAGTTGCCTATAGCTCGGTCGAGAGAGCATGCGAAATAGGAGGGCGGCTCTGACATACCGTAGCTAATTCTCTACCCGCCAGTTTTCACTTGACTATTACTCAGAATGTAATGAAAGAAAATCGCTCAAACTTTCTGGATATATGTTTTACGCCAAGATGAACTTATCCACATAAAACAAAACTTAGGTTCAATATTCACCGGATACCTCCTTTAAGTGCACGGATTAACGTTACCGCATCTGTGGCCATGCCACGCTCGAATGTGATATAGCATGCATCGCCGCAGCACATTGTCGAGCTATTAAAAACAGAGATTATTATATGATTAAAAAAAAATTAATTTGTCCACGAAATTTAGGAAAGCAAATACTGACAGACCCTTTTTCACCGTAAAATGAAAGTTCGAATGGCTGTAAATAATTTCTTCACTGAGAATGCGACGGACCGTGATGTGGATAACGTGGTGGACGTCATGCACGAGATGTTTCGTGCAGCTCGTGATGCTTGGAAGAAGTATGACAAAAGAAGATGGTACCAAAGTAGTGCAAATCCCACATCCATCTCAAATGAATGTACTATCAACATGCCACAATGATACTTTGACACAACTGGGGTGCCATTTTAGAGGAAGTTCACCAAAAGCTAATTATGAAGGGAACACCTTTGCATTGTTGATGGATTGCAAAACGACTTCTGCTTATTAGCGAATATCAGCTTTGCAGCTGGTCACAATTCGGTTGTACAATTCTTTTCTGCATTCAGTTCTGAAAAAAAAACTCCTCCATCTGTTTCAGTTTGCGGACTCGGCCACGCCACACACGAAAAAAACAAATTTTTTCGCAGAGTATTCGATTTTCCACATTTCACCTTTCAGGATTGCCTATTGATTTTTTGCTTCACCATTGCTACTCCAGCCATCTCTCCCTTTTGATTCTTCGCTCATCCTTTAATTGTATTGCTTATCAAACTTAATACACTTTTTCTTTGCGTAGCCAAGGACATGAAACACGTTTATGCGTTAGACTGATAACTGAGTCATCGCTTCAGCTTGTTCATATTCTGACAGACATATTTCGACATGGATAAAAGAGTGAAAAGCTACTGTTTCAACCATTTTCCTAAAGAATAGAAGAAAAAAAGAAGTTCGTCTTATTATGCGAATGATGCAACCATCCATGCGACAAGAAGAGAAAGAAGAGTGATGAGAACAGTACAACATCGAGTCGGCGAAGTGTTCTCTTGTGCCTAAAAACTAGATATATGCTCCAATTTTGTAAACTCATTTCAATTAATGCTCTTTCACATTAAGTTTTTCGTATTTACACTTCTCATGGATAAGATCGCCTTCTTCTTGAGCAGAAAAAGTAATCGGGAATTTCAAATCGTTGGTACCAGCAGATGCTCCGCGCACGAGAGGTCATCAGACCCGTCAGCTTCCGTGGCGCCGACCGCAACGCGTGCTGTCGCCTTGTCGCGGTTGCAGAGCGCCGTGTCACAAATGTAGCCATATCTTTTTCTCATCATGAAGAAGCCGATCTGACAGAAAATTTTCAGTTTTTTTTTGGTTCTTTGTTTCATTATTATCCAGAATTTTGTCTTATTGTTTGGTTAATGATGTTTTTTCCAAGTGTTTTAAACATAATTTTTTGTTTGATATAAAAGAACCGAGAGTTTGCTGTTCTCCATGGCGCCATCGGGAACAGAGAAACAGCCGCGGTTTGAGAAGCCACCAAATGTTCCCATCATATAGCAGAGCTGACCCTGAAAAGCCACTAAAATAGAAGTTCAAATTATCGATTAAATTGTTGATGTGAGATTTCAAATTGCCCCGGCCTTTTGTACT
This sequence comes from Allodiplogaster sudhausi, assembly GCA_945643635.1. Lineage (NCBI taxonomy): Eukaryota > Metazoa > Nematoda > Chromadorea > Rhabditida > Diplogasteridae > Allodiplogaster > Allodiplogaster sudhausi. Next base: position 5,158,790 of record CALZFC010000001.1, on the reverse strand, counting down.
CTTGACGCAGCGAAATAGCACGCGTGAATAAGAGGGGCTCTTCACAAGGCAATTCGAACATGCATTATTCATTTATCTGTGATTGTCCTCATTAAATGTTTTGTTAGAAAAATGTAAGCAAAGTCTTGAAAGCTGTCACTTTGCATGTTTGATTGTCTCTTCCAGTGAAGCATTCGACAGCGCCCGTTGTCTTCTTGTTGGCGTTTTCATTACAGGCGCTTTCCTAGAGTTGCCATTATTTTTCCCAGTCTACATTATGTTTATTTATTTATTAAGTTATTCATTCTTCTTATTTTCGCTCTGAATTTGACGCAAAAAATTAAATAAGAGAATATATTTTTTTAATAAATGAATAACAAACAAATATGATCAAGTTAGCTATTTACAAACACGAGGAAATAGCACAAGATCTTAAAGACATAAATCAACAAATAAATAAATAAAATGAAGTTTTTAAAAAACCGTCTTTATCACAAGTACACGCGACGGCGGTGTCGCCGGTGTCGATTCCATATGTCCACAAGTTGATTAGATTGGTCGATGTTACGCATGTATTGGGAAAGAAGCTGCAAAGATAGGGCATTTTACTTTTGTTCCTTTTATCGCGGCAAGTGAAATAGCTCCATAGATTGAGTATAGCATGCTTTTCACAGGAAAATTTTAATAAAAAAATAATTGTTTAAGCGATGGTGTTTAAATAAAGAAGTAACGTTAGAGTTTATATTTGCTCCAGTTGCTGATCTAGCATGGTTCTTTTGAAACGAAGCCCTGTCAATGTTCACTCGTTTTCTTTGAGAATTTAAATTCTGAGAATGTCTCAACCCTGAGAGGTCTTTCAGCTCGGGAATGTAATGACAGACGCTACCGCTGGTGCTTTTGAACGAGTACTCGAGGCAAGACGGGCAGGCTACGATCTGCAAAGCGTTTTTCTAGAGAATCATTTAGATTGGGAGTGAGTCGAGCGAGACTTAATTTTTTTTTAATTTTTAACCCAACCGTTAAGTTGGAGAGGAGAGGTTTAAATATTGTTTTTTTTTAACCTTCGACGTGAATGTATCAGTACAATTGATGTAATCTGCCGCCGCCGGCCATATGATATCAGTCGAATTAGGCACGTTGCAGAAGTTTGACCTGGAAAACTTTAATTTGGTCGACAAACAAACTGTAAACGCCCAATACCTCCGCCGCTCGTTCACTTTTTTCTGTTTCATGTCGACACATGCATGTTTAATATATAAAATTAGTAGCTACATACGTTGAATCATGCTGCTAACCGGCAGACACAAATTCCCAACTCCTCTGAATCCCCTTGGCAGCCGTCTTCGTAGACATTTGCTGCAGCGCCAACCAGACACGACTTTAATATATATATATATATATATATATAGATATATATATATATATATATATATATAATATATATATAATATATATATATATATATAATATATAGATATATAGATATATAGATATATATATATATTATATATAGATATATATATATATAATATATATATAGATATGTATGTATTTCTGCTTCTTATATTAAATTAATTTTAATATTCTATCTATGTAGGTATATTGGTAAATGTATAATTTATCTACACATACATACATATGTATATATTATGTATGAATTAAAATATTTTAATCAGATATCCCTACCGCTTCCGTGGCTTCACCGTGCCGGAAAATGATGTAACAAGCATCGCCGCAGCACGGATTTTGGCTAAGAAAAAAGACATTATAATTTTAAAACAAAAATTAAATAAATAAATATACATCTTGATTCTTTCATTACTCTATAGACTTGCTGGCGACTGAATTCATGCACGAGATGTTCCGTGGAGCCGCTTTTTGGAAAAAGTAGAAGAAGAGAAGGAAGAACCAAATTAGAGCAATTCCCACCGCCATCTCAAATGACTAGAAAAGATTAAATGTAGGCAATCGGCAATAAACTGTGTTACCAACTTACAAAGCACAACACAATGTAAAATTTTATAAATGCTTCAACCACTCAACCAGCACTGTGGCATTCAGATGGGATTTTTGAGGAAGTTTACTAAGCTACTTAATTAAGAAAGAAAGAAATTAGCACCGTTGATGGCTCGAAAACTGCGTCTGCTTGTTACTAAAGGTCAACTTTGCAGCTGGTCATAATCCGATTTACTACACTTTTCTCCGTTTAATCTGACTACTCACCCTTTAGCTGTTTCAGTTTTGCGGATTAGAAAGAGTTGGCTTTTTCCCTGGGCTAGATTAATTAACTCACGGAGGTTCTCTGGAGTTTTCGAATGTAAAAAATGCCAATGTTCTTGTTCTTCCTTGATAGATAATTTCCTGAAAAGACAACCATAGATTTTTAAAAGGAAAGAACATTTGGCATTTCAGCTGTTCCCTTAATGAAATTTATTAAAGGAGCCGAGTACCGAATGATTCTACATACGTAGTAAAATCGGAATTTGCGCCATATTTGGGGCCCTTCTTCTGCTTACCATTAGCGATCGCGTGAAATAGGCGAGTTCCAAGCATCTTCAGTAAACCAAATTTGACCGGGACATATTTTGTTTGCTTGTAGCTTTATAAAAAGTGGAAAAAAATGCTGGAAACTTTCTGGGGCAATTCTTTTAGCAACTGCAAATTTTTCATAAAACCACAAGCAAACTATTCATTCAGACCAGAATGATCATAGCATGAGCTAACGTTTCAGGCAATTAACCAACTTCGAGGCAGTAAATCTATCAATAAATCTTTAAATTTCAAAGAATCCTTTGCTTTTCTTTTTACTTTCAATTGAATCTTTCTCGTTCTCTTTTTGCCCTTGAAGTGTGAATAAGGGGAACAACAATCGCGTAAGAACTGCTTTTACTGCTCTTGTTTTCTGCAACAAATTATATGAAGCAACATGATCAGTCAAGTTTAACAATCGACTTGCAGTCGACGTCTTCCGGCTCGTAGCAGCCGACTTCGCCGAGTGTCACATTGAGAATGAAGTCACAATAGAACGGTATTTTCACGAAGGCAGCTGCAACACAAAAAGAAGAGGATTGTTGAGAAAAGTATGCGATAATTATGTTTATCGATTGGTATTGACCATGAGCTCTAAAAAAAGGATCATATATCTAGCTCAGTTTCTTATATTCCCATATGTACATACATACTGTTGAGTCCTCCTCTCTTCAAATTACATATGTACATATGTCTATACTCTTTCATCCTCTTTTCAGGTGAAAAGGCGCGAATTCAAAATCTTATTGTTTTTAAAGTAAAATGACCGAACAGAAGAACTACCATATCCTTTACAAGTGGTAGTGTCGCCATCGAAAATGAGGCCATACTGGTACCAGATTTCGTTTGATGAGCGCAGAACGAGTGAGCCACCAGAATCGCCCTTGAAAAACAGAGTGATAGCCGTAAGTGAGAGAGAACGATAGAGATGACAGACATTAATAGAGAGGTAGAGAGAATGAGAGAAAGAGAGAGAGAAAGTGAGAAAGTGAGAAAGAGAGAAAGAGAGAAAGTGAGAAAGAGAGAAAGAGAGAAAGAGAGAAAGAGAGAGAGAGAAATATAGAAAGAGAGAAAGAGAGAATGTGAGAAAGAGAGAAAGAGAGAAAGAGAGAAAGAGAGAGAGAGAAAGAGCGAAGGAGAGAAAGAGAGAAAGAGAGAAAGATATAAAAGTGTCTTTTACATTGCAAACGCCACTGTTTGGGCCGGCATTTCCGCAGAGCATAGTCGCCACGTCAAACATGTGCATGGACACCATGCAGTTCTCCCAGTTCACTTGCTTGACAAGCGTCATCTGTAGCTTTCCAACGTACTGCTCGCCGGGAACTGCAATTGGCGCGATCATATGTATTAAAGATATTTACATACATAGATAAAGCATCCTTATCCTGATCAGGGAAAATGGCGGGAATTCAAGCATTTGAATTTAGGGTCACTACTGAATTGGCAGAGACAAACAAACCAACCAATGTCTCCCCAGCCGGCGACGAGCGCCATGCCGAAGGGGCACACGAAAAGATTGCGCTCACTAGCTGCCAAATCGATCACTCTGACATGTTCATTGAGAACGGCATGCTCATTTAGCTAAAAAAAAAAGGCTGCTTCGAATGTACATATAAATGTCATTATGCCAAGGTATTCATTCGAATGTCAAAAATCTCCATAAATATCTCTGCCGACCTCGAGAACTGCAAAGTCGTGTCGTCGCAAGGCCAAGTTGTAGCCAGGATGAATGATTACATTACTTACTAGAATCATCTGAGCGCCATAATACTCTTCGTTGACTCTGAGATTGAATAGAGCACAGTTTGATTAAAGCGCGATCATCGAAAAAGTTATGTTAGAATTCAAATTGCCTACAAAGCTTCCATGTTACGTTATCGAATGAAAGCCGACTTTCCTTCGCACCCTAGACTCTGCGGGTTTTCTTTTAACTTACTCGTGAGCACGCTCCATGTTGTGCCGTCCGAGGTAGAGCCTCCGCTCGAGTGCGGGCGAGTCGACGCAGTGCGCGGCAGTGATTGCGTACGCGGGCGCGATCAGAGATGCACCACAGAATTCGGCGAGTCCCTTTTCTGACAAAGAAGCACTACCATTTGTTTGGGGTTAACTTTAGTTCAATTCGTTCGACTCTGTTATCTTCTTGCCCTCGCCGCACCGTCTACTATCGAAACGAGCTGAGCAAGCCACGGCATCGCGTGTGGCTTCACCTCCCCACCGTTGACGATGCGACGAATCGCTTCTTCTTAATTATAGCTCGTGTTATAGCTTTCAGAAAAATAATGATTTTTTTTGTCTTCTTTTAATACATTTTCTCTGCTACGAAAATAATCTCAAGTTTACATATTTGCTCTTGGCTTACCTGCAGAATCGGAAGAATTTGTCACCGTCCTTGGATTGTTCCTATAACAAAGCGCTTTCATGTACATAAATAGTAGTTTCACAATATAAAAAGATCAGCCAACCAAATTGTGACATGGGGCACATACACATGCTCAGTGTAATGGCAGCAAATAGTTCAGATAAAAAGAGTTCTTGCTTACTCTTCAACGCATTCAACTTGAATGGATTGATCGAGGAGCACAAGAAGAAGAAGCAGAAGCGGCGCTGCCATCTTGCCTAATTGTGATCGAATGTTCTTTCATCAAGTGCATTTGCCAGAATTTATATATGCAATTGAAAACTATAAAAGTTTACATGTTTCATCAGCAAAGTTCCACGTGAATCAGAGCAAGATGCCTTCTTTCATCCGCTCTTTTACTGCTTCATTTTGAGAACGACTTCAACACAAAAGTAGCATCGGGAAAATGATGATGAAATTGAAAATTTCAGATATAATTTTATAATGTTCAGTTATTCAAACGTATGACTGTATTTCTGAATCTCCTCTAGTCATGAATTTCTTTCATTTAAAGTTGTCCGAATAAGGCATAGCCTGAATTCATCTGCTGTATTATACACTTCTGTGTTCACATTTCGTAGATATGCCGTACACATATACATACATACTACGTGAGTCAGCTGTGAATATTTATTCTATTTGTTCTATTTCCCTAATTTTCATCGCTTTCCATATCTTTTTGTTGTGTTTTCTTAAGCATATTTTTGCAAATATTTACATATAATTGCTACGCAAAACATCATCCATGCATTGTCAGTGTCTTCTGATATACTCTTAATTTTTTTATTCTAATTGTTACATCTCTTGGTTTTACGTCTCTCTCTCTCTCCATTCTTTTTTTCTTTTAATCATGTTCGATCTCTCAGTGACTCGTGTTATTTCTCTCATTTTCACTTATCGCGTGCGTGGAAATGCTGTGGTTCGTAATCAATATAGGCTAAAGTGTTTCGCTAATAACGTTTACTTCTCCGATGAACCAGGCTAGCAAGCAATCAGAACAATACTATGCTGCCCACCCTTCACAGCCAATGCTAATCGGATCTTCGCAGCCGACTTCATTCGCCGTCACGCTGAGAAAGAAATCGCAGTACGCGGACACTCTCATGTAGACTGCTTCAAAAGAAACGGAATGAAAGAATGCTTTAAGTTCTTTTTTACATTATTTTATTTGCAATCTGATTGCGTTTTCTGTTTGATATAATATATGTAGCTACATATTTGACATATTTTAGGTTATTTGATAACATTTAGTTAACTACATATTTTCTTCCTTCCCTCCAGAAAATTGCAGCTCTGCTTTTGATTTAGCTGCTGTATGTACACGCATTGTAGTCTTGGTAAGGAGAAAGAATAATGGTGACCTGCGCCCGAGCATGTATCTGGGTTTGAAAAAAAGACAACGCCGTACTGGTACCATCTGTGGCCGCTCACTGAGGCTATCATCAGGGGGCCACCAGAATCGCCCTTGAATGGAAAAGAATGAGTATGGCAGAGAGAGAGAGAGAGGCAGATAGAGAGAGACAGCGAGGTAGTCTTACAACACAAACGCCTTGGTCTTCTTTGCCCATCGCGCACAAGTGTGTCGCTTCATCATATGGCTTGTAAAGCTCCTTGCAAGCCGTCGCATTCTCAAGCATGGCAACACGCAGACTCTGCAGGTGCGCATTCGGATAACCACGGGGCGCTGCAATTTCGTCATCAAGATCATCACTTCCCTCGACTTCAAAAAAAAAACCTTCTCTGCCCCAGCCGAGAACGGTCGCATAGGGCTCAGGGCACGCAAAAATGTCTCGATCCTTGGAGGCCAGAGTAATGACTCTGACATGTGTGTTGAGTTGTGCGTGCTCGTTTAGCTTAAAAGATGGCAATATTAACAACGCCATCCATGCAGCAAGTAAAGGATGAGGTTTTAACAGTTGAAAAGGAATGACCTCCACCAGAGCGATGTCGTGCTCAGCCATTTTGTTGTGGTCGGGATGTGGGAAAACGTTGCTTATATCAATGATTTGTGCGCCCTTCTCCGTTTCAGCTTTTCTGAAAATGCTATTCATGTTTGAACATCTATCGAGGGCTTCTTTCATGTTACGCGCACGTCTCCACGAACTTGTCAGGCTCTATGTCTCCAATGGTCTTACCAAGCGCATCGAACTGACTCGTCTTGCTTGTAGATACTGTGCCGGCCGAGGAAGATCTTCCTCGATGCTGCATGCGCCCTGATACAGTGCGCCGAAGTGAGTGCCCACGCGGGTGCAATCAGCGTTGCGCCGCAACCCACAAGGAGCGTGCCGTTTTCTGGAGGTGCAAAGTCAGCAATCAGTGTTGAACATACTATCTATTCAAATAGTGCACCGGCCAGGATTCCTCTTTTAACATTCATATCAGTCTAGCGGAGATCTGTTTCTCAATTCGGTCTCTGTACATACAATTTCTACGAATGGCTACATCTTCTGTTAGCAGGTTTCGCACTATTTTATGACATACTGTCCTTATTTATCACACACGGCGCTTACTCATTTGTTCTGCTCCCCATATCTCAACAAGTGCTGTCACATCTTAATCGAGGTTGATAGATAAATTAACATTCATATGTGCATCATGTATGTACATAAAGATGTAGGTCTTCTTATTGATGCGTTTAATGGTAAATTTCTTCTAAGTAAGATTATTCCGTTTAAATTTCCCGCAAATTTATTTACCGTCTCTTGACTCGATCCGAGCCATCCACGGCATCGTGTGCGCATTCAATTCTTGGCCGCCTTGAATTCGTCTAATCTGCTCGCCTCAACAAGAGCACTCTTCAGATTATTGTTTCAAAGCTAATTAGCTTCAAACAGTAAGTTTATAAGGAGTGCTCTGTAAAAATAATAAATTGATAATTTACCTGCAGAATCGATAGATGGCGACGGCGGAGTTGATTTCTTCCTTTAATAAAATGTCATAGAATTGCTAAAATATAAGTTCCGCGGGATTTCATAATCAGCCTTACCATTCTATCACTTACATTTGTCGCGCTTTTCGGATAAATTGATGGCTTGAGTATATTTCAATACTGTCTCCATTATTGGTGTTCAAGGCGGATGAGATTGTGAAGTTAAAAAAAAATTTAAATAAAAAGAAAATTGAAGGATGTTACTTGCCTCTCAATGCTGTCGACGCGAAAGGATTGTTGAAAAAGGAGAAGAAGAAGAAGAGCAAGTGCAGCTGCCATAGTCTTTGGTGAGGATTCGCTCTCTGCCGATAGACACTCACTTTTATATTTGCGCATTTTACAACAGCATTTTCCACGTGAATCGACAGCAGACGCTTATTTTCTTCTCCTCTGTTGCCTCTTCATCTGAGAACGATGAAAGATACAGCGAAAATATATCACATACATATGTATATCTTTATACTGCTTCTTCATCTTAATTTGAAATGTCTATCGATATTTTACTTCTTTCGTCTCATTTCCTAATGTCTGTATGTTGCATCTTTGAAACTGCACATTCGAGTGACTTTGATGGAAATGTCCTTGTTGGATTGCCTGCTGTTCCTGTCATTTAACACAATTTTCAACGTGAATCGACAGCAGAAGCCTATTTGTTTTCTTCTGATTCCGTTTCATCTGAGAACGATGAAAGCTATTAAAAACATATGACGGCTCAATCCTCTTACCCTTGGTAAGCCTTGCGCATTTAACTACGTTTTCCGTATGCATCAGAAGCAGAACGCCGAATTTCTTCCATATGTTGCCGCTTCATCTGAGAACGATGAAAGCTATTAAAAAAACATGTTCCTCACACAGCGCAGATAGTATTACAAGGCCGCACTATAAGCCAGTTAGTTCGCCATCTCCTGTGGAACTAAATAGTTCGCCCTCACGCTTCTATCGATAGCTCAGTTAAAGAGAGCTAGATAGTTCAACCAAATACTTCGGTGAGGCCGAACTATTGCGCCTGCCAGCGCGCCCCGGCAGCGGGCTAGCGTTCGCTACCACCCCCCCCCCCCCTCCTCTCGCTACACTCCTGCATTCCAATGCTCTCTCCCTTTCACCCACCCTTCCCGGCTGCCCTCTCCATCCTTCTTTCATTCATTCAAGATGATAAAATGCGCTAAAAACACTGCCAATTTAATTTGAGCAGTATTTATCACTATCACAATCAATGTACACAAAAACAGGGTATGCAATAACCAAAATGGGGCCACAGAACTATTCAACGTCGGGGAGCTGTCGAGGGGTAGTGGTGAACATTGGTGGTTGCAGTGGAGTAGGAATGGACGCCGGGGAGCAGCTGCCGTTGAGGATGTAGAAGACGGGAGAGAGAGGAACCCGGCGAGGTCACGAAACTGCAATAGAAGGAAAGGTTAGGATGGGAGAAAGCAAGGACAGCGAAGGAAGAAAAGAAACTCTGCCCAATAATCATCAATCCCACTTATAACATCGACTGGAAAACAAGCCAATATTTTCACACTTGGATTGGCGGAATGCCTTAAGGGATGCACGAGAAAGATAGATTATAAGAATAAAAATAAACATTGCATAAGATCCATTTAAAAGATATAGGTTTTACATGTCTTTATAAAAAAAAGATGAACCTTTGATGGCGTCGCACCTCGCGATCGCTGGCGCCGGCGGCCGAGTTCTCCGACCGCAACTACAAAGTAAAATATATTCCCATTAATAAAAAAAGCATCCAAATTATTTTCATAAACCAACAGCACATTAAATAACCCAGCTATAATCCAATTAGTTCAAGCTACAAAAAATTTTAATAGATAAACCAAGAATTTCACTAGAATTCCCATCCTTAACCTCGAAAGAACCGTATCCCTTCTTACCTCACCGAATCAAACTAATGTTCCAATCATATACAAACAGCTGAAAGTGTTTTTATCGCCTCTCATCGAAAACCCAAAATTATAAACGATCAAACAATATTCAGAAGCGTTTTGACAACACTACCTTACCCGATCTTGAAAAAAGGAAAACAAAAGTTTCGCATTTATACATTAATATGTCTTTGAAAGTAAAAAAAATTGAAGAAATCTAACGCAGAAATAAAGATTAGTAATGCATCATTATTGCGCTTAACTCATGTTCTAGTATATGCAAAAGAACAGCGCATTGTTGCGAGTACGCTGGGCTCTGCCAGGTATAAGTTACACAAGACAAACCTGCGAAGACGAGTCACCGCTCGTTGCCGAGATGCCCTCTCGGCGGCCACCCTCGAGTCGGCCGACTCATCAAGCGCCACGGTGCGCGCGGACTTCACGCAGATCTGAACCAAAAAATTGCCTAATCAAAGAGTATTTCTATCGAGCTCAAGTGTTATATTAGTTCATAAAAAGCGGAAAAGGTGAAATAATTTGAGAGATCAGGGGCATAGCCCCGAACAGTATAAATTGAATTAGCCAAATAGGAGAATAACAACCAAAACATTCAATCACAAACAGACCCCGATGTTGGCCCTCGCGTCCCGTGGCGCCGGCGGAGGCGCTCTCCGACGACTTTCGCAATGTGGCAACTAAAAGTAGCTTAAGACATCAATAACATTGAACCATTACATTTAAAAAGTTTTTTATTAAGCAGAACAACGAAATATTTAAAAAAAAAGAAAGAAAAAATAAGAAAACGCCTCCAAACTCGTAGAAAGCCGAGCACGCTCATTGTCAGCCTGAGTATCGCGCAATGCATTTGAGTTGATGCGCAGTCGCATTTTCTCGGCGCGTTTGCAGGGTCAAAGTGATAACTACGACTGAGTGTTGCTTTCTTGGATTGTTTTTTTTCATATTTGATTTGTTTTTAGACTTTTGTAAGATATATCTTGAACTGAACTGTTCAATTTCCTTTAGAATATGCTCTCGGCTGCATCTGAGAGGCTGCGTGAGCCGTCTCGTTCTGGACCAAACCCTGTTGCGTTCCGTCAGCTCGACCGATATCATATTTACTCGAGGTTATTCCCTCTTTCATTTTCATTTTCTTTTTGTATTGTCAATGTTTCATACAACTGTGCATTACGCACATTTAATGAACCGTATATCGTGCTAACATTCGTGAGTTTTCATAGTATTTTTTTTATGTGTTTGAGAATTTTATTTTTTAGTCGTTGTCCTTTTCTTTGTAGGCAGAAAGCGTTCGTATAAGCGGCCGCTGCCGGCAACAGAAGTTGAAGCGGCGACTGAAGAGAGAGAGAGAGAGAGAGAGAGAGAGAGAGAGAGAGAGGAACGCGAGCGCATCAACATTCGACCATGAAAAAGTTGGAAGCTCTCTTTTTTAACCTGTTTTTATAGATCTTAATAAAAAAAAACGAATATGCTCTATACGTGCTACTTTATAGCTTCGCTGTAATTATTTTAGCATTTCCTCCATATTTTTTTAACAGCAAACAATCAAAACCTTACTTATTCATTGGCAATTGTTTCTGTTTGTTTTCGTATGGCCCCCTAACAATGAGTAAACTTACTTATTGTTAGGGGATTTTCTCCAAAATGAAAGATATTTCTAATGCTTAATTACGCATGTTGTATCTGAGCACGTGGTGAAATTAATGTATTGGTAAATGAATCAAAGCTGCAATATCCTGTTGCATGGCCCTTACCATTAGTTTATTTTTGGTTTGGTACTCATCTAAGTTTAGCAGAATTATGCAAGTAAGTGGTCATTAGAAGCTTCGATGAAGGTCATGACTGCTCTTATTTATTATGCCTCCGTGGGAGTGATATTCTACACTCTTTAACAACACGAAATCGATATGTCACAGGCTCATCAAATGGGTGCCTTCTCTTTGAAACTCGAAGGTGCTAGGCATAGGAAAGCGAACTGTTCTTACTTGGCTTCTCAGTGCGTTTTACAAGTACGAGGGGTGTTTTGTAAATTGTGGACAAAATGTTGTAAAATGTGGTTTTTCAAAAATATAAATTTAATTTTTTAATCCGAAACGGAAGCGATAGAAGTTTATCCTTTTTTTCAGCTATGCTAAGTCGGTCGCGGTGTGCGTGGGCTGCAACACGGTGCTGCGCCAGCCGGCCGGAGGAAAGGCGCATCTCAACGAAGGATGCTCGTTCAGGAAGCAGCAGCACTAAACTTGTCAGTTTACGGGTTATTGATTGACTTTCATAGCTCTGTAGAATACATATGTGATGCTATTGCTTTGTTTCCGCTGAACCTAAATCGATTCCTCGACAGTTGTGATAACAGGCGGGAAGCTTTGTTTAGTTTTTTCGAGAATTATTATTCTATTCTTTTCCTACTTATTCTGATTTTCTAAATTAAAAGTGCATTCAATTCCATCAATTCATATCCCAATATTTCGTAAATAAACAAAAATATGTGTAGTTTCTTAATATCTTTTTACTGCATGTGAATGTTCTAACTGTGGGATACTGTCAGTGTTTGATTCAGTGATACTAGTTTCAGTGATAACTCCAAAACAGACTAGGTCGCCGGAATCCGGCGACCCTTTTATTCCCTGTTACACAACTTTAGTAAAAAGCTTTTGGAAAAGGTTTCAATAGTACTATTGAGAATGAAGGATAGGAATCGTGCTGGAATGGGGTCAAATACATTGAAGGCCTACAGTAACCACTGCATTCGTTTCAGGACTCCTGAACCAGCACTCTGAGTGCCCGTCTCTGGCCACCATTGTCGTCATGGAGCCGTCCTGCCGTCCTCACCAACCACCGCTTCCGAGCACTCTCGCAACGATCTGCTACACGTTGGGAACCACCGGAACACCCAAGGTGCAATATTAAACTCATAGTATCCTACTGTAGCTCCCGTAATCTTATTTTTTTTCCTTTTTTTCCTTCTCATACTTCACTTACAATAGTAGGATGCCACATCGAGTGGGAAAAAAGAATAAAATATTTATGTTAATATTCTGCAGGGCGTGATGCTGACGCATGGAAATGTGATTGCTGACGCGACCACTCTCCTGTACTTCAAGCTGTCGGGAATTGTTGATACGGTACGTTATGATTTCTGGTGGTTCATGACCATGTCTTATCGTCTTATCGTATTACCCAGTGGGTCCTATTCCTAGCTTCTTTTGCTCCCATCGTCGGAGTTTGAAGGAAACTCAAAAAATATTAGAGGGGTGGGTTTGTAATAGAATGGAATAGCAGCCATAATGGAGTTTGCATCTTTCGCAGGACGTGATGATCTCTTTCCTGCCGCTGGCTCACATGCTGGAGAGGCTCGTGGAGGCCGTGTGTTTCATGGTCGGCGCCCGCGCCGGCTTCTACCGCGGGGACATTAGCGGACTCGCCTACGACATCAAGGAGTTCAGGCCTACCGTACTCCCTATCATCCCTCGTGTCCTCAACAGGCTCTACGATAAGGTTAGAGATGATCGAGCAAGTCTTAGAGGAGGGTTTGAGATAGAATACGATAGCTGACTTACAAATAGTATTTAAAATGTACAAATCTCGATGTACTTGCAGGTCATGTCTGAAATGAACAAGTCGCGTGTGATCGCGTTCAAGAATATCCGCGAAGGAATGGGAGGACGAGTGAAGCTGATGATCACGGGCAGCGCTCCCCTCGCTGACAACGTCCTGACCTTTGTGCGCGCAGCCATGGGATGCGTCGTCGTGGAGGGATACGATACATGCCCACTTTTGGTAGGAGTTCCCCCTTTCGCCTAAACTTCTTATTAGCCTTGCCTCAGTTTGTATAGGTCGCCCCTTCCTGTTTTTTACCTGTTCTCTTTTGCCATTTAAGAAATTTTTATGACTCTAGGACTATTAATTATTGACTAGAACTAATTAACCTGTAATAATTATGAAATAATATCGTGTGGGGCTTTCATGTGTAATTTATTTATTACATTTTTAGACAAAACCGGTTATCTTGTAAGTCTTATGATTCTGGGACTACTGTAGATTGACTAAAAATGACTATTCAGTAATTATTATTAAATAATTTCACGTTTATTTTTCAAAATAAATTCATGTTAACTGTAATCACCAATGTGTTGAAGATACAAACCACTCGGAAGCATTCGAAAGAAGAATGGAAGGGGATTGGTAGGGAAAAAAGTCATTCGAATGTTAAAAATCCTCTGAATAGTTTACCAGTGAGGAAGCCGAATTGAACTATTGCCGGAAAAGCTGGCATTAGTTCACCTTGGCCTTAATAGTTCATCACCGGCTGGCATGATAGTTCGGTCAGGGTGAACAATGAAACCGAACTATCCGCAGCGTGATAATAGTTCGGAACTATTTGCGCTGTGTGCTTTAGACGGCTCAATCCTCTTTCCCTGATGAAGCCTTGCGCATTTAACAATACTTTCCACATGAATCAGGAAAAGACGCCGAATTTCTTCCCCTCTGTTTCCGCTTCATCTGAGAACGATGAAATCACAAAGATAGCTCATACTCAGTGCTATGTCAGCAAACAGTACAGTAAATAAGCTTTCTACTCAATGTACACTTTCCTTCAGCACTATTCCATGTGAATCAGAACAACATGCCTACCTTCATCCGCTCTTTTTCTGCTTCATTTGAGAACGACTTACACGCAAAATAGCATCGAGAAAATAAATTGATGATCAAATTGAAAGTTCAGATGTAATTATATAATTCTCAGTTATTCTTTGAATCCACTTGCCCCACGCTCTCGTCACGAATTTCTTTCATTTTGAGTTGTCCGATTCAGGCATAGTCTGAATGCATCTGCTGACTTCTGTATTCACATTTTGTTGATGTGCCAAATGTACGTGAATCAGCTGCGTATGTATGTATATTTACTCTATTTGTTCTATTTCGCTAATTTTCATATTTTTTCTTTGCCTTTTTGTTCTGTTTGCGTGATAGATTCTCGTGGCATTATAGCATATTTCTGCCTTTGTACTCTTCATGCTTTCTCTAATTGTTACATTTTATTTTTTTACATCTCTCTCTCCGTTCTTTTTTTTAATCAAGTTCTCTTTCTCTCATCTTCACATATCCTCGCTTTGAGATGTTGTGGTTAGTAATCAATATATGTAGGCTAAAATGTTTCGCGAACGACGTTTACTTCTCCGATGAACGAGGCCGACAAGCAAACAAAGCAATACTATGCTGCCCACCCTTCGCAGCCAATGCTAATCGGCTCTTCGCAGCCGACTTCATTCGCCGTCACGTTGAGAAAGAAATCGCAATATTTGGAGACTCTCGTGTGGGATGCTTCGAAAGAAACGGAATGTTGAGAAAGCCGTTCGGTCTTTTCACGACCTACTTTTCAATCTGAATACATATTCCATTTGATATTATTTAGATATTTCATATTATTTAGAGCCAACTATTTTCTTCCAATTTCCACAGAAATTTCCACGGCTTTTGAGGTGTCGAATTGTACTTTTTAAGTGAGCAACTGTATTTATGTATATTTTGAAGTCCTTATAAGAAGTCACAAGAATGATAAGAATGACAGGACTGACAGGCACCCATGCAATTGGACGTATACATTTGAACGATGACGCCGTACTGGTACCATCTGTGGCCGCTCACTGAAGCTATCATCAGCGGGCCACCAGAATCGCCCTTCAATGGAAGATAATGAGCTTGGTATAGGGAAAGAGAGAGAGAGAGAGAAGGAGAGGCCAAGAAAGCGAGGGGGTCTTACAAAGCAGGTGCCCTGGTCTTGGAAGGCCATCGTGCAGAAATTCGTCTCTTCATGTTGCGTTGTGATCATTGCATGCGGCGGTCCCATTGAAAAACATGGCAACACGCAGACTCTGCAGTCGCGTAAATCCCGTAACATTGGCCTCTGCAATTAGCATGATTTCATCATCGTCAATGTCATAATATCCCTCGACTGGTTTCTGCCGAGGGAGGGAGGGGGGGACGAAAAAATACCTGTTCTACCCCAGCCGGCGACGGTCGCATATGGCTCAGGGCATGCAAACATGTCTCTATCCTTGGAAGCCAGAGTAATCACTCTGACATGTTTGTTGAGTTGCGCGTGCTCGTTTAGCTGAAAAGATTGCAAAACACTCTATACATGAAGCAAGTAAAAGATGACTATTTAAAAGTTGAAAAAGCCAAAAAAGACCTCCAGCAATGCGATGTCGTTGTGAGAAGTTATGGGACTCCAGTTGGGATGAACGAAAACATTGCTTATTTCAATTGTTTGCGCACCTTTCTCCATTTCAGCTTTTCTGAAAATGCTATTCGGATTAGCACATCTAAATAGTGGTTGCTTCACATTACTCTCACTTCTCCCAGAGCATGTAAGGCTTATGAACGGGACAAGCTACATACTTTTGAACATATGTTTGCAGCTTGCCGAGGAGATCTTTTCGAAGCTCATCGAACTAACTCATCTGTCTTGTTCATGCTGTGCCGCCCGAGGTAAATTTTCCTCGATGCTGCGGGCAGATAGACACAGTGCGCCGCAGTGAGTGCCCACGCCGGCGCAATCAATGTTGCGCCGCACATTCCCACAGGTTTGCCAGTTCCTGGAGGGCAAAGTCAGTAATCGGTAAAGCGCAAACTGTACATTCAAATAGAGCAACGGTCGGGATTTCCAGTCCTGTCTGTTACTCAATTCGCACTCTGAATGTGTTGGTTCAACAAATTTCCTCATCTACATCTACTTCGCACGATATTTCTTGCTATACTATCCTCCGTTATCCCACACGGCTCTTATTATTAATTTTTCGTACTCATATCTATCTTATGTTATTTACCGTTTCTTGATAAGATCCAAGCCATCCACGGCATTGTGGGCGGATTCACTTCTTGCCCGCCAACAATGCGTCTAATCGCCTCACCTCAACAAGGGCACTCTTTTGATTGTTCTCTAACAGCTGATTAACTTCAAACCTAAAATATATTAATTGATAATTTACCTGCAGAATCGTTAGAAGGCGGCGACGCTGTTGATTCGTTTCTTTAATATGTTGTGATTGCATTACAAATAGAGGTTCTGCGGGTTTTCCTAATATGCCTGACCAATCTATTACTTCTGGCATGAGAGAAATTCAGTAATGTATCCATTAGTGTTGTTCAATGAGGATGATATTTTGAAGTTTTAAAAAATTAAACATAAAAGAACACGAAAGGATGTTACTTGCCCCTCAACGCTGTCGACGTGAAAGGATTGTAGAAAGAGGGGAAGAAGAAGGGCAAATGCAGCTGCCATGGCTTTTGCGAGCCTCGCTCTCTATCTCTCTCTGCCTCGCCCTTTTGTATTTGCCCATTGAACAGCCCCTCTGTTGCCGCTTCATCTGAGAACGATAAAGGCTACCAAAAATATCCTGTCATTCTGATGAAGACTTGCGCATTTAACAGCATTTTCCGCATGAATCAAAAGCTGAAAGCCGAATTTCTTCCCAAAGTTGCCGCTTCATCTGAGAACGATAAAAGCTAATAAAACATACATCCCGTAGACTGCTTCTTCCTCTTGTCCTGGTGAAGACTTGGGCGTTAACAGCATTTAGCAGCAGACGCCGAATTTCTTCCCGTCTGTTGCCGCTTATTGTTAGAACGCTGAAAGCAACAAAGAAAGCTTATAGTCAGTGCTATGGCAGCAAACAGTGCAGTAAACATGAGCTCCTGCTTACTTCTCAATGTGAACGGATTGATGAAGTAGAATGCAATCAACGTGAACGGATTAAGAAGAAGTAGCACATGCGGCGCTGCTATCTTGCGGAGCTAAGATGGCTCGCCCCGGTCACACTACAATTAAAGCCAGAGAAACGAGAAAAGAACAGAACCGCAAACACAAAAATAAACAGTAAAGAGAAGATCACGAATATAATTCGTGAACCTCTCTTTGAATCCACTTCGATTCGCTGTAACCCCCCCCCCCCCTCCCTCACTTTTCTAGCAGACTCAGTACAATCATGCTTTACATTTATGTTTGGAATAGTCTATCAGAATCCCCCCGTAATCTACATACATACATTGGCTGAAACATCTTTTCCGTCTCCCGTGAAGAACCAAGTTTACCGACGAGCATAATAACAATGCTATTCATCATCATCACCACATTCAATGGCCGTCATTAGCTCTTCGCAACCGACTTCGTCGCGCGTCACTGAGAGAAAGAAATCGCAGTACGCGGAGACCCGCATGTAAGCCACTTCAAAAGAAATTGAGTGAGCGAGAGAAGGCGCCATTTTTTCTATTATATAATACGTAGAAGAAAGAATGGATGACCTGCACCCGAGCATGTAAGTGCGTTCGCTTCAAAGATGACGCCGTACTGGAACCAAATGTTGCCGGACAATGATGGCATTACCAGCGGGCCACCAGAATCACCTTTGAAATGAAAAAGAATCAGTGAGTATGAAAGGATTGGGGAGTAAGATATGAGAAAAGAGAGGAAGGCGGCTGTGAACGGCGGCAATCTTACAAAGCATACGCCGTCGTCTAGGACGCCAAACGCGCACATATTTGTCTCTTCATCGAAGGGACCGTAGTGCATCTTACAAGCGGTCACATTCGATCGCATGGCGACTAGCGTCATCTGCAGTGCCGGAAACCCGGTAACATTGGGCTCTGCAATTCGCACAACTTGCTCATCAATCAATATTCAATTTAGTTCAATTCAATTCAATTCTTTTACCGCACAGCCCAAGTAAAGGAGATACATAAATACAAGTGTTAAGTTCTGGGTCAAGGAATGTAAGAAAAAGGAAAAAGGGATCATCTCTTCCCTCGATTGCTTTCTGCCGCATGCGAACAAACCTCTTCTACCCCAGCCGGCAACGGTCGCCACGGGGACAGGACATTCAAAAACGTGACTATCCTTGGAAGCCAGAGTAATGACTCTGACATGTTTGTTCAGTTGTGCGTGCTCGTTTAGCTGAAAAGATGTGTCAATATAGAAGCGCCCGCCATCCATGCACATACATATGTACTATGTAGCAAGTAAAGAAAAAAGGTTCAAAAGTATGAAAAGAAAGAAACGACCTCCAGCAATGCGATGTCATTCTGCAGCGTTTCGTTGTCATATTTGGGATGAATGAACTCCCTGCTTATTAAAATGGTTTGAGCGCCCTGCTTCATTTCAGCCTTTCTGAAAATGCAATTCGATTTAAGAACATCAAAATAGTGCTGGTTTCACATTACACGCGTCTCCTCAAACTTGTCATCAGCATTATGAACTGTTCAAGCTGCATACATATCTATGTTTGTATGTATGCTGCTTGTCAAGATGTTATCAAGTTCCGCGGACTAACTCTTCCTTCTCGTCAATGCTGTGCCGGCCGAGGAGGATCTCCCGCGACGCTGCCGGCTCCTCGACGCAGTGCGCCGCAGTGAGTGCCCACGCGGGCGCAATCAACGAAGCGCCGCACGAATCGATAATATTGCCGTCTTCTGGACAGACAAAACAGTAATCAATACAGCACATCTGTACATGCACATATAAACATACTACCATGTATAAACACAGATACTGTATACATACATACATTTATACTATGAAAATGCCATCCGAAAGATTTCATTAATGTCACGGCATAAGCGTAAATTTTGTTACTAATATGTAACATTCCGCCTTTGCCATTTAGAAAAGACAGCTATGGCTTGGCAATCTTTTTATAGCTAGAAATGGCAAACAATGGAAGATTCTATATTTAAAATTAGGAATTTTTTCCCTACACAGTGATATTACTGAAATGGCATGAAATATGTGCCTTCTATCTTCTAAATTATGTATTTTAATGTTAAAGTTCTTCCAAGTTTAACAATTGCGTTTAGTTTTAACACAACAAATTCCTTTACCATCTTTTGACACGATCCTAGCCATCCACGGCATCTGGTGCGGCCACGCTTCTTTGCCGTTTTTAATGCGCCGAATCGCCTGTCCTCAACAAATGCATTCCTATGATCAGTTTTTTCTTTCTTTTAAAAGACAATTCGTTTAACCCCGTCATGAGTTATCTATATAAACTTAAGTGAATAAATTTACCTGCGGAATCGTTAGAAGGCGACGATGTTTTCGATTTGTTCCTTTAACAAAATCTTATAGTACATATGTATACATATGTATGTATGTATATAGGATCCGTTGGCTTTCCAAATTAGCCTTTCCAATCTATCGCGCGTTTCGGATAGGATTGGCTTGATTGTATTTCAATAATGTATAAATCATTGGAGCCCAATTCGGAGGTTATTACTTCAAAGTTTTCAACAACAAAAAAACTGAAAGATGTTACTTGCCCCTCAACGCCGTCGACGTGAAAGGATTATTGAAGAAGCACAAGAAGAAGATGAAGAGCAAATGCAGTGCCCATGGACTGTCTGAGTTTGCTTTTCCAAGCAGTCACTTTTATATGTATGCATACGACGAACAAACTAACGCATTTCAGAATTTTCCACATGAATCAGCAGCAGACACTGACTTTCTTCCCTTCTATTACATACTTGAGACCGATGAAAGCACAAAAAGAAACATATTCCTTTATATTGATTCTTCATCTTAAATTGGGACTGATTCTTCATTTGACATTGATGGATACTTCCATGTTCATTTGTTTGCTTTTTCTGATGCAGCTGGCAGTCGATGGGGTAACCTAGTATGAACATATGTGCGTACATATGTACATACATACATTCTGTCCTCGCAGTCTATTGAGTTGCTTTAGTTTTTTCGGATTCAGCTCGACATTGACATATGCATAATGCTTAATTATAAACACAAGTAAACTCATGCCCGCCTAAATGATTGTCTTTCTGCTCTCTTAATTTCGCAATCTTTCTATTCTCATTCTCAACTCCTTCAGGCCGAAGAGTATGAATACATGCATACATCTACAGCCCGCAGGCAGGTGGCTACTATTGCTCATTAGAGAGATGCAATCTTTTTATACTAACCACTTCCTGATTTACAATAAATAAATAAATAATTAATCAAACTATTTGAGAGAAATGTTCCCCACATTTGGGCAACTGTATTTTAAGCATATGTATAATATGAGATCAATTTACAGTGATAACGATAGAGTGTATACATGAGAAATACTCATGAACTGCAACGATGAATAAAAAAACTGTCTACTTGGTTACCTAAAGTTCTCTAGGCACTTTCTCTTTGATGACATGATGATGACAATTTTTGGTGCCACTCAGGTTACATACATATGTACGTGTTATGAGCATGCCATTTTTTTACGTGAGCAAGACAACTTGAATTACACCTGGTTCAATCTACGTAATAGACAAGTTCGAAGCAAGTGAAGCAGTAGCAAGCCATGGCAATTCTTTCACTAACTTTCATAGCACCATCTGTAGCAAGATGCTTCGGATCGGCTTCACCAACAGAATACTAGAGTCGAATGAACTTTGCGAGCCCTTTCCCCAGCTCGTTCCGTCGGCGAATTGTCCAGATCCCGGTTGGTGTAATGAGGTAAGGGTAACATATTTGTATTATACGTATTCGTCAAGCAAGCTGAAAAACATTTGCCCACCTTATCCAGCTGGTCGGCTTCTTTGCCAAGGCGGCAAATCTAACGGTCGTCGCAAGTCATGTGAATGCCGGCAACCCTGATCTATTCGACTGGGGATCACCACAGCCGGTAGATCAACTTGTTTAAACCGCCCGAATGACTCAAACTCTTTTGAGAACGGCAGCTGGACGGGCGTCCTTTCGGGAGTCGCAGCGGGCACCATTGACGCCGTCTGCCTCTTTCATGATTTTCGAGAAGAGCGGGCGCGTGACTTCCTCGTCACTTCTCTGCTCCATCTGGTTAGCACACACATTTTCTTTACTTAAAAGGAGTTTTCATGATCATTATAGTCTCACCCATCGCTTTGTCAGGCAAAAAGGCGGGAGTTCAAGATTGAGTTTGTGGGTTCCTCCAACCCAGTGATCAATGCTTGCGCAAACTGTAATGAACGCCTTTTCTTATGCTTCAGTCCAGGTTCTCGCTTATTGGAAGCTACAAACGAGACGTTCGACATCAGACGCTCGATGCGATCGTTTCGGTAAGGCAATAACAAGATTTGCATTTGTAAAGTTAGCAAGTGAGAATGACTGAAATCTTATCCATTCTGCTCAGGTCTTTTCGCGCTATGTTTGGCTGTCCATCACTGCTGTACCAATAATGCACTCCGTAGTGCTCACGCTCCTCGGCTATCGGAGATGCAGTGCGCCACTTACAACTACGGTATGTACATCGCGAAAAATACGAAAAATATGTACAAAGGCAACAACAATCAAATGTTTCAGCTTGCACGAAGCATCTGGACGACACTGAGGCAGCAGCTGGGCAAGGCGAATCACTCCGAGTCATTTGTCGAGCCCGCTTTGACAGGTTGTTCAAGCTGATTGAGGATGGAATTGTGAGGGTAAAATCTTTAATTTTCGATCTTTAAAGGAGCTGTCCATAGGGGATTGCATTTTTGCTAATACTATCCCCCAACAGGAAAACTTGCGTGAAAAACAGTAGGAATGCATCATGAAGAAAGCCTGTGGAGAAAACTACATTTTCGGTGGAAGTTTTGAAACGAAGTCAAGGCCAGGCCGTCTTCTGAACGTGCTGTTCTCGTTGTTGTTCGCCGTGGTGCTAGCGAGTCTAATTGCCGGCCACACGGTCGCCTCGCTGGTCGGCGCGCAGTCTCTGCAACCTTTTCGCTCTATCGACGAGGCTACCGAAATGATCACAAGTGGCCATTACACCTTCGTTGCGGCTACAACGAATATGTATGCTGATATGTTTACTTATTTGTTAAATATGTATGTATGATTCTTCCGAATTGCGGGCTCAGAATTGCAATGCTCATGCATCTAGAAATTGTGTTTGATTAAAATGCGAAAAATCTGACATGATCTCTGTCACAGAATTGATGATTACTTGCAAACTTCGAATGAGCGGCAAGTCCAGCGACTCGCCGAAGCACTCCAGAAACATCCACCAGTTGGTGTACTTTTATTTATTTATTTTTCTGCCGAAGGATTTTATATTAACACAATTAAAAATATAGTCGCTTCGTTCACTTCCTGTGGGACCTATCCCACTATTTTTTTTTAAATAAAGCAATTCATCCCTCGTTCTCACCATCTTGAGCTCCGCGTTCAAACGACCGAAGAAATGCTTGGTCTCGTCGAGGAAGGAGGCCACATCTTCGGCACCCAAGTCGAAGGACACGGCTTCTATGCAGCGATTGAAAGATGCAATCTTTTTATGCTAACAAAAGGTCCATTCATTGATCTTTATCTTTTAGAAAACTGGTCAAATATGAATATATATATTGATTGACTATTTAACTTTGTGTCGTTGATCAGATTCTTTTTTCTCCTAAATGTGGGGTTGATTCATGATTTTAAAAATGATTCCTTTCTCGGGCCTACCGGCGAATTCGGCTCATATCCTCTTCTCCAAAACTTCCCGTCAAGTTTTCAAGCGATTCGACGAGCAACTCAAACTCTTCCCCGACTTTCTAATCTACCTTCACGACAAGTACACGCGGCCACAGCCATTCGGACGCGCCCATTTCAAGAATTGCACCGAGCAAAGAGGACAGTTCACCGAACATCCCGTCGGTATGTCACTATCCGCTTTCCATTAGTGTTTCTCAATCACAAACACATGCATACATTGTGGCAATCGAATATACATTTTGTTTCGCAATATGCCTAGGGAGCAATATGTATTGCAGGAATTGACTATTTTAATGTTCCTTTTTATATGCAACCAATTCATAAATCATATATCAAGTATAACTATTAGTTAATCAATTAATTTATCGGTTATAAATTAAAGGAATAATGAATATGTCAATAGTTGAAGAAAATAATATCGAAAATGGTAGCTATACTTAAAATAGATTCTAAATTTCTAGACATGTCTTCAATCTCTGGCCTCTTCATTCCTCTGGCGGCTGGCCTCTTCAGTGGTCTGCTCACGCTGGCGGCCGAGCTCAGCTACGCGAGTCGCTCTCACCACACAGAACAATTTCACTCCTTTTTTGCCGCTCGTCCATCATGACGAGATATACAAAGGTCATCCCTGTATTGAGCAAGTAAAACAAGGGTAAGCATTTCCTAGTGTGAGATGTTTCATAGGCATATGTATGTTTCATTCAAGGACATATTGGTTTTGGATAAAACACGAAATGAACAGTTGTACACAGTTGCCAGTTATATATGTACATACATTCATGTATGATACATCGATTTTGATTATTGTATTACTAAGTTTGGATTATATATGTGAGTAGAGAATCGCAAGCGGTTCGGCTGATGTCGTCGTCAGCAACATTGATGAGGGTCAGTATAGAATGGAGAGCAAGAGAAAGACAGCATTAGACAACAAAGATAAGATTGCGGTAGAAACAATCCACGGGAGGCCAGTGATTGTGCACGTATTCCTTGGAGTGGACTTGCTTATTGTTTGATGAACATGCTTCCAGAGTGACGTTTGTGATCGGTATAGTTGCCCACGAACACTTGAATCTTTCGTTCCGAACTAGGAAGGCAGCTGCGAATCCTCCCTCATCCACTAGTCCAAGAGGCTTGATCATGCCCCTCATTATAGCACCCGCGTGCGCAGAATCTTCCGACTTTCTGCAATGCGCAACAATTTTTTATTCAAATGAAAATTTTTTTTTGATATAAAAACATATATATATATAAGTAAATACTGTAAATTTTCTTTGTCCCAGTTTTACGCTGCCTTTCTCCATATATGTACGCACTCTCTTTACATTTCCTTCTTTCTCTCCACTATAAGTGAACAGCCTCCTCTCCGCTCTTTCTCTGTTCTTACTCACAGAAATGCAGCCTGGAGCTCATTCTCCTTCTGCTGCAGGCGCTCCCATGCGTTCGCTGCTTTCTTGCAGAAAGAATCCTTCTCAAAGTCAAATCGCAAGATGTGGAAGTCGAGGCCAGCAACATTCGAGATGCTTGCACATGTGTCGTTTGCAGCAGTGTACACAGCATACGCAACGTCCTCCACCAAGTGATCATGAGCCAGAACTTGGTATTCGAACATGCAAATGAGAAATTGTCATGAGAAGGATTGAATATTGAGAAAAAGTAGTGCAAAATATGTAATAGAAAAAGGACAGTGTGCGAGAGAACTGGTAGATCAAACATTAATTGAAATAAACAGAAAGAACAGTCGTTGGAGCGAATGTAGTAAAAATAAGTTGGTCCTCTAATTTTGAAGCAAGCAACTTTTGTCAACAGTTCAAACTAGTTAGCCGACAAAGTTTGATTTTCGAAATGTGAACAATAAATAATAAACGAATCCACTCTGCATAAATTAACTTTCTGTAAAAGTTACTTGGAATTACCTCTTCGGTCCGTGTTCTTCGAAGATTCTCTGCACCATAATCGCAGACTCTCTGAGAGAAGATGATGCCTCTTTCTCTAGCTTTTCGCTCGCGACACGCATCGGAAGTAGCGGCCATGCACTTTCCTAAACAAAGATAATGTTTACATGAATCTGACTTTTTACACTTATGAATTTAAACTTTATCATTGAACACTAGAGCAGTTTTCCGTTTCCCGCATATCTTTAAGTCAAATTGCGCTAATCAATCAACAGTTCGTCAAACCGTATTTGCCTTGACCAAACTTACAGACTGTTCAATCTTTTAATACACGTTTGGTAGCATTCTGTACATAAGCTTTTTCCGTCCATTTTGCAGCATGTTCGCAAATGCTCTTGATCTTGTTTGCGATTCTCGTCCTGGTCGCTTCCATGCCTTCTTCTTCTCCATTCTCAGTGATGTTTAAGCAGGCTGACGAATAGAGAACCTGAATTTTCACCATATTTCAGAAAGACGTTGTAATTCACATTAAGCTATGGGTCTACATTCAGTTGCGCTCAAAATTATATAGCATTTTGATTGTTAACATACATATAGTATCAGTAAATTTGCAATAAAACTAGTATAGCATTGTGTTGGTTGTAAAACGCAACTATAACGTAAACAAATGGTCAGAGTGCGAGTTTTCATCATCCCTGAAAGTTTCATCCACATTGCTTTTGTTTGGCAAAGGTGCAACTAAAAACCAAAATACTATTAGTTTGTATACTACTGTATCATGCTAATAAGGCGGCAACGAGCAGAGTGAGAGGAATAGAGGAGAATATCGATTAAAGTTTCTCTACGGTGCGAATATTGGATTATAGAGAGTGCAATGTACCATAGCTTTAAGTTCTTGTTCGAGCTCAAGCAATGCATGGTCGAGAGCCATTCGCTTGCCTTCGGAGGAGTAATAGACCATGTGGAGGAGGCAACTGCAACATACCATGCTATACATACGCCTAGATCATGTAAGAGGAACTTTCTGGATTGATCAATCAGTGCGCTCACAGGAAGATACAGCTCGTTTTGTGTTGTGCCACCCAAAATACATATTATGTGTATACAATACACACCCTCCTTCATTTGTTAGAATATAGCTTGTATAGATATTATAATTATTTAGATAGCTTTTTCTACTCGTAGTTCTGTTTATACTTCAAATGCTTCAAGAGTTAAGGAAAAAATAGAAGAAAAAAAACAATTACCCTCCCTGATCTTCCACGAACGGCGTACCTAAATGTGTCTATATATTTACAAAATAACAAAATAACAAGTGTTTCTGCGTAACATTTTTTTAAATATGCTATCACTTACTGAGCAAAGATGCAGTCAATTCGTGCAGGGAGTGTGGTTTCTCTGAAAGATTTCTTTACAGTATTAATATGCCTCTTGTACGAGCAAGCAAAACCCGTGTAGTAAAAACGCCGACCCAAAATATATAATATATTTAATACCCACAATAGAACCCTAGAGGCTAGTATTATATTACAACAATTAATGAAACGTACGTTGCGATAGATCATCAAGTGTGGAATAGGCAAGCATTTTCCTTGCTCGAGTTATTCCAATGACGAAAGCTGAAAGTACACTCATTGTTATTGTTTTCTAGAATACCGTCACCACAATGCCGATGAAATCATGCCTCCTTTTCTCTTATAACGGGAAGCAAACAGGCTGTTACATATCAGGTAAATGTTATTTTGAGCTGTTTCACCTGTCTTTACCCTCTGATAACGTTCCTCAACGAGTGGGCCCGAATCGATCACTGCAAATATGGCGTAGATCAAAACGGAAAAATAAAATAATTATTATATTATTGAATTTTAAAACGGCATACACTTGCATTGGGACTCCATCCTCGATAGAACCTTATTCGCGCTAACGAAGAGTGCGACTTGACCCTCAGTGGGAATAGGGCAGTTCTCTTTGTAAAACTCACCCATCCTCTTAAACATATGTGTAGATATATTGAAATACGCTAAAGTGTGTAGATTATGGAGGCAATACTGAAATATGTTAAGGAATGTAGAGCGGAGAGGGAAACAGGGAAAGGTGCAACTGGGCGAGGGGTACCATCACACTCGACCATCTCATTCAAAATCTCGCCTGCTTCTCTAAGCAACGAAAGATTGCATTTTAAAAGGGATTCTGACTATTAAAATGTACTTGCGCCACAGAAATAAACGTTCGAAACTTACATTGAGCGTAACTTCGGGACTGAAGATCATGCACGCCTGGTGAAAAACAGGCAACTTTGTCGGCATTGTTGTTGCATTGCGCATCATTATGTTGTATTGTATTTCCATCGTGTCAATCCTTGACTGTACGTTCTGATGTGGGAGAGATTCGATGAAAATTTTTTTGAAAGAATAAGTAATGAATACCTGAGAATAGGAAAGCTTTATCTGCGCTTCGTGGATAAGCTGGAATCCCTCTAGCAAGTTTCTTGTTATGTCTTAACAAACAATGATGGAAAAAACGTGTACTTGTTTTAAGAGGGCCTCTCTGTAAGAGTCGAGCATGCGCTTAAGGCAGCCTGCCGCGGGAAAATTGTTTTCGAATTGATTAACAGAAAACATTTTTCTTTTACAACTCGACCCGCTCTATTTAATGAGACTAATTTGATCATCATCAAATATTTTCCTTTCCGGATACACCTCTCCAGCCCTGAAAATTCTTTGAGCCATAAATTCGTCCAAAACCTGCTTTGTGAAACCGTGTACTTATCATTCAATAGCATTTCGAAGCGCTTCAAATTTCAACTAGGAAGATGTTTTGTTAAGATTTCATTTTGGTCAAGAAGATTGTCTTAATATAATTTGAAGTGGCAGCACGCCATTTTATCATTATTTCTACACTCTATTACCTAGAGAAAGAAAGAGCGTGAAATTTGCTGCAAAATAACCACAATTCAAAAAAAATTAGAGAGTACTATGTTTCCGATATAACGCGAAAAATGCGCGCAAGTTGGTCAAAATTGTGCATTTTCGGTGGCCGAGACACAGTGGAATTCATGGATCCATCATTTCGCTCATTCTCAATATTACAAAATAGTAAATATATCATCTTAGAGCTCTCACGGAGGGCTTCAAATTTTACAAACATACTTTTATTGAAAAGTTTGAATTTATATGGGATACTTCGTCCAGTACAATAAGAAGGCTTAAAATAAACTACTTCAAAAATATTTCCGCATATCTAAATATAACTAGAAAGTGGATTACATTTGGTACAAGATGAACCCCTCTCAATCAAATTCCATACAAACGATCTTTTGTTATATGCCATAAGAGTAGGGCCAGTAGCGTCACTGTCATTTCGCCCAAGATTTCATAGATTAGTTTATTCGCATTAGAATATTCCTGTCCTTTTTTTTACACTTTTCCACGAGGTGTTGTTATCCCAATCTTATGGCTTAGAACAAAAGATCGTACGCAAGGAAATTCATTGAATGGGGTTCTTCTTGTATCAAATTTCATCCTCTTTCTAACTATGTATGTTTGGACATTAGAAAATATAGATGAAGTAGTTTTTTAAGCCTTCAAATTGAACAGAAGGAAGCCAAACTTTTCAATAAAAGAATGTATGTAAAATTTGAAGCCCTCCGTGAGAGTTCTAAGGTGATATATTTCCTATTTTGTTATATAAAGATTGAGCGTAGTTATGGATCCATGAATACGCTTGCACTGTCTCGGCTACCGAAAATGCGCAATTTTGACCGACTCGCGCGCATTTTTCGCGTGATATCGAAAACATCGTACGCTTTAATTTTTTGGAATAGTGGTTTTTTAAAAAGAAAATATCACGTTCTATCTCTCTATCGAGGATCCAGAGCGTAGAAATGATCATAAAGTGGTGTGCTGACCCTTCATATTATTTAAAGCCAATTTTCTTGACCAAAATGAAATCTTAACAAAACATGTTCCTAAATAAATTTCGAAGCGCTTTCGAGATGATATTGAATGATATGTACACGGTTTCAAACAGGTTTTGGACGAATTTATGGCTCAATGAATTTTCAGGGCTGTAGAGGTGTATCCGGAAGGGAAAAAAATTGGATGATGATGAAATTAGTCTCATTAAATAGAGCGGGTCGAGTTGTACAACTAAAATGTTTTTCGTTAGTGAATTAGAAAACAATTTTCCCAGGGCAGGCCGCGCTCAACGCTTACTGTTCTCTTAAAATAGCCCGAAAACTATTTGAAATTTTGAAACATACATACCTTTGTGTTGCTGTTGAATGGTGTCCTTCAATTCTTGCAGATCCTTCTCTTCGGCGCTTTTTGGCTTAAGAAAGAATAGAGTAGCTAATTCACAATTTTCTTTCGAGAAAAGTTGAATATGTAATTTAGTAAGAAAAGTCGGGTTGCGCGGATTGTGGTATACATATATGTACATATACTATCATCATACAGACACTATCGCTGTCTCTCTCTCTCTCCTTTCTTATCTCGGCTCTGTAAACGAGGGATACTTTAAACTGCCCAAGAAAAAAATTAAAGCATTTAAGTGGAATAATATGCCCACCTTGAAAGCCACCTTCACTCCTGCAGCAATGAAATTCCCGATCGGACCACCGAGGATGAGAATCGAGTCGGCATGTCCAGCGAGTTTGCGAATTTTTTCGATTCCGTCAAGGCCCTCCTGCGAGATCTTCGTCCAGCTTTCCGTATACTGCGCGAATTTTTTCGAGTCTGCAAATTTGTAGTTTTTAGCAACCCTGTTCAGTTCATTGCGCCAAAATTTCTCCGCGAACTCTCCCTTTTCATCTGCCTCATCTTACGAAAGGCCTTCGTAAGATGAGGTAAATGAAAAGGGAGAGTCGGCAAACCTAAACATATTATTTGTACATCAATGAGCTGATAACGTTTCTGATGTTTATAGCTGCAAAATAGATTCTATTTCGCCGAGATTGCTGGAAACATACTCTAAACTTAGCATTTGCACGATATGTGCTAGCTTCATGGACTCTAAAACTTATTATACGTAATAGTAGGCCATATAAAACTAAATAACTTCATTTCTGATCAGTTGTGGAGCAAAAGCATACAACCATGTAATTTTTCCCTTTTGATGAAAAATTACATTTTTGTATGGAGAAACATCTATTTTTTTTATTTACAGATTTTTGAGTTTTATGCCACTAATTACTAATTTTAAAGTTGTTTTTAACATGAAAAATAATTGTAGACATAAGATATTTATAAGATAAAATGTACATTTTCTCCAAAAGTTCATCTGCCTCAAAAACATTCCTGTTAAAGAGGTGCGGATGCATTATTCCTATGTGCTTCTTGGCATTATGTAATAAACTCTGTTATGAAAAAAACCGTACGATTTCTCAACTTTGGGTGCCCGGTCAGGTGCCCGGTCTGGAAGAGGCTTCGACCATTCCAGGTACTTTCAAACCCCGGTGCACATGTGCCTCGGTGTTTACAGCGCTCTCTTTTGCAGGTAGAAATATCAAAAACGTTACCAGCTCGTTGAGAGCTTTCGAATGATGTATATTTTATATTGACGTTTGCCGGACCCCGCCGAAAGTATTCCCTTGGCTTATATTAGGATAGATCGATGAGTACATATTCTCCCTAACTGTACATATGAGTGACAAAGACTAACAGTCGCTGTCGCCGTTAACTGTTCTCGTTGTCGTCAGAAGTAGTGTTGTTATAAGAAGAATCAGTTGTTCTTTGGAGAGCAGCATCTCGTCCGCTTGTACGAACTTCATCGGATGATTTCTGAGGCACAACTTTGACAACAAAAAAGAATGAGAGAGCTCTCCACTTTCAAAATACCGCTGTCTAGCACTCGCCATTGCTCCACGAAACATACATACATATTGTATACTGGTTGCAAACCACAAAAAGACAGGACGAATAGTGCAGAGTTTAACCTACTTTATGTACTGTTAACAAAATGTGAATGAATTCTAATTGACATAAACTTTAGCGGAAACACATACAAAAAGAACTGGCTGACTGACTGACAGGCTAGCTGATACATATACAGTTGTAGTCTGTCCTTTTCAGCTGGTACTCAACAACCCCCCACCAGCAAACAACTGTCACCCAAAAAGTCTCGACTTTATGACTCTCTCTATCTCTTTATCTCTCTCTCTCTCTCATGCTGTCCTGAGGGTCATAGGTCTCTTTGGGATTGTGGTGGCGAGAGAGAGAGAGAGAGAGAGGGAGATAGAGAGAGAAAGAGAAAGAGAGAGGGAGAGGGAGAGCAGAGAAAGGTAGTGAGTGAGATTGAAGAGAAAGAGAGATGTAGGGAAAAAGCATGAACAGAGCTTCTCGTCCGTGGGTGTCATGGGGGCTCTTTTTGTCTCACTTCTCTCCCTCTCTCCCTATCTCTCTCGCTTCAGCTATCTCTCTCTTTCTCTAATTCTCTCTCTCCCTCTAAACTGTGTCCCGAAGGCGAGGAAAGCGGAATGATGAAAGCTGTACATGAAGCTTCCAAGCAAACTCCACGAGGATGTTCTGTGAGTTTGAGGACGTGTTAGTGATAAGCTTGCTGGAGGAAGAGAGTCAGAGAGTGAGAAAGAGACAGACAAGGATAGAGACACACAGAGTAAGAGAGGGAGAGGATAAAAATGTCATAGAGATGAACAAGCAGGGAAATAGTGATGAATTTATATGGACTCTTCAGGAGTGCGAGAGAAGAGAGAGAGAGAGAGAGAGAGAGAGAGAGAGAGAGAAAGTTAGAGAGGTAAAGAGGTAGAGAGGTAGTGAGGGAGATAGGTGAGAAAGAGAGATGAAGGGAAAAAATAGTTGGGGCTTTCTCTTTTTGTCTCTTTCTCTCTATCTATCTCTCTCTCTCGCTTCATATACATATCTCTCTCTTTCTCTTTTTCTCCCTCTAGCCTCTTTCCCGGAGGCGAAGAATTCTTCCAAGCGCAATCTTGAAATAGAAGTGACATTGTAAGAAAGAGAGAGAACGAGACAGATAGAGAGAGAGAAAGAGTGAAACTGCGAGAGCTTAGATTTGTAGGAGAAGGTAACATGGAAAAGGGAGAGAGCGAGAGCAACGAAAGATTGAAAGAAAAACAGAAAAAGAAAGAAGAGTGATGAGAAAGTGTGAGAGAGAGATATTCAAAACTTTCAAAACACATGTCATTTTTATCCTTTTTTCTAAGTAAAAAAAGCTGCACGTGTCAACTCTAACATAATCGAGGAATGTAACCAAGCGAATATTCTCCCCCGCCTCTCTTCCTATCTCTCCATCTCTCTCTCTCTTCCTCTCTCTTCTCTCATTCCAGGACCTATCTCATAATTGCCACGAGCATAGAGCAATGCATCGCTATATAATTATCTGCAAGACTATTGTTTGAAGAGTGAAGAGAGAAAGAGAGAGAGAGAGAGAGAGAGAGAGAGAGAGAGAGTCTTCGCTCTGCTCGGGGAAGAATGTGCGACCTGGCATGGCCATAGAGTCGATACTCTTCGCTCTTTCGCTACCCTACAGGAAGGATGCCTCCTTGCCCGACTCACAGAGGGGCGGGTTACTCGAAGAGATACACCGCGTGCATTTCGATAGAATCAGAAAACCTACCTGCTTCATTCATTGCCCATACTTTGTCTGTATACCGATCATAAGTATTGATTGAATAATTAACGTTGAGCCGCTATTCAGATTCTTTTTTCTCCTCCTCTCCTAACGTAATGAAAATATCGCCTAAAAGTCGGTTTGATTCATGCTTATACTCAGATTTCTTTCTCAGGCCTACCGGCGAATTCGGCTTATATCCTCTTCTCCAAAACTTCGCGTAAAGTTTTCAAGCGATTCGACAAGCAACTCAAACTCTACCCCGACTTTCTGATCTACCTTCACGACAAGTACACGCGCCCGCAGCCATTCGGACGCGCCCATTTCAAGAATTGCACCGAGCAAAGAGGACAGTTCACCGAACATCCCGTCGGTATGTCACTATCCTCTTACCATTAATGTTTCTCAACAGCAAACAAATGCATGCTTGTGTTTGCGATTGTGAAATACGCCTAACAATGAGCAACAATTATTGCTGTCAAAGTTGAATAATTTTATGTTTATTTTTATTAGCAGCCAATTGGTTAATCATACACATTTAAAAAAATCTTAACGAAAAGGAACCAATACAGGAGGTTTCTTAAAATGGATAATATATTACTAGACATCTCTGCCATCTCTGGCCATCATACCTGTGGCAGCCGGCCTCCTCAGTGGACTGCTTATATTGGCAGCCGAGCTCAGCTGCGCGACACCGCACAGAACAATTTCATTCTTTTATTGCAGCTCGCCCATAATTAGGACGTTATATATATATTATATATATATATATATATATATATATTATTTCTATAGAGGATGACTGTGTTGAGCAATTGAAATTGAAACAAGCCACGCAGGTTTTTCTAGTGGGAGATGTTTCATAGGCATATCATTCAAGGATATATTTATTTGCATGAGAATTCGCTGGAGAGGTTTATTGTTGCTAGTTTTATGATATTGAGAAACAGTTGAAGAATATCGGTTTTGTTAAAATAAATTGTTCAAAATATAGTTGTCATTTTAAATATCCTAACCGGAGGGATTGGGGGGGGGGGGTAAAATGTTCAATGTAAACTTGTTTTTAAAGTTTGAATGAATTCAAAATCTAATGACCTTAGAAGTTTCTTAAAGACTGAACATATTCAAAACTTTTGGAATTTTATCTAATTTGTGTACTTTAAAAGTCCAATTATCATGTGTTGTTGCGAAAGTCGATAACATACTGGAATGTTAAAGTTCTTCTAAGTACAATAATTGCGTTTAATTTTCCTCGACAAATTCCTTTACCATCTTTTGACACGATCCGAGCCATCCAAGGCATCTGTGGTGCTATTAATCTAGGAAGAAAACGGGGCGAAAGTTGAGCTCAACTTTTTAAGAAAAAAGATTGAGGGTGAACTCTGAAAAGAGCGGATTAGTATGGAAAAGAAGAAAGATGGGCCCAACTTATTCCAAAAAGATCCCATCTTTAAAAAGCGTGCTCAGCCAAAAAGTGGTCAACATAATGGTCAACTCTTTTTCTAACTGCAAGAGTGTGGAAGACGAGAGAGGGAAAAGGAAGCTATAAATCATTGCTCCATTTGGTCTCTCATTTTTGTGTACTCTCTCGCCGAGAAAAAAGGTTCACCTTAAAAAAGGTTACATCGCGTCTCGATGCCTCCGTTTTCGCATATTAGTCCCAGCCTCTCACCCCTGCCTATGAGCATGCTATGGAAAACGCGCCGGACATCGGTTGCTGCCGAACCTTTGGCTTGCTTGCTGCTGTGAGCCGGTTTAATTACCCAGGTTTGAGGTAAGCATTGACTTTGGCCTGCCAAAAGGCCAGAGCTGGCGTAGTTCTAGAAGAAATCTCGACGCAGTTGTACTGAGAGTTGAACTCTATTCGAAAAAAAGTTCCGTACAAAAAAGTCGAGCTCAGCTTCCTTTCTTCCTAGATTAATAGCACCACTGGTGCGGCCACGCTTCTCTGCCGTTTTTACTGCGCCGAATCGCCTGTCCTCAACAAGAGCACTCTTTTGATCATTAAAAACAAGCAAATTTGTTTTAATCGTCAGTGTGTTGTAGTTATTTATTTAAATAGAACACATTGTACTGTTATCGTAGAATGACCTTGTGTTAAATCAATTATTCTAACTACTAATAAAGCGCTAAACGTGGGTATGTAACTGATTTCTTCTGGAATCTTCCATCTCCTCCCGGTTTAATTACCTTTGAGGTAATCGTAAATTACACTACGTTCTTTCCGCTTCCTCAACTGGGTCATAATCTTTCCAAAACATTCCGAAAAAGCCACTTTCAGCCCTCCGGACCTGGGAATATTCTAGAACATTTCGGAACTTCCGCGATTATTATTTTACCCAAACGTTCCAGAATTTTCCAACTTTTTATGATTAATTCCAGCACTTTATGCAATGTTTCCGACTACTCACTGGGCCCACCCTCCTGGAAAATTCCAGAAGTTTCCGGAAATTTCCGAAACATTCCCGAACATTCCGGAACTTTCTGACTGCCGTACGGGACTTAGAACTTGAAGGACCGAGTTTGTTCACATGACGTGGAATTTACCAGAACATTCCGGAAGGGGACAACGTCTCCCCCCGATACTAGGAACATTCCAGAACGTTCCAGAAGGGAACAATTTCTCCAGACCATCCCGGAACGGTGACAACGTCTGCCTCTTGTCCTTCGAATATTCCAGAAGGTCTCAAAAGGGGCCGAGTTTGGCCCGGACGTAAAATTTTTGAACATTCCGGAAGGGGCCAACGTCTGCCCCCGGTCTTTGGAACATTCCAAAATGTTCAAGAACTAGTCGTCTCTAGAACATTCCGGAAGGGGTAAACGTACTTCCCCCGATCCTGGGAAAATTCCAGAAGGATCCAGAAGGGACCAAGTTCTCCTGAACATTCCGTAACTAGCCAACGCCTGCCCCGGTCCATGGAACATTCCAGAAGGTTCAAGAAGTGGCCAACGTCTGACACCGATACTGGGAACATTCCAAAAGGATCCAGAAGGGACCGAGTTCTGCACCGGGACATGCAATTTTCCAGAACTTTCCTGAAGAGTCCAACGTCTGCCCCTGATACTTCTGGTAATCTTATAGTATTGTGCTAAGTAAAAAAAAGATCCATGGACTTTACAAATTAGCCTTGCCAGCCTATCACGGCAAATAGATAGTTTTTCAACAATGTATAAATCATTGGTCTTCAATTCAGAATTTTGTGCATGCATTCTGCAAGTTCACCAACTGAAACTGCAGGTTCGTTTCACATTGATGGATACGTCCATGTTCATTTGTTTGCTTTTTCTGATGCAGCTGGCAGTAAATGGGGTAACCTACATACATGCATACATATATATCGACGCGCCTCAGCTTTATGTCCGTCTTCGCAGTCTAGTTAGTTGTGCTAGTTTTTTGGATTCAGCTCTATAACATACATCATAAAGTAGTTCTAAAGCACATATTTCATGCCATTTCATAAATATCGATCGTTTTATCGGAAACTTTTTTCAAATTATAAATTTAGAATCTTCCAGTGTTTGCCATTTCAAACGATTAGAAGATTGTCACAAGCCATAGCTCTGACATTTCTTTCTTTTCCAAAAAGTGGATTGTTACAAATTAGTGACAAAATTTTCGCTTATGCCGTGACATTAGTGAACTTTTTCAGATGACATCCTCGTATATACATATGTATGTACATATGTACATAGATGCAGAATGTGTGTTTGTACATGGTATGTACATATATACATATGTACAGATGAGCTGTATTGATTACCTGTTTTGTTTCTCCAGAAGACGGCAATGTTATCGAGTCGTTCGGCGGACCGTTGATTGCGCCGGCGTGGGCACTCATTGCGGCGCATTGTATCGAAGAGCCCGCAGAGTCGAGGGAGATCCTGCTCGGGAGGCATACATAGCATTGTCGAGAGAAGGACGAGTTCGTTTGATGAACTTGATCCGCGTTAAAACGAATAAAGAAATGCTTGATCTCGTCGAGAAGGGTGGCCACATCTGCGGCACCCAAGCTGACGGCAACGGTTTCTATGCAGCGATAGAACGATGCAATCTTTTTACTTATACAAAAGATCCGTGCAGTGATCTTTATCTTTTAGAAAACTGGTCATAAGTATTGATTGAAAATTTCACCTTCTTTTCTCAGGCCTACCGGCGAATTCGGCTCATATCCTCTTCTCCAAAACTTCCCGTCAAGTTTTCATGAGATTCGACAAGCAACTCAAACTCTACCCCAAGTTTCTAATCTACCTTCACGACAAGTACACAAGGCTGCAGCCATTTGGGCGCGTCCATGTCAAGAACTGCACCGAGCAAAGAGGACAATTCACCGAAAATCTCGTCGGTAGGTCACTTTGCTCTTAGTGTTTCACAACCACAAACACATGCTTAGAAAGCGGCAATTGCACATACATATTTCAAACGATAAAGTGTAAAAGGTTTTGTCTGGGTTGAAAAATTTACTAAGCTGCCAATTCATTAATCAAACACCAAGGATAACTATTAATTTACTTGTTTATATATCGCATATAAATTAATGGAATAATCAATGTATCAACACTTGAAAAATACAGACATGTCTTCCATCTCTGGCCTCTTCATTCCTTTGGCAGCCGGCCTCTTCAGCGGACTGCTTACGCTGGCGGCCGAACTCGTCTACGCGAGTCGTTCTCACCGTACAAAACAACTTCATTCCTTTTCTGCCGCTTGACAATCATGAGGACCCTTTTTACATTCTTGCAATACGTGATCACTGTGTTAAGCCAGTGAAACAAGCCATCCAATGTAACCTTTTCCTAGTGGAAGATGCTTCAAACAAAGAATAAACAGGGAACAAAACAAAACAATCCCCCAAGACTCACTTCCACTCGATTCCTTGACTGCTGCTGCTGCTGTTGTCGTCCCTGACGTTGTCCTTGCTGCCACCAACGATTTCCTCTTGCCGCTGCTAACGCGGACACTGGTCCTCCCGACCACCCGAGCGTCGGCTCCGGCCGCTACACTAACTAGCCAACCGGCTCTCTCCCACTTACAATTAACCGGATCAAAAGGGTGAGAGGGGAGAAATTGCTAACTGCTTTACTCCACAAAGGCGGCTGCGAGTCGTTGTTGCCGATCGACCGCAGGAGTCGTTGTTGCCGATTTGGAAACGGTGGTTTCACAGAAATGCGCGACGGATCTACTGAGCACCGCACACAACCATTAGCTGCCGTCAGCGTTAGAGCGTGGATACTCTCGTATGCCTCCTCACTTGAATCGGGATCGACATCAGGGATAAGCCTCAGATTTGACCGATACAATTCGTGATCAAACACTCGTTGCACCTGACCCTTCACTGGCCTTTCCCTTCTGATAGACTTTACCCGAATTGTCAAGCGGAGGAGACGATGGTCAGAATTGAAATCAAAGCAGCTGACAACCCCACAGTCGGTCACTGGTAAGGAAGCTCGAGAGGCCGCAAAGTCGATTTGATTGTGTGTTTGTGCGTTTGGAGACCGCCAGGTCCACAAACGTTCCCTGCGCCTCCGAAAGAAGGTATTCCAAATCCGGAGACGCAGACGGGTGCAAAATTCCACAAAAAGGCGACCTCTCTCATTTCCTGGACCTTTTGTAAAGGCGCCAACTACTGACTCATTCACACCGTCTCGAGCTACGCGTCCATTCAGATCCCCAATTAGAACAGGAGAGAAACCACGAGGAGCCTCACGTAATGCACGATCCGCAAGGTCCAGGCAGTCCTCATAGTTATTGATTTTCCTATGGCGGTCGTATCAAAACTGACAGATCCGCATTTTCCAACTTTTCGTGTTTGTTTTGCAGATTTCCCGTGGTAAAAACCCGCAAAAGGGTTTGCACGCGCGCGGCTTCGAACCCATGACATTAGACGTGCACAACCAAAATAACATTAAAAAAATAAATCATTTCTGGAAAATGTCAAAACCAATCTTAATGATTGACCTATCAACCGATAGCTATTTTTGCGCTCTATCGAAATAAATATAACCGCCAAAAAGCGTAAATTGACTGCAAGGCCAAATGAATGGCCAAAATATTCGAACCCAAAAAAGTATGATCTACTTTTTTGGGTTCGAATATTTTGGCCATTTATTTGGAATTGCCGTCAATTTACACTTTTTGGCGGTTATATTTATTTCGATAGAGCGCAGAAATAACTATCGGTTGATAGGTCAACATTTAAGATTGGTTTTAGCATTTTCCAGAAATGAATTTTTTAATGTAATTTTGGCCCATTATTTGTGCACGTCGAATGTCATATGTCGCAGGTTCGAAGCCGCGTGCAAACCCTTTTGCGGGTTTTTACCACGGTAAATCTGCAAAACAAACATCGGTTCTGATCTTAGTGTGCTTCGTGGAGCAAAATGATGTATTGGATGAGTAAGAAACATTAAGATTGCACGAAAAGTTGGAAAATGCGGATCTGTCAGTTTTGAAGCGACCGCCATAGGAAAATCGATACTGTCATTGGTAGGGACTCCCAATCCAGATGTGATGGATGTATGTTGCAGAGAATTTTGTCGCGTACTGAATAGTACGATCCACATTCTGTTCTCGCTGAAAACATTGAAAATACAGCGCTTCGAATAGTTTTAGGTCATTTTCTAATAATGGCTGAAAAATCGAAAAATGCGTATTTTTTCATGGAATATGATATCTTTATGAAATTTTGACAGAGAATTTTAATGAAATAAAACGTGCTGAATCTAATGAAATGGTTCATTTCATGTTAGAACCAGAATTTAACTTCTTTTTCACGCATTCCTTGAATCCTACATATCCAAGGTACGCCTATTTGAGCCTAATATTTACCCCCTTCGGGACCTCTACGCGAAACGAAAAGAATATATGTTATACAGTTTTTAATGCTCTATATTTTGAGATATAACACCCACACACAAATGAGTATAAGGTACTTAACCGTCAAATTCAAATATTAAAAGTAATTTTTCGATGTGAAAATGAAATAGTTGACTGAAACACATCATTGCTGTTTTGTTTAGAATCCAACGGTGATGCCAATAAAAAAAGGAAAATTGAAAAATATTGATGACAAAGAAAGTTATGTGTACTTAAACGTTTCCCTTACTTTTGCATGCCCAGGCAAGGAAAAATTTTTTATAGCAAATTTGACCTTCTAATTTTCTTTATAGTGCGCATAGGTATCCCTGATTAAATTTTGGATTGCCAAATCAAAAATTTCTACCCCGGGGCAGGCCCCCATGGAGGGCTGCGTGATCCTTACAGAGAGGCTCTCTTAAAGCTTATAACAAAATATTGTGAAGTTGAAAGTTCATAGGAAGGGGTTCAGCTTGTAGCAAATTTCACGCTCTTTCTTTTGGTGTCTGTTTGGACGTGCGAAAATGATTATGAAGTACTGATTTATAGTGGCGCGCCGGGATAATCGATTAGGAAACTTCAGCGCATCCTAAGTTTCCAAACCCAAATAGTTAATTTGAAAGCTCTTTTCACGCTCTATACAGCTTTATAGGTTTGGTTCTGGTAAAATGAGAAACACGTTGTCTGAGCTCCCTCAAACTTAAAAGAGTATAAAAGATGGAAAGTTGAACATTTTCAGGTTTTTCTTCTTCCATGGTTTAGAGCAATGTCTTGGCTATTATATTGCTAATTTTAATCTCAATATCTCAACAAAGTGCGTCGCAACGACCTCAGACGTGCATCCAACTCGCCTCCTAGTGCGGCGAGCCTAATAATTCAAGCCCTCATAACAAATGAACAAGGCATTTTCCGATGCTTAGACCACTTCCAATCGATTCCGCGTATCAGAAAGTACCTATAAGGAACTTTTGAACAGAATCCAAGCCGGTCGACTTTGGCTATGTCCGCGGCCTCTTTGATTCATTTTGATTCTCTCGCAAATCGCGTCATATGATGCGATTTCAACTTTCTGCGCTTAGGTGCAGGAAATTGCACCCATTAGTGTCAATGGAAGCGCATTGAAATATGATTAGAGAATTTGTTGTTGATATCGCAAAACATCTTTTATAATATTTTTCGACTGAACAACTCGGCATAAGTTACGAGTCAAGTTTAAAAGTCGCCGCAATCCAAATCACTCGGTTCGTAGCAGCCGACTTCGCCTCGTGTGGCGTTGAGAAAGAAGTCGCAGTATGCCGACACTCTCGTATATGCGGCTTCAACAGAGTAATTTAGTATGGAAATTAAACAATCTATTTCCTTGCGGAAGAATTTGCATAAGGGTATATTAAAAATACTTGAGATCTACAAGGTTACTGAATGCTGAATACCATTGGAATCTTGTGCATACATACATATACAGTTTGTACTTCGAAATGTAAGATGGTGTGATGCAATTACCGTATTTTCTCTATTAGTTCCCCCGGGGGTACTATTTTCCAATAGCCCTGCAAGAGGGGGCACTATTAGAGGGGGGGGGGGGTTCTATTAGAAGGAGGGTTACTATTTTTCAATGTGATTGACTAAAAGTTTGATAACAACATTTTATTCACAAAAACGAAGAATTATAGCTCTACTGCAATGGAATCATCACTGGAATATCCGTTTTACCGTAGATTTTGAATCAATTTGAAATCAGTTCGTTGGGAAGAGCATCCCATACCTCAAGCATATATATATTAGACAATAAGATAAAAGCCACTATTGGAGGAGGAGAGGGGGCCCTTTTAGAGGGAGGGGTACTATTTTTCAATACCCTTGCGAGAGGGGGGCTCTATTAGAGGGGGTAGGGGTTCTAATAGAGGAAGGGGCACTAATAGAGAAAATACGGTAGTTACTCAATTCTTGTGATTTTTTGAGACTTTGATTTTTGCGAGAAATACCCAACACTACAAATTCCATGCAGTTACATATGTACATACCTTATGGTTAAACATATGTATGTATGTAACTTTCTGCCACAAAAAAGGAAGGACGTACCGTTACCACCGCACGTGTCGATTATGGTACCATACGCAATGACGCCGTACTGGTAATACAAATCGTTGCTCGAGCGCACTATGAGTGGTCCGCCATCATCTCCCTTGAATGCGAGAGAGACCGATTAGACATCGAATAGGAAGAGACCAAGAGAAATACAGACATGGAGAGAGTAGAAATAGAAGAAAATGGTTTACGGGGCATGCGCCGATTCCATCGCCTTTCGCGCACAGAACTCTCTGCGGGTTGAAAACGTCGAAAAATTTGAAATCCTCCTCGCACTTCTCCTTCGGCACCATCTTTACTTTTGCAATTTGCAGATGACCATAATTGTCGTTCGCTCTAACGGGCACTCCAATGAAGTCATCGATTTTTAAATAATATATATAATCTATTCGCTAATTTTAGGTAACCTACAAAATAAATCCCCAACAGGCTATGTTCTGTTTTACTGTAGCCGACAGAAGAAACATACATAGAAGTGTGAGGTCTAACAATTTATAAAACTATATTACCTTTTATATAGTTTTGCTCAGTATTTGAAAGCAGTGAGTGTGTTCTATTTGAAAAATTTTGTCTTATATTTCGAGTCATGTTCGTTTTGCTAGTTAATTAAATAAAATACAGTGTGCAACGAACCCCTGCTCCCTCATCCGGCAATGAGACCAACAACATCCTTATTCTTGCATCCGAAAAGTTGACTATCATTAGAAGCCAAGTAAATCACTCTGACATGCTCATTCAGGACAACGTGACCGTCAATCTACAAAGTTGGTACTATTATGGTTTCTATCTGATCGCAAAAGGGACGTCAAAAAGAACATACCGTATTTTCTCCATTAGTGCACTTGGGGACACTGTTTTTCAATCCCCTTATGAGAGGGGGGCACTATTAGAAGGGGGGTTCTATTAGAGGGAGGGGTACAATTGTTCAATGTGATTGGCTAAAAGTTTGTAAACAACAATTTATTCCTAACAAAAGAGATTTGTAGCTCTTCTTGAATTGAATCATCACCGGTAGATCCATTTTACTGTAAATTTTGAATGAATTTGTAATTAATTCATTGGGAAGTGCCTCTAGAATCCATTCGAGGTACATCTCGAGCCGAGGTATTAAACTAATAGGGGTGGCACTATTGGAGGGGGGGGGGGGGGTTCTATTAGAGGGAGGGGCACTAATAGAGAAAATACGGTATGTATGTATGATCAAAATTAAACAAATAATGAACTCTTCATTACTACCTCCACTATAGCGATATCGTTGGACAATGTCGTACGGTTGTATTTGGGATGCAAGTGAACGCTATGTATTCCATAGTTCTGGGCGAGTTCCCTTTCTTTCTTCTAGAAAAAAGTAATCTTACCATTAGTTAAGTCTAGGAATCGTATTTACAACTTAGATCTTTGTAGCGTTAACAAAATAAGCCATAACACCTTCATTATTCGTTCGGCGGCTAACGTTCGGTTCAACCTAAATCCAGCAGCTCTTTGAAGCGGCACCTCGCGCTGATGCTTTGGCAGCTTCCTGCGCATTGGGAAAAGGAAGATGTAAATTCCGTTGAACAAAATGAGCGTTCTCTTATAGGAACTGCTACGTGCTGATTTAAGTCTTATCATTTTAAGTAAGAATTTTAGCCTCGGCTTAAATCTAATCTCATAAATTCTATCTAAAAAAAAATTCAAACTCACTCAGCTCCCATGTATTCTCCGAAATAGATTCGTCTGAAATGTGGGGCGTTATTTTCGACGCAATGCGCAGCTGTCAGTGCATACGACGGCGCGACCAAGGTCGCGCCACAGAATGTTCTGTCGTCGCGTGCTTAAAAGAGAACAATTATGTGAGATTCCAAATTGCCACAGCCTGGCCATCTCATTCCTGCGCGCTATTTTCGGCACTGTAAGCGATCATTGTAATCCTTTAATGAGAAAATGCGGCAATTCATCGGGCATCGATGCTGTCATTTTCTCTCATAATTTTTCTTAATTATGCAGAACAAAAAAAATTCTGCTAACTTCTTGGGCGCAGCATAAGTTGGTTCACCCAATCCGTACACGAATTCGTTAACACAACGGATTCTTCCTTTTATGTGCCATTCGAGCAAACATGATGATTGTTCACAATTGCTTATGGTCTAAATTGTTCGGGTCGACCGATATGATGTAAGCAGCATACGGTAGCGCATGACGCGGCTCAAGATTTATCCCGCCTCTAATGCGCTTCGCTTCGTCTTCTAGAAATAATTTACACAACTTTTTTATGTGGATAAGTTCAACTTAAGACATATATCCAGAAAATTTGAGCAAGGGCTACATTTTTTCCGTTCTATTTCCGAATTGACAAAATGTATCAAGAAAATATTACTTGTATACTTGGCTAAAAACAATTATTAATTGTTACCGGCATAGCTGAAGTGAATGAATTGAGGGAGAAGAAGAAGGAGAAGACAAGAACATGCAGGCGGCATCTCCTGCGACTGTTCTTCTCAGATGTATGCGGCAATCAGTATATATGTTTGTGAAAACAAGCTCACTTTGATGAAATGGATCGTTCACTGTTTAAAAGGAAAATTCCACTGCCTTTCCCATGCGAATCAGCAACAGATGATTTGCCTAATCTTCTTATTCTTCCTCTTCTTCTTCTTCTGCCCAACTGCTTTATAATGGTGGAGTGGAAATGGCCCTTCTTTGCCTTTCAACTTGAGACGCTGTTTTCTAACAAACAGAATCACCGTTGAAATAATATGATTCGTCTGAATATTTCGATTCCATA
The DNA here is from genome assembly GCA_945643635.1 of Allodiplogaster sudhausi. Lineage (NCBI taxonomy): Eukaryota > Metazoa > Nematoda > Chromadorea > Rhabditida > Diplogasteridae > Allodiplogaster > Allodiplogaster sudhausi. The sequence continues at coordinate 5,114,405 of CALZFC010000001.1, read as the reverse complement.
TGAAATATACTTTTTGGTCGTTAAAATATTTTTGCTTGGCACCGAAGATAACATATTCACTTGACGCGAAAATGCGCAGTAAACACTTTCCGGGACATAGACTTGCTGAGATTTCCGAACTGTGTGATACAATGACGACGCCCCAAGGCTGGACTCCTTGTTGTGTATTCATGGCCAGAGGAGCGAATAAAACGATCAACTTGGCCGAGTCCTTTGAGAACGACAACATATTATCATTTCACAGTCATTTATATTTATTTATTTATTTATGTACATACATACCGTATTTTCTCTATTAGTACCCCCGGGGGTTCTATTTTTCAATACCCTTGCGGGAGGGGGGCACTATTAGAAGGAGGGGTTCTATTAGAGGGAGGGGTACTATTTTTCAATGTGAGTCACTCAATGTTTAATAGCAACATTTTATTCCCAAAAAAAGAAGAATCGTAGCCCGAATTCAATTGAATCATCACTGGAATATACGTTTTACAACAGATTTATCATGAATTTGGCATTAGTTCATTGGTAAGAGCTCCCCATGCCTCCAGGAGGACAATTGGGGGGGGGGGTACTATTGGAGGGGGGGGTTCTACTAGAGGGAGGGGTTCTATTTTTCAAAGGCATTTTCAGAAGGGGGGTACTATTAGAGGGGGGGTTCTAATAAAGGGGGGGTACTAATAGAGAAAATACGGTACATTAAAAGTGAATATGACGCGATTTGCGAGAGAATCAAAAAGGCCGTGGACATAGCCAAAATCGACCAGCTTATATTTTGTTCAAAAGTTCGTTATTGGTACTTTCTGATACGAGGAATCGATTGGAACTGGTATGGGAGTTGTAAAATGCCTTGTTCCTTTGCTATGAGGGCTTGAATTATTAGGCTCGCCGCGCTAGGAGGCGAGTTGGATGTACCTCTAAGTTCATTGCGACGCACTTTGTTGAGATATAGAAATGAAAATTTGCACTATAATAGCCAAGATATTACTCTAAACAACGAATAAAGAAAAATCCGAAAATGTTCAACTTTGATTGTTTTACAGAATGAAAAGTTTGAGGGAGCTCAGACAACGTGTTTCTCATTTTACCATAAACAAACCTATACAGCTGTATAGAGCGTGAAAAGAGCTTTCAAATGCACTATTGGGTTTTGGAAACTTAGGATGCGCTGAAGTTTCCTAGTCGATTATCACCTTGCGGCAGTACAAATCAGCATCAGCGGGTCCGCGCCATAGAAATCATTTTCGTATGTCGAAACATACACCACAAGAAAAAGCGTTAAATTTGCTTCAATTTGAACTACTTTCAATAAAATTCCGAATCTACGATGGTTTGTTAAAGATCAAAATATTATAGCATATGCTATAAATAATTCTTCCGGGATAGGTGCTTAAAAAAATAATTGGAATATTCTAATTCGAATAAACTAAGAAAATGGATTATTGGGCGCAATGTAACTAGCACTACCGGCCCTACTTTTAAGAGAGCCTCTCTGTATGCCTCCAGTAGGGCCTGCCCCAGATCCAGATGTTGGAATACGAGTATGAAAACATAGTCAAGCATGGCACAGGGCCCCAGTAGCAAGATTAAATGGTTAATAATTTAAAAAAAAAAAATTATTCTGTGAACAGTTGAAAGTATGGGTATTATTTTAATTGATGTATCTCGCTTCGAACTCAATATTTTTCAATTTTCTTTTTTTATTGGCATCACCGTTGGATTCTAAACAAAACAGCAATGATGTGTTTCAGTCAACTATTTCATTTTCACATCGAAAAATTACTTTTAATATTTGAATTTGACGGTTAAGTACCTTATACTCATTTGTGTGTGGGTGTTATATCTCAAAATATAGAGCATTAAAAACTGTATAACATATATTCTTTTCGTTTCGCGTAGAGGTCCCGAAGGGGGTAAATATTAGGCTCAAATAGGCGTACCTTGGATATGTAGGATTCAAGGAATGCGTGAAAAAGAAGTTAAATTCTGGTTCTAACATGAAATGAACCATTTCATTAGATTCAGCACGTTTTATTTCATTAAACCTCTCTGTCAAAATTTCATAAAGATATCATATTCCACGAAAAAATACGCATTTTTCGATTTTTCAGCCATTATTAGAAAATGACCTAAAACTATTCGAAGCGCTGTATTTTCAATGTTTTCAGCGAGAACAGAATGTGGATCGAACTATTCAGTAAAAAAAAATTCTCTACAACATACATACATCCATTACATCTGGATATGGCGTCCCTACCAATGACAGTATTGATTTTCCTATGGCGGTCGTATCAAAACTGACAGATCCGCATTTTCCAACTTTTCGTGTTTGTTTTGCAGATTTCCCGTGGTAAAAACCCGCAAAAGGGTTTGCACGCGCGCGGCTTCGAACCCATGACATTAGACGTGCACAACCAAAATAACATTAAAAAAATAAATCATTTCTGGAAAATGTCAAAACCAATCTTAATGATTGACCTATCAACCGATAGCTATTTTTGCGCTCTATCGAAATAAATATAACCGCCAAAAAGCGTAAATTGACTGCAAGGCCAAATGAATGGCCAAAATATTCGAACCCAAAAAAGTATGATCTACTTTTTTGGGTTCGAATATTTTGGCCATTTATTTGGAATTGCCGTCAATTTACACTTTTTGGCGGTTATATTTATTTCGATAGAGCGCAGAAATAACTATCGGTTGATAGGTCAACATTTAAGATTGGTTTTAGCATTTTCCAGAAATGAATTTTTTAATGTAATTTTGGCCCATTATTTGTGCACGTCGAATGTCATATGTCGCAGGTTCGAAGCCGCGTGCAAACCCTTTTGCGGGTTTTTACCACGGTAAATCTGCAAAACAAACATCGGTTCTGATCTTAGTGTGCTTCGTGGAGCAAAATGATGTATTGGATGAGTAAGAAACATTAAGATTGCACGAAAAGTTGGAAAATGCGGATCTGTCAGTTTTGAAGCGACCGCCATAGGAAAATCGATACTGTCATTGGTAGGGACTCCCAATCCAGATGTAATGGATGTATGTTGCAGAGAATTTTGTCGCGTACTGAATAGTACGATCCACATTCTGTTCTCGCTGAAAACATTGAAAATACAATTCGAATAGTTTTAGGTCATTTTCTGACAATGGCTGAAAAATCGAAAAATGCGTTTTTTTTCATGGAATATGATATCTTTATGAAATTTTGACAGAGAGGTTTTATGAAATAGAACGTGCTGAATCTAATAAAATGGTTCATTTCATGTTAGAACCAGAATTTAACTTCTTTTTCACGCATTCCTTGAATCCTACATATCCAAGGTACGCCTATTTGAGCCTAATATTTACCCCCTTCGGGACCTCTACGCGAAAATCGACATTGAAAATCGATACTGTCATTGGTAGGGACTCCCAATCCAGATGTGATGGATGTATGTTGCAGAGAATTTTGTCGCGTACTGAATAGTACGATCCACATTCTGTTCTCGCTGAAAACATTGAAAATACAGCGCTTCAAATAGTTTTAGGTCATTTTCTAATAATGGCTGAAAAATCGAAAAATGCGTATTTTTTCATGGAATATGATATCTTTATGAAATTTTGACAGAGAGGTTTAATGAAATAAAACGTGCTGAATCTAATTAAATGGTTCATTTCATGTTAGAACCAGAATTTAACTTCTTTTTCACGCATTCCTTGAATCCTACATATCCAAGGTACGCCTATTTGAGCCTAATATTTACCCCCTTCGGGACCTCTACGCGAAACGAAAAGAATATATGTTATACAGTTTTTAATGCTCTATATTTTGAGATATAACACCCACACACAAATGAGTATAAGGTACTTAACCGTCAAATTCAAATATTAAAAGTAATTTTTCGATGTGAAAATGAAATAGTTGACTGAAACACATCATTGCTGTTTTGTTTAGAATCCAACGGTGATGCCAATAAAAAAAAGAAAATTGAAAAATATTGATGACAAAGAAAGTTATGTGTACTTAAACGTTTCCCTTACTTTTGCATGCCCAGGCAAGGAAAAATTTTTTATAGCAAATTTGACCTTCTAATTTTCTTTATAGTGCGCATAGGTATCCCTGATTAAATTTTGGATTGCCAAATCAAAAATTTCTACCCCGGGGCAGGCCCCCATGGAGGGCTGCGTGATCCTTACAGAGAGGCTCTCTTAAAGCTTATAACAAAATATTGTGAAGTTGAAAGTTCATAGGAAGGGGTTCAGCTTGTAGAAAATTTCACGCTCTTTCTTTTGGTGTCTGTTTGGACGTGCGAAAATGATTATGAAGTACTGATTTATAGTGGCGCGCCGGGATAATCGATTAGGAAACTTCAGCGCATCCTAAGTTTCCAAACCCAAATAGTTAATTTGAAAGCTCTTTTCACGCTCTATACAGCTTTATAGGTTTGGTTCTGGTAAAATGAGAAACACGTTGTCTGAGCTCCCTCAAACTTAAAAGAGTATAAAAGATGGAAAGTTGAACATTTTCAGGTTTTTCTTCTTCCATGGTTTAGAGCAATGTCTTGGCTATTATATTGCTAATTTTAATCTCAATATCTCAACAAAGTGCGTCGCAACGACCTCAGACGTGCATCCAACTCGCCTCCTAGTGCGGCGAGCCTAATAATTCAAGCCCTCATAACAAATGAACAAGGCATTTTCCGATCCTTAGACCACTTCCAATCGATTCCGCGTATCAGAAAGTACCTATAAGGAACTTTTGAACAGAATCCAAGCCGGTCGACTTTGGCTATGTCCGCGGCCTCTTTGATTCATTTTGATTCTCTCGCAAATCGCGTCATATGATGCGATTTCAACTTTCTGCGCTTAGGTGCAGGAAATTGCACCCATTAGTGTCAATGGAAGCGCATTGAAATATGATTAGAGAATTTGTTGTTGATATCGCAAAACATCTTTTATTATATTTTTCTACTGAACAACTTGGCATTGGTTACGAGTCAAGTTTAAAATTCGTCGCAATCCAAGTCTTGCGGTTTGTAGCAGCCGACTTCGCCGTGCGTCGCTTTGAGGAAGAAGTCGCAGTACGCCGACACTCTCGTATATGCGGCTTCAACAGAGTAATATAGTATGGAAATTAAACAATCTATTTCCTTGCGGAAAAATTTGCATAAGGGTATATTAAAAATACTTGAGATCCACGAGGTTACTTAATGTTGAATGCCATTGGAATCTTGTACATATGTACATACATACATGTACTGTTTGTAGTTTGAATTGTAAGATGGTGTGATGCAATTAGCTACTCAATTTTCGTAATTTTTGAGACTTCGATTTTTGCAAGAAATACCCAACACTACAAATTCCACGCAGTTACATACATACATCCTTATGGTTAAACATATGTACATACAGTACCGCCCAACATTTCTGGTACATATATTAATTATATTAACTATATTAATATAAATAATTTATTCTGGCCCTTGGTTCTACCCTTCTTCTGTTCGACATTTAATAACGACGAATCAATGCAGGAACATAATAGCACAATGCAAGTAGTAATTTATGGCAGCAACATGTCAGTGGTAGAATGGATGTGAAAGAATGAAGAAGTGATAGATTAGAAAGATTAGCCAGGGGCGTGGCCTTGGGCGAGGCTATTCCCCGCCCATGGTTCGCCAGAACACTCCCGCCTAAGGCGAGTTGACTGGAAGTTCACCAGAATTGGGTTGCAAACAAAAATACAATTTAAACGGGAAGATTAAACGAAGTGCCGACCACTTCTCTCTGTTTCATTCCTTCGTTTCGATTGGAATTCAAAACCAGGATGCGAGAATGAAGTGGTCGCAGAGAAGGAGAGAAGAGGATGGCTTATGCTCTTCTTTTTCTCTTGCCGAGCACGGGTAGAGATGGTAGATGAAGATATGGGATGATATTCGGTGGCTGATTCAGATTCAGTCGGATTTTCTCTCAGCATCCTGTTCTCTCTCGTCGTGCAATCTCTCTCACTGTAGAAGTTATCATATGGCGAGCGCGATCGGCTACGCGAAGGAGAAAGAGAAGAAGTGCGTGAAGAGGAAAAGAGAGAACGCGTGTACTTGCGCCCAAAGTTCTTTGGGCAAATTGACTGATGATGAACGCGGCAACAGTTATGACAAATTTCTTTGTCACAGGTGTCAGCACTGTGATTTGTGCCTAGGCAGTTCCAACAGGCACCTTCTTTGGCAATTAATTTTCGGCGCTGATACAGATTCTGAACCATTCGGCATTTCTCTGAGGAATGATTTCTTTTGCAGAAGAAGCATAACGGCTCTTCTTTTGAAGTGGAAATGTTAGAATTGGATGATGATGAATTTTTCATAAAAAAAATTTTTGGCAGAAAATCCTTATACTTCGAGAAGGGATTATCTATTTCAAGAATGGCCTTTTCTTGTAATTCTTGTAGGCAAATGTCCTATTCTATTGGGTCACCTTTAGAAAAAGCTCTGAACAACCACTTAGATACGTCATCCATCACTCCTCGTATAGAAGAAAGTCAGACCAAACAGAGAAGGTGGAAGATGGTTGTGAAGTTCTTACATGCAGTACAGCGCCGCTCCGTGTAGTGACGTTGACGAAGGAAGAATTGGAAGAGGGGGGGGGGGGTCCGCGGAACTCCGTGTAGTGGCGCTGACGTTCTGCTCGACTCTACGGCGGGGATTGTTGTCGGACTGTCCCGTTCTGCGAAGGGGATAGTTGGCGTACTGTTGGAAGAGGGGGGGGGGGGGGTCCGCGGAACTCCGTATAGTAGCGCTGACGTGAAGAAGGAAAGGAATGGAAATTGCTGGTCACTCCGTGTAGTGTTCAGCAGCAGGGGTTAAAGGGACTGCCTGGCTCCTTGTAGCAGGGCAGTTGCAAAGGAACAGAAGGAAGGGCTCCCAGACGCACCTATATTCTGGCTCTTGGTTCTACCCTTCTTCTGTTCGGCATTTAATAACGACGAATCAATGCAGGAACATAATAGCACAATGCAAGTAGTAATTTATGGCAACAACATGTCATTGGTAGAATGGATGTGAAAGAATGAAGAAGTGATAGAATAGAAAGATTAGCCAAGTGCGTGGCCTTGGGCGAAGCTATTCCCCGCCCATGGTTCGCCAGAACATAATTTCAATTAATTTTTCAGCGCTCATGGCGCATTTCGACGTAGTTTTCTGTACAAACTAGACTAATTCGATGCTGATAAATACGTTGGAATCATTAGTTTCTCAAAAAAAGTAGACAATGACGAGAAAATTCATGTTTTAGTCCGAAATTATTTGAAATATGCAGCGTCTCAAGATTTTTCCCGGCTCGAATGCGTTTGATCGACTTCGCTTCGTATTCTAGATATAATTTACCCAACTTTTTTATGTGGATAAGTTAAACTTAAGACTTTTGTATGTCCAGATAATTTGAGCAAGAACGACATTTTTTCCGTTCTATTTCCGAATTGACAAAATGTATCAAGAAAACAATATTTGTATACATGATTAAAAAAAATAACCGGCATAGCTAAAGTGTAGAAATTGAGGGAGAAGAAGAAGTAGAAGACAAGAACTTGCAGTCGGCATCTCGTACGACTGTTCTTCTCAGATGTATGCAAATATCAGTATTTATGCTTGTAAAAACCAGCTCATCTTGATGAAAAGGATCGTTCGATGTTTACAACGAAAACTTCACTGCCTTTCCCATGCGAATCAGTAACAGATGAAGATTTACCTCTTCTTCTTCTTCTTTCCTTTTTTCAATGGTCCTTCTTTGCCTTTCAACTTGAGATGTATTCTAACAAACTGAATCGCTGTTGGAACAATTCTGATTCATCTGAATATTGTTATCCTTATGATCTATACTTTTTGATCGTAAAGACATTGTTGCTTTGGCGCCGATAAAATTCACTTTGCGCGAAAATGTGCAGTCAATACTTTGCATACCATAAGGTTGCTGCAATTTCTGAAGTGTCTGATTCACTCACACTTCCGTGAGGTATGAGTCCTTGGTAACATTCAGAGCGAATATGTTTGACGATGAGCTTGGCCGAGTCCTTCGACAACGACGACAAGTTATCGTTTAATGCACAGTCATTTCTATTCATTTATTTATTTACATATTTACATCATAAATGAATATGATGCTATTGCCACTTCCAGCGCTCTGATGCAGGAAATTGCATACACGAGGGTCAATTTATAGATAAACTGCGCTTTAGGTTCATACGATTAGAGAATTTGTTGTTGAGATCGCTAAACATCTTTTATTGTATTTCTCGACTGAGCAACATGGAATTGGTTACGATTGAAGTTTAGAATTCATTGCAATCCAAGTCTTGCGGTTCGTCACAGCCGACTTCGCCGTGCGTAGCGTCGAGGAAGAAGTCGCAGTACGCCGACACTCTCGTGTACGCGGCTTCAACAGGAAATGTAGCAAAGAAATGAAATAATCTATTTTCATTTTCTTTTCTAAAATCGTCTAAGAGAGCGAGCTGCAGTTCATCACTCAATTTTCGGTTGCTTTCCCTATGATTTTTGCAAGAAACACCGAAAACTACAAATTGCACGCTGTTGCATAAATATATGTAACTTTCTATTGCGTGCTTGCCACAAAAAAAGAAGGACGTACCGTTACCACCGCACGCATTGATTACGGCACCAAACGATACGACGCCGTACTGGTAATACAAATCGTTGCGAGAACGCACTACGAGTGGGCCACCATCATCACCCTTGAATGTGAGAGAGACAAATTAGAGATAGAATAAGAAGAGAGCAAGAGAAAGATTGAGATGGAGAGAGATACACAAACAGTAGAAATAGAGTAGAAGAAAAATTGTTTACGGGACATGCGCCGGCTTCTTCGCTTTGTGCGCACAGAACTCTCTGAGGGTTGAAAACGTCGAAAAATTTGAAATCCTCCTCGCACTTCTCCTTCGACACCATCTTTACTTTCGCAATTTGCAGGTGACCATAAGTGTCGTTCGGTTTGCCGAGCTCTCCAATTGCCATAAATAACCAATTAAATCATCACTTTTTAAAATATAATTTATTCGCTAATCTAAGAATAAAGTTATTCTGATAGTTACATATCAAATAAATTTTTAAAAGGCTGTGTTCTCTTTTACTGTAGAAGAAATCATGTTCATACACTGAGTCGTGAGCTCTGACTATTTATCCACTATGTTACCTTTTTTATAGCTTTGCTCAGTAATCGAAAGCAGTGAGAGTGTTTTATTTGAAATTTCTTTGTCTTATACTCAGAGTTATGTTCATTTTGTATGTTAATTCAATGAAATACAGTGTGAAAAATACGCACCCCTGCTCCCCCACCCTGCGATGAGAGCAGTTACATCCTTATTGTTGCATCCGAAGAGAAGACTATCGCTAGAAGCCAGGTGAATCACTCTAACATGATCATTGAGGACTACGTGACTATCAATCTGCAAACTTGGTATTATGGCTTCCATCTGACTGAGAAATTGACGAATTCTATTCAAAATCAAACAATCAATGAAGTCTTCATTACTACCTCCACTATAGCAATATCATTGGATAATGTCGAACGGTTGTATTTGGGATGCAGGTGAACTCTATGTATTCCATAGCTCTGGGCGAGTTCCCTTTCTTTCTTCTGCGTGTAGAAAAAAAAAGTTATTTAAAGCACAGGATCGTTTTAAAGCTCAGATCTAACTAGGTAAAAAAGACAAAACCCTTCCATTACATATGCTGCGACTGCCGTTCTGTTCCAGTTAAGTCTGGCTCTTTTAACGGCCGCCTCGCGCTGATGCTTTGGTTGCTTCCTGCGCATTTGGAAAGGAAAAAATAAATTTGGTGGAACAAAGGGAGCGTTTTCTTATGGGAACTTCTACGTGCTGATTTCGGATAAAATCATTTTTAGTGAGAACTTAAGGCTCGTGTGCCATCTATCTGATCTCCATGACGAGCATAAATTCTGTTAAATAAAAAAAAATTAAACTCACTCAACTCCCATGTATTCTCCGAGATAGATTCGCCTGAAAAGTGCGTTATCCTCGACGCAATGCGCAGCTGTCAATGCATACGAGGGCGCTACCAAAGACGCGCCACAGAATGTCCTGTCGTCGTTTGCTTAAAGGAGGACAATTAGTATGTGAGATTTCAAAGTGCCATCGCCATGCGCTCTCTCATTCCCGAAGCTTTGTTATGCGATCTGCGAAATAGCATGCAAAAACTATGAGCAGAGCAGACACCGCAATTCGAATGTATGTATACATTAATTATACATATTTAGGATGATGGTCCTCCTTTAATGGAAATGCGGCAATCCAAAGGGCATCGATCCTGTCATATTTTCTCGTATTTTCTCACAATTATGCAGAGACAATAAATAAATCTGTTAACTTCTTGGGCGCTGCATAAGTTGGCTCACGCAATCCGTTAGCGCAACGGATTGTTTCTTTTATGCGCCATACAAGAATCAGAGCAATAATTCACTTTTGCTTACGGTCTGAATCGGTCGGTCCGATCGAAACGATGTAAGCAGCCCACGGTAGCGAATGCGGCGGCTCAAGATTTTTCCCGCCTCTAATGCGTTTGATCGACTTCGCATCGCCTTAAAGGAAGTATTCTAGGAATAATTAACGCAACTTTTTTATGTGGATAAGTTCAACTTAAGACATATGTATGTAGTACAAAGTATGTACATATATGTATGTATATACATATCAGGAAAATTTGAGCACGTGCGACATTATTCGAATGTGTATAGTTTACTAAAAACAATTATTTATCGTTACCGGCATAGCTGAAGTGAAGGAATTGAGGGAGAAGAAGAAGTAGAAGACAAGAACTTGCAGTTTGCATGTCGTGCGAGCGTTCTTCTCAGATCTATGCAACTATCAGTATTTATGTTTGTGAAAACCAGCTCACCTTGATGAAAAGGATCGTTCGTTGTTTACAACGAAAACCTCATCGCCTTTTCCACGCGAATCAGCAACAGATGATAATTTGGTTCTTCTTCTTCCTCTTCTTCTTCTTCCCAGCTGCTTCATAAGGGTGTGAGTGGAAATGTCTTCTTCTTTGCCTTTCAACTTGAGATATATTCTAACAAACAGAATCACTATTGTAATAATATGATTTACCTGAATATTGAGATTCCATATGATCTATGCTGTTTGGTCGTTAAAATATTTTCGCTTTCGCGACGAAGCTAACATATTCTCCTTTCTCGAAAATGCGTAGTACAGACTTCGGACCGACCGATTCAGACCGTAAGCAAAAGTGAATTATTGCTCTGATTCTTGTATGGCGCATAAAAGAAACAATCCGTTGCGCTAACGGATTGCGTGAGCCAACTTATGCAGCGCCCAAGAAGTTAACAGATTTATTTATTGTCTCTGCATAATTGTGAGAAAATACGAGAAAATATGACAGCATCGATGCCCTTTGGATTGCCGCATTTCCATTAAAGGAGGACCATCATCCTAAATATCTATAATTAATGTATACATACATTCGAATTGCGGTGTCTGCTCTGCTCATAGTTTTTGCATGCTATTTCGCAGATCGCATAACAAAGCTTCGGGAATGAGAGAGCGCATGGCGATGGCACTTTGAAATCTCACATACTAATTGTCCTCCTTTAAGCAAACGACGACAGGACATTCTGTGGCGCGTCTTTGGTAGCGCCCTCGTATGCATTGACAGCTGCGCATTGCGTCGATGATAACGCACTTTTCAGGCGAATCTATCTCGGAGAATACATGGGAGTTGAGTGAGTTTAATTTTTTTTTATTTAACAGAATTTATGCTCGTCATGGAGATCAGATAGATGGCACACGAGCCTTAAGTTCTCACTAAAAATGATTTTATCCGAAATCAGCACGTAGAAGTTCCCATAAGAAAACGCTCCCTTTGTTCCACCAAATTTATTTTTTCCTTTCCAAATGCGCAGGAAGCAACCAAAGCATCAGCGCGAGGCGGCCGTTAAAAGAGCCAGACTTAACTGGAACAGAACGGCAGTCGCAGCATATGTAATGGAAGGGTTTTGTCTTTTTTACCTAGTTAGATCTGAGCTTTAAAACGATCCTGTGCTTTAAATAACTTTTTTTTTCTACACGCAGAAGAAAGAAAGGGAACTCGCCCAGAGCTATGGAATACATAGAGTTCACCTGCATCCCAAATACAACCGTTCGACATTATCCAATGATATTGCTATAGTGGAGGTAGTAATGAAGACTTCATTGATTGTTTGATTTTGAATAGAATTCGTCAATTTCTCAGTCAGATGGAAGCCATAATACCAAGTTTGCAGATTGATAGTCACGTAGTCCTCAATGATCATGTTAGAGTGATTCACCTGGCTTCTAGCGATAGTCTTCTCTTCGGATGCAACAATAAGGATGTAACTGCTCTCATCGCAGGGTGGGGGAGCAGGGGTGCGTATTTTTCACACTGTATTTCATTGAATTAACATACAAAATGAACATAACTCTGAGTATAAGACAAAGAAATTTCAAATAAAACACTCTCACTGCTTTCGATTACTGAGCAAAGCTATAAAAAAGGTAACATAGTGGATAAATAGTCAGAGCTCACGACTCAGTGTATGAACATGATTTCTTCTACAGTAAAAGAGAACACAGCCTTTTAAAATTTATTTGATATGTAACTATCAGAATAACTTTATTCTTAGATTAGCGAATAAATTATATTTTAAAAAGTGATGATTTAATTGGTTATTTATGGCAATTGGAGAGCTCGGCAAACCGAACGACACTTATGGTCACCTGCAAATTGCGAAAGTAAAGATGGTGTCGAAGGAGAAGTGCGAGGAGGATTTCAAATTTTTCGACGTTTTCAACCCTCAGAGAGTTCTGTGCGCACAAAGCGAAGAAGCCGGCGCATGTCCCGTAAACAATTTTTCTTCTACTCTATTTCTACTGTTTGTGTATCTCTCTCCATCTCAATCTTTCTCTTGCTCTCTTCTTATTCTATCTCTAATTTGTCTCTCTCACATTCAAGGGTGATGATGGTGGCCCACTCGTAGTGCGTTCTCGCAACGATTTGTATTACCAGTACGGCGTCGTATCGTTTGGTGCCGTAATCAATGCGTGCGGTGGTAACGGTACGTCCTTCTTTTTTTGTGGCAAGCACGCAATAGAAAGTTACATATATTTATGCAACAGCGTGCAATTTGTAGTTTTCGGTGTTTCTTGCAAAAATCATAGGGAAAGCAACCGAAAATTGAGTGATGAACTGCAGCTCGCTCTCTTAGACGATTTTAGAAAAGAAAATGAAAATAGATTATTTCATTTCTTTGCTACATTTCCTGTTGAAGCCGCGTACACGAGAGTGTCGGCGTACTGCGACTTCTTCCTCGACGCTACGCACGGCGAAGTCGGCTGTGACGAACCGCAAGACTTGGATTGCAATGAATTCTAAACTTCAATCGTAACCAATTCCATGTTGCTCAGTCGAGAAATACAATAAAAGATGTTTAGCGATCTCAACAACAAATTCTCTAATCGTATGAACCTAAAGCGCAGTTTATCTATAAATTGACCCTCGTGTATGCAATTTCCTGCATCAGAGCGCTGGAAGTGGCAATAGCATCATATTCATTTATGATGTAAATATGTAAATAAATAAATGAATAGAAATGACTGTGCATTAAACGATAACTTGTCGTCGTTGTCGAAGGACTCGGCCAAGCTCATCGTCAAACATATTCGCTCTGAATGTTACCAAGGACTCATACCTCACGGAAGTGTGAGTGAATCAGACACTTCAGAAATTGCAGCAACCTTATGGTATGCAAAGTATTGACTGCACATTTTCGCGCAAAGTGAATTTTATCGGCGCCAAAGCAACAATGTCTTTACGATCAAAAAGTATAGATCATAAGGATAACAATATTCAGATGAATCAGAATTGTTCCAACAGCGATTCAGTTTGTTAGAATACATCTCAAGTTGAAAGGCAAAGAAGGACCATTGAAAAAAGGAAAGAAGAAGAAGAAGAGGTAAATCTTCATCTGTTACTGATTCGCATGGGAAAGGCAGTGAAGTTTTCGTTGTAAACATCGAACGATCCTTTTCATCAAGATGAGCTGGTTTTTACAAGCATAAATACTGATATTTGCATACATCTGAGAAGAACAGTCGTACGAGATGCCGACTGCAAGTTCTTGTCTTCTACTTCTTCTTCTCCCTCAATTTCTACACTTTAGCTATGCCGGTTATTTTTTTTAATCATGTATACAAATATTGTTTTCTTGATACATTTTGTCAATTCGGAAATAGAACGGAAAAAATGTCGTTCTTGCTCAAATTATCTGGACATACAAAAGTCTTAAGTTTAACTTATCCACATAAAAAAGTTGGGTAAATTATATCTAGAATACGAAGCGAAGTCGATCAAACGCATTCGAGCCGGGAAAAATCTTGAGACGCTGCATATTTCAAATAATTTCGGACTAAAACATGAATTTTCTCGTCATTGTCTACTTTTTTTGAGAAACTAATGATTCCAACGTATTTATCAGCATCGAATTAGTCTAGTTTGTACAGAAAACTACGTCGAAATGCGCCATGAGCGCTGAAAAATTAATTGAAATTATGTTCTGGCGAACCATGGGCGGGGAATAGCTTCGCCCAAGGCCACGCCCTTGGCTAATCTTTCTATTCTATCACTTCTTCATTCTTTCACATCCATTCTACCAATGACATGTTGTTGCCATAAATTACTACTTGCATTGTGCTATTATGTTCCTGCATTGATTCGTCGTTATTAAATGCCGAACAGAAGAAGGGTAGAACCAAGAGCCAGAATATAGGTGCGTCTGGGAGCCCTTCCTTCTGTTCCTTTGCAACTGCCCTGCTACAAGGAGCCAGGCAGTCCCTTTAACCCCTGCTGCTGAACACTACACGGAGTGACCAGCAATTTCCATTCCTTTCCTTCTTCACGTCAGCGCTACTATACGGAGTTCCGCGGACCCCCCCCCTCTTCCAACAGTACGCCAACTATCCCCTTCGCAGAACGGGACAGTCCGACAACAATCCCCGCCGTAGAGTCGAGCAGAACGTCAGCGCCACTACACGGAGTTCCGCGGACCCCCCCCCCCCCTCTTCCAATTCTTCCTTCGTCAACGTCACTACACGGAGCGGCGCTGTACTGCATGTAAGAACTTCACAACCATCTTCCACCTTCTCTGTTTGGTCTGACTTTCTTCTATACGAGGAGTGATGGATGACGTATCTAAGTGGTTGTTCAGAGCTTTTTCTAAAGGTGACCCAATAGAATAGGACATTTGCCTACAAGAATTACAAGAAAAGGCCATTCTTGAAATAGATAATCCCTTCTCGAAGTATAAGGATTTTCTGCCAAAAAATTTTTTTATGAAAAATTCATCATCATCCAATTCTAACATTTCCACTTCAAAAGAAGAGCCGTTATGCTTCTTCTGCAAAAGAAATCATTCCTCAGAGAAATGCCGAATGGTTCAGAATCTGTATCAGCGCCGAAAATTAATTGCCAAAGAAGGTGCCTGTTGGAACTGCCTAGGCACAAATCACAGTGCTGACACCTGTGACAAAGAAATTTGTCATAACTGTTGCCGCGTTCATCATCAGTCAATTTGCCCAAAGAACTTTGGGCGCAAGTACACGCGTTCTCTCTTTTCCTCTTCACGCACTTCTTCTCTTTCTCCTTCGCGTAGCCGATCGCGCTCGCCATATGATAACTTCTACAGTGAGAGAGATTGCACGACGAGAGAGAACAGGATGCTGAGAGAAAATCCGACTGAATCTGAATCAGCCACCGAATATCATCCCATATCTTCATCTACCATCTCTACCCGTGCTCGGCAAGAGAAAAAGAAGAGCATAAGCCATCCTCTTCTCTCCTTCTCTGCGACCACTTCATTCTCGCATCCTGGTTTTGAATTCCAATCGAAACGAAGGAATGAAACAGAGAGAAGTGGTCGGCACTTCGTTTAATCTTCCCGTTTAAATTGTATTTTTGTTTGCAACCCAATTCTGGTGAACTTCCAGTCAACTCGCCTTAGGCGGGAGTGTTCTGGCGAACCATGGGCGGGGAATAGCCTCGCCCAAGGCCACGCCCCTGGCTAATCTTTCTAATCTATCACTTCTTCATTCTTTCACATCCATTCTACCACTGACATGTTGCTGCCATAAATTACTACTTGCATTGTGCTATTATGTTCCTGCATTGATTCGTCGTTATTAAATGTCGAACAGAAGAAGGGTAGAACCAAGGGCCAGAATAAATTATTTATATTAATATAGTTAATATAATTAATATATGTACCAGAAATGTTGGGCGGTACTGTATGTACATATGTTTAACCATAAGGATGTATGTATGTAACTGCGTGGAATTTGTAGTGTTGGGTATTTCTTGCAAAAATCGAAGTCTCAAAAATTACGAAAATTGAGTAGCTAATTGCATCACACCATCTTACAATTCGAACTACAAACAGTACATGTATGTATGTACATATGTACAAGATTCCAATGGCATTCAACATTAAGTAACCTCGTGGATCTCAAGTATTTTTAATATACCCTTATGCAAATTTTTCCGCAAGGAAATAGATTGTTTAATTTCCATACTATATTACTCTGTTGAAGCCGCATATACGAGAGTGTCGGCGTACTGCGACTTCTTCCTCAAAGCGACGCACGGCGAAGTCGGCTGCTACGAACCGAGTGATTTGGATTGCGGCGACTTTTAAACTTGACTCGTAACTTATGCCGAGTTGTTCAGTCGAAAAATATTATAAAAGATGTTTTGCGATATCAACAACAAATTCTCTAATCATATTTCAATGCGCTTCCATTGACACTAATGGGTGCAATTTCCTGCACCTAAGCGCAGAAAGTTGAAATCGCATCATATGACGCGATTTGCGAGAGAATCAAAATGAATCAAAGAGGCCGCGGACATAGCCAAAGTCGACCGGCTTGGATTCTGTTCAAAAGTTCCTTATAGGTACTTTCTGATACGCGGAATCGATTGGAAGTGGTCTAAGCATCGGAAAATGCCTTGTTCATTTGTTATGAGGGCTTGAATTATTAGGCTCGCCGCACTAGGAGGCGAGTTGGATGCACGTCTGAGGTCGTTGCGACGCACTTTGTTGAGATATTGAGATTAAAATTAGCAATATAATAGCCAAGACATTGCTCTAAACCATGGAAGAAGAAAAACCTGAAAATGTTCAACTTTCCATCTTTTATACTCTTTTAAGTTTGAGGGAGCTCAGACAACGTGTTTCTCATTTTACCAGAACCAAACCTATAAAGCTGTATAGAGCGTGAAAAGAGCTTTCAAATTAACTATTTGGGTTTGGAAACTTAGGATGCGCTGAAGTTTCCTAATCGATTATCCCGGCGCGCCACTATAAATCAGTACTTCATAATCATTTTCGCACGTCCAAACAGACACCAAAAGAAAGAGCGTGAAATTTTCTACAAGCTGAACCCCTTCCTATGAACTTTCAACTTCACAATATTTTGTTATAAGCTTTAAGAGAGCCTCTCTGTAAGGATCACGCAGCCCTCCATGGGGGCCTGCCCCGGGGTAGAAATTTTTGATTTGGCAATCCAAAATTTAATCAGGGATACCTATGCGCACTATAAAGAAAATTAGAAGGTCAAATTTGCTATAAAAAATTTTTCCTTGCCTGGGCATGCAAAAGTAAGGGAAACGTTTAAGTACACATAACTTTCTTTGTCATCAATATTTTTCAATTTTCTTTTTTTTATTGGCATCACCGTTGGATTCTAAACAAAACAGCAATGATGTGTTTCAGTCAACTATTTCATTTTCACATCGAAAAATTACTTTTAATATTTGAATTTGACGGTTAAGTACCTTATACTCATTTGTGTGTGGGTGTTATATCTCAAAATATAGAGCATTAAAAACTGTATAACATATATTCTTTTCGTTTCGCGTAGAGGTCCCGAAGGGGGTAAATATTAGGCTCAAATAGGCGTACCTTGGATATGTAGGATTCAAGGAATGCGTGAAAAAGAAGTTAAATTCTGGTTCTAACATGAAATGAACCATTTAATTAGATTCAGCACGTTTTATTTCATTAAACCTCTCTGTCAAAATTTCATAAAGATATCATATTCCATGAAAAAATACGCATTTTTCGATTTTTCAGCCATTATTAGAAAATGACCTAAAACTATTTGAAGCGCTGTATTTTCAATGTTTTCAGCGAGAACAGAATGTGGATCGTACTATTCAGTACGCGACAAAATTCTCTGCAACATACATCCATCACATCTGGATTGGGAGTCCCTACCAATGACAGTATCGATTTTCAATGTCGATTTTCGCGTAGAGGTCCCGAAGGGGGTAAATATTAGGCTCAAATAGGCGTACCTTGGATATGTAGGATTCAAGGAATGCGTGATACCTATGCGCACTATAAAGAAAATTAGAAGGTCAAATTTGCTATAAAAAATTTTTCCTTGCCTGGGCATGCAAAAGTAAGGGAAACGTTTAAGTACACATAACTTTCTTTGTCATCAATATTTTTCAATTTTCCTTTTTTTATTGGCATCACCGTTGGATTCTAAACAAAACAGCAATGATGTGTTTCAGTCAACTATTTCATTTTCACATCGAAAAATTACTTTTAATATTTGAATTTGACGGTTAAGTACCTTATACTCATTTGTGTGTGGGCCTGAATGAGCATGTCAGAGTGATTTACTTGGCTTCTAATGATAGTCAACTTTTCGGATGCAAGAATAAGGATGTTGTTGGTCTCATTGCCGGATGAGGGAGCAGGGGTTCGTTGCACACTGTATTTTATTTAATTAACTAGCAAAACGAACATGACTCGAAATATAAGACAAAATTTTTCAAATAGAACACACTCACTGCTTTCAAATACTGAGCAAAACTATATAAAAGGTAATATAGTTTTATAAATTGTTAGACCTCACACTTCTATGTATGTTTCTTCTGTCGGCTACAGTAAAACAGAACATAGCCTGTTGGGGATTTATTTTGTAGGTTACCTAAAATTAGCGAATAGATTATATATATTATTTAAAAATCGATGACTTCATTGGAGTGCCCGTTAGAGCGAACGACAATTATGGTCATCTGCAAATTGCAAAAGTAAAGATGGTGCCGAAGGAGAAGTGCGAGGAGGATTTCAAATTTTTCGACGTTTTCAACCCGCAGAGAGTTCTGTGCGCGAAAGGCGATGGAATCGGCGCATGCCCCGTAAACCATTTTCTTCTATTTCTACTCTCTCCATGTCTGTATTTCTCTTGGTCTCTTCCTATTCGATGTCTAATCGGTCTCTCTCGCATTCAAGGGAGATGATGGCGGACCACTCATAGTGCGCTCGAGCAACGATTTGTATTACCAGTACGGCGTCATTGCGTATGGTACCATAATCGACACGTGCGGTGGTAACGGTACGTCCTTCCTTTTTTGTGGCAGAAAGTTACATACATACATATGTTTAACCATAAGGTATGTACATATGTAACTGCATGGAATTTGTAGTGTTGGGTATTTCTCGCAAAAATCAAAGTCTCAAAAAATCACAAGAATTGAGTAACTACCGTATTTTCTCTATTAGTGCCCCTTCCTCTATTAGAACCCCTACCCCCTCTAATAGAGCCCCCCTCTCGCAAGGGTATTGAAAAATAGTACCCCTCCCTCTAAAAGGGCCCCCTCTCCTCCTCCAATAGTGGCTTTTATCTTATTGTCTAATATATATATGCTTGAGGTATGGGATGCTCTTCCCAACGAACTGATTTCAAATTGATTCAAAATCTACGGTAAAACGGATATTCCAGTGATGATTCCATTGCAGTAGAGCTATAATTCTTCGTTTTTGTGAATAAAATGTTGTTATCAAACTTTTAGTCAATCACATTGAAAAATAGTAACCCTCCTTCTAATAGAACCCCCCCCCCTCTAATAGTGCCCCCTCTTGCAGGGCTATTGGAAAATAGTACCCCCGGGGGAACTAATAGAGAAAATACGGTAATTGCATCACACCATCTTACATTTCGAAGTACAAACTGTATATGTATGTATGCACAAGATTCCAATGGTATTCAGCATTCAGTAACCTTGTAGATCTCAAGTATTTTTAATATACCCTTATGCAAATTCTTCCGCAAGGAAATAGATTGTTTAATTTCCATACTATATTACTCTGTTGAAGCCGCATATACGAGAGTGTCGGCATACTGCGACTTCTTTCTCAACGCCACACGAGGCGAAGTCGGCTGCTACGAACCGAGTGATTTGGATTGCGGCGACTTTTAAACTTGACTCGTAACTTATGCCGAGTTGTTCAGTCGAAAAATATTATAAAAGATGTTTTGCGATATCAACAACAAATTCTCTAATCATATTTCAATGCGCTTCCATTGACACTAATGGGTGCAATTTCCTGCACCTAAGCGCAGAAAGTTGAAATCGCATCATATGACGCGATTTGCGAGAGAATCAAAATGAATCAAAGAGGCCGCGGACATAGCCAAAGTCGACCGGCTTGGATTCTGTTCAAAAGTTCCTTATAGGTACTTTCTGATACGCGGAATCGATTGGAAGTGGTCTAAGCATCGGAAAATGCCTTGTTCATTTGTTATGAGGGCTTGAATTATTAGGCTCGCCGCACTAGGAGGCGAGTTGGATGCACGTCTGAGGTCGTTGCGACGCACTTTGTTGAGATATTGAGATTAAAATTAGCAATATAATAGCCAAGACATTGCTCTAAACCATGGAAGAAGAAAAACCTGAAAATGTTCAACTTTCCATCTTTTATACTCTTTTAAGTTTGAGGGAGCTCAGACAACGTGTTTCTCATTTTACCAGAACCAAACCTATAAAGCTGTATAGAGCGTGAAAAGAGCTTTCAAATTAACTATTTGGGTTTGGAAACTTAGGATGCGCTGAAGTTTCCTAATCGATTATCCCGGCGCGCCACTATAAATCAGTACTTCATAATCATTTTCGCACGTCCAAACAGACACCAAAAGAAAGAGCGTGAAATTTGCTACAAGCTGAACCCCTTCCTATGAACTTTCAACTTCACAATATTTTGTTATAAGCTTTAAGAGAGCCTCTCTGTAAGGATCACGCAGCCCTCCATGGGGGCCTGCCCCGGGGTAGAAATTTTTGATTTGGCAATCCAAAATTTAATCAGGGATACCTATGCGCACTATAAAGAAAATTAGAAGGTCAAATTTGCTATAAAAAATTTTTCCTTGCCTGGGCATGCAAAAGTAAGGGAAACGTTTAAGTACACATAACTTTCTTTGTCATCAATATTTTTCAATTTTCCTTTTTTTATTGGCATCACCGTTGGATTCTAAACAAAACAGCAATGATGTGTTTCAGTCAACTATTTCATTTTCACATCGAAAAATTACTTTTAATATTTGAATTTGACGGTTAAGTACCTTATACTCATTTGTGTGTGGGTGTTATATCTCAAAATATAGAGCATTAAAAACTGTATAACATATATTCTTTTCGTTTCGCGTAGAGGTCCCGAAGGGGGTAAATATTAGGCTCAAATAGGCGTACCTTGGATATGTAGGATTCAAGGAATGCGTGAAAAAGAAGTTAAATTCTGGTTCTAACATGAAATGAACCATTTCATTAGATTCAGCACGTTTTATTTCATTAAAATTCTCTGTCAAAATTTCATAAAGATATCATATTCCATGAAAAAATACGCATTTTTCGATTTTTCAGCCATTATTAGAAAATGACCTAAAACTATTCGAAGCGCTGTATTTTCAATGTTTTCAGCGAGAACAGAATGTGGATCGTACTATTCAGTACGCGACAAAATTCTCTGCAACATACATCCATCACATCTGGATTGGGAGTCCCTACCAATGACAGTATCGATTTTCCTATGGCGGTCGCTTCAAAACTGACAGATCCGCATTTTCCAACTTTTCGTGCAATCTTAATGTTTCTTACTCATCCAATACATCATTTTGCTCCACGAAGCACACTAAGATCAGAACCGATGTTTGTTTTGCAGATTTACCGTGGTAAAAACCCGCAAAAGGGTTTGCACGCGGCTTCGAACCTGCGACATATGACATTCGACGTGCACAAATAATGGGCCAAAATTACATTAAAAAATTCATTTCTGGAAAATGCTAAAACCAATCTTAAATGTTGACCTATCAACCGATAGTTATTTCTGCGCTCTATCGAAATAAATATAACCGCCAAAAAGTGTAAATTGACGGCAATTCCAAATAAATGGCCAAAATATTCGAACCCAAAAAAGTAGATCATACTTTTTTGGGTTCGAATATTTTGGCCATTCATTTGGCCTTGCAGTCAATTTACGCTTTTTGGCGGTTATATTTATTTCGATAGAGCGCAAAAATAGCTATCGGTTGATAGGTCAATCATTAAGATTGGTTTTGACATTTTCCAGAAATGATTTATTTTTTTAATGTTATTTTGGTTGTGCACGTCTAATGTCATGGGTTCGAAGCCGCGCGCGTGCAAACCCTTTTGCGGGTTTTTACCACGGGAAATCTGCAAAACAAACACGAAAAGTTGGAAAATGCGGATCTGTCAGTTTTGATACGACCGCCATAGGAAAATCAATAACTATGAGGACTGCCTGGACCTTGCGGATCGTGCATTACGTGAGGCTCCTCGTGGTTTCTCTCCTGTTCTAATTGGGGATCTGAATGGACGCGTAGCTCGAGACGGTGTGAATGAGTCAGTAGTTGGCGCCTTTACAAAAGGTCCAGGAAATGAGAGAGGTCGCCTTTTTGTGGAATTTTGCACCCGTCTGCGTCTCCGGATTTGGAATACCTTCTTTCGGAGGCGCAGGGAACGTTTGTGGACCTGGCGGTCTCCAAACGCACAAACACACAATCAAATCGACTTTGCGGCCTCTCGAGCTTCCTTACCAGTGACCGACTGTGGGGTTGTCAGCTGCTTTGATTTCAATTCTGACCATCGTCTCCTCCGCTTGACAATTCGGGTAAAGTCTATCAGAAGGGAAAGGCCAGTGAAGGGTCAGGTGCAACGAGTGTTTGATCACGAATTGTATCGGTCAAATCTGAGGCTTATCCCTGATGTCGATCCCGATTCAAGTGAGGAGGCATACGAGAGTATCCACGCTCTAACGCTGACGGCAGCTAATGGTTGTGTGCGGTGCTCAGTAGATCCGTCGCGCATTTCTGTGAAGACTTGCCGGCTTTTCGAACAGCGACGTATCGCCAAGGCTGACACTTCACCAAACGGACTCATCGCTTTCTCTATCCTCTGTAAAGAGGCTAGGCGGAGTTTAAATGAAGACCATGCCTCGCGCAGGGAATTTATTGCTCTCCAACCGGTGCAGAACGGACACAGTGTTGTGAAATCCCGACGCCAGAACGAGGTTTACCGTAAACGGTTACTCACGTATGATGCGACTTCGCGGTGCTCGCAGAGCGAGACGGAGAGGAAAGTGAATGAGTTCTTTAATGAGCTATACTCGCCAACCTTGAACATCTTGCCTGTGAACAGCATACCGCAGGAGCCAATCTTTCCATTCATGGAAGACGAAGTCGTACGAGCTATTATGCGAATCCGTCAGAATGGCTCTCCGGGTTCAGATGGAGTGACACCGAAGATGATCTATCATGCAAGAGATCGTGTTGCTCCTCTGATTTGCCGCCTGCTTAATGGCGTCGAATGGTGAGCCAGTTCCCAGGAAACTGTCGGAGGCTCTCGTCACTCTTCTATACAAGAAGGGAGATCCGGCTGATGTTATCAACTTCCGGCCAATCTCACTTCTTCAGTGTACCATGAAAGTGATGACTCGAGTACTGCTAGCACGCATGGAAAGAGATCTCGACAATGCTGAAGAGACCACTCAAGCAGGCTTCCGGAGAGGCTTCTCAACTCTCGACCATATCCATGCGATTAAACAGATTGTTGAGAAGTCCAAGGAGTTCAATCAACCGCTCTATGCCGCATTTGTTGATAGTCGTAAGGCTTTCGACTGCGTAGAGTGGCAGGCTGTCTGGAATGCGCTTGCTGAGCAAGGTGTCCATGCCACGCTTATTAAGATCTTAGCGAGGCTGTACCAATCCTCTACCACATTGGTCCGTGTGAATGACAAGAAAGTTTCTATCAACGTTCAGCGCGGCGTAAGACAAGGTGACTCATTGTCTCCGCGTCTTTTCACTGCTGTTCTCAGAAGCTGTCTGAACCGGATTGATTGGGAAGGGAGGGGTATCCGCATAGCCGACGATCTCGTGCTCATCACACGGTTTCGTTCGCAGCTCTCTGATATGCTTGCAATTTTACGAGACGCCCTAGCTGAGATCGGTTTGAGTATCAACCACTCCAAGACTGTGCTAATGACATCGTGTAAGACAACCAATCAGCCCCTTCGGGTTGGCCAAGAAGTCTATCGCTTTGTCGACAGCTTTGTCTATCTCGGAGTGCAGATCTCGATGCCGCTCGATGACAGCTCGGAGTTAACTCGGCGCATTCAGAAGGGTTGGCTCGCTTTTACGAGAATGTCCGACATATTGACAAATCAGAAGCTTCGGCTAAAGATACGTCGAAAAGTCTTTGAAGCCTACGTTACCCCCGTGGTTTTGTATGGATCAGAGTGTTGGACCCTCGATAGAAGTGGGCGCGAGAGGTTAGAAAGAGCGCAAAGAAGAATGGAGCGTGCGATGCTTGGTGTGACCCTTCAAGATCGGATAAGGAATGTGGACCTGAGACGCTGGACACGAATCAAGGATTGGCTCAAGATGGCATTCAAGAGGAAGATGGATTGGGCAATCAAGATCGACCAAATGGAACAGAATCGGTGGGCCTACATCTCCACCTACTGGATCCCCTACGAAGCAGTTCATCGACGTAGGCCCGGTCGTCCATCCATTCGCTGGCGAGACCATCTTTCCTGACCACTTTCTCTCCCTCTCACTCATATCCCGCAACGAAGTTGACGTTCGGCCTATAACATCCCTGTGCTCATCCCACAATCGGCCTGATACAACGATAAATTGTTAATTGTTAACATATGACGACGACCCGCAGAATTAATCATTGATCCTTCAGATCTACCATGCACTGGGCTCTAACAGAGATATGACTCCGATCGGCCGCGCTGGCTCCCCGAATGATATCGGAAAGGTCTCCTCTCCTTCATCATGCTAATTATTCAACCACGTATCACTCCGGTGCCGCTAATGTATAAGTATTTGTATAAGCATCATTCCTTACTGGGAAGACTATTAAAGACGGCTGAAAAATGAAATATTTAAATCTATTTTGATGTTACCTAACAAAAAGAATAATAAAGGTTCATTTTTTTTAAAGAATATTGATACTAGGCTCTGATTCTTCGCAAGTGATCGTGTTCCTGGCAAACCGCAGCAAGTCCGAATTCATCGTCGGCCAGCGTGTCGTCGCCGACGGAGGCGCCGTGCTGCGCAACAATCTCCTTTCTTCCAGCATCGAGAAATAGACGCTAGTCATCGCATTACCTCATATGTATATATTTCACTTAATTTAATGAGCAAGTCGGAAATAAGCATAAACATATTCGCGGAATTTCTCATCTACATACATATGTACATATGTACAAGAAATTAAACTGGAACCGTTAGTGCTGATGATTAACGAAAAACATGTCGTATGTATATGTATGTATCTCCCATGAACAAAATAAAAAGTTATCACAGAGATATAGAAAAAAGATTGTTTCTTATATTTAGGTTTAGCAGAGCTAAGAATATGCATGCAGTACATATATGTTTGTTGATATCTTTCTCCAAGCTGTCGTCCTCTCGGGTGAAAAATTGGGAGAATGCAACTGAACTTACCATTTAAAAAGTGCAGTTAGCTGCTGTCTGATAGAATTATAAGTAATTTTATGTTATCAATGACGTGCACGAATGTATGGCATTTCTCTACGTCGATGGAGCGACGGCTGAAGTAAAAAACGACGGAGATTTGTTTGCTCTCTTCACGTAATCGTCGGGCTGCTGCTGCCGCTTACAACAGAGCCACGCACGCAGCGCGTCTCGGTAGTCGGCCGTGAAGGCGATGACAATCACTGGATTTAGCACGGGCGGAAGGCTGATGAAGAGGGCCGAGACGGAGCTGAATGACGTCAGAAGTGGCAAGACACAACTCAGGTATGGCATGAGAAAGCAGACGATTGGTACGACGGCCTGAAGCAAGCGTTCAGAGAGTTGGCATGACAATAAGTGAATAAGTTGATTTCAACAGTATACTTTAAAGTTGTGGAAGTTCTTTATGTAATATAAATACATATGTACGTGTACGCCACTGTAAAGTTATGCGCATCTTGTGCAACAAAATGCACAATATGGACAACATGCCTGAAGAACGAGAAGCACAAGAGCTCGTAGTTGCATCCTCTTTGTGGAGGCACTCAAGGCATCCCGCTGAATGGCTTCAACAATCCGATAGCCGACGATGACCATTGCAGAGTCGACGACGAGAAGAGGGACGATGCAGAAAATCTTATACAAAAGAAGCAGAGTGTTGGCCGCTCGGTTCTTTTTTCAAATTGTTTGGGAATGGAAGACATGGCGGGGACATTGCAGTTTACAGCACATGCTGTAAACTGCAATGTCCCCGCCATGTCTTCCATTCCCAAACAATTTGAAAAAAAACCGAGCGGCCAACACTCTGCTTCTTTTGTATAACATTTTATAAGCCCGAACTAAGGCTATAGTCTTAGAATTGCCCGTTAGCATACGGTAGAAATATATTTGCGGTCCAACCGACATTTTCGTAAGCGATGCCGGCGATAAACAGGTCAGTTGGCTCAAGCTGGAAGATTGAAGAGGCGAGTGCTCTTTCGTAGTCGCTCATCCTCAAGGAGGATTGAAGGAGCACTACCCACGCGGCCTCAGCAAACGCGGCCATGCAATAAATGGCCGTTGCGCGTTGCCATTCTCTCATCCAGCTCATCTTTATATATGTATTATATATTTATTTATATATACATATTCATATAATATTTAATATACCGTATTTTCTCTATTAGTACCCCCGGGGGTTCTATTTTTCAATACCCTTGCGAGAGGGGGGCACTATTAGAGGGAGGGGTTCTATTTTTCAATGTTAGATACTAAAAGTTTAATATCGACATTTTATTCCCAAAAAAAGAAGAATAGTTGTCCGAATTCAATGGAATCACCACTGGAATATCCGTTTTACAACAGATTTATCATGAATTTGGCATCAGTTCATTGGAAAGAGCACCCCATGCCTCCAGGATCCGTTCGAAGTACCTCTAGAGATGAGGTATTAGACTGTTGGGGGGGGGGGTACTATTGGAGGGGTGTTCTACTAGAGGGAGGGGTTCTATTTTTCAATGGCATTTTCAGAGGGGGGTACTATTAGAGGGGGGGGGGGGTTCTAATAAAGGGGGGGGGTACTAATAGAGAAAATACGGTA
The DNA here is from genome assembly GCA_945643635.1 of Allodiplogaster sudhausi. NCBI lineage: Eukaryota > Metazoa > Nematoda > Chromadorea > Rhabditida > Diplogasteridae > Allodiplogaster > Allodiplogaster sudhausi. The sequence continues at coordinate 5,086,950 of CALZFC010000001.1, read as the reverse complement.
TATATATATAAATATATATATATATATATATAAACTTTATTTGCATTGGCAATGAAAAAAGCAAGAAAATTGAGTTAGATTGTCGTCAGTTGAAAAAAAAACCCCAACCCTGTGACGACGCCATATCTGTAGAGAAAGCCGATAGTGATGAGCACATGGCTGAAAATGAAGCCAAGCTCCGTCAAGGCGGTGAACGTCTGTAGGATGAGGGCTGGTGGATGCAGCGACCATGCATGCGCTAGTCATGGGCACCTGCAAATATCCAGGCATATTTCATAAATATATAAAATAGTTCAGTTACAAAATATTCCCAACATTAAAAAAAATCAAGCTTTCCTGTTGACTTCTTCTTATATGTATGTATGTATGTAGACGAATTTTTTTTTGCAAAGTTAACGATATTTTGAGGTGCTCTTATGATAAACAAGATCGAATCCGTAAGCTTTATAGACCGGTGAGAGCGCTGCAAGAGGCACGGAGTAGAGGCAGTCGCAGATGGCGGCGACAACGAGAAAGCGTCGGTAGCCACCGATGAGTCGGCTACGCTGAGAAAGAAGGAGCGCAGGAAGACGCCGTTCAGCAGAAGCGCCGCGGTCGCAATAACGCAGTATGTGGCACGGCTTGCGAGCTGCATCTGCTTCTTGCTTCAACGAAAGATAGTATACTATTATATATATATATATATATATATATATATATATTTGCTCAGGTTCTCCGAAACGATTTATTAAGTACTCAGAAGTTTTGTAAATTTGATCATTTGCAAAGGTAACTGATCACGAAAAGCAAGGAATAAAACATCCCACTCTAGATGGCTACATATATGCATATTCATCGCGTAATTAACTTTAAGAAGTATTCATCACTACTATTAACTACTAGCGTACTCGTTTTAGTAATTTACTTCTGCAGGTGAAATCAGAAATGCCAGACAATACTGTTAGTGCAAGAAGAGATTTGGCCATTTTTAAGAGGCAGATGTAAGGACGAATGGAGACTCCAATGATATCTGCAGGGAATAATCATACAACCTAATAAGACAAGAATTGTCTACACGAAAAATATGTTTTTCATGCCTGAAATTTTCGATTAGACTAGAAAATTATGAATGTTGCGTTGAAATTAGAGCCCTTCTAATAACATCATTATGATTTGTATTTATGTATATCCATAAGTAGAGTCGCGCTCATTAAACGCCAAATGCTTTTCTCATTTAGAACTTCTCTAACTTTATCTGTTTATACTCACATTCTCTCTCTCTCTCTCTGATTTGTATTATACTTACCTAATTGTATTTTCGATGCTACGCTGTGGAATCAAGCAACCAGACAGAATTCTTCTACGCTAAAACAAATTAAAGAAGCGAGGCAACACTTCTTCGAATTCACTGCCGAATGCAATATTATTTCCTTATAAGATACGGAAGCTCACTACATTTTGTCTTTAAACGGAAGATACAAAATATATGTGCTAACATTCTGATGTGGAAAGCACTTCCACCATTTACTCGATTCGAAAAAGCTAAGCTCGACTGCGACGTCAAGTTATGGCAAACAAGTTGTTTACTTACCAAAGGTGATTACATATCTACGCAAAGAAATATGCCATATATGTGGCAATTTGGTTCCAATTGTTTGTGGAAGGCGTAAAACGGAGAGTCATATTCAAAGATCCATGTTAAAAGAGCATTTTTGGTGCAGAAGTGTCATAAATGTGTTCATGGTGGGCGGTCATCCCTAAGCAATACAGTGTAGAGAAAAATAATAATTAACATTGATATTATTTTCAACAGTCTCATAAGCACTTTGTTTAGATACTTGAACTTTAATAGTTAACTTGAGTAGTGCTAATTCTTTCCCTCTGCGATCACAAAGAAAGTGTTACGACTCCTCATTTGTCGTCTCGTACTTCTACATTCTCTAACATAACTAAAGGGAATTAAGTTTACTTGAAACAATGCGATGAACGAGGACGCAACGAAAGAATGAATACGCATGCACATATAATAAGCATGTACATATGTACATTCTGCTGATGCGATCGAAGTGTATATATACATATTTTTTTTTTTGAAAAGCTACTTTTGTATTGCAAAAACACATCTTGCATCAATGGCTCATTTTATATACTTAAATGGATAGGTCAAAACGCAGATGCTATGCATACATATATCTGAAAATTAAATGGTTTTTTTTCTTCTTTAGCAATTTGATCCTTATTAACAAAAAATTTAAATTGCCTTTTTCGATATATACAATCTGTATTCGTATGTCTAGCTCTTTAATTCAAGTCGGTCAAAATATCACTGGCAGAAGAATTATGTACACAAAATAATATTTTTTGTGCAGTCCAATTTATTCAATTTATCGCCTGGAATCGGCGCAAACATTATCGCGAATGGTATAGCATGAACAACTAACTATAAAGTACAAAACAAGTAATGAAGTACAAACGAACAATAAATGATCCTTACTATTACGTGATACAGTATATAACCCTGACTATTAAAAATGGCCTGCAAGAAAAGGCGCCGGATTCTGCAAGACGAAACTATTTTCCTTATAAAAAATCTCCTCAATGATAAAGAAAAGGAAGAAGCAGCCGTGCCGGCATTCTTGATCACAGTAGCTCTGACTTGTTGACAATGTTCAATATTAGAGTTCAACGCTGGATGTTCTATCGTCGAGCCTAATTGACGTTAGAGTGATAGTTTCACTTGCCGCAAAACCGGTGCCCTTTCGGGGATCGAACCAGGTCAGGATGCCTAGAAAGTCAAAGGCTAACCAATGAGAAATATGTATGTATATAGTATAAATATTTATACATATGAACGTATGAATAAGACAGCTTGATATTGCATATGATACTCGGCGATATTTCACTTCAGTCTCCTTCAAATTTTTCACAATTTCCCACTCTACTATTGAATTCAATAAGACAAATATGTACATATATTTATGTAAATGCGTTAGAGCTAGCCGTTTAGCATGACAGACAAAATTTCAGTTGAAAAAATAATTTCTCAGACAGGCTCTCTTAACTGGCCGTTACACTTTACTGTATTATACCGTATTCAAGCTATCATGCTGTCATCACATCCAAACAATATCTTTATGCTTCATGCGTGACACGTAAATAAATCAAATCAATGGAAAGGAGGACGGTATTTTGAGAGTATGATGGAGAGACAGCAAAAGCCGATATCCGGAAATCCGCTGATTAAGGAAAATGTTCTGCTAAAGTACTGTTGATGAACATTTTTTTTTATAATTGTTAATTTATTTTTATGCTATTTAAGTTTAACAAATAAATATTCCCTTTTAAATTAAAGATCAGATATATAACATATAATTAGAAAAAAAAAATTATCGAACTAAAAAAAATATTAAGTGTGAAGTGTATTGGCGGATGTGATGTGGACGCGACCACAGAACAGAACGTCGCTGACTGACCTCGTCTGATTCATACTCATCGATGATCTCAACTGGAAATTCTTTTTATTATGGTTTTCTTTGCATATATTTATATAATTTACTACATGGTGTTCTAAATTAAGAGTGCAATAATAATTATATTGTATTGTTTGTTACTAATTAACCAGTGGTGCTGCCCTCTCCGTAAGTACAATTCGCGCAGTACTTGATGCGTCCGACAGCCTGCTTTGAATATCATTATATCCCGCTAATCGTTCGAAATCACATGTCCTGGTACACTCTTATCTCTCTTCACTTCTCTCTTCATTATCTCAATTTTTATCTCATTTTTCTCACTGACTATTTTCTTCATTCTCTCCATCCTTCTCATTCAATCTCTCAATCTCCATCATCATTTTTCTTGAAGCTGAAGAGCGAGAGAGAGAGAGAGAGAGAGAGAGGGAGAAAGAGAGAAGAGAGTGAAAGAGAGTTAGGATACAAGAACAATAAAAGCGAATGAGTGAAAGATATAACGAGGTATAGATTCAGAAATGCGGAACCGGGTGGGCTAGAGAGAGAGAGAGACGGAGAGAGAGAGAGAGAGAGTGAGAGAGAGTGAGATAGAGAGGTGAAGACGTAAATCCCAACCCTACTCCTTCTTCCTGAATCTATAGAAATTACATGCAATATAACTTTTTTGCTCCATATTTTCTCTGTTCAAGATTTTATTATTAGTAAACAATATGAAGTAGGCAATTAATAATGAAAACATTTTTTACCCAGGAGACGGCCACAGCTCTCTTCCCTTCCTCAATGACGATGAAGCGTCCGTAAGTGGGATTGTAGACTGCGTTGTGTAATAAATGTTATGTACATTTGAAAAATATAACAATTCTTTCTTAATGTTAATACGACAAAAAGAAAACTTAAAGCAGCCTCATAACAGTTTCAGAAAACGGATAGAAATCTCATTGATATCGACAGGTGATTTTAAGAATAGAAATGAAATGCTCTTAACATACCGGTCGCGGCAAGAGGCAGCGAGTCAAGCACATTGTAGTAGGCGTGCCAAATCTGCAGTTGTGGAAAATGTTTAGGTTTTCTTTTTAAATAAACATATATTTAGTTCCAGAGATCTAAGTTTTTTTTAACTTTGATGTGATTTTATGTTGTTGAAATAATTTATATAAATAATTGTTTTATATGTAACTGATTTCAAGACATACGCTATTGCTTTCAATTTTTGTCTCGAAGCGGTTGCTGATTTCATGGTAAAGGCCGAGATAATCGCCATTTCCGCGGAGCAGGTAAATCTGGAAAATATGTTCATAAATACATATGTAGGTACATATGTAGCAAACATATAAATTATGTCTTGTTATCGAACTCAATAATCTATAGGGAAGCCACTATTCTCGACAGTCCCCAAGAAAGGGTGCTTGAATTGAAAGAAACACGGAACAGTATAATAATATAATAACCGAAAATAATTTTGTAGACCTTTTAATGACAATTTATTGATCATTTTCCACTGACATGATCCGGGTAGAGCATCTTGTAGCAGAAGAGGATGTTCACGGCTTCCATATCCGCGTAATCGCCGAGGAAGAGAAAGCGATTCAAGGGCGGCGGTCTGAAACAGGCAAATGGCAGGAGAAAAAAAAATCTTTTTAATATAAATACTTTTGCGCTCGTAATATGCATACATACACAGAGCGCATTGCTGTAGTTTCAACATATTATAAAAAAAAATGTCTTCATAATCTATGAATAAAGCTGAAAAGTACCCGTGAAGATGGAAGATAGTTTGGAGGTCCTCCACGTGGCCGCTGAAGTAATCATACACGACAGTCGGAACCTCTAGCTCAAGATGCGTTGGCTGCCCGAAAAATTCCCTCCTGCAAAAAAGTAGTATCTTGTATTTTCATAAATATTTTCTTGCTAGTTGTAAGACTCATTATTATCATGTACACTGTTAATAATAATAATAATAATAGCGCAAAACGAGAAAGAACATAGAACAATTTGCCACTAACTTGGCCTTGAGGAGGAAGAGTTTGAGCTCTGAGTAGAAAGGCCTCCAGAGGCCCGCATTCAAAACCAGCGCGAAGTTCTTCAGGTAGGTCTGAAAAAGATAAATTGTATTATATGCAGACATTTGATTTCAAAGGTTGAAAGCGTGAAAAAATTTAATTTTTTTTTAAATATTCTTTGTTTAGTTAGTTTATTTTATTTTTAAATTTCGAAAACTCACGTTGTTGATATGAGCGAAGCTGGCGGCTGCTACCTCTTTCTTTACAGTAACCGCGCTAGGAGTCTCAGTCTAAGAGACACTTTACATAAATGCAGAAATTTTAAATCTTTTCGATTCCTTGAGACCGAAGACATTTTTCTCTGCAAATCCGTATTCCTTGATATTTATCAATCGTACAAGAGGAATTAGTTTTTTTTACTTTAACCATTTCACAACATTTTCTGCACATGCCCAAAGTCAATTCCTTAAAAAAAGTTAGAATACCACGAGTGAAGAGTTGCTCGCTTCGCTCGAACTGTCGCCAACCTCTGCCGAAAATCGCTGCAAAAATATCCTATTCGTATTCTCTTCTTTTGTCACCAAATAAGATAATCAAATTTATATGTACATATATCAAAAGTTAGTAAACCGAAAAAAAACATTAGTCTCCATGCATACGTTGCCCATCTTGCGCTCCCGGTAGAAATAAGGAGTGTGATGTGGATGAGAGAGGAAGAGTGAGGGATCGGGAGAATGAGAGAAGCTGAAGCTTCTCCGCGCCGAAAGAGAGACTGAGTAAAACTACGCGCTCCCGCAGCATTTATACGATTCTGTATGGCAGAATTTTTCATATCTTCAGCACTTACAAGTTCTCTGATGTTCTTAAACGGGAAAGTATATAAAATATTTCGAAATGAAGCTTGCTTTCATCATTTACATGCAAGTTTGAGTACATTTTCAAGGATGACTAATGCTATTTATCTGCCGCACATGCGGCTGGTTTATTCTTCAACTCTCAATGTTAATAGAATATCGCCTTCTGCATAAGTGAATATTTTTTTTATCAGAATTACTTAATTAATCAGCAATATACTTTGAAAAATCATACGATCAGGTCATTATGCAAAGGATAGAGAACTATGTACATATGTAATTGAATCAGCAAACGATGTGGGATATTTGGCTTGGAATGAATATCAACACAAGAATTACCAATTTTCGTGTTTATTAGGCGGTCACGAGAGAATCACCTCATCATATAATTTTCAGACATTTATTTTGACAGTATTTACCTTCCTACATCGACGATGATTATAATGCCTTTGATAACGTTTTGTGTGTTTACATATTTATACAATCACTTTACTCTCTTAAGAAGTAAAAATAAAAATAATTAAAACAGATTTCCAGGGTTTGATCTTGCCCAAGTGGGCTCTCTTCCAGGGCCCGGGCATATATGGACGTACATACATACATACATATGTATATCTACATACAGTACCGCCAAAAAGTCTATTAACTTTTGGTTTTTCATGCATATTTTCCTTCAAAGTTTATGAAAGCTGATAAAATTTTCAGGGTTGCTTCTTCATAACATCACTTCGTTAGTAACATAATATTGGTTTCATTGATCCATAATAGTCCGAGAAAAAATCAACAACTCGAATCACCCGAGCAGGGGTGGCCGGTGGCCGAAAATATCCGGCCCCGGCCCCCAGGGTATGCCCTGGCCCGGCCCCGGCCCCCAGGGTCGGCCCCGGCCCCGGCCCCGGCCCCCGTGGTCGGCCCCTAAGGAGGCCCCGGCCCCAAAGTTAAAAAAAATTTCTTTAAAAAAATTTCGCGTCGGAATACATCTGTAACGCATACTGAATAAAGCGTGGCACATTTCATCATAAATTGTCTCATAATTTGTTCAACTGAGGTGAACTTCATTTATTTATCCACGGCCCCCCGGGTAGGCCCCGGCCCCCGCTCCCGAGCTCGACCCCGGCCCCCAGGGTCGGCCCCGGGGGCCTGGGCCGGGGCCGGCCACCCCTGCACCCGAGTTGCACATTTAGGCGTTCTGGAAAAAATGGGCTATTTCTTCGATATTCGGGTAGCTTTTATTGGATAAATATATTAGCTCTATTGTAAAACATATCTGAACTCGAGTCATTCGAGTTATTGAGTTTTTTCTCGCTCTATTATAGATCAATGACACCAATCATATGACTAACGATTTTACGATATAAAGAAGCAAAACTTTCATCAACTTTCATAAACTTTGATGGGAAATATAAAAAAAAACAACCAAACGTTGATAGACTTTTTGGCGGTTCTGTATATTGTTGCAAGAGTGATATGTTAAGCTAGTAATATATTATTATAAGGTAGTAATATATTATTCAAGACAAATTATTGCGTTTCGATCCCTGCGGTCCCTGCGCACTTGGCCATGTATCAGAGGCCTGAAAAGCAACAGCCGTTATTTGCACCGGCATCGGCTTTCACGATTTCCTGTAGCCCACAAGCAGCCGACTAGCTAAGAAGAACACGCTCGTCATCACGATAATACACAATTCGTATATATGTATAAAGGCAGCATATTGTATTGAGTATATATATAGACATACATGTACAGGCATCCGAGTAATTCTTCGAAAATAAAGGATAAGCATTTGGGTTCAAGATATTCCATAGTTTAGAGAGAAAAAAGTCAACAAAGATTTGAAAGGAAATCATTCGTACAATACATTTTGCTGCTCGCCCATCGTCGACGATTTCGATTGCAAATGATTAGTCAAGTGAGGCAAAACAATATGAACCAGACAAAAGGCGAGATGAAGTGCTTACAAAGAATTTCTGACTGTCGACCCATCAGGCCCAGGAGCCGGCCAGGGTTTTATGGCTAGACCCGTCCCGGCCTCGGGCCCTGTAAAGTTGGCTCTGCTCACCACACTCATAGTCATTAATTGCCGCCCCATTCACTATAATCACAACCACACATTGTCTCACATCACTTGCGAAAAAAAAACAAAAATTTAATCAAATCAATGAAAACAGGGATGGGATTTTGAGATAGTGTGAAGGAGGGGCAGGCAAAGGCCGAGGTCCTGAAATTCGTTGATTAAGGAAAATGTTCTGTAGTGCTGAATAACATATTTTTACCAATTGTTAATTCATTTTTAAAGCTATTTAGTTTAAATATTATTCTGCTGTTTATATTGGAAAGTTGAATAAATCTATAATCTTTTTTTTTTTAATTAAAGATGAAATATATAGAATATAATTACCAAAACATTATCGCACATAAAATATCGCGCGAGATGTGGAAGCAACCACAGAACACTTCAATCATTTCGCATCAGACCTCGTCTGATCAGTCCTCATCGATGGTAATTGACACTGCAAATTATTTTTAATGGTTTTCCTTACGGGTATTTATTTCTATAATTTATATAAGATTTTTTTAAGGTAGAGTCAATCATTAGCATCTATTTAATAATTATCAATTGCTTTCTTGCTAAATTTACCGTAATCGCGTTTTTCGAGGAACTTGTTGCCTTCGACGACCTCCAATGATTACATTAGATCATTTTGAATGGTTTCGCATCAGTATTTGACTCTCCACGATGAAATCACAAATCCTTGTTCACTCTTATCTCACTTCATCTTTCTCTTCATTGTCTCAATTTTTTTTCTTCATCTTTCCTTCTCTCTCCCTAAAATCCATCTCTCTACATCATCATTCTTCTTGAAGCTGAAGATCGAGAGAAAGAGAAAGAGTATGAAAGAGAGATAGAGAGCAAGAGAGAGAGAGAGAGAGAGAAAAAAAAAGAGCGAGGAGACAAGATCAATAAAAGATAAAGTTACCCCCGTGATCAGCGGCTTATGCACATTCTTGCTGATGATGAAGCGATTGCCGACTGTGTCGTATGATAAATGTTACATTTAAAACAATACCTCATAAAGAAAACATAAAGCATTCTCCTAACGATTTCAGACAAAGCCTAGATATGCTATGGAATAGAGATGGCTCTTAACATACCGGTCGCGGAAATAGGCAGCAAATCAAACACATCGTAGTAGGCGTGCCAAATCTGCAATTATGGAAAACGTTTATGTTTTTTTTTAAATATAAATTTATTTCTACAAATTTAGGATTATATTAAAATTTTATTATATTGCAATAATTTAATAAATTATTGTTTCATATATAATTGATTCCCAAACATACGCTATTGTATTCAATTTCTGTCTCGAAGTGTTTGCTGATTTCCTGGTAAAAGTCTTGTTCATCGTGATTTCCGCGGAGCATGTAAACCTGGAAAATATGTTCATAATTAGGCATATTGTAAACAAATACAGTATTCTTCTCATCGAACTTTTTATCAATAATCTGAAGGGAATCCACTATTTTCTGCAACCTCTTAGAAGGGGATCTACAATTCAAAGAAATTCGGAATAATACGTAAATGTAAGTACTATGTACATTTGTATATGGACTCTGCGAGTCTTCTTATATTATACTCGTCTAAGTGAGTCTGCCAACTCGGAATGGTATTTAAACCCTCAGAATGCAGACTCATTGTCACTTCCACTTCCCGTCTCAGTTGGTTACTTCGTGTTCCCTCGTAACTTCCGTCCTTCTCTCCTCTCACGAGCGGTCGACCTTCTATTCTCTCTCTTCCATTCCCTCTTCTCTCTAATAAACCCTTTCCCACTCTCGCCTCGTCTTCTCGCAGTCTATTCTCCTCCTCTGTGGACTGAACGTCTCCTACGTGAGGAAAATTTATTAGTGATTTCTCCTCTGACATGTTTCGGGTAGAGCATCTTGTAGCAGAAGAGGATGTTCAAGAATTCCATGCCGGCTTCGCGGCGATGAAGGAAGAGGAAGCGATTGAAGGGCGGCTCACTGAATCGGGCAAATGGCGAGAAAACACTTTTCACATGAATACTTTTGTTCGTCATAAACATGAGGGACTGTTTTAGTTTGAATAAACTACAAACGTTTGTTGTATTTTTTTTTTTACAATCTATGTATGAAGCTAATTGTAAGAAGGTACCCGCGAAGATTGAAGAGAGCTTTGAGATCCACGACTCGGAAGCCTTCACACACGATAATCGGTGCCTCTAACTCAAGAAGCGCTGGCTGCCCGAAAAATTCACTCCTACAAATAACAAAATATCAGCATGTACTTTCACAAATATATTCTTGTTAGTTGTAAGACACTTGTTGATTATTGTTATAACAATTTGTCACTTACTTTGCCTTACGGAGGAAGAGTTTGAGCTCTGAATAGCAAGGCTTCCAGTGACCCGATTTCAAAATCAACAGGAAGTTCTGCAGGTAAGTCTAAAAAGGATAAATTTTAATATTTGTATACATTTGATTTGAAATTTTGAAAATGTGAAAACGTGGGCATTTTGTTTAGTTAAATTTCTTTAATTCACGTCGTTGATATGCGCGAATCTGGTGTCCGATGCCACTTCCTCTACTGCGACCGTGCCAGGAGATTCCTTCTAAAAAACCTTATTTCGGTACTCCTACCCCAAATCCACGAATTGTATTTCCAAAATTGTGTTTTTTTTTTTTTTTTTTTAAATTAACGTCGTTGATATGCGCGAATCTGGTGTTCGATGCCACTTCCTTTACAGCAACCGTGGCAGGAGTCTCCGTCTAAAAAAACACTTTACATAAACGCATAAATTTTAAATCTTTTCGGTTCCTTGAAACCGAAAACATTTTTATCTTCCTATCCGTACTCCTTGATAAGTGGAATTAGTTATTTTACCTTTATAGATTTCACATTATTTTCTGCACATGCCCAAAGTCAATTCCTTAAAAAAGTTAGAATACCCTGGGGGAAGAGTTGATCGCTTCGCTCGAACTGTCGCCAACCCCTGCCGAACATCGCTGCAAATTTTCCCGATTTGTTTTTTTTTTGTCAGTAAATTAGATTGCATTTCATTATAAAAGTATTTATAGAGCAAAAATAATAGTAAATCGAAGAAACTAAATCTCCATACGTCGCCCATCTTGCACTCCGGTAGAAATAAGGAAAGTGAAGTGGACGCAAGAAGGTAAAGACGGAAAGACGTGAGGGACAGGGAGAATCAGAGAAGCTTAAACTTCTCCGCGGCGAAAGAGGGACTGAGTGAAATGGCGCGCTCCCCCTGCATTTATACTTTTCTGCACGCCAGAATTTTTCCTATCTTCTGCACTTACAAGTTCGCTGATATTCATAAATGGTAATGTGAACGCAATCTTCCGAAATAAACTTTTCCTCATTTACATGCAAGTTCGACTACATTTTCAAGGACATATTTCTCGAGTTCATTCTGCAACTCTCCATGTTAATAGAATCTTATTATCATAAAAACTTAATTATTCAACCATTTATTAACTTTGAAAAATCACATGATCAGGCAATTATGCAATGATAGAAAATTAACTGAATCTGTCTACGCTGTGTGATATTCGGTTTGGTATGAACTATCGACCCAAAAATTATGAATTTTCTTATGGTTCGTGTTTATTTGAGGTGTTTACCTTGGATACGTTGCCCATGGTAAAAGATGAGCATTGACAAAGTGATGGCGAATCCTCTTACATTAATCTGGTGATAAAAGTGCCTGTTGGATTTTAAGAAGATAAACAACAACAGAAGTCATTGGACCAAACTATTCAAGAAATGCATCGGTGACTTGTACTATGTATATAGTGCAAACGCACTATATACAAATATTTGAGTAATTGTTTGAGATTTCTCAATTGAAGCGGAACGAGTTAACAGAAGAGGTGAGAAAGAAGCAGTAAGAGAGCGAGAATTCAAATACAGCCATTGTTTCTCCTGCTCTCCGAGGGATCAAAAGGGGCCTTTTTTCTCCGTACGAATAGAAATGTGGCATAAATTAATCTTTTGACATTATCAACTTTTAACAGAAAAGTGCCCGAAAGAGAACTGACTCGAATTGTCGAGGCGATCTCGCTGACAATTTTGTCCATTCAACAGTTTTTCTGACGCATAGTTATAACCGATTTCTGTCGGCGTTGAGATCTCGATCATTTTTTCAAGATGTTTAATGTAGGCATTGAGTGCGCTTTGAACGAAGCTGGCACGCTAAATACATAATTGCATTAATAATTGCATTGCAATAATGTGTGGCTATCAAAACGCTCATGCACCACTATTCTTTTCTATAATTTTTTTTTGTATAATTCAATTGTGTCAGTTTCCTTTGCGGAAATACAGCTCACTTCTGCATGATGAATGCGACAATCCTTGCGGCCGGATCAGCAGAACACATTGTTTTGAGAGCGCCTTGACGAATGTTGTTTTGCTACAATTGCACCAACTTTAGCTGCGAACCTTCGGCGTTGCATTTCTTACCAAGGTCTTGAATAGTCTGCCCATGCTTCTCCTGGATGCCATCATTCGCCATCCACCTAATTTGGTTGGGACATGAAATGGAGCACGCAAGGTGATTTAAGATGCAACTGAATCTTTAACCTTTCGTTTAGAACAGATTCGAAGATTAAAGTTTTGTTGTTTGGGACCCATTCTAAACACAGGACGTCCAATAGCCTGAAAGAATATCGTCATTGGTCTGGAATGAAAGTTGAAGTTCAATCTTGTGTTAGGTTGCTCGCTCTCTTTACTCACTTATTCTCACATTCTCTCTCTCTCTATCTCTCTTTCCCTCTTTGTCTCTATCTTCCCCTTTCTTTTTCATCCTCTCTGTCTCCAGCTCACCCGCTTACCTTTCCAGTCAACGGGCAGACATGTCTGTAGAAATAGTCGCATGACTTGACGGAGTGGTTCAGGATATTCTTTATATGCTCGGACACACGGTCGATCTTTGGCTAGCAATGAGTCATGGCCTTCGGTAGGTGGTTCAAGCAGCAAGAAAATACATGTAGTGTTAGGCATAAAAAAAATTCACATTTATATTTGTATGCCTAATTGGTTACAATTAGTTACAAATATTAAATCTGCACACCTCGCTCTCGCTTGTAACTCTCGACGATTAGCAAGAGAAACAACTGCAGTAATTTCACTTGATTCAGCATCGCTCTGAGACCATGATTTCCGAATGTCTGTTTTGATTTTATAACGATAAACAATCAAATAGTCTAGCCTATGTTTCATTTTGTATCGTTAGTTAGTCATGTTCAACTGAAATAGCATGAATTTACTAAGAGGCATACCGAAGGCATGGAGAAAGAAATGCCATTTTTGCCATATATTTCTTTTCTTCTTCTTTAGCGAAGCAATGACTATCTTGCTTTCCTTTCTCATCTCTACTGTTACCATTTTCTTATTTCCAAGACTCGGGGCAGTTCCAGCATATTCGTCCTCGAAGAAAGAATGTTTCTTGAGAAGCAGATGATGGCCGACATTGAATTCGATTGTAACGAGGATGGAACAAAGTTATAATGGATTCATGTGAAAGTTCTACCACTTATTTTATTTATTGAAATGTAGGCTAGCGTGGCAAAGTGCTTTATTAGCGCCAATGTGCGCCAATCTCAGCATGTCTCACCGAGCTCTCGAAATTTAAATCTCGCACAGCTCGCCAAAATCGCATTTTCAGACTCCAGGACCAATTCCAATGGTTTCGCCGTGTTAAAAAGTACGTATGTATATGCATAGAGCCTTATGAGCAAAATCTATTTTTGCCCCGGCCATTTTCATATTCTCCTACATATGTACATACATATGTAGGTTGGTAAAGAAAGATATGTCCTTTAGTGTATGTTATTATCTCCTGAATTGTAAATTTTTTTCTTTATCTAACCAGCGTCTTAAAGAAATCGTGATGATCCCATTAGAACACACAGAAAATTGTTATTATTCCCATAAATAACTTTCATACTGGCAATGTGAATATTGTTTTCAATGTTGTTATTTGTCGAAGAGGAGACATTAAAGGAGATCTAAAGCGAATTTCTTAGTGTCTTGTTTTTTCGAATTACTTGGTCGGCTTGAGCTGGAACTTTAGATTGCAAGTGTCGCGAAGTCACAAAAATCTCTCTGCCCTGAGGAAATAAACAGCATTCTCTACTTTGAATTCGCGAATATTTTATATTCCCGCCATTTCAAAAAAAATTTGGTGGAACCACACCATGGCCGACGAGGGCATTCAAAAACTGTCCGTTAAATTTATGCATATGGTTCGAGCAACCTACATTGGCCGGGTTTTTCTTAACACATACACTCATGTGCCCCGTTGTCCATACCACAAGTTTCTGGGGAGAGAGGCGAGATGCAGTAGCTCTATTTCTGACAATGAGGATTGCTAACACCCTACTTTTAAGTGATCGGGTCGCTAATCGTGGTAAGAGTTTTTCCCTTATGATCTCCTTTAATTCTCATGGCGACCATCATCAGACTGGCTCTCTTCACATTTTTGTACATACGGTATAAATAGGCAGAGTATTTCGAAGGTGGCCGATGCTTCCGTTAGAAGAGGCCTTGACGATCACGGCAACCGCTCTAGCAATTTGCACGAATGGCTTGTTGTCCTTTCTTACTCTCCAGTCCCCTGCCCGCGCGAACATCGGCAACTACGGGTTTCTGCTGCTCGCTTTCTCCATCTCAAACATGATCGTCGCACTCGGACATGTTATCATTAGACCGGTAGGGAATAGTTTTGAATTATGCCTGGAATGTGTCTGATTTTTTATTTTAAAATGTATGTAAGGCATATTTTCTAGATAAATATTTGAGCTCTTTTCATTCAATGTCTGTAAACGTTTACAGGTAATATACCTGGCAGAGAACAGTGTCCTTTTCTTCTCCGAACTCGCACCTCGACTACCGTATTCTGGCGGTAAAGTGGCATGTACGATCTTCGTATTTCTCTTCTACCAGACCTTCAGTCTGCTCGCGCTCCACTTTCTCTACCGATACAACTCCATTTGCGAGTGACTACTGTTCATAAAATTTTTTTTTTGCAAAACGTCATGTAGATAACTGAAAATGTATTTTTTTTTTCATTTTGATATAGCCCAACCTGGTTACAATGGGCAAGCAGCATTCGCCTCTGGAAGGCTTGCGCGCTGATTGGAGCCGGCGCGTTCGCATTCAATGTTCCTTTCACCGTGCTCAGCAGTGTTGCCTGCGAGAAGACGTCATATGCTGAAGAGGTGGCTCTCCATTTTCACGTACATGAATATATTATATGTAACACCGTTTAGACATTCGCCAAGCTTCCAGTAAAAGAGCAATACGACTTTGACGTCTTTTGTCACACATATTATGCCGTCCTTGTAAAAGTAAACTGTTTCCTTTCAATTATACCACATTTCCCGCGTTCTACAAATCTTCTGTTTTCAAGATTCCCAACGCCGACGGAGACCTTGTGCTAAACACGTCGAACCTGCTTGTGTTCGCAGGGAGCAGCTCAACCATGATGTGTTTGTTTTCATTTGCCATAAGTTTTTTTTTCGTTCCCTATCTTTAAACTACTCTATTTTGTGCACAGTCACCTTCGGCGCCATCATCTTTTGCATCATCCGAATTCGGCACGCCTTCAAAACGTTCCACATGTCGGAGCGGACGCGCGAGCTGCATCGGCAGCTCTTCACGGCGCTCGTCATTCAGGTAACTACAAAAATAGACGGAAAAAAACCGTCAATCCAAAAATCAACCCCGACAAATTATCATTAACATGGCCTGATTTTCAGACCCTCATTCCGACCGTCTTTTCATATTTCCCATTACTCGTGATTGCATTGGTTCCATTCACAGGTTTGAAAATACGTGACATTTTTATAGACTGCTAATTGCATGCATACATCCTTCTTTCAGGCGTAAATCTTGGCAACATGGGCACTCTACTCGTCCGGGTCCTTTATGTTCCCGATCACCGACCCTCTTATCGTGATTTTCTTTGTCAGATGTCTGCGAGTCCAGGCGAGACCATATGATCGGTGTTTTAAACGAGACAGTTTTTACAAGGAGGGCATTGTTAAAGCATTTTAGTTCTTTTAAAAATGTGAATAATATATCAGGTCGCCGCCCGAATGTTGTTTCTCTTCGAATTCTTTAATGCTCAATCGAGTAACACAAGGCAAACAGCTGAGTCAGCATTCTCGACACGGAGTATTACTCTCGTGTAATTATAATGATTATTATCACTGACTCAATATTATACAATATACATATTTATATTCATTCGTCTGAATTAGCCATTTTGATATTGCATATGATACCATATTTTCTCAATTAGTACCCCCCCCCTTTATTAGAACCCCCCCCCCCCTCTAATAGTACCCCCTTCTGAAAATGCCATTGAAAAATAGAACCCCTCCTACTAGTAGAACCCCCCCCCCCTCTAATAGTACCCCCCCCCCAACAGTCTAGTACCTCAACTCTAGATGAACCGCGAACGGATCCTGGAAGCATTGGGAGCTCTCATCAATGAACTGATGGCAAATTCATGAAAAATCTGTTGTTAAATTGATATTCCAGTGATGATTCCATTAAATTCGACCAACAATTCTTTTTTTTAAAGAATAAAATGTTGTTATTAAACTTTTAGTGTCTCACATTGAAAAATAGTACCCCTCCCTCTAATAGAGCCCCTCCCCCGCAAAGGTATTGAAAAATAGTACCCCCGGGGGTACTAATAGAGAAAATACGGTATTTCACTTTTTTAAAATAATTTGACAATTTGCTGCGGTACAGATGTATTCAATAAGACAAATGAAATGTGATAAATCAATATGGCTGAATAAAAGAATCTCGGTACGTTGAGACTTGTCCTTACAATATATATACTATATATACATACATATATATATATTTATATATTGATTTTCTATTTCGAAATTCTTCTATATAGATTACATGTATGCACGTTTCTACTAGAATGTCTTGATCTAACTAACGTCGCTGTTTGTTTAATCGGTATACCAGCTGCAGCTCGTCATATTCTCCATTTCAAAAATGATCCTTCGGCCATGCAATCATTAGTCCGATATAGTTTATGTCTAGAATAGTTTTAAAATGTATTTTCATTTTTTCTTTAGTATTATTTTATTTATTTATTTTATTATGAACTGTTTACATTGCGAATCTAAATAAAGGTAACGTTCTACTAGGACAGCTTTCTAAGCTAATATCTTCTATATCTATGACATAAATTGCCAAATATTGCTTCATTGTGCGCGAAAGAACGAGTGCGAATGTGCGGCCCACTCAAGAAGTCTCATCGAGCTGTTTAATTTTAATCTCGCGCAGCCCGCCAAAATGGCGTTTTTAGACTCCCAGACTAATTCCATTGGTTTCTCGCGGTGTGAAAAAGTATCTATATATGTAACTAGCGTCACTGTTTGTTTAGGGAAATCGAGTTTGATCCTTTAAGAAACAAAGAAAATTGTTATTATTCACATGAATCACTTTCCCACTGACTATGCTATGTTCAATGTTGTCGCGTGTCGTAAAGGAGGCATTTATCCTCTGACCGACCATCCTCAGACTCGCTCTCTTATCATTTTTTTGTACATACGATATGGTAGGCACAGTATTTAAAGGAGATCTTAAGCGAATAAATAGTGTCTTGTTTTTTTTCGCTTTATTTTGTCGGGCTGAGCTAGAAAAGTCGTTTGCAAGTGTTCCAAAGTCACAAAAATCTCTCTGCTGTGAGGAAATTAGGAGTATTTTCTACTTTGAATTCGCGAATATTTATGTTCGCGCCATTTTCAAAAAAATTTTGATAAGGCTACGCTGTGGCCGACAGGGCCATTAAGCTGCTGCTCGTAAATCGCATACATATGGTTTGCGCAACCAACATTGGCCGGGTTTTTCATAACACGTAGGCTGACTTGTCCGTGGTTCAAACCACAAGTTTCTGTGGAGAGAGGCAAGGAGCAGTTGCACTATTTCAGGGAAATCGTGTTGGGAGTTTTTCCCTTATGGTCTCCTTTAAGAGAGCCTCTCTGTAAGGATCAAGGAGCGTCTGCCCCGGTGAATTTATTGTTTTCTTTTACTTTGAAAACTTTATGAGGGATGTATCTGCAATTCATAACAAGGTTTAGGTGGTCAAAAAGTTTAGAAAAATTTTTTTCTCTTAGATACATATAAGTCGAAATGTTCAAGAACTTTGGATGACCATATTTACCGTTAAACTTAACATTTCTGGAAAATCTTTCCAGTTTTCGATTCCTTGTTCAAAACTGCACAAAAAAGTCCTTGGTGATCATTTCCGAACATTTTTATTTTTATGAATTTTATCCATTTTAAGTTTTTCAAATCTGGTTTTCGGGCAATAACTTTTTTTTTTACCATTACGTCCAAAAAACCGAATCATCCATAAGAAAGAGGAGGAAAAACTACACCTAATATGTTTCTACGAGGAAAAATCTCGATTACTTTTTTTGGGTATCTGCATTTGAATATTGGTTTCTAACCAGGGAATGGTCAGAAACCCTAAATTACAAAAATTCTGAGTTTTTGCATACTGATTGCCCTTTATCTCAGATTTTTCGAAATGAAAATTTTTTTTCCAAATCCTTCTAGAAATCTTTTTAAAAGCATTCAAAGATAACTGACAATCTCATTCATCTGTGAGATGACCACTTTAATTTCTGCTAATACAAAGATAACATGGCCGAGTAGCGCAGTTGGTTGCGCCTCTACCCAACTATTTTCGATTGCAGGTTCAATACTCCTTCGGCACGAACTGTTTTGCTGATTTTAACAAAGCACTTTTAAGGTAATAGAGTATTTTTATATATTGTCTGCGCTAATCAGTTTGATTTCAATTGTGAAAAGTTTTTTTGGTTTGGGCTTTTTGCATGTATGTATGTATGTGTGTATGCATGTATGTATGTATACAGCTATGTATGCAATAAGTTAAAAAAGTATCTAATTTATTTGCTTTCAGAAATTTAATTTTAAACAATTCCGTGGCGAAAAGAAGATAGAGAGAATTGTTCAGTCGGTCGCGGAACGACCCACTCCTGCTGCCACTTTTGCACTTAAAAGTGCTACCAGTCGTCTTGACTGGACGACATCGTGTGCTAATCGGGCCCAAACGGGCCCTGCGGGCCGGCCCAACTTTTTTGGGCCCGGCCCGGCCCGGCCCGGGGCCCTGGGAAGTTGGGCCGGGCCGGGCCGTTGACACCTCTGCTCCTGCACCATTCTCCCCAGAGTGTTCGCGGATGGGCACTTCTGCCAACGCCTTTTCTTTGTTCTGCCCGAGCCAAAAGGGTCCTTTCCGGCAAAGAAAAAGGTCTTCTTTGCTCCCTATCTGGTCATAACCTGTGGGCGAAGCCACATCATGGGCAGAACGTAGCTCGAGCAATGGGATAAAGAATGCCTCGCCAAGGAGCTGCCTCCGAATTCACTGATTGCCCTTGATTCCTGGACACTGTGGAAGAACAACAGTAATTTGAAGGACATTCTTCCACCGACGAAGGACCTCTACATCATTACGATTCCAAGCGGAACCACGGGCATGGCTCAACCGCTCGACATACATTTATTATATACTTTCATGCAAAAAGCCCACAGCAAAAATTTTTTTTTCGTTCCTTGCAATTCACAAATGAAATCAAACTGATAAGCGCAGACAATATATAAAAACACTCTATTACCTTAAAAGTGCTTTGTTAAAATCAGCTAAGCAGTTCGTGCCGAAGGGGTATTGAACCAGCAATCGAAAATTGTTCTCCCAACTGCGCTACTCGGCCATGTTTTCTTTGTATTAGTATAAATTAAAGTGGTCATCTCACAGATGAATGAGATTGACAGTTATCTTTGAATGCATTTAAAAAGTTTTTTAGAAGGAATTGGAAAAAAAATTTTTCATTCCGAAACATCTGAGATGAAGGGCAATCAGTATACAAAAACTCAGAATTTTTGGAATTTAGGGTTTCTGACCATTCCCTGGTAAGCATTTTTCGGTATTGGCTGCAAACCATAATTTCATTCAAACTTCATCAATTGTTAATCAGAGTGGTCCATTCGATGTAATTTTTTATCCTCTTTAAAATGGTATATACTTTGTTCGGAAAAGAAATTAGTCTAAAGGCCTAAAAGAACAAGAAAGAGCAGTTAAAACTGAGTCGGATACAGCTTTTCATCAAAATCTGAGTATACTTTTTTTGGGAATATGTATTAGAATGCTGACTGTTGAAGTCGATATTGCTGAATATTTTTTGGCAAATATTTCAAATTTGTTCTTTTGAAACATTTAGCACCCTATAAAATGTATTCTATAATTCCTCGAAGTTTTTTTATGATATACCACTCAAAAGTACTCAAAAAGTCAAGTAATTTCATTTTTTTCGAAAATTGATGGTGAAATAAATGTACGAAAACCTATTCGGAGCCAATTATCAGGCCATTTATGAGCCGCAGTGCCAAAACGGTCATATCCGTTCAAAAGAGCAGAGACTTTTGCATAATATATCCACCGATGAAAGAGCAATACCAGTTTATGTTATTAGAAATCTTGAAATTTCGAAAAAAATCGACGACAGAATTCGACTATTTTGAGCTGTTCTGAGATAAATGTTACCAATGTAACTTACGTTCTGAAAACTGTGCCGTAAGGTTTCTTGAGACGAGAAACATAAATTTGAAGTTCATTTTCTACTTTAGAGCACAAACAGAGGTGTAATCTGGCCCAAATTTTTGGGCCCGGCCGGCCCTTAGGGCCCAGAATCTCGGACCGGCCCGGCCCTCAGATTTCGGGCCCTTGAATTTTGGGCCCGGCCGGCCCGGGCCGGCCCTGTCCGGCCCGATTTTTTAACCATGTCAAATTCAACATATCTCCGAGTGGTGATTTTATTAGTATCTTCTTTAAATGGCAGAAAAATATAAAAAAAATTCTTTCACAAAGCTTCGTAAGCAATTACTAGTATATGCATTGACTGGGATGTTACTTGTTATGGTATTGCATAAAGTTGTTAAGCTAGAGCTTCAAGAGAGAACGGACAATGAGAGATTTGAAGATGGATTCGGGTGAAAGACTTTCACGTTTCTCAGGGATAAGATTTCTGAGATCAGAAAAGGAACGATCTGCAACAGCGGTTGAGGCGGGAATTGCATATAACTGAATAAAAAGGCGAGAGAGCGGGGGGAAATCATTAGCACGATCTTTCCATGCCAGAAGGGGATCATCATGATCAAGACCAGAAGAATCAATGAATTTAAAGTGCGAATTCAAATAGGTATCAACTTCGGAAACACAATCATCTTCAGAGTCAGACACATCATCATAAACAGTTCGGGGAAGCTTTGCGGGCTTACAATTAGGCCAAAGCTTCCGGCAGCCATCTTGATGTCCTACCACACTTGGGCGCTGTCCTTTCTCGAAACGTCACACCTCTTCATTGCCGCGTGAATACTGTGATACTTCCTGGGAAAATGAAAAAAAAATTGAAAAACATTTTAGGTTGTTAGAAAGATTTAAAAAAACATAGAAAGATTTAATAATATTTGTATCCAACACTAACCATTCTCGGATGATGTGGACAACGAGTCTTATCTAGTCATCTTTCCTTTGGCCATAGTCTGCTGAGATGGCGCCACCGTACTCTTCCAAATGTTGGACAACTGTAGCGCCTTTCGTCGCGAGAAGTTCGGTATGAAGCTCATTCATCCGTTTAGTCACACATTACCTCGAAGGCAAAACGGAATCTACCTTGAGATTCTCAAAAAATAAAAAAATAAAAACTATATAAAAACAACAAAAAACCTTGCGTTCCCTCCCTATGTCGGAAGAACGCGTACTCCTTGGAGAACTTCTGTTCGATCTGAGCACGGACGACCGCTTGGAGTTGTTCCTTAGTACACGCTTTTGTCCCGAACTCCTTGCCTGAAGTTAAAATATTTGGTAATGAAGCAAACGCTTAACTAAGCAAAATCGCTAAGAAAATGTTAGCGCATCGCACCAAAGATCTTCTGCAGAATCTTCTTGTCAGCTTCGCAGATCGAATCCACGTCGCATTCCGAGCTACTTGTGTCGCGCATCTCACTGAATATCAGAAAATAAGCAACAAAACCGACATACAAATGCCCAGCAACAAACTAGAATAGCGATGAAAGGTATTTCATTCCGAAGCATAATGAGAGTCGTATTGACTACTGATCTGCTATATAACGTATGGTCAATTGGAGCAATAAGAGTTCGGTTGGTCATGACCATGCTCGCTTGCAATTTTGCGAACAACGGGCCCAATCGGGCTCAGGGCCGGGCCCAAGGTTGGGCCAGGCCCGGCCCGGCCCTAGATGGCCCTAGAAATTTGGGCTGGGCCTCATTTTGGGCCGGGCCGGCCCGGGCCCGTTACACCTCTGAGCACAAACCATGGTACGCAAGATCGAAATGAAATTTTTCTGCATATTATATTTCATTCTTCTGGCAAAAGTACCATGTATGGTACTCAAAAGTAGAAAATTAACGTCAAATTTATGTTTCTCGTCTCAAGAAACCTTATGGCGCAGTTTTCAGAACGTAAGTTCCATTGGTAACATTTATCTCAGAACAGCTCAAAATAGTCGAATTCTGTCGTCGATTTTTTTTTCGAAATTTCAAGATTTCTAATAACATAAACTGGTATTGCTCTTTCATCGTTGGATATACTATGCAAAAGTCTCTGCTCTTTCGAACGGATATGACCCTTTTGGCGCTGCGGCTCATAAATGGCCTGATAATTGGCTCCGAATAGGTTTTTGTACATTTATTTCACCATCAATACTCGAAAAAAATGAAATTACTTGACTTTTTGAGTACTTTTGAGTGGTATATCATAAAAAAACTTCGAGGAATTATAGAATACATTTTATAGGGTGCTAAATGTTTCAAAAGAACAAATTTGAAATATTTGCCAAAAAATATTCAGCAATATCGACTTCAACAGTCAGCATTCTATTACATATTCCCAAAAAAAGGATCCTCAGATTTTGATGATAAAGCTGTATCCGACTCAGTTTTAACTGCTCTTTCTTGTAGAGTAAATATTATGCGGAACGTCTGTCTATATGACCGATTAATGGTCCAAATAATGAGTATTTTAACACCAGAAATTGGCCAAAAACAAAAAAAGTCAATTTTAGGCCCCAAAAAAAGTAATCGAGATTTTTCCTCGTAGAAACATATTAGGTGTAGTTTTTCCTCCTCTTTCTTATGGATGATTCGGTTTTTTGGACGTAATGGTAAAAAAAAAGTTATTGCCCGAAAGCCAGATTTGAAAAACTTAAAATGGATAAAATTCATTAAAATAAGAATGTTCGGAAATGATCACCACGGGCTTTTTTGTGCAGTTTTGAACAAGGAATCGAAAACAGGAAAGATTTTCCATAAATGTTAAGCTTAACGGTAAATATGGTCATCCAAACAGAGAGGCTCTCTTAATAGGTGGACGATGTTGCGTCCATTAGAAGAGGCCTTGACAATCACGGCTACCGCTCTAGCAATCTACACGAACGGCCTGTTGGCCTCCCTGACTCTCCAGTCTCCGGCGCGCGCTAGCATCGGCAACTACCGGTTTTTGCTGCTCGCTTTCTCCATCTCAAACATGATTGTCGCACTCGGACATGTTATCATTAGAACGGTAAGATCATAAGTTTTTATTAGAAAAATATATGTTGCACTTGTGTATGTACATAAATGTACTAGACAAATGTTTGAGCTCTTTGCAGTCAAAACTTTGAAAGCTCCTAGATAATGTACATGGTTGAGAACAGTGCCATTTTCTTCTCCGAACTCGCTCCTCGACTACCGTACTCTGGTGGTAAAGTGGCATACATGGTCTTCCTATTCCTCTTCTACCAGACATACAGTCTGCTTGCGCTCCACTTTCTCTACCGATACAACGCAATTTGCGGGTGCCAATTCCTTTTATATTGATAAAAACTATAGTTAGTAAAACTTGCAAAACAAATGTATATAGAAGTAGAAGATTATATCTTTTTAATCTAGACCAGCCTGGCTACGATGGTTAAGCTGCGTTCGCCTCTGGAAGGTTTGCACGCTGATTGGAGCCGGCGCGCTCGAATTCAATGCTCCTATTACACTGCTTACCAATGTCGCCTGCGAGAGGACGCCATATGCTGAAGAGGTTGTTCCGTTTTCACGTAGTAGTATCTATGCAATCATCATAGATCGGAATAAGTATTATTTTATCACTTCTTCACCAACTAAAAATCAAAGAATCTGTTGGAACACATTTTAATCATACACCATTCAGACATTTGCCAAACTTCCACTAAAAGAGCAGTACGACTTGGACATCTTTCGTCACACTTATTTTGCAATCCTTCTAAAAGTAAGTACGTTCTTTCCAATTGTACCATATTCTATCTCCTGCTTTCAAGATACCCAATGCTAACGGAGACCTTGTGCTGAACACATCAAACCTGGTAGTGCTCGCAGTGAACAACTTAATGGCGATGGGTTTGTTTTCATTTTTCCATATGTTTTTTTCTCTCGTTCCTTCTCTTTATTCTACTCTATTTTGTGCTGTCAGTGACAAGTGGCGTCATCATCTTTTGCATCATCCGAATTCGGCACGCCTTCAAAACTCTCAATATGTCGGAGAAGACGTGCGAGCTGCATCGACAGCTCTTCACGGCGCTCCTCCTTCAGGTAACCACAAAACAAGAGAGAGAGAAAACCGTCAACCCTAATCATTCCGGAAAATGTATCATTAACAACGCAGCGCCTGCTTTTCAGACATTCATTCCGACAGTCTTTTCATATCTCCCAGCAGTCGTAGTTGTATTAGCTCCATTGACAAGTTGGACAATGTTCCAAATAACACAGATTGTTTTCCCTAGCATTTTCGAGAGCATTTTCCTGAATACAACTATCAACAAAATCCTTCTTCCACGCGTAAATCTTGGCAACACGGGCACTGTACTCATCCGGCTCACCGTTATCTTCCCAATTATCGACCCAGTTATCGTCATCTTCTTTATCAGATGCATGCGAGTCCAGGCAAGTCGATATGATCGGTATTTTAGACGAGCCGGTGTTTTCTAAGGAAACCATAACTTTAGCCCATTTTGTGCTTTAAACAATCTGCTTAACATATCAGGTCGCCGCTCGCATGCCGTTTCTATCCGAATTCGCTAGAGCTTTGAAGAAAAAGAGGTGGCGATGGTAGCACCTGCGTCAGCCTTTACACACAGAGAAGAAAGTCTTGTGGGACAAGACATTCAGGCTTGACATTATGTCCGCGATTGCCTCTGAGACATGAATGTCCAGTCCCACTAGACAGCAAATGTCTAGCCGCGTATGTCCAAATCCACAAGACATTGCCGACTAGACTGAATGTCTTGTCCCTTTGGACAGAATGTCTAGTCAATCAATATCGCGTTGTGCGCGCTCCCTACCATTCTTGTTTCTTCTTGCTTTGGTTTGCTTCATCATTTCAGTCAGATCTATCCAATGCATTCATTATATGTTGAAGAATGTATACAGAAAATAGTTTTTTAATCAACAAGATATTCAACCGTCATGGAGAAACAAAGCAAACGAGCAATGAAAAGAACAAGCGTCTTTAGTCAGCAGAAACATCACAACCTATTAAAAAATAGCTCCCATTCATATCCTTATGATCTTTTTTATTGCTCTTCTTTCTGAGAAGGGGTGGATTAAAAAGGAGAGAAAACGAATACCTAAAGCAGACAAAGTAGTGCTTGGTGGTCGGGGTCGGGTAATGGACCAAATTGACAGGGCCGCCGAATCAGGGAACACTCCCTGCAAGGCGAGCCAGCAGCACGACGTCCTGGCAAACGGGAGCAGGTAGATGACGGTTGAACAACCAGAAAGAGACTATGTGTGCGAGCAGCCCATCAGCGAAGGAGTCGATTACCTGACACGTGATAACTTTAGACTACACTTTTGCCATGAAATTCAATGCTAAAAATAAAACCGTACGCTTCAAAAGTGACTAAAGGAAGAAGTGAATATATATGATTTCGGAATTCAAAAGGAATATAATAATCATAGCATGCATACTAGCAACGTGGAAACTCCAAACCTTGTTTTCCGTGAAGCTCTCGACAGCAATAACCTCGCCTGCGCCAGCCCACGACAGACGCCTTTGTGGCTGCGCGCCAAGCTGGGATGAACAAAACAAACTTAATAACAGCAAAAGTAATATGGAAACAACATTATCATCGGGCGCACTTTTCCGTTTTTTTTTTCTTCTGAATATTACAGTCCGCACGAAGCTATACCCGTTCGAATATTTCTGTAATGACCAAAAAAATGCTAGACATTCAAGACATTCACGTTCCGCGAAATTTCTAGACATTGATGTCTTGTGGGATTAGACATCACAAAACTAGACATATGATGTCTTAGACATTTTTCTGGACATTCGGGGCTAGACATTGCATGTCTAAGACATTCCTTTCTGCGTGCGCCCATTCCAAAATCGTCTCAAAAATTCCAGTGACTGAAGCAGAATTCGGCTCCTCTCGGAATCCCCTGGAATGTTCCTAGGACAATGTCTTTAAGAATCTTCTGGAATGTTCCCAAGGCGGCGTGTAGACGTTGATACCGTTTGGAATTTTCCGCGATGTTCTTCCTGACACGACGGCAGAAGTTGGCTCCTTTCAAAATGATCTCGAATGTTCCTAAGCCCCGTAGCAGAAGATGGTCTCTTCCGGATTCTTTGGATAGTGAATCAGGCGGGAAAGTCGCGACGTTCTTACCACTAGTGATACGAAAGCGCAGCGTTCGTAATTGTTTTTACAATTTGGATACCTCGAATTTGGGCAATTAAACAGGGAGGAGCATGGAAGTTTCCAGAATAAATCTTTTACATAGCCACTTTTTTTACATATATTTTTCGCTTTATTAGTAGTTAGATTTATTTATATTCATCGCATGAACAAGCATGACTTCAAGATTAATAGGACACAAAATTGGGCATATAGAGCTAACCTCTGGAAAATCGGGGATCTCTGGAAAGAACCTCTGGAAAGTCAGATTGGAGTGGGACGGGACATTCAGAATATTGAACAGTTTCACGAGCGCTTTCATATGAGCCTACTCCCGTTTGGCTGGGTTTCCAAAAAAGTTGTCGCGGAGCGTTCGTTAGTGGTAAAAAGGTTGCTCGCCCTCCACTGGTAAGTTCTTACTCTTAGCCTGTGAGAGAGAGAGTGAGATAGAATAGCGCAACAAGTTTACTAAGGCAATAGTTTGCATAAATCGAATACGCCGAACAAAAAGAGGCAATAGGAGGGACAAGTAGACAATGGGAGACAACGAAGCAAGGAGGCACACTTTTCCATTAATCGCAGTACTTTTTAAATGGAAATATGGGGAGGGGCTTGTTCTTCGTTCCGCATCCTTGTCCACGTTTTTTTTCTTTTGACGGGATTCTTCTGCTTCTTACATAACAATATTTCTCACAGTTGAAATATTCGTTGAACTGTCTAACTGTCTACCGGAAACGAGACATTCCATTAGAATCTTGTCAACAAGTGCCCGACGGCTATATCTATGCATTAGATCAACTGTTAGAATGTTCGAAGTGTGCACTTCACTTAATTAGTAGCAAATATACATATTTCGAGACATTCCCGATAAGACAGAAAGGAAAAAAAATGCGAAAAGCATTTTATATTGCAATCGACACAGTGAGAAAGATCGAAGGGATTTCTCTCACAATTCGCAATGGTAAGGGCACGTCTTCTCGTTCATCATGTTGTACGTCTGGACGTCTTTCTTACGTGATCGTTGTCCTTGTTCGGCAGCATTTAATCATTAGCTGGTCCTCTGAGGCCCCGCCCACTTTGATCCAGAGCGCAACGAGAAGGAGAGCCAGCTGAGAGAAGAGAAATCTTCTTCTTCTCTTTCTTCCTTAGGGCTTTCCCCTTTCTCTCTTTGTCTGATACCTTTCAATGATTAGTCCAATCTGGATGATTCCACCATTACTCCTTCATGATTTCTTGCGCCATGTTGCGCAAGTAGACAATTGCTGGAGTCATCAGGCCTTGCGGGTCGCTTCTCATGATTCCCGCTATGCAGTCTGCAATTCGTTGCTTTGCTGGGCCCATCAACTCTGCTGGAGGGCCTTCAAGAAGCAGACTCCTCTCGCCGGCTTTCTTGTATGCTGTTCAATTGCTAGAAGTGTCAAAGTGCACTTCACTTAATTTTTAGCGAATATACATATTTTGCGACAAAAGTGTCCTGAGGGTGCCCTGAAACGTCGAAGTTTTGGGAGGACTTTTTTTTTACTCGCACGGTGGTTTTATTTCAAAATATAATAAATGGTTCTGAAGCTATCGAGAAGGCGAACAAATGTCTCATACCAAACTTTTCCATATATCGACTTTTTTCATCTACTTTTGGGGTCAGAATGTTTAGGCCACTTTTTAGACCTTAGCTATCACTGACACTCTTTGGGGCATTTTTTTGTTCAAATAGAGCCAAAAATAAGCTATAGAATGATAAGTCATTAGTTAAAAATGATCCAGGCAGATTTTAGGTATGACTGATTTTGTCAATTTTTGGCCCATTTTCTATGCACACAGATTTTCCACCGACGCAGGTTCGGAGTCACGCGCGGGCAAACTATTTTGCGCGCTTTTATATGACCCTCAATGGAAAATTCTTAATGCTAGGGCATAGCTAACACTCAAAAGGAAATAATGGGCGGAAGATACTTTAACCAGGTGTTTCCATTGAGGGTCATATAAAAGCGCGCAAAATAGTTTGCCCGCGCGTGACTCCGAACCTGCGTCGGTGGAAAATCTGTGTGCATAGAAAATGGGCCAAAAATTGACAAAATCAGTCATACCTAAAATCTGCCTGGATCATTTTTAACTAATGACTTATCATTCTATAGCTTATTTTTGGCTCTATTTGAACAAAAAAAATGCCCCAAAGAGTGTCAGTGATAGCTAAGGTCTAAAAAGTGGCCTAAACATTCTGACCCCAAAAGTAGATGAAAAAAGTCGATATATGGAAAAGTTTGGTATGAGACATTTGTTCGCCTTCTCGATAGCTTCAGAACCATTTATTATATTTTGCAATAAAACCACCGTGCGAGTAAAAAAAAATGTCCTCCCAACACTTCGACGTTTCAGGGCACCCTCAGGACACTTTTGTCGCAAAATATGTATATTCGCTACAAATTAAGTGAAGTGCACTTTGACACTTCTAGCAATTGAACAGCATACAAGAAAGCCGGCGAGAGGAGTCTGCTTCTTGAAGGCCCTCCAGCAGAGTTGATGGGCCCAGCAAAGCAATGAATTGCAGACTGCATAGCGGGAATCATGAGAAGCGACCCGCAAGGCCTGATGACTCCAGCAATTGTCTACTTGCGCAACATGGCGCAAGAAATCATGAAGGAGTAATGGTGGAATCATCCAGATTGGACTAATCATTGAAAGGTATCAGACAAAGAGAGAAAGGGGAAAGCCCTAAGGAAGAAAGAGAAGAAGAAGATTTCTCTTCTCTCAGCTGGCTCTCCTTCTCGTTGCGCTCTGGATCAAAGTGGGCGGGGCCTCAGAGGACCAGCTAATGATTAAATGCTGCCGAACAAGGACAACGATCACGTAAGAAAGACGTCCAGACGTACAACATGATGAACGAGAAGACGTGCCCTTACCATTGCGAATTGTGAGAGAAATCCCTTCGATCTTTCTCACTGTGTCGATTGCAATATAAAATGCTTTTCGCATTTTTTTTCCTTTCTGTCTTATCGGGAATGTCTCGAAATATGTATATTTGCTACTAATTAAGTGAAGTGCACACTTCGAACATTCTAACAGTTGATCTAATGCATAGATATAGCCGTCGGGCACTTGTTGACAAGATTCTAATGGAATGTCTCGTTTCCGGTAGACAGTTAGACAGTTCAACGAATATTTCAACTGTGAGAAATATTGTTATGTAAGAAGCAGAAGAATCCCGTCAAAAGAAAAAAAACGTGGACAAGGATGCGGAACGAAGAACAAGCCCCTCCCCATATTTCCATTTAAAAAGTACTGCGATTAATGGAAAAGTGTGCCTCCTTGCTTCGTTGTCTCCCATTGTCTACTTGTCCCTCCTATTGCCTCTTTTTGTTCGGCGTATTCGATTTATGCAAACTATTGCCTTAGTAAACTTGTTGCGCTATTCTATCTCACTCTCTCTCTCACAGGCTAAGAGTAAGAACTTACCAGTGGAGGGCGAGCAACCTTTTTACCACTAACGAACGCTCCGCGACAACTTTTTTGGAAACCCAGCCAAACGGGAGTAGGCTCATATGAAAGCGCTCGTGAAACTGTTCAATATTCTGAATGTCCCGTCCCACTCCAATCTGACTTTCCAGAGGTTCTTTCCAGAGATCCCCGATTTTCCAGAGGTTAGCTCTATATGCCCAATTTTGTGTCCTATTAATCTTGAAGTCATGCTCTACCAGGAATTATTTTTTCCCTCACCCAACTCCTCTTTCAAAAGCTATAAACGCTCAAAATGGTCAACTCAGCACAACCTTGCGCCAAAAAGTTGCAATTTTGGCCGCCGGCGATGTCCCTTAACCCAAAACCCAGATAAAAATCCCAAACCCATACCATACTAAAGAAACCCCACCCCAAAATCTCAACTCCCCCGCCCACTACGCCTCTCCGCGCAAACCCAGTAAATAATGAACAAGCAATGTTAAGTATACTCACACATCTCATTTCATAAGTGATCGATGTTGCGTCCGTTAGAAAAGGCCTTGACGGTCATGGCTACCACTCTAGCAATCTGCACAAATGGCCTGCTCGCCTTCCTGACTCTCCAGTCTCCAGCACGCGCGAGCATCGGCGACTATCGGCTGCTGCTGCTCGCTTTCTGCTGCCATCTCAAACATGATCCTCGCACTTGGCCATGCTATCATTAGGCCGGTAATATTATTATTATATATATGTAAGTCTAAATATATGATTTTATTACGTTTTATTTTTTTATTATATAATATACTATCTGACACATATGAACATGACAAATGTTTTTGAGCTTTTTTTTGAGTTTTTTTTCATTTGTTTTTATGTTCGTTCCTTCTCTTTACACTACTCTATTTTGTGCTCAGTGAACAGTGGCGTTATCGTCTTTTGCATCATCCGAATTCGGCACGCGTTCAAAACGATTAAAATGTCGGAGAAGACTCGCCAGCTTCATCGGCAGCTCTTCTCGGCGCTCCTCCTTCAGGTAACCACAAAACAAGAGAGAGAGAAAACCGTCAACCATAATCATTCCGGAAAATGTATCATTGACAACGCAGCGCCTGCTTTTCAGACATTCATTCCGACAGTCTTTTCATATCTCCCAGCAGTCGTAGTTGTATTAGCTCCATTGACAAGTTGGACAATGTTCCAAATAACACAGATTGTTTTCCCTAGCATTTTCGAGAGCATTTCCCTGAATAGAACTAGCAACAAAATCCTACTTCTAGGCGTAAATCTTGGCAACATGGGCACTGTACTCATCCGGCTCACATCTTCCCAATTATCGACCCAGTTATCGTCATCTTCTTTGTCAGATGCCTGCGAGTACAAGCAAGCCGATATGCTTGCTTGGACTCGAATGCATCTTAAACGTGATAGGTTTTAGAGAAAACCAATTTTAGTGCTTGCTTCAGTGTGACTAAAAAATTTGCATAACAAAAATATGCATAACATGTGATGCTCCTGCCCGCATTTCGTGTTTTTTCTAATTCCTTACATTAATGCTCAGACGAGTAAGAATGTGTCGGTGTAAGCAGCTGATTCAGCGTTCTCGACTAGTAGTGTTATCCTTGTGTAATAATTATAATTATTATTCCTGTTCCATTTGTTTAATTGTTTATTTAAATATCTTATTTATTTCATTAATATACATATGTGGATGTATGCTTACATATATTCATGTGTTGGAACTAGTCATTTTGATATTGCATATACCTGGCGAATTTTCAATTGTTATGCAATAATTTCACAATTTGTAACCTTATTATTGCATCCAATGAGATAAATACTGATTCACAGGACAACTTTACGAGCTTTGTCTGACAAAACAATATCTGAAACGAAAGGAGTGAAAACATTCACTGAGCACATCATAGTGATTTTAAAATGTAATAAAACGACGTGCATGAAAATACATATGTATGTATACACGTAAAACTTTGTAGGCTATTTGTTTTTCTTCATCTAACTAACGTGGCTGTTTGTTTGTAAAAGCGCCAAAGAGCAATTAGACCAAAGAAGAGATGATATAACTATAGAAAGTTTTCATTACTTCTATGGATGCGCTATCACTTGAGTATACGAACAATATTTTCGATGGAGGAGGCGATAACTGTTACGGTGACAATCCTTACAATCTGCCCGAAGTACAGTACCGCCCAACATTTTTTTTCCGGTAAAGTTTGATAGACGAGATGCGAGTTCGGGGAAGAAGATGAAGCTGCTGTCCGTAAAGAAGATGACCTAGGCGTCCGTACATTTGATCACCTTAGTATCCATTTAGTAGATCACCAAAGTGATCAGAGTGAAAAAGATGTTCCTTTAAGTCGACGACGTTTGTGTGAAAATTACGTTCATGTGAAAATGGTTTCATTCTAAATCGAATAAAAATAGCATCGCTGACCGGTCGAATGAAAGCATGATTGAGAACGATAATAATATTAGTGCAGTTGTGATTGAGAAATGGATAGTAAGCAGTTAGAACATGTATACCGTCCGTTACGAAATTTTTTTAAGCTACTTTTCAAATATACATACTATGTAAGTACCGTTTTCTCTACTATCGAGGACAACCGGGTCGTTAATTTTTTTTTATCAGTCGGTACGAGAGGAAACAAAGCCAACCAACTGAATTAGAAGGTAAATGACTATGATTGTTCTGCTAACCAAAAACAAATAGTTTGCGAACTATAGCCTAGCCCTAGTCACTTCATTATTTTAAAATACATATGGCATATACATATATTTAGCTGAAATAGCAACAAAATAGCAAAAACTGACCAGACTAATTTCAAATCATATGATTGTTCTCCCTTAACTCCGCTCGCATAACTAGGCACTGGAAGCAGCACGTATGTATGAGAAGAAGAAAGCATGAATCTGTGCAGACTGTTGATTACTCAAGTACTTTTGTATTGTTAAAGCTATATATGTATGCTAAACCGTTTGCTGAACATTTTAAAAACACTGTTTGGAGAAATGCTTTCCATGAAACACGGCCCGTCGTGCAATTAATCTTGGCAAAATTGACGCCACTTTGGCCAAATGTTATTGTAGTTTTCATTTTGAGTTCAGCAAAATTTGCTGAAATTTTTCGTGAGTTTGAGGAGACCTTTTTGCACTTCTTTATGTTATGCTATTTTCACAGTCGTTCAACAGGTTTTCTTTTTAGATACCTATACATAAATATACAAATATGGATATTTAGTAATAGTTTTGAAGGTGGGTATATACTCTAGATGGCAAAAGTTATTTCAAACTGTTTCGCATAACTCCATGACGGCACTGGGCTGGGACAAATGTGCCTTTCTTATGATAATGCCCACTGCCTCACTGTCTCTTAAATACCCGTGCATCATTTTGCGTTCCGTTATTCTGGCCCGCAAAACGTGGAGAAGTTTCTAAAGAACTTTTTTCTCTCACTTTCACTTACTCCATCGTTATCTCTGACAAACTTCAATGAAGTTTTTTTGCTGGGTAAATTTTTAAATCTTCACAGAGCCTTTCTTTTTTTTTAGATTTGAGTAAAGAATAGTCATTTTCCATTGTATATCTGCCTAAAACATGCATGAAACGTTTGTTTCAGTTTTCTTCCAAGATTAATAGCACGGCAGAATAAGTAGTACCAGGTTGCATAATTAGACATATTCAATTTACTTTCAATATTTTTTTCAAAATGTTTGAATTTGTGCCGTAGAATTCTTGTGACTTCTTTCTTCCTACATTTCCTTATTATAATTTTTAAGGGATAAAGTTGAAAATACATAAAAATGGATATTTAGAAGTTGATTATTACATTTTGGGCCCGTTTTAAGAAGTGTCACTCACACCCACGATGGCGTTCATTTAATATATGTATGTATATAATCGGAGATCTTCAAGTTGCCGATTTATTAATGACGTTTGCTTCTGCAAACTTTGTGTGTGCACTGAGAGCACGATGAATCGAGTTTATAAACCAGGCCTCGCGTGTGACTGAAAAAAGAGACAGCTTTGGCTTCCCCCCATAATTGAGTTCAATGGACCTTATAAACGCCTTATGCCTTGCCGTTTTTCATTCGATAGCGTGAAGCTTTCGGCGAGATGGGAATATCGTAGAAATGCGAATGAAAGACACTATTCATGGAAACATTATCGTTGAAGCGCGCGGTCGGCTCATTTCGAAATGTTCGTTAAAGGAAGGCGATCACCGAAAAATATTTCAAGCTTGTTCGAATTGCCGCGTCTGCCTTGTGATTCCTTACTCTCATTCTTTTGTTCCGTCGCACAAATCCGCTGCGTGAAAAGAGCACGGCTCGAATGAGAGTGCGAAGGGCCGCGGCACATTGAGATATCACATTATTTTTCGGTGATCGCCCCCCTTTAACATATAATATGACTCAGGACAACTTTCTGAGGTCTTCCTCGCTATGCTACAGCCCATTATCTATATCAATCAAACAGCAACCGCCGGCTACCCCGGAATCTTCCTCCCTTTCTTTGCAGTTCATGTCGGTTAACGCTCTTTCTCTCCTTCTGCAGATTAAGCGAAAATAAGACTTTTATTTGAATAAAACTTTTGGAAATAAAGCTACACGATATCTACACTAGATATAGAATGCAATAGATAACTCCTCTTCTAGTTCCTCCTGTCAATACCCGCCTCGCTCTTGGGCGTTGTCATGATTCGAGTGACATGGCGAGCCCGTCTGCTGCATCCCAATGCGCGCGGTCTCTTCTGCTACGTCTGGGCAAGGATGGCCACCTCCCACGTCTGCAAGTGTATTCTTGCACTCTACAACATCTCCAATGCAGAGCTGACAGGTACACACATATATTATACATACATATGCAGAGGGTGCAGATTTTTCTTGCGATAACATGCATGACCGGGCGCATTACTTTTCAAACTGAAACGTGTCACTGTAAAATGTCGTCACATCATTAAACTTGATGTATGAATAAATAAACTACAGTATCCAGCGCGACTAGTGTCATATTTGAAATACATTTAACCTAATTGTTTTTTGTATGTTTTTTTTTAATTTGTGATTTAATTAGCTGAAAATCTCTGTGTAAATATATTTAGCAGAAGATGTCCCCAAGTGTTGGGCTTTGGTCTGTCTTGCATACCCGGGTGCCATGCTGAAAAAACATCATTAGAAGGTTTTTTTTCCGCAAGCTTGGCCGTCTCAGTTTTTCAACTATAATTTGGTTCGTTCGCAATTCCACGGCTCCTTGTATACATTTAATGCTAGAAGACATGGCGTATGATCGTTCTGCAGTTTCATGCCGACATATTTAGCGGCGCTAAGAAAATATTACTGATTGATAGCATCTTGCTAAAAAATATTTTACTCGGAGTAATTTTCCATTTTGTGGTTTCACCCCGCTGTAATGATTTAATTTGACTCCCGGAAGTCCTCGGAATTTTTAAACATCATCTTACGATAGCAGAAATTCGCCAGAATACCATCCCAGGTATTCTCATTTTTTAAGGCGTTTTGTAGGTTAATTTCAAACTTTCCTGAGATTCTTGTTTTATAAATGGTATTCTCATCACCTGCATAAACTCCCCAAAAACAGTCTCATTTACATAATCCAGCGGTTTGAAAAAAAATCATCTGCGGTCTGTATTCATAGATACATATGTATGAATGTACATACATATTTATTTAAATGCTACGTTTTCTTTCACATCTATCTGCTCATCTTAACTCTTCGAAAATACTTTTCAGGAACATTTCCTCTGATCCTCACCGTCTTTCGCGAATCCCACTTCGGCACTGCGTGCAGCTAGTTGACTAATTTATTTAGTTTATAATTATGTATATTTCAACATCAATCATAGAAAGATACATACATAGATATATACTATGTGTATTTATGCAAGCAGTTCAGTCAATACAATAAAACCTCCTCGAGTGTACCGTTGCATTTGTAGGTGTGCCTTTCGAATGCCTCATTGTCAGAGATTCATTCTGACCTACCTTCTTTGAAGCATGCTGATGGAAGCAGCGGAACGAGCGGCAGCCACGGTGCTCTCGATGACCTACGAGAAAGGCTCCCATTCCTGGGTGCTATTCGTCATACTCGTTGCCCTTGAGACTTTCTCATGGTACCATGGGATAATGAAAGCTGCTGGTTCGTCATGATTTTTCAGAAATCAAGTGGTGTCTTTGCCGGATAATTAGCTTGCAATAAAATCTAAACTTTACCAAATGCGTACTCTTAAAGATCGACCAGTTCGCTTTTTTCAGGCGTGCTCTCGGGCTACGTCTTGTTTGGTATTCTTTTTGCTATCGCTACGCTCGGCGTTTTTGTCAGCTTCACTTTCCTTGACTCGAAAATTCAAAGGAATTGTACTGAATCAAAAAGCTATATTCTTTGAGTTTTTAAGAACATTCAGAGTCTTCACTTTCTTCTCTACATCAATATGCAGTTGATGATGCGATCGAAAGCTGCCACGGCGAAACGGTCTTCATACAATCTCTCGAGGATATTTCAAATTCGAGAAAACATGCGAATTTTAAGGGTAAGTATGTACATACATACATATATGTTAAGTGCAATTTCAGTTGTATTTTTTCTGCTATTTAATATTTTAAACTATATTTTCAAACATCTTTAACAATTACATACAACCTCTAAATTCACAAAACAAAACAGTTTCTGCTCTCAATCGCGGTGCCAACTGCTCTTTGGACTCTTCCTCTATTTCTAATGTACTTCATCGCCTATGCTCTTCCTTCGACCATGATTGCTAAGTACATCTGTGTCTGCATATTTGACATCCTCAACGCAATGTTAGTTGTGAATGCTGTATTTCTTACATAGGTGCAAGTAGCTCAAGCTCGATACCTGCAGCTTTCAATAGAAAACAAGATGATGTGAAGATGAAATATGTATCAAACAATATTGTTTCAGTTTTTCACAGAAAAAATTTTTGTTTCAAACAATATTTTTGTGTGTAAATATTGTCATTGCAGATACCCCGTGACAGTGGCATGGGTGATGATATCACACGAGCCCATGTGGATGCGTGAACTTGACTTCCTCGCTAAGCTGCCCTTGATAGGCAGCCGTATCAGCCAACTCCTCCAGGATGCTTCCGATGCACAGTCTGTAGTTGTCACCGACACTTCGCTCTACTTTGAACACTTTCAACGACAGTGGTAGACTTGAAGCGACGAGTAGAGACAGAGAGAGAGAGGGAGTGAAAGAACGAGAGAGAGAGACAGAGAGAGAGAAAGAACGAGAGAGTCAATTTATTTCCATATTTGGAAGAGTATACATATGTATATTGTATAATTTTTTAAAAAAAGTTGATGAATTTAGATTCTATCGATAACTTTATATCCT
The DNA here is from genome assembly GCA_945643635.1 of Allodiplogaster sudhausi. NCBI lineage: Eukaryota > Metazoa > Nematoda > Chromadorea > Rhabditida > Diplogasteridae > Allodiplogaster > Allodiplogaster sudhausi. Next base: position 5,049,031 of record CALZFC010000001.1, on the reverse strand, counting down.
TGTTTTGCTTCTTTTGAAAGGTTCCACAATCTGTTTCACATTACTGCGCAAAATAACTATCAAATTGAACATTAGTTTGGTATTGAATAAAGCGAATATAAAATAACAGAATGGTCTGTTTACCTCATTGTCACAAATCACATCTTGTTTAAAAAAATAGGCTTCATGAGGTTTCAAGTGCGGGAAAGGCTTCTCCCAACTTCCCATTTCCCCATTCTCTCTTTTTTGTGTCAGAGGACCACTACCCTCTCATATATTGGAATAAAATCTGCCGTGCTATTAATCTGAAGATCTTCATAAGGGGAGATCATTTGGTATGCTCATGTTCGTGAAACTGAAACCAAATTTTTAACCTCGGCGACATATAGAGTGCTGACTAATAGAACTCTTGACAAACTTGTCACCAGTTTTGCCAAATGTGAATGAAGGTTTCATTTTGAGCTCAGTGAAATTTCAGTGAAATTTTTCTTCTTATATAAATTCATCATTCGAAAAGCTTTAATTCAGCCTCTGAATCATCTTCTAAAATTCTGTAACTTAATAAATTATATATCGACATAAAATAAATTAATATGAAGACACTTGGAAAGTCAATTTCATTGATTATTTAAAAAAAAATTACTTAATTAATTAATTAAATTTTAATTCACTCTCATCGTTAGCCGAAGCCAGCTGGCGCACACGCGAATCCGGCTGCCGTATTTCCTGCGACTTGGAAGACACCAGTCACACTAAAATTAAAGGCACACCAATTAATCAATCTTTTTTTTTCTTTACGTCATCGGGCTAATGGCTTTCGTGAAGAACCGTGAATAATCGCCATTCTTGGCGATTGTTAGCATGATGGAAGAAATCCGGTTTTAGGCGTCCCATGAAAAAAAATTAGCCGTCCCATGAAACCAAGAATCTTGTCAAAGTCCTCCTGCCATCTGGTTTACCTCGCTTCCGCCAAGTTATTGCGAGAATACCATTATATGACAGCTCGCGTCCATCTGTAGTCCGCCATGTTTGAAATCCCACCTCCATGTTCTCCGGATGCTCTCAGACATGACATCTCTTCACTCGGGTCATTTCTCGCGCCCACTTATTCGTCTATCAAAGAATTGAGATTCTCCGCACAACATTTCTGTGCGTATTTGACAGCGACAGCGACAGACTTTAAAACAGCACATGTCGCCGCTCTCGTCTACTATCAATGAGTGCACGCTTCTGTGCAAAAAGACGGCATTCTGCTTTAGAGTGTCGACACGAATCTTTCTGACTACAACCGGTAATCATGTATTCTTACTCGCACACATAGCATCTCGCTCTAGCAGAAGTCTTAGCCTACTTAGGTATGCACATACCATGTAATGTTAAAACTCATTTAAAACCTGCAAATGAAGGCTTCTGCAGGTGAAGAGAGCGCCATTGGCACGGTGCCACTGCAAAGAGAATAACGTTGAACAAAGGAGTGAAATAAAAAAAAATAAATATAATAAAAAAAAGCACATTTGAAGGCAGTTATTCTTTTTCTTGCCATTAATAAAAGGATATTCTCAGATTCATGTGATAAGAGCGTCATGAGAGATAAAGTATGGGAAACTTACAGAATGTAATATCCTACGGTTCCTGACGGACAGCCGAGCGTGAACGCCTGACAACCATTAGCATCAAGGAAAAACTGAAAGTACGCTTATTTTGCTCCTCTTGCCCTGACCAGTTTTTCAAATTGATGAACGTACCGATAAGACTGCAGCTGCATTCTGGCACAATCCGTTAAAGACTATCGGGCAAAGAGCGCTCAGGCTAGGGCATCCACTGCAGGCAGCTGGAAAAGGAAGAATGGGATGAACTCACATGGGAGAGAGAGCGAGAGAGTGAGAGAGAGAAAGATGAAAAGATGGGAAAAGGAAGAGCGAGTAGGAGATAGATAGAACAATAATTAAAGATGCTTACGTAGGAAGGAAACTGCGCGACGGGATTAGAACGGGTTGTGAATAAGAGAAAGCACGTAAAGGCAAGCGCGAGAAAAAGAAAGATATTTTTTTTCAGATTTGATGAACAATTGTGCGTGCGGTAAGATAGGCACAATAATTTAGATAGAAATGATGGTAACAACAAAAAAAAGCCTTCAAAATATCAATAGCAAATAGGAGGAGTTCGTTATCCATGCCTTTGAACTCACCGCTTATATCTCTTTCTCACTCGTTATTAGTCAATACGACAAGAAAATACATTGTAAGAGTTGTATTCGACATTTTTTTACTTGAACCAAATAAAGCCCTAGGCAACGATTTTTTTTTACATTTTGAACTATGATTTTTTTAAATTAAGATTAAAGAATAACTTTTAGAAAAAACCAGAATTCTAACGATTCGGAGTCGTTGTGGTAGTGGTTGAAGGGGTCGTTGTGGTGGTAGTTGTGGTTGTGGTAGTAGTTGTTGTGGTGGTCGTTGAGGTCGGAACCGTGGTCGTGGTCGTGACTGGCGGGAGTGTTGTCATCCCTGCGGAGCCCATTGGCAAGCAGCCGCTTGCCGACGAGGGAAGCAGAAGGAATGCTGTTATACATGCCTTAGGAAAGCACGAAAAGACAACCGCTAGCGCCCTCGTTGAGCCACTTGATGTTCTTCCTAACATTCTAAAAGAAGTAAGAGTTAGGCGAAAAGTTTTTTGGCAGAATTCAAGCTAGGATTTTTTTGGCTAGTTTAAAGGAGGTATCCTGCGAATAAAGAATGTTTTGTTTTTCGCCATATTTGGGCAGGTAGAGAGAAACTTTTGTTGCAAGTGTCCCGAAGTCACAAATATCCTTCAGCCCTGAAAAAGTTAACATTTCTATTGCGGGACTACGGTGCATTCTCTACTCCTCACGTACTTTTAACTCAAAGTCAAGGGAGAACTCCAAAAACAATTTTGTGGAGCATCGCCGGGGGAACCAGACTAGAGTACTACATAGTAAGCAAGCGTTTTGGCGCGCGAATCCAACTTTGGCCGGCCGGGTTTTTATATTTGCTTGCAACCCAATTGTGTATCCCCAAATTTCTGTGGAAAGAGTGCGAAAGGCAACAACACTGATGGTGAGATGGTAAAGTAACAACCTTCCAAAATCTTGGCGGGTAGAGAACTAGACATACTGCAACCAGCGGCAGCAAGAGGTTCTTCCGCACGGGACACTTCATCGATTAAATGCCTATTTTGAATAATATGGCCAAACATTCGCCGGATACTTCCTTTACACCTAAGCATTCTATTTCGCCTACGCATTCGAACTATTTATTTATAATCTGGCATAATGGGTGAAAAGGGTGCCGCGAACTTGCTGATTCGCCTGACAATGAAATCCGTTGGTGAGGGAAGGACAGTGAGAGTGTATGAGAGAGCTTGTTAGGGAGTGAGAGAGAGAGAGAGAGTGATGGAGAAAGAAATTGCGGGAGGGATGTGAGGGATTGTGGAGAGCAAGAGATATATAAAGGCTCTCGTCATGCAGCCGTATATCTGACAGACAGTGGCTTCTTTTGTCTCACTCTCTCATTCTCGTTCTTCCTCTCCCTCTCTCTCTCTGTTTTTCTCCCAAGATGTAAATTCGAAAATTTTCCGCTCTGTCTTCACTTTTGGGTGCAATGGGCAAGCACTTCTTCCGCGCGCAAGCTCGGCTTTTTATATTCATTGCTATCCAGTCTTGCAATTCTCCCCATAGCCCTCTTATCACAATCGTTTAACTGCATTTTCTTGCATTTTTCCCTCTCCATGTCTACTCGTGCCTCGGGTGTACGCTGATTTAGCCGGTCGCAAATAACGTTCCAAACCAGCGCAAGTCATGCTACATGCTACATTTCCTTATCATCAAAAGAATTACGGCTGGATTAATGAGCTAATAATAGTTTGATAGACATACATATATATAACTATTATTCTAAAAATATGCCGTTAAAAGATTTTCGATTACAACACTACTTTAATGAATTTTCTCATGATAATATATAACATCGAGTCTTATAGCGTTTAGCATGGCGTGCCACTAATGCAGACATTGTCTTGAGAGTGCAAGACTACTGCTCAAGACAGTCTGTCTTAGTGGAAGCGTCCGGGGAGTCTTTCTGCAGTCGAAAAGAAAAACTGTGCGATTTGGCCAAGCGTACTCGAGCAATTCGGTCACAGTTGGGGGATCGAGAGATTGTGTGCAAGAGGAGAAATGATGACCGTAGTAACACATTCATTCCGGCCGTCTTTATGCCGTTGGCCTTGACGCTACATATGTGATGAATTGACAGGTTTTATTATATTTCAAAATACATGCCACTTTTTAGAAAACATCTAACTGCTCTTATAAAGAGAGAAAGAGCAAGAGAAGGAGAGATTGAGAGAGTGGAAGATAAAGAGCGAATAGCAGAGAGCAGCACAATTCCACCCTGTCACTCCACTTTCCTTTCCAGCCATTCTTCGGAATAGTTGTGTTTATGTCCAGCTCTCTTTCTCTCATGCTTTTCTTAACCTTATTTCACACACTAGCGAGCTCCATTCACTCTCCAACTTTATCTCTCTCTCTCTCTCTCTCTCACACAATTTCGTTTCTCTCACTTTCACGCTCTCTCGCTCTCTCTCTCTCAATTTCCTTTCTCTCACTTTCTCGCTCTCTCGCTCTCTCTCTCAATTTCCTTTCTCTCACTTTCTCGCTCTCTCTCTCTCTCTCTCTATTTTGAGGTTATCGTCATAGTTCGAGATGTGTACTACTACACGATCATTATCTTGTTTTTTTTGTTTCTCTCCGTAGAACACGAGTGTAGTCTCGCCTGCATCACTTTCCCTCTGTACCGCCATACTTTTTTCCGTGGTAGTGAATGAAATTTTTTTCCTTTGTTTTCAATTTAAAATAATTAAGCGAGAGAATGAGAGACAAAAAGATGTAGAGAGGCAGAGAAGAGAAAAGAAGGAGAGAGAGAGAGAAGGGAAGGGAGAGAGAAGAGAGAGAGAGAGAGCGAGCAGAGAGATAGAGTAGAAGGAGCGTTGTGCGGGTTTCTGCCCTTCTTATGAGCTGTATTTGTCCAATGAAGAACTCTCTGTGATTCGGTGATTCCACTTAAAGATTACATGTGACTCCAAACTTTGAAGAACAAGAACAAGTTTATATCGACTTGGATCTCAAAGGAGTCCAGGCAATCAATAGTTTTACAACGTCAACTAGAAAGATGACTCAAATTTAGACAACTCTAGGATGGAGCAATGACTTGACTGAGATTAATGATCTACTGGTTGGAGCGGTACTTTACGTATGTATGTGTGTATGTATGTATACATATACATATGAATGTGCCCGTGTGATTGGGGCCAATGGGAGTCATAATGTATTGGTTTCATCAACAACAAACTGCTCACAGTTTCATTGCTTTATCACCGAGCAGATACAGACAGATGTTTCGAAATGTAGAAGACGTCTTGACGACACTCTCGACGACTGCGCTGGCAATCGGCGCACGAACAGCCTGCTCTCGCCGTGTTGACTCTCCAGCACACGTTCATAAGCAAGTAAAGGAAGCTGATGCTCGCGTTTTGCCTGCTCCAATATTATTGAATTACTCTCAACCATCTTTTAATTCGACGTGTTTTAATCGATTTAGAGCGAAGCCATTTTCACATGAACGTCAAAACTATGTATGCATCTCTTTCACTCAAGAGGGCACGAAATTTGGCTTCACTTCAGACACTAAAAATTCAATCATCTTTTCTTATTTGTGACGTGAGGTAAGCGTTGGTTTGCTTAACTACTTTAAAACCGAATTCTGAAATATAACAAAAGTTTTGGAGTAAGATAAAGCGCACGGACAATGAGAAAAGCATTTTCAATTTTAACTACTTTAAAATAATTTTTTAAATCTACTTTTTTGACGTCGTTACCTACATATGTATGTTCATACTTTTGATTTGCTAAAGCTATGTATACTATCCTGTTTGTTGAACATTTTAAAGTACTATTTGGAGCCATGCTTTCCATGAAACTCTGCCTTATGTATTAGTTACATATTTACTGATAACGGGCTTTAAGAGAGAGAAATTAAAGGGCTGCTAAACCTTACAATCGATGTATGTACATATTTGCTGACATTATGTTTGTACATATATGAATATGTAGTACGGTCAACAATTTTGAATGTATAATATGAAGATTTTATACATACATTATTCATTCGAAAAGTTTGTATTCTTCCTTTGATTCATCTTCTAAAATTTGGCAACTTAATTAATTAGTTGTCAACATCAAACAAATTAAGATGACGACACTTGCAAAGACATTTTCAGTCATTATTTAAATTATTTTATTAATATAATTTTATTTCAGCCGAAGAGAGCTGGCGCACACGCGAATCCGGCCGCCGTATTTCCAGCGACTTGGAAGACGCCAGTCGCACTAAAAATTGACGCACTAAAAATTGAAGGCACATCAATAGGTAACAACGCTTCATATCAACGGGTTAATGGTTTTCGTGGAGCGCCATGAGTCGTGGTCATTCTTGTTGATTTGATGCATGATGGAGGAATGTTGGGCATCAAGGACCTTCTTGGTAATGCCCTCCCACCTCGCTTCCGCTTGGGTCCCCATGGATACCTCGAGCGCCGCTTTCACTCCGTGTTGTCTCAGGCACCTTTCCAGTCCGCCATTGTATGACTTCCCACCTCCACTTTCTCCGGATGCACTCAGCCACGACATGTCTTCACTCGGGTCATTTCTCGCGCCCACTCATTCGTTCGTCAGCAAGAATATAGATTCTCAGCATAAACATTCCGTACCTTTTTTGAGCGACAGCGACAGACAATAAAGTAGCCCATTTTTCCGATCTCGTCTACATATTCTCAATAGAATGTCAATATATGTATATACGCTTCTGTCCAAAAATACGGCATTCTGCTTCAAAGTCGACACGAAGCTTCCTGACTGTGTTCTGCTGGCTAATATATGTGTATTCTTACTCGCATATAATATCTCGATTTAGTGGAAGTTGTAGCCTACATAAATATTATGTTGTAATGTGGAACTCATTGAAAACCTGCAGATGAAGGCCTGTGTAGCTGATGAGAGTGCCATTGGAACGGCCCCACTGAAACGTACTAAAATTGGAGAAAAAGAAAAGGGAGTAGAATAATAAATAAAGAATCAAAGAAAAACGTATTTGAAAGCAGTGATTGTTTAGCCATTAATGAAAGAGTATTAACTGATTCATGTGCATAGGGTTTGATGAGAGATAAACTACATGAAACTCACAGAATGTAATATCCCACGGTTCCTGACGGACAGCCGAGCGTGAAGGCCTGACAGCCATTAGCATCCATGAAGAACTGAATGAACGCTTATTTTGTTACTCTTGCTCATAAATTGAGAAATGTACCGATAAGGCTGCCGCAGCATTCTGGCACAATCCGTTGAAGATTGAAGGGCAGAGAGCGCTCAGGCTGGGGCATGCACTGCAGGCAGCTGGAAAAGGAAGATTGGGATGGACTCATATGAGAGAGAAAATGAAAGAAAAAAAAGACAAAAAGAGAGTAAAAGGAAAAGCGAGTAGGAGATACATATGAATAGTTTTTTTTACGTTTTAATTCATTTTCCTTTTTAATTAAGATAAAAAACCTTTTGGAAAAAAATGAGAATAACTGACGCTTCGGAGTCGTTGTGGTGGTGATTGAAGGGGTGGTTGTGGTGGTGATAGAAGGGGTGGTTGTGGTGGTGATAGAAGGCGTGGTTGTGGTGGTGATAGAAGGCGTGGTTGTGGTGGTGATAGAAGGCGTGGTTGTGGTGGTGATTGAAGGAGTTGTTGTCATGGTGATTGAAGGGGTGGTTGTGGTGGCAGTTGAGGTTGGGACCGTAGACATGGTAGTGACTGGCGGGAGCGTTGTCATGCCGGAGGAACCCATTGGCAAGCAGCCGCTTGCCGACGAGGGAAATAGAAAGAATGCTGTGATATATGCCACCTTAGGGAAGCACGAAAAGGCAACCGCTCGCGGCCTCGATGAGCTAATTGTTGTTCTCATTGACATTCTAAAAGAAGAAAATGCATGTGCGTGAGTATGTTTTAATATATTCGAAAATGAAAAGAAATTTGCCATCGATTCGAAGAAATGTCAGGCAAAAAGGAGCGAATTCAAGCTTGAATTTTTGGCTCGTTTAAATGTTGATCCGCTAAGCATTCGAACGACGCTCCTTTATGAACGGGAAGAGTGAGTGCAAAAGAGTGCGGCGAACTTGCTGATTCAACTGACCATGATTATCAGATCCGTTCGTGAGGGAAGGAGAGTGAGAGAATGAGAGTGAGATGGAGAGTGAGTGCGAGCGACGGAGAGAGAGAGCGGGATGGAGGTGAGAGATTGTGGAGAGAGAGAGATATCAAACGCTCTCGTCAAGCAGTCGTAAATCAGGCTGACACGGGCTTCTTTTTTCTCTCTCTCTCTCTCTCTCTCACTCTCATATTCTTAATCTCTCTATCTCATTCTCTTTCGCTCTCTTGCATTCATCCTCCAGTCCTCTCGCTCTCTCTCGCTCTCTGTGCATATTTTACGCCTAAATTTGAAATTTTCCACTCCGTCCCCACTTTTGAGTGCAACCGGCAAGTCAGGAGTCCAAGTCTATGTAAGCTCGGCTTCTCATATTCAATGGTATCCAGTTTTTTTTTCTATTTTCCCCATCACTCTCTTATCTCCTCACAATGTGCTATCTCCATTTTCTCATTTTTATCTCTATTCTCCTTGTCGAAGTCTTCTCCACTTCTTTGGGTGCAAGCCGATTTAGCCGCTCTCAAATATCGTCCCTTGCTGCCGCAAATCATTCTACGTGCAAGCGTTCCTAATCATGGCGAGAAGAACAGTCATGTAATTGTAGCTTGATTTTATTTCATATGTTACCTTAAAAGGTGTAGTACGACTCATGGTCAGGTCAACAAGAGATGCATAAAAAGATCGCAAGGGATTTGAAAAAAAAAACTCGGGGTAGGGGGCTTTTGTTGAAGTGGAGTGAGGAAGCCAAGTGGTGTGTAGAAAGTGATAGTGGATTTGACGAATGGAAGTGTGATTTGGTCAAAAAAAAATTTGTACTTTATTTTTTTCCGTTTGCTGCGTGTGGAAAATAATAAATGCTTGAACTCGGTCACCTTTAATATATAAAAAATTTTACTTGTAAGCAGCACTCCTTTTACACTTCTTTATTGTCTCGTATCAGTCAGTGTTTTTTAGCTTTATAATTAAATTTTAATGGCACAACAGATAGTATTTATCTGCAAATAAATCTAATATTTAACCAGACTAGTCCAATAAAGTATTTGATCTTGAGAGACAACACCTGCCAAAAGGCGGTAAATTCATTCTGCATATACTATGTATGTGCATACATACATATATACTATATTCATGTGGTATCGCTCACCATTGTCATTATTGTTGCTTCGCATGCATAAAAAATTTGGTGGAAGGCAGAGTCCAATAGAGCAGTAATGTTTACTTTCTTTCCTTTTTTTCTCCGTCCTTCCCTCGCTCTTTCCAGATGCCTTGAAACAAAACAAACTCGAACGATCAATCTTATAGCCTGAGGAGCGCTCATATTTCCTTCAGAGTGCTCTGCATCTTCTGTATTTCTTTAAGTATCTTTATATAGCGCTCATGATCTCGAGAAGCCAGAGAAGGAAGCTCTTCAGTGCTTCAAGTATGTAGTATATATTTCACCATTCAATGCTAGAGAGTAGCTGCCGAGTGAGCAGTTGCAGCATTTAAAAAAAAGATGTTTCGGTGATGTTATCTTTCAGACGCTTCCGCCACGCACATTATGCTCCGGATCGGCTTCACCCATAGCATTCCAGAGTCAAATGCACGTTGCAGCCCGTTTCCTCAGTACACGCCTTCAGTGAGGTGCCCGGATCCCGGCTGGTGCAACGAGGTACACAAAACAATGCTTCCTCGGCGTTCTTATGTATTGCGATTCTTGTACAATCTTGATGTGCACCATGCATGGTCTTTAGGTTTGGAAGGACATGTGTTTCCTTTAGAAAGTTTTTTTTTATAAATTAATAATAAGTTAGCGCCCAATATACTGCGTGCTCAGCTTGTTGGCTTCATTGCGGCCGCCGCAAATCTGACTGTTGTGCCGAGTTTCGTGGACACGGGCGACCCGTACGTCTTCGATTGGGGCACTCTACGGCCGGTAGTTCGCTTTTGTCATGTAGAGAGAGATGCCTTCATTCGTTATGAAAGTTTTCATTCATTCGGATTGTGTTATGTATCGATACTTTCGTATAGAATGTGACGGCTCTATGTATGTATGTCAATATAGTAACTGGCTAGCTTGTCATCTAAAATGACATTCTTCCCCTTCTCTTTGAGAACGGCAGCTGGACGGGCGTACTTTCCGGAGTGGCGACGGGCGCCATCGACGCCGTCTGCCTCTTTCATGATCGAAGCGATGAGCGAGAGCGCGCCTTCCTCGTCACGTCGCAGCTCTTCGTGGTCAGGAGGAGCATTTAAAGCAGCCGTAACCGTAATCGAGCTAATTTCACTGGCCATTCTATTTGTGTCCGGCAGAATGACGCAAATTCAAGATTGACTTTGTAGCTCCTTTAACTATTGCTGCTTTTACCCGTATTGAAAAAAACGAAACCTTTCTGCTCACTTTGGTTCTGGCCACTCCTATAGGAGTATAGTACTTGCTCAGCTCAAGGTACATATACCTTCTCAGTCGAGGTTCTCGCTTGCCGCTCGCTACAAACATGACGTTCAGCACCAAACTCACGATGCTATCTTCAAGGTTGGCGAGAATGAGAGAGAGAGTGAGAGAGAGAGAATGAGAGAGATAGAGACAGAGACAGAGATATAGAGAGAGAACACGGCTTGAGTAAGAAGACACATGCTCATATGTAGGTGTTCACTCTCGACGTTTGGCTTTCAATCATTGCTATTCTATTCATACACGCACTCGCAATGGCTGTTTTCGACCACCGTGGATTCGGTCATCCTTTCACGACTACGGTAAGTGTTTATCAGATTTGACATATCGAAGGAAACATCTTCGGTGAGCATTTTGCAGCTAGCTCAAAAGGCCTTTACGACGCTAAAGCAACAGCTAGGCAAGGCCGACTACTATGAGTCCTTCGTTTCGCCGAGCTTTGCAGGTAGTACATACATATCGGACTATGGATACGGAGAAAGGAGATTGCGCGAAGAGAGAAAGAAAAATAAATATAATCGGGCAGATAGCATTACTTGTAACTATGCAGAGAACATTTTATATAACTGGTAAGGAAGCCTTGTAGGTAATTTGGCAGATGACATTCTTTCCATTTTCCGTCTAATCATGCAAGTGTGGTCGTATCAATGTTTTGGTGTAATAAATTATTATTACATTTAATTGGGCAGCCTAACATTGCATAGGAAGTCTTCTGAACGTGTTGCACTCCTTGTTGATCGCCGTCATTCTCGCGAGTCTCGTCGCCGGTCATCGGATCGTCTCTCTCGTCTCGACGCATTCATGGCAAGACTTCCACACGGTCGACGAAGCTGCCGCTCTGATCGCCAGTGGCAAATACACCTTCGTGTCGACGTCGCCTGACCTGTTCGCCGTTGCCACACATTAAGTACACCCAGTAAAATGATGACCGTGTTTTGGAGAATCAAGATTTATATTCTTAAAGTTCACCAGCATAAAAGAGTTCTATCACCCAAAAATGTTTTATATTTTTACTACCGTACTCTCCAAATCGAGTATGTGCATTGCAGACTAGCACAATTTTTGAAGACAGTTCGCGATCCACAAATCAGACGACTCGGCAACGCAATCAGACAGCAGCCTACAGTAGGATTTTTCTCAGATTTCCACCTCTGGTCCTCAAAATTGGATTAGGTAAAAAAGAGTGGTTGTCACTAATTTATTAACTTTAGCGTTATGTTGGCACGGTGCCAGGAATGCTCGACGTCGTCGAGGAGGGCGGCTTCGTCATGGGCGCGCAAGCCGGGACGAACAGTTACTTTGCCGCGATCGAGCGATGCAATATTTTCGTTCTCAACAAAGGTATTCGCTCGTTGTGGATGGCCGATTCTGTTGACCGTTAATTAGAAGCTTGGGAAGTAATTCGAAAAATATTTGGCCCTTTGCAAAGAGTTGTTTATTTGATTTAATACATTTAACTAAACAAAAAAATTTTCAAGAGCTGCTGCTCATTTCCAGACTTGCCAGATTTTCGGCTCATATGCTCTTCTGGAAGGGAGCAGGCAATGTTTTCAAAAAATTCAACAAACAGCTGAAGCTGCACGACGACTTTCTGCGCTATCTGTTTGATAAGTACACGCAGCAGCGACCGTTCGGACGCGCCCTTTTCAAGAATTGCACCGAGCAACAACGAAGCTTCACAAGACGTCCAGTCGGTGCTGGTTTATAATTATGTATTTCATTTTTTTCAAGACTCTGTCCATTTCGTTGTGCGTGAGTAAGTCCAAAATAAATAAATATTCATTGATCATGTATAGGTTTTTTTTAATGAAACCTTCTGTCGTTAAGAGTAAGAATGAGATGGAATGTTTTAAAGTGACTGAATGTCTAATGTCTTTTTATTGTTAGACGTTTCCTCCGTCTCTGGAATCTTCGTGCCACTGGCGGTCGGCTTGGTTAGTGGACTGCTGACGCTGGTGGTCGAGCTGATCTATGTGCGACGTGGTCACAGGAAATCAGAATCAGATTCGGACTTTTCTCTTGAAGTAGGAATATCATAGAATTGTTGTCTTGTTCCATGAAATCTCCGTCTCTCTATTATTCTTGTTCTCTCGAATGGTACAATGAAAATGCTTAGTTTTCGAGTTACTTACGATTTTAGCATACATTATTATATAATTGTATGAATAGTATATGTTTCCTCTCGCTATACAAATACATACTGTGTGTCCTTATTATACCTTCCTTGCAAACGTATTAGATCTACTTGTCCTTAACTTTTCCCTCGTGCCCTAATGAAAGTACATATATAAAGAGCCCCTGGAAATTTGATAAACATTGCCGTCTCGCGTCTCCACTTGTGTTCCTGTGTTCTGGCATTCTAGTGTTCCTTTAGCAAAGTAACAAAACTTTGCCTCTCCTTTATTTTCTCGCACACTTTTCGTCCTTTGATAGCCTGATTGACCAGTATGACAAAAACGTCACTTAAAGTGTCCCCTGCAATTTCCACGACGTTTAGAAATCATGCTATTGCTCGAGACTTCCTCGTGGAATCCAGCAGGATATGTATGTATAAGAACAAATATGCAAACAAACGTGTGCATGTGTGGGGTTGCCGAGGGGGCGACATGCTGCCATGTGACTCCCTCCATGCGTTTCTAGCTTCATCGTCTCGTGGCCTTTTGTCAATATGGCAATGATGCTGATCTGAATTGCAAAGTGCGTAAGGTTATAGTTACTCCGCGGATACGCCCTCGTATGCTGATAACAAATTCATCTTTTGATATTCTCGTCATTGCTAGAAATACATAAAATCTCATTGCTATAGTTAGCAAGATAATTAATTAAGGCAGATTTACGATTCTCTTAGATAACCCTTTCGCTAAAAGATGCTTCGAATTGGCTTCACTTATAATATACCAGAGTCTAATCAGCGTTGTAAACCGTTTCCTCAGCTTCACCCAACTGCAAAGTGTCCAGATCCTGGTTGGTGCAACGAGGTGAGCAATGCATTATTAATATTCCATATTTGAACAGCATCATCTGATTTGAAATTAGTCATGCCATTTCAATCAAATGCATACCGCTGTATTTGAAAATGTGGCTAAAGTACATATATAATATAACATGGCTAACTGAAAAACCAATATCTTTTACCTTTTTCAGCTGGTTGGCTTTATTGCGAAAGCAGCTAATCTTACCATCGTACCTAGTCTTGTGGAGACAAAGGACCCGCTCATCTTCGATTGGGGAGCGCCACAAGCGGTAGCTATATATTTGAACCGTTGGTAACTTATCTTTTTCACGATTCTAGAATAGCAAGGACTTTTGTCAAACACAACGGCTTGGATATAAGACGATGCCATACCAAAAATTGTATTTTTTTTTCAAGTTTTGATGTGAAACCAAAATAGTGAGCCGATTTCACTATCATTTGTCTGCCCCCCGCCTCCTCCCTTGAGAACGGCAGCTGGACGGGTGTTCTTTCGGGCGTCGCAGCGGGCGAAATCGACGCCGTCTGCCTCTTTCATCAGTGGCGTGAAGAGCGTGAGCGCGACTTTCATTTGACCACGCACCTCCTCATGGTCAGACGAGGAGAAAACGAAATATTGCCGTTGAGAATATTTTTCTTCTTGTCTTTTCTTTCCTTAGTAAGAGTACGCATAGAGCGTTGACTTACCAACTTGACTTTGCGTGTTAGCGTTTTTTTTTTTTTTAATATTTTTATTCTGCCATTTATCCTAACCGCATTTCACCACGAACATTTTCTCTTTGTCTTTTTTTTCCTTTCAGTCCAGCTTCTCTCTCATTAGTCGCTACAAGTACGATGCGCGTGCGCAGCAACTCGAGGCTATCCTAACGGTTAGAGAAGCTAGAAAATATCTACGAATAAAATTGTCTTAGGTTTTTACTCAAAGTGTTTGGCTGGCCTTTCTCGGAATACTGCTTGTCCATTCGCTCGTGCTCATCCTCTTCGTTCGTCGCAGAGGGAATGAGCGTTTTACGACAATGGTATTTCGAAAGAAAAAACAGACTTCTTTCCGGCACTCCTCCATCTTGCAGCTCGCCCGAAGTGTTTTTACAACAGTGAAGCTGCAGTTTGGAAAGGCCTGCTACTCTGAGGCATTCCTTGAGCCGGGTACTGCAGGTACTATATGAGATCATTTATTGTCATTTAATTGTTTATCTACATCTTTAACGGATGTGAGGACAAGCAAATTACGATCAAACAGTTAATTACCAAAGAAAGACGGATTTAGGAAGTCTTCTAAACGTGCTCTTCTCACTGCTATTCACCGTCATTCTTGCGAGCCTCTTCTCCGGCCACACGGTCGCCTCTCTGGTGTCGACGCAGTCCTGGCAGCCCTTTCACACCGTCTTAGAGGCGATCGCGTTAATAACCAATGGCCACTACACATTCGTGACATCTATGCTCACTCAGTAAGCGATAGCTCGAGCATTTTCAAAATATGCCCCAAACAGGATGTCCCCCCACCCAAAGCACAACGTACTGCCTTACAGATTACAGCCGTATATGAACACGACGATCAAATCAGAAATCGAGCTGCTCGGCCAGGCCCTCGAAAAATATCCGCCAGTACGGATTTGTTAAACGTACATACATATGTATGTATATACAAAGTATCATCGCCAATTCTTTCTATCATAATTACTAATTCCTCTCATTTCTAATGCTAGCGTCGTATACGAACGGTCGAGCGAATCCTCGATCTGGTCGAGGAGGGCGGATACATTTACGGAACTCACGTCGAATCTGCCGGCTACTATGCCGCGCTCGATCGATGCAATCTGTTCGTAATAAAAGAAGGTACTGACTGTACTGTCCATCATCAAGAAGTTATGGATCGATTGTATCCTTGCGAATTGTGGCTTTACAGCAAACCAACATTTCCATATTGCATACCTATCCATACTAAACGCATATTTATGTATGCTGCAGACATAAAGTAGTACAGCATACATACATATGTATGTACATATGTATATACACACATATATATTAGAAATATTTTTTTCAGCGAGTGCTGAGGGCATTCTCCTTCAAACGCCCTTCTTCATTTTCAGGTCTTCCTGCGATTTCCGCTCACATACTTTTCTCGGCAAAGTCTTCGAAGGTTTACAAGAAGTTTGACGAGCAGCTCAAGCTTCACGACGACTTTCTGCGACATCTCTATGAGAAATACACACGGCAACAGCCGTTTGGGCGCGCCTATGTCAAAAATTGCACGGAACAACAGCGAAGATTCACGGCACGCGCTGTCGGTATGCTTTTTTGAGATTTCTACAACGAAAATTACATACACTCTCCTTAAAGACAACATTGACAAAATAAAACAACAAGGTAACGATGGCATTGACAAAATAGCGCAAACTTTAACGGCAAATTGTTTTTACTAATTACTTGCATATCCTTCTTACGCTCTCATAGTTCAGTGACAGGAGAAACAGGTATTGCGTATTCCTTGAAGTATCATTCCTAGACATTTCGTCGACCTCTGGACTCTTCATCCGGCTTGCGGCCGGCCTCTTCAGTGGGCTGCGCACTTTGATATCCGAGCTCATCTACGCGAGGAAGGACCGAGAATAGAATAGAATCAAGCAAATCCATCATTAATCTTCGTTCATTCGAATGCTAACTATTTATTTGAATTAATCGAAAATTATGTACGTTTTAGAAGTGTCTCTTAACAATATGAGTTTATTAATATCTTTATCCTTGTGGGCTTCATAATTAAATCCCAAGAAGGAATATACATATGTATATATATATATATATATATACATTAGCATTAATATTATGCTGTGCATATTCGTTCGTTGATACATTGTGTATTCGTTTTTTGAAGACATTAAAGATCATACGAACAAAAAGAGATGGATTTGCACACGCGACTTTCCCTTTGGCACAGATGTTTCTCTTCGCTTTACTCTTGCCAAAGGGATGCTGACAAAGATGAGCAGGAAAAAATTAAGCGACTAGGGTACAACGTCACCTTCCTTGCATTCCCCAAATTCCGTCAATTGTTAAAGGTAAAAGAGTACTCTAATCGAGTAAAACCTTACATTACATATCTCAGAAAATGTCGTCTCAAAAGATGCTTCGTGTCGGCTTCACTTATAACATACCAGAGTCAAACGAGCTTTGTGAGCCGTTTCCTCAGCTGTATCCTTCAACGAGCTGTCCGGATCCCGGTTGGTGCAACGAGGTGAGGAGGCCAGAAAATTGACAATCAGTGCAGCTTACCAATTTCACATTTCATATCCATTAATTGATATTTTAGTAAGTAACCATTCAATATGCTCATTTACTTCTTAAATTATGCCTTCTTATTGTTAGGTTTACAAACGTTATAATAAGAAGGCTTAATTTAAGAAATAAATTAGCCATGTTGGGAAAAAAAATTACCACTGGAGTGCCGCTGCCAAATAATCAATACGCCACTATTTCTTATTCAGCTTGTGGGCTTCATTGCAAAAGCAGCAAACCTCACAATCGTCCATAGTCTCGTGCATACTGACGACCGGCTCGTATTCGATTGGGGAACACGGCAAACGGTAGCCTTTCTTCTTCCTGTCCATCTTTTCTCAAAATCAGAATTGTGGTTTGATTAATTACTTTTTTATTTTTAATATTTATTCATAATTTTCTATCGTTGAGAACGGCACGTGGACGGGCGTGCTTGCCGGAGTCGCATCCGGCACCATCGACGCCGTCTGCCTCTTTCATCAATATCGCGAAGAGCGCAAAAGCGACTTCTACCTGACGACGCAGCTCTTCATGGTTGGCTTAAGGAAGAGGGCAATCAGCGAAAAATAATTTTTTTTTAAATTGCCGCTGCGCTGCGGCGCACTCTCATTCCCTCGTGTGTGTGTGTGTTATTTCCACGCTGCGTATTTGTGTGCGTCTTGCGAAATAGCACACGCGAGAACGAGAGTGGCTACTCGAACGTGACAATTCGAACATGCATGCATACATTAATTATTTATACATTAATTATTTACGGCGATTGTCCTTCCTTTAAATGTGCGCAGCATTTCAGAAAACATATACATATGCACATACATATGAGACGTGCGCCTGCAGACTCTCGATGCTGTTCAAACAGTTAAGGAAGCGAAAAGCGAAAACTTTCAGAAGAAGAAGAAAAGCTAGCGTTGTCTAACGAATTTGAAATACTTTTTTGCTACAAAGTAAAGTTGGAACTGCTGTTGATTGCTACGACTTAGTAACCCCTACTTATGGCCAGGTGTTTACTCTGGATGTTTGGCTCGCCATCATTGCTGTCATAGTGGCGCACACGATTGCGCTCACTCTCTTTGGGCATCGAAGATCCGGCGTGCAAATTGCTACAACCGTTAGTGAACGAAGCAAACACGATAATTGAGAAATCATAGATTTCAGCTTGCCAGAAGCGTTTGGATGACTCTACAGCAGCAGTTTGGAAAGGCCAATTACCATGTGTCGTTTGTCGAGCCCGGTTTCACAGGTAAAAGCTATATACGACAGTTGGTGTGTTTAGAGCATGAGAGAATATGTTATATTTTTCCCAACTTCCTTCTACACCCTGGAAGGGAAAGATTTTTGTTAAAAAATCTCGAAATCTAATAGACTTTTTACCTTTGAGCTAAAAGCCTTTAGGAGGCCTACTAAATGCTCTCTTCTCTCTTCTGCTGACCGTCATTGTGGCAAGCCTAATAGCCGGTCACACGGTCGCATCGCTCGTCTCATCGCAGTCGTGGCAAGCATTTCGCAGCATTGACGAAGCCGCCGCACTTATCGCAAGAGGAAGCTTCACCTTCCTGACGCCGTCCGCACAGACTTTGTCAGTGACGTGGATATATGTATGTATGTACCACAATCATCGTATTTTGAAAACACATACCAAACAATAGACAAAAAAAATTTTTTTATATACTACATACATAAATTTATCTTGTTCGTAATAAACAACGTCAAAAATTTCAAGAATAATGCTCCATAATAGACTGGAGCCCTTTTTGGCTACGGCGGTTGAGCCTGAGGTCAAGCGACTCGGTCAAACCTTTGAGCTAAAAGCCTTTAGGAGGCCTACTAAATGCTCTCTTCTCTCTTCTGCTGACCGTCATTGTGGCAAGCCTAATAGCCGGTCACACGGTCGCATCGCTCGTCTCATCGCAGTCGTGGCAAGCATTTCGCAGCATTGACGAAGCCGCCGCACTTATCGCAAGAGGAAGCTTCACCTTCCTGACGCCGTCCGCACAGACTTTGTCAGTGACGTGGATATATGTATGTATGTACCACAATCATCGTATTTTGAAAACACATACCAAACAATAGACAAAAAATTTTTTTTTATATACTACATACATAAATTTATCTTGTTCGTAATAAACAACGTCAAAAATTTCAAGAATAATGCTCCATAATAGACTGGAGCCCTTTTTGGCTACGGCGGTTGAGCCTGAGGTCAAGCGACTCGGTCAAGCACTCAAAATACATCCACCGGTTCAAACTTTATGCAATCAATAATTTTTGTTGAAAAATTTCATGTCATATTTGTCCATGGTCAGTCTTCTCTTCGTTTCATCTCTTGTTTACTCTAGCGCCACATGAGCAAGGTGTCAGAGATGCTCGATCTCGTTGATGAAGGAGAATACATTTATGGCAGTCAAGTTGAAGCGGGCGGCTACTATTCTGCGCTTGATCGATGCAATCTCTTTATGATACATGCAGGTAATCACATTTTATCCTCTGCTTTCTATTGAGAAGAATACATTTAAGCTAAATATCTATTTCTTTCTAACATTTAAGGAGGACAATCACCTCGAAAATAATTAATGGGAGAGTGCGAGAGGCCGCGCACGGCAATTTGAAAGCTGGCTTAATTTTTCAGTGTTCGCCCTCCTTTAATAAAGATGCACTCTCAACTCAGTTTCGGTTTCAGGCCTTCCCGCCTTTTCCTCTCATATGCTATTCTCGAAGAGCTCTTGGAAAGTTTTCAAAAAGTTTGACGAACAGCTCAAACTCCACGACGACTTTCTCCGCTATCTTTACGATAAATACACAAGGCAGCAGCCGTTCGGGCGCGCCTACTTCAAAAATTGTACCGAGGAACAGCGAAGATTTACCGAACGCGCAGTCGGTAGGCTTTTCTGGTGGTCATCAATTCAGGCATTTAAAAGATGTTCGATATCATAATTACACTAGATAAATGAGTGTTCAGTTATGAATACAATCACTGCACGAAAAAATGAATATGAAACATAAAAATAATCAAAATGTTATTGAATGTATGTATATATTGACAAATGTAACATTCCAAGATCTCTCCTCCATCCACGGCCTCTTCATTCCTTTAACGATCGGTGTCTTCAGTGGACTTCTCACGTTGGCAATCGAGCTAATCTACGCAAGACAATTTAGTTTCATAGTGAAATCCAATGTTTAATGTTCATTCATCCAGCAGTCATTCTAATATACATATTTTCATCGATTTTGTTCCACAAGTTTAGGTTCTTTTTCCTTTAATCTAGCACTGTTATTTTCTTAAAACTTTCGGATTTAGTCTCTTGTAATATCCATAAAATAAATAAAATTAGCAATTATTATATTGCGCGAATTTATATGTATGTACATACACATGCACCTGACATAAGCATACACTATAAGCTATGTACGTAGCAAAGTGCATAACCTGCAATAGCTTTATATGTATTTGAAAGAGAAATACTAGAGCAACAGAGTAACACATTCTCTCCTTCACCATTTCCCCCATCCTCTCTATGCGTCTTCCACTGTCTCTCTTATTCCACCTTTCACGAAGCCGCCCATACATGACCCAGGAAGAACGATCATATTTCATATGGTGACCTTAACTGGTGACAATAGTCTGCATGCACATAAGAATATACACATATGCCACTTCATGCCAATGACAACTTTATTTCCCCTCATTCCTACGATGTTTAAAACTATGTAGCTAATACGAGATTCAGCTTATGGTTTGGTGGTTATGGTCGTGAAAAAGATGACGATGCTTTGTCTCTTTAAAGGAGGTCTACGGCGAATAAATAATGTCTTGCTTTTTCGCCTTATTTTTGTCAGGTGAACCAGAAACTTCGATTGCAAGTGCCACGATGTAACAAAAATTCATCTGCCCTGAGAAAAGTAATAGTATTCTAAATCTCTTACGCACTTTGAATTCGCAAATATTTTTAATTCCGCCATCAAAAAAAAACAGAACCGTATCCGACGGAGCTTTTGCACTCTTGCACTTGGGGCGCGGACATATGGTGTGCGCAACCAACATTCGCCGTTTTTTTCGTAACAAGTCCGGTCTCAAACCAATTGTGAAACCACCAATTTCTGTGGAGAGAGTGCTATGGGCAGTAGCAGCATATCTGGGGATCGTTTACACCGTACATTTACATATTCGTCAGGGACTTCGTGGTAGGAGTTTTTCCCATATGATCTCCTTTAAGAAAGAAACAACGTCGAGATGCTTCGGATTGGCTTCACCAATAGCATACCAGAGTCTAATAATCTCTGCAAGCCATTTCCTCAGCTCGTGCCAACCGTGAAATGTCCAGATCCCGGTTGGTGTAATGAGGTGAGCAGAGCTCAAACGGCTCATATTCATCTCTCGTTTTTTCGGCATATTCTTATGTGTATTTTCAAATTTGACAATCTTGGTATAAAAATACTAAACAAAAAATTTGATTTGTTCCTCTCTTTTCGAAAACAAACACTTCAAGCTATTCACTTTTAGTTAGTTGGTTATATTGCGAAGGCGGCCAATCTCACGCTCGTTCCCAGCGTCATGGTCAACGCTGACCCCATTTTGTTCGACTGGGGAACACTGCGTCCGGTAGTGGTTTGGGTTATTAATTACTTACAATTAATTATCTATTATTTACACAGTTAAGTAGTATCTAGATTGAACTTGTCTCAGCACCTCTTCATTATACATACATACATATGTATGTATGTATGTATGTACATACATACATGCTTACTGTCCAAGGAGGCACATCTCAACTGTGAGAGGTCTTAGCTTACTTGAACAGCATTAGTTGCCGGCTAAAAATGAAAATTTTGTTGAGAATGGCAGCTGGAGCGGCGCACTTGCCGGCGTTGCCACCGGCACCTTGGACGCCATCTGTCTCTTTCATCAACGTAGCCCTGAACGGGAACGTGACTTTCTCATCACTTCGCAGCTCCATGTGGCCAGTTCATCAACCGTTTCATCCATTCAAATGTATGTATTCAAATGTATGTTTAAATTTTTTTCTCAAGTCGTCAAACGTTTTCGCAAGTCAATACCGTAGTAGTTCACTTGTCGTGTCGTACGCTACATCGAAAACTAATACTCAGTTGACATACACGCATTCTATTTTCAGTCGAGATTCTTGCTAATCGCTCGCTACAAACGCGAAGTGCGACAACAGACTCTCGAAGCCGTGCTAACGGTAAGTTGGAAGGCGATGAATGAAGAGAAGAATTACTGCACCAAATAATATGTTTCTATTGATGTGTATGCGAAAGAATAATTTAAAAAAAGTGAAAGCTAAAAACTGATATACACAACAGGTGTTCTCACGTGATGCGTGGCTGTCCATCATTGGCCTGCTTCTCATTCTTGCATTGACGCAAGCTCTCTTCGACCGACACAGATTCGGCGCACCGTTCGCGTCTTCTGTAAGCTATGATTTAAAAAAAATAAGAAAAATAATAAATCTTATAATACAAAATTATAATAATAAATAATATAAAGATTACCAGTCTTCGCTAATGTTGAAGCTGGCTCACAACGCCTGGATGACACTGAGGCAGCAGTTTGGCAAGGCCGCTTACGCCGAATGCTTTACGGAGCGCAGTCGTGAAGGTTTAACATTTAAAACTAAATAAAGCTCTAACTTAAGCAAAACTATCAGCTTTCATTAATCAGAATCACTTGAGCCTATGTTTTACTCATTCCTTTTATCATTCTTGAAGAATTTATTTGTAATCCAAGCTAACAAAGTATTTTTGTTGCAAATTTGACAAGTTTTTGAAATTTCGTGTTCGCTTTGGCTTCCACAGAAGTGGAAAAAGCAGGTCAAGAGAATATCGTTCATTATGAACGATGACATATGACATCGTTCAAATTTTTAGACATAATGATTGGAAACTGGCGAAGGCAAAGGCGAAGCAAAGATATTATTTTTCAGGTGGTTTTCTGAACGCGTTGTTCTCGCTGTTGTTCGCCGTCATTCTCGCGAGTCTCGTCGCCGGCAGCACGGTCGCCTCGCTCGTCTCCGAGCAGTCTTGGCAGCCCTTTAGCACTATTGAGGAGGCCGCGGCTCTCATCGCCAGCGGCCAATACACCTTTCTTTCATCCAAGGCTGATCTGTTCGTATGCAATCAATCAATCAATCAATTAAACTTTGGAACTGTCAGATTGCATGATTTGCACTGATGGTGAGATATTATCTGATTGACCGAACGTCAACTTCATTGCGTTCGGTCGTATTCGTTCTCCTTAGTTATTTTATGATTTTCGATTCACAGACAGTGAGACTCGAGTGACAAAAAGATAATTACATGTTCGGCGAGTATGCCAAGAATTCAATCGACTCGCAAGTAGATGCGTATATGACATCATTGACGTTTTTCATTGATTGAAAAAAAAACATCATCAAATCTATTCTCAGGCCTGTCTGCGTTCTCGGCTCATATGCTTTTCTCGAAGAGTTCTCAAGAAGTGTTCGAAAAGTTCAACGAGCAGCTCAAGCTACACGACGACTTTCTGCGCTATCTATTTGACAAGTACACGCAGCAGCGACCGTTCGGACGCGCCCTTTTCAAGAATTGCACTGAGCAACAACGAAGATTCACTGCACGTTCCGTTGGTATGTGCGTTGTGCACTACTCTAAAAAGCATATTTGCCTTGTTTTACCATTAGTCCAAATCTTCAAATTCGACATTCTCAAAAGTTTATTTTTGCTAAAACGGGAAGAACGTCGCATAACTTACACAGCAAACGTCATAAAAGAAAGGATAGGCTAGGAACTTTAAGTCCTATCTACTTCTTTTTTACAAGATATTTCCTCCATCTCTGACCTCTTCATTCCGATGGCGACTGGCTTCATCAGTGGGCTGCTCACTCTGGCAGCTGAGCTCATCTATGCGAAGCGTGTTTGTATTCGAGCAAAATGAAAATAAACCATGCTTGCTAATATATGCATCTTGTCTGAGTGTTTGTTTGTTTGTGTGTTATTAGATACCCTCCTTTCTTTTGATGAAAGATATAGAACTATATGATATATGTACCTGAGAAGTTCTTCTGAAATCGTATTCAAATTGTTTAAATATGTCTCAACTTGTCTCTTCATGAAAATTCAAATTTCCTTTGCCAACCGACAGCCCATCCAAATAAGGAGAACTGACTCAAGGGAGGTTTGCCCTTGCCCTTTAATATTTGGCGCGTTACTTCTCACTCGTTTGCTCTTCTGCTCGTTTTGCCACTTCTTCTGACAGCACAACGAGGACTACCATGATGTGGCTGACTTTCGGGGCACGAATTTCATCCTTTCACCTAACTAAAGATATTCAAACTATGTACGGACATTTTCTATGACAATCAGCATGAACCGAAAAGAAAATGAGAATTCTTTATACTACTTCCGCATGATTAATCTCCCTTGAGGACACAGACAAGCGTCTCTGACATGTCCAGGACATTTTATTGTCCAAGACATTTCAGAGACAATTGGGAGACATGTCAGGGACAAATTTTTCCAAGTGATCAGCGAATGGAAGCGTCCAAATTTATGGTTTTATATATTTGTCCTTTATTTTCTTTATATGACATGCTCACGTTCCATTTTTTGACAATGGAGAGCAAAGAACATTGAACAAAACAGCATTCTATATCAATCATCTTGGCAACACTTACAAGTATTGAGTTTTAGAAAACATTATTGCAGATATTTTGAATACCTTTCCAGCAACGAATCGCCGATAAAAGTAAACTCCCAAAGATATCTCCTTCCATTACTTCATAATATCAAAACAGTAGAGTTATGAATAACAAGTTTATCAAAAAAAAACAAGAGGCAAATAGTGCGAGAGTAAGACGAGGAGGCCGAACATCATGTCGTCTTACTCCTCCTTCTCTTCCTTCTTCACCTCCTTCTTCTATTTGGGAGCGGTGTCTGGCGCGGCGGCGGCAGCAAGCAGCCGCGGCTCCGCCACCCTTCGAGCTTCAACAAATTCACATAAAGAAATATGGATGAGAAGACCAAAAAAACATAGAAGAAGGAAGACCACTCCTTCTCTGCGTCAACAGCAACGGAACTGGAGATCTTCTACAAGTTAGAAGTGACGGAGGACCGCCTGTAGGAACGCTTGACGTAACACATATCCTCTGGAAGTGGAAAGAATCCTTCTGTTCGCCAGTCAAGTGAGCGAAGCACTTCTATATGATTAATCAAAAATTATTAGGAAATAAATCACAGAATTAACGTAAACAAAACGACAATGGATACAAAATATATAAAAAATTCACTTTTGGAACACTTTGTCTCTTGCCAAAGGTAGCAGCTACAGTACGCATAAACAAAACGGTACTATTGTACTATTCCCACCCCAGAGGTTGAAAAAAATTTTCAAAAAAATTTTTTTGCTGAAATTCACCACAGGGGGTTTTTCGGCACGGGGAATACGAATATCATATTCATTTCATCCTCAGGCTTCACATATTCACCGTCACAAAGTACGTGGGAGTGCTTTGGGAGGTGCCAAACATGCATTCTACGCCCCTAAACTAACCAATCTAACCGTGAAAATGACGTAATGATAAGAAATAGATATGATATTCGTATTCCCCGTGCCGAAAAACCCTCTGTAGTGAATTTTAACCAAAAAAAATTTCGAAACTTTTTTCAACCTCTGCCGTCGTAGTAAAGTGTCGCTTTTTTGGGGGGAGAACTGGCGGGACCTCCCCGACCCGGCAACTTGCTCCGGCACCTTCATCCCCCTCCACCCGTCACCTTCTGCCGGGAGGACAGCAGCATTTCTGAGGACGCATTACTGAGTCATATTGCCTCTGTCAACATCTCCTTAGAGAAATCAAACAAGACTAGCATAGCGCAGAAGGGAGCGCGCTCAACTCGAGTCCTGAGTGTGAGTGTGGAGACATCGAGAGAGTATAAAAAACTGAGAGACAAAAGTTGCCGGGCGGGGGAAATTTGCGACGCTATGACCATAGCGTCGCAAATCTCCTCCAACCGGCAGGTCGTGTCTCTCACTTTTAAACACTCTCTCGCTGTCTCTGTCCTTCTGCGAAGGTGGCCGGACATCATTTTGCCGGGTGGAGGGTGGGGGAACCCCGCCAGATCTGGCGGGAGACGCGTCAGAGACAGAGAAATAGGGAATTTTCGTGAGAGAATCAGACGTTTCCAGGTGAGGGAAGCCCCGGGAGTTCTCCCCCCAAAAAAACGACACTTTACTACGGCGGCTGGGGTGGGAATAGTACAATAGTACCGTTTCGCCTCTCTTAAAATTGCACACTCTCTCGCCTTCTCAGGATGTCTTGGACATTGTCCCAGACATTCTCAATGTCTGGACATAATATTTAAAAAAAAAAAAGTATCTGCGACATTTCAAAGACACCTGAGAGACAGATGCGAGACACGTGTATTAACATAGGAATTTTTCTTAGTGTCTGGGACATTATTTGTCTGCCACCCCAGAAAATGTCCTGGACATATCCGAGACGCTTGTCCGTGTCCTCGAGGGAGAATAATCGTTCGGCTTGTGATTTCTCTACTTTTATTCGATCTCGGGCCGCATGCTAACCATAAATAGACGGCATTTATATTCGCGCGAAGAGGGCGAAGAAAGGATCCCTTCTGATCCCACGGAAAACAGAGGAAACAAGGCAGTACAGCGAGAAATTTGCATATTTACGCATATTTAATTCACAATGTTTTCTCTTGGAAATCAGAATTGTACTAAATCGATAAATTTGCTTATTTATGTGTATTTACTTCTTCACGTTTCCTCTCAAAATTCTACATAGCAGTAAAGCGAGAAATTTGCTTATTTACATATGTTTGATTAATTTTCCACGTTTTTTCTTCGAAAACACATGGCACTAAACGGAGATAATCTGCATATTTGTTAAATTAGCAATTTATATAGCTAAATTTTACTAATATCTTTTGGAAGTGCGTGAAAAGTGTAATTTGGGCAGAAAAAAATCGTATAAAAAGGCCTCCTTCTCGTTCTAAACATCACTTACATTTCGCTCTCCATACTCAGCTGGTCGACTCGGACAACAAAGAAGAAGAAGAAGAAAAATGGACGCCATGGGCAACTCGGAGTCCGCCGCAGGAATTGTCAGATCGCTTTCGCCTTCCTCGACTTTCTCCTTCTACTTTTGATTCGTGTCCAGTTATTATTAACTAGTAATCAATAAATGATTTTTAAAGATAAAAATTTTTCTAATGTTATCTTTTACAGGAGAACCAACCGACATCTCTCAACAATCTGGTTCAAGATGGACGACATGGTGGGTTTAATCGCAGAAAAGGCTAAAAAATTACAATGTTAAAAGTGCGGATAAAGGGCAAATTTTGCTAAAAGAAATGAAGGCTGTTATTTTTTGTTTCAAAAATATATTACAAAAAAGTAATAATATTTCTTTACAGCCGCAAAGCCAGTGGCGAGTGAGTACGCGCTGAGTGGACGACATGGTAGGTCTCTTCTCGGAAAAGTCCCCAAAACAACAAAGATATGTATAAGCTTTAAAAAGGAGATTGTTTTGCTAAAAGATCAAAAACGTTTTAAAGCTTTCAATAAAAAAAGAAATAAAAAAAATGAATATTTCTCCAATCCTTTTAGCCGCGATGCCAGTGGTGAGTGAGTACGTGCTGAGTGGACGACATCTCGACAAATTATACAAAACAACAAAGCTGTGTATAAGCTTTAAAAAGGAAATTGTTTTGCTAAAATTCAGGAAAATTTGTAAAGCATTCAAGAAATAAAAAAAGAAAATAAATAAAATAGATAATATTACTCCAATCCTTTCAGCCGCGAATCCGGTGGCGAGCGAATACGTGCTGAATATGAATTGCAAGTCTCCTGTGAAGGTGCGAGGAGAACAAGGGGAAATCAAGAATATCTGCCTACGTGTATATTTCGCATTCCTTCAGCGGTTGCTTCTGCAAACTAATCACGCAATTAACAATGTCGCTCGGCCGATTAGCTAAAAAAAACTGTTGAAATGGGAAATATTGAAAATCCATCCTATGCAAAATTCGTGAGAATTTGCAAATACGATAATTTCACAAATTAATAATGCATGCAGAAGTAGCAAAATATTTAATGAACCTGTTCGGCCGAACAGTAGAAAAAAGAAGGATGAACTTATAGTTCTTCATGACTTTCAGAGACGGTGTTTCTTTCAACGAGTTATGAATCCCACCAGACTCTAATTGTATAACGTACAAAATGCGTGCAAATGTAAAGTTCAAAGTTTACAGTTCAAAGTTTAAAGTTTAAAGTGCAAACTCTCCTTATAGTCGATCGAAGAGGACGCGTCGGACGAGTCGCGTGGCGGCGTCGCCGAGGTTGGCGGGCAGTCGGCCTCTCAGGCGACGCCCCCCAACCCGAATATTGGCACTCCTCTCACGAAGCAGCAGTTCCGTGTTCTGCTCGCTGGCATCCCGGAGGGACAGGTGGCCGGAGCTAAACAAAAGGACTGGGAGAAGTAAAGTAATTTAATATTGATGGAAAAAATATTTTAAAAAAAATTCTGGAAATGATAAAAAATAGTTAATAAAAAATAAATTGTAAATGATTTTTTTTTTAATTTAGATCGTTCGCCCTTCGCTCGTCGGCGGCGTCCTCCGCCTGCTCGCAGCGGAAGGAGACTTCGGGATTCGCACGGCACACGAGTCCATGTCCAACCACTCCGTCACTGGAAGTCTCTCGGAGGTCAGAAAAAGAGAGAGATAGAGAGGCAAGGGGATGTGGGAGGAGAATATGAGAGAGATTGTCAGAAAGAGAGAGCGCGTGAGATGAGCAAGAAAGGGAGCAATAGTAAAAAGGTGGAAACGGTGGAAGAGAAGGATTGAAAAGGTCATGAAACATGTAAAGGAGATTGATGGACTTCATCTACGAAGCAAATAAATTGAGGGATTAGAAGAGATGCCTTGACTGAGCTTGAGAATGACAGGGAAGAGCATTTTATTCATTAGGCTGAACCAGAAGACGAATTGCGCGCGAATTTAAAATCTTTTTTTTATGTACGTTTAAAAAAACTTCTTCTCTTTCAGTCCTCCGACTCCTCTCAGCCGGACGGCGAGCAGCTGCGCCAGATTGGCAAGAATGCTTTCATCTACGAGGCAAATAAAGTTCAAGACAATACTTTCAAATTCCTGCCTATTGATGGCTCGGAGATAACAATTCGTTTGAGAAAACTACGGCAAAAATTTGCCATTAGATGGATGAACTTCTGTTTCTAACTTTATTTATGTATTTATCTTCTTTTTTATTCAGGCTGCAAAGCATTCCGCGAGCAACACATCCAATTCTGGGTTTCTCGTTCTTTGCTTTTATTTTTTATTTTTCAATTATTTAATTTTATTGATGAAGCAAAGATCAAAAGAAACGAGAAACTGTAAATCTTCTCTTTTTCAAGTTCGATCACATCGCCTTCCTCGGTGACTGCCGCGGCCATCGGCAGCCAGTCCAGGTGTCTAACATGAGAATGAACACAGAAGCGGCTTGATTAATTAATTAATTAATTAATAGTAATCAAAATTAGAAAAAATGGTTACGGTTATCGATTAATTTCTTGCAGTGCCTCGGAGCTTCATCCTGAAGCAGTCGAATTCACAGCCATCAGGTGGAGCCGGTTTATTTGATGATCCCGTTTTATCAACAAACAAAATTAATATATGAATTTATTAGAGTAAAATGTGAAATTTGAAAAATTTCATCAAATAAAGCTGGCAAAATAATCTGACACTATCTTCAAATGTTGCAGTTCCCTCTCGGCGGACTCGGTCGCGAGCGCGAGTCTTCCCGAGATCACGGCAGCCAGGTTGAATTATATATACTACCTACCAAAAATATATGAGGAATAAGATTGATAAAAAATATATTTCTAAACATAAAATACATTTAATTAGTTTCTTCTAATGATTTAGCAACGCGGCGTCGAACATTTCGCAAGCGATCAGCGAGAACGAGGACATTCGCACCGCGCAGCCGAGGTGCTTCAAGTCACATTTATTCATTTATATATACCGAGGAATTAAGAATAAACATCTTACTTTTCCAAGAAAATGAAGCTGCCCCAACGATTTTAACTAGTAATAAGGCATACATAATTAAACGTGTGCCTGATTTCAGTGACTCCGTGACGCAGCTCAACTCTGCCACGGACGCACTCCTCCTCGTCACGGCCAGGGCTGCGAGGTTATTTATTTACTTTTCTAAAATTAAATTTATAGAATAAATAAATACATTCTTTAAAAAAACTTTTTCAGCCGCTCCACCTCGAAGACCTCCATCGCGACGGCTCTCCCAGAGTCCACTTCGAACGGACTTCTGACGGCGCATCTCAACTCTGCTTCGGACGCAAGTCTTGCCACGGCCCGGGTTGCGAGGTTATTTTTACATCCTGAAATTAACGTTGTAGAATAAAAATAGATTATTTAAAAAAACTTTTTTCAGCCGCGCCACCTCGAAGACCTCCATCGCGACGGCTCTCCCTGAGTCCACTTCGAACGGACTTCTGGCGGCGCACCTCAACTCTGCTTCGGACGCAAGTCTGGCCACGGCCAGGGTTGCGAGGTTATTTTTACTTCCTGAAATTAAAGTTGTAGAATAAAAATAGATTATTTAAAAAAAAATCTTTTTTCAGCTGCGCCACCTCGAAGACCTCCATCGCGACGGCTCTCCCTGTGTCCTCTTCCGATGGGCTTCAGACAGCGCAGCTCAACTCTGCTTCGGACGCACGCCTGTCCACGGCCAGGGCTGCGAGGTTATTTTTTTTCACAGAATAAAAAAAAATATTGTAAATCTTAGCATCTAACAATGTAAAATAATAAAAACAATTTCAGCCGCTCCTCCTCTGAGTCCTCCGTCGTGACGGCTGTGTCGGAATTGGTCGACATCGAGTCTCTGATCACTGCGATCGGGTTCGGGAAATCGTTTCAATTCGGCTTACAATAATTCTTCATTTAGCTCCGAGTCGAGTGAAATTCTGACGTCACTGCTCAACTCGGCATCTGACACACGCCTCGCCAATCTCAACGACCCCTCTGTCTCGACGGCTCTCCCGGAATCAGTCGACTTGGATGCTGTGGTCACTGCCATCGGGTTCGGCCCATTGTTTCAATTGTCAACTCATTGCTACATTGACAGCATACTACTTAATAACTATTTACATTAATAAAATGTTTTGAAAGAAGAATTTCAGAAGCTGCTGCACGGCGATTGCCGACAAGTCCGAAGTCGAGTTCACTGCAACCGAGGCACTTGAAAGGTTCGCGCGTGCTTGGTTAATTATTAATAAACTAATTATCGACTATGATTAATTAGCTAATTATTAGTGTATCTATTATGGATTTATTCCTTTCAGCACCTCCTCCTCGAGCATCATGACGGCGCTGCCTGACGAGGAGGACAAGAAGACTCCGCTGCTGGCAGCGTCGAACTCGGCCTAGACCGCAGCCAGTGGAGGGAGGCTCCCTCTCTTCCACTCCACATCGTCCTCTCTACCTCGCCCTCTCACCTCGCTCTCTCTACCTCGCTATCTCCACTTCGCCCTCTCTGCTCTCCATCACCCATGCTCTAAACCGCCAGCTGCATCTCGTCCCCTTTGATATCGCTCTCCACTCACTCTGACAAGGACTCCCCCACTCTTCAGCTTCTAACAAAAGTCCCTTTTCTCTGATAAAAGTGGCTTAGCGATAGCTCAATGCTTGAAGACCTTTGAAAAAACAAGATCATAATAAGATTTTTCTAAGCAAGATGGCTCATTTGTAAAAGAAAATTGTGACAAATCT
This sequence comes from Allodiplogaster sudhausi, assembly GCA_945643635.1. NCBI lineage: Eukaryota > Metazoa > Nematoda > Chromadorea > Rhabditida > Diplogasteridae > Allodiplogaster > Allodiplogaster sudhausi. Next base: position 5,017,313 of record CALZFC010000001.1, on the reverse strand, counting down.
TTAGCTTGCTCACCAGGTAAAATTATTAAAATTATTAATTATTATTAGACAAGAAAAAAACCGGGAGGAGCCCGATACGCTAGATTGCATAAAAAGGTTTTTGACAATTGGCAGAGTGAATGATATACATATAATACCTCAAGAATAAAGACTGAACGATTTTCTTCAGTCCAAAATTAGGAGTACAAGTCGTGTGCGAGACGCGTGTAAGAAGATAATTTTGTAAAACAAACGCCGTATTAGATAGTCTGAGGCCATCAGTACATCGTGCAGTTGCCCAGATTGACTGAAAAACTAACGTTGTTTATCATGAAGAGATCACAAAAATGGTATAGCAATGCTACAACTAGACGACCTAGTGACATGAATATATATTCTGAATTGTAGATAACTGAGTACCCGTTTGAACAACCCGAGTATGATCCATTTGAGTGTTGATAGTCTACAGCTGCGTCCCTTTGCGGTGTCTGCGTCCATGTCTTTGCCTTCGTGCGATGCCATTGCCTCTGTTCGGGCCGGCTGTATAGGCGCCAGTTTCATAGCCAGGATAACGGTAGCCGCCAGTGCTATAGCCACCGGTGCTATAGCCGCCCGTATTGTACGTTTCCATCGGTGGCGGATCGGTCGGCGCCTCGGTCGTCGTCGGCTTTGGCTGGCAGCTCATGGCGAACGACTTGCTTGGCGCGACCTGCTTCAGCTTTGGCGTACTCGGTGGAGAAGTGGTCGTTGTTGTGGTCGTCGTCGTAGTGGTTGTTGTTGTCGATGTCGTTGTCGTCTTCTTCTTCAAGTACGAATCGTAGCCATCCTCATAGCCATCGGAGCCAGCGTAGCCGTCCTCAAGGTATAAAATGCTTTAGTCATTTGCAACAAAATAATTATTCAAACTGCAGGCGCGTACTTTGTTTTGTACTTTGTTCCCTGCCCACTCATGTTAAAGACTTTGAGCTCTCATACACATTTGCAACTCATTAATGCGTCTTTGATTGGCCAAAATGTAGTACGTTATACGAATAAATACGTATGTTTGTACAAAAAATTATAGTTACAAAAAAAAAGTAAAACTAACATCATATCCTCCCTTGGAGTATGCATCCGGCGGTGATGCGTACGTAATCGGCTCTGTTACATATTCCGGAGGCGTAATATATGGTGGTTCTGTAATAAAACTGAGTTTTCGTTCTTCATAATCTTTTATCGTTTGTATTATACGAAGTAATAGTTGGTCAATTCGCTTTAATATACGTTAATATGAAAGTATAAATCGGGCTTCTGGCGTTGATAAAAGTTTCTTTAAAAAAAATAAATGAAAAAAATACCTGTCGGATAGCTGTCCTCCTTGTCCGGGCGCGGCGGATCGAATGGCTCTGGCGCCATGACGGCCATGAGTTTGGCGCCAGGAGGACACGTCATTGGCTGAGGCGATGGGGTCGGCGGTGAGGGTGTTGGGGGTTGAGAATCACCGCCGCCCCCGCCGCCTCCGCCGCCACCCGCTCCCGTCAGATAGCCGCCGGTGCCGGTCAGGTAGCCCTCTGGGTATTGGTTGGGTACAGCCGGGTAATCACCGGGCCCAGCTGTGTATTCACCCGGGGCATCTTCAGGTGTCAGATAACCCTTCGGCTGCTTGTGATGGTGATGATGGCCTTTGCTAGCATAGACGTCAGATATGGCCGCATGTAGCAGATGAGGCACAAGAAGTAGAAGAAGAAGAGAAGAAGAAAGCAACCACCTTCTGGCCATACTCAAATCGTTTGAACATTCGAAGAGTGCGCTTTGCGCTCAACTCAGCTGAGAGTACGCTTTTGGCTTTAGATAATCAGTTTGTGAACAGCTTAGTGACTTTTTGTTAATAGGTCGCGGTGGGGCAGGGAAAGTGAGGGAAAGAAAGAGGAAGAAAGTTAAAGGAAGAGACTGTGAGAATATGAGAGCATAGAGAATAAAAACCTTAAATATGAATGAAGAGAAAGAGAGAGAGAGAGAGAGAGAGAGAGAGAGAGAGAGAGAGAGAGAAAGCGAGCAATGGACACTAAGCGGTTACTTTTCCCATCTTTGTTCGTCTATCATTGCCGTGATGTCAGTGTCCCTCACTCACAAGTTGCGGCTGATTGTTGTTGCAAGAGTTGAGCTCTTTTCTTTCCGCCTAGCATGAAGTTTTGACCTTAAGTAAAGCACTACTTCCCATCATCCATTGTGTTTTGCAACTCTACTAGTCATCTCAAGTTGTATGAGAAAGAAAGAAGACAGATGGCAACAATGGAAGTTTCAACTGTGAATTCGACTTTTTGAACAGTTGCAGGACACCACTGTTTCAAATATCTATGTACTATTTTTTTATGAGTGATTCACAAATCATTCATATAAACACAATTTTATGGTAAAAAAAATCACCGAATGTTTACATCCTCTCTAACTTGTTAAACTATACATGAAAGAATGAAGGTTAGAATTTGTTTTACTGCTCCGCCGCCCCCGCCGCCTCCGCCGCCACCCGCTCCCGTCAGATAGCCGCCGGTGCCGGTCAGGTAGCCGGCCGGGTATTGGTTGGGCCAGAAACAAATGTATGTATGCCTGCAAACATGTCAGAAATATAAAAAAAGAATCAATATTTATACATTTATCTTCATTCTCGTCCCAATTCATGTCTTTTCTTCTTTTTAATGATAATTTGTATAACAACTTGTTTCCCGTGTTGCATCCTCCGCGTAAAACTGATTTGTTTTTCTTGACAAAAAAAATCAATACATCTCATTAATTGTTTCAACAAAAACTTCCACTGTGTGAAGGATAAGATTACGAGAATAACCCATTTTGTCAAATAATAATTGCAATGCATGCGGAAGGGTACAGGTGTAATGTATGTACATGCATAAAACTAAGCCTGAGTCCGCACTACAAATGCGTTTGAAAACAAGAGCTCTGCCTGTCGCCAATAACAATATGCTTGCATGAGAAGGCGAGGAAAGAAGGCTGGGTAAAATAACACGAGACATATTTCTGTATTAACGTGCGAATAAGTGGAGAACAAAACAGAAGAAAAATCTTTATTAACAATTCATTCCGTGTATACATAACGCGCACCAGCAATCTATGTAGTTCCCTATGCATACATATGTTTGCAAATCTACTTTGTTAAAAGTAAGAGGCATGAAAATCTTCCTTAAAATTTTTTTTTTTACTATAACTGTTCTACGAAAAAATGAATGTAATTACCATATTACTAATAAGCTGCAAAGGAATTGTTGCCGAACAATTATTTGATTTAAAGGAGTTCCAAGGTGAATAAATAGTGTCGTGTTTTTTCGCCTTATTTTGTCAGGTTGAGCTAAATCTTCGATTGCAAGTGTCCAGAAGTCACAAAAATATCTCTGACCTGAGGAAGTTACCAGTATTCTCTTCTTTAAATGTGTGTATTTTTTATTTACCCGCGATTAAAAAAAAAACTTTTGGCAGGGCAATATCGTTGCCGGAGAGGCCGTTTGACTCATACAATGTAAATGCATTCATATATATGTATGTTGCGCATTGGTCGGGGATTGCTTAACACATATGCTCACGAACCAGTTGTGCAAACCATAAGTTTCACCATTTTTGTGGATTTCTTACAACGTACTATTTTAGTTATCGGGTAGCTATTCGTTGTAGGAGTTTTTCCCTTATATTCTCCTTTAAAGACATAACCGCCATTGCACTTATCCCCCCCCCTTCAGTATTTGATGCATAAAAAAATATCAATACGGATAGATCTGTTCTTTTCACAAACTGCGATGACGCGTGACAAAAAGCATTCACAATAATCAAAAGTTCGCTACCTTTCAACAAAGACAAGCGTCTTCCTTACGTCGCGGACTTCTGAACAATAGGGATCTTTGTCTTTAATCATCTTTTCCCTTCACGCGCTCTTTGCACCACTCACAATGAGCAGAGTCTTAAGTGATTTACAAATTACGTTTACCTTAATATACATAGTATGTATGTATTACTACGCTCATTCACCCAATCTTTTTGCTTGCTGCAAAAAAATTACTAATATTTTTTCCGTGCTTAAACTCAAATTGATAGCATATGTTTATTTTTTCTAAGGAAGAACTCCTAATGCTAATAACTGTGTGCGCAACTGCGCTTGCCATCTGCTCGAATGGCCTGCTTGCCTTTCTGACTCTCCAGTCACTCGCGCGCGCGAGAATCGGCAACTACCGGCTGCTGCTGCTCGCATTCGCCATCTCTAACATTATTCTAGCGCTAAATCACGCCATTACGCGACCGGTAAGACTATTTTTTTCACTATTCGCTTACTTAATAGTTATTTCTAGTTAACTTGAAAATACCAAATGTTCAGGTGATCTACTTCACCGGCAACGGCTTTCTCTACTTCTCCGAGCTCGCGCCAAGTCTGCCCTACTACGGCGGCATGGTTGCATGCTCGATCTTTGTCGTCTTGTTCTACCAAACGTTCATTCTGCTCGCGCTCCACTTTGCCTATCGATACTATGCCATCTGCAGGTACAGTTTATGAAATGAAAATTGTTGATTTCACAGGCCACAGGGTTGAATCTTTATTGAAAATGTTTGTTGAAATATACATACATATATTTATTTTAACATTTCGGAGGCGGTAAATTCAAATGTTCAGACCAACTTTCCTCCGCTGGCTCGAGGAATGCCGAGTGTGGCAAGCATCGCTGCTCGTTGGCTCCGTCGCGCTCGTCTACAATCTTCTCTTCACGCTCATCATCGACACATGCTGTCCGCCTACTCCATACGCTGACGCTGTAAGAATGGCTCTCTTATTTTTTGGCAACTTGCCAGCTATTATTTTTAAACTTTTATTTAGATTTCCAACCATAATACGCATAATGACATCCTCACATCAGAGCTGTTCCTTTGAAGTTAATGACTGAAAGTAATGACAGCCATTTTAGCTAAGCGAGTCTTTGCCCCTGATGCAGCTGTACGAGTTTGATGCCAGAAATCATTCGTACTTTGGCGTCATATTTACCGTGAGTTCTGTTAAGGATTAAGACGTTAGGCTAAGGATTGGGGAATAAGATTTATTAATGTACATATTAATCTTCTTCATTTAGAAGCCGGGTGCCAACGGCGACCTGGAGTGGAATGTGCCGCCGCTTCTCGCATGCCTTGGCGCGACAACACTCATTGCAGGTTTGCTGAGAAGACAGTAGATTAGACAATAAGTCCCAGAACACGCTCTCTCGGCCCATGTAGTATAGTGGTTAGTACTCCACGTTGTGGCCGTGGCGACACAGGTTCGATTCCTGTCATGGGCATTGCTTTTGTGTTCGTTTATATTCAGTTATCCTACTTTTATTTCATTTTTTTTCTTAAAAGTAAGCCGTTGAATAGAGCGGAAAGTTCTCATTCTTCATTTAGCAACCGGCGCTCTGATTATATTCTGCATCATCCGAATCCGGCATGCATTCAAAACTCTAGTAATGTCTGCGAAAACCCATGACCTGCATCGGCAGCTCTTCACTGCGCTTCTCTTTCAGGTCAGACTATTACAGTTTCCTCCTTCACCAATTCGTCGTCAACTTACATTTTCTCCTCTAATAATTCTCCGTCTAGATACATCTGTACAACATGCGTATGTACATATGTATAATAAGCAAAACCTTTCCAAATTGCCAGACATTGATTCCGACCGTTTTCTCCTATATTCCGATGGTGCTGATATTCCTGTCGCCGCTAACTGGTCAGCTGAGATTGATGAGTCCACCTTGCTCTTACTCTTGCTACCGTCGTTATGGCCATTCCTAGGCATTGATCTCGGCTACGGAGGCGCGCTTCTCATTCGACTCACGCTCATCTTCCCGATTACGGATCCCATTATCGTCATCTACTTTGTCAAGTGCTTCCGGGAGCAGGCATGTGTACATTTTACGTCATTCCTTGTTTCTACCAAACTATTGATTTTATAAAACTAGCCAATTCAAGCTAAAAACTTGTCAATTACTCTTGACGAGCATAGCAAAACCTGGATGGTTTTGTAATATTTGAAAGAGCAATGCAAAGTGAAACGCCTACATGCCCAGGCAACCCAGATGCCCATTCTGAAGTTCTGCGCCAAGTCGCAACATGGCTCGGAAGTTGCTCCCGTCGATGATCCGCCGCCCTTCACTGTGATGGCCTCCTCGTCGGCCGAAACGCCTGCTACTTAAAATAATATTCAGATAAAAAAGCGCTCTAGCCATACGTACAGACATGAATATCCAAGCGTATATAAGGATATTCCGTATTTTACATCGGTTACCAGTAACTGTTCCCTCTCTTTGTTCACGCTTTGTCACTGACGTAGAACTGACCTCACGCAGTTGAGAAAAAAAACACATATGTACGTACATATGTATGATGGACATTTCAAGAGGAACTTTCCCAAATGATAAAGAAAGTTTTCAACAGAAAATTCCAATAGCACGCACTCATTATTCCTGTATCAATTTGCGAAAAAATTTGTGGTGTCCGCGATGCAGCAATTCAATAGGCGAAAAGAAAGGCGTGCGAATTGATCTATAAACAAGAGTGCTGTCAGCATTATTTATAATTCCAAATAATTCAAGAAAAGATAAAAATATATGTGTTTATCATCAATAATCGAAGGCCTTTGCGATCAATAATGACTGGACTTTCAAAGTGTATTCTCATTAATTTATTTTACGTCAAAAAATATATTCAGCATGTATGCACAAATGTACGTTACGTATTTACATATGTATCGTCCATTAATTCTTGATGCTTGAGTAACAAGCGCCATTTGGAAAAAAAAACTTTCAGAGGAATCGCACTTCAAAACAGGAAGTGATGAATTTTTTTTCTACAATTACTGTCAGTTTGTTGACGCAGTATCTTCGTTTACAATGAGAGAACTTCTTGAATGCCATCTGCCCATAAGTGGTCACTGAAATATCATCGAAATATCACTGATGTCTGGATTTTGTCTTAAGAGAGCCTCTCTGTAAGACTCAAGGAGGCTTGTATAGGCTCCTGCCCTGAGGAATTTTTGTTTTCTTTTACTTTGAAAACTTTATGAGGGATGTATCAACTGTTCATAACGAAGTCTAGGCGGTCAGAAAGTTTAGAAATTTTTTTTTCACTTAGATATAAGTCGTAATGTTCATAAACTTTGGATGACCATATCTAACGTTATACTTAATATTTCTCAATATTCTTTTCACTGTTCGATTCCTTGTCGAAAACTACACAAAAAAGTCCCAGATGACCATATTTGAAAAATTAAAAGTTTTATAACTTTTGGTCAATTGAATTTTTTGAAAAGTGGTTTTCAGGCAATAACTTTTTTTTTACTATTAATTTCCAAAAACTGAATCTTCCACGTGAAAGAGGAGCGAAAACTACATATAATATGTTTCTACGACGAAAAATCTCGGACACTTTTTGGGTATCTGAATTTGAATAAGCGTTCCTAAGCCAATTTCGGCTTTGGCTGCAAATAATAATTTCTTTCAAACTTCATCAATTGTAAAATAGAATGTTCCATTCGAAGTAATTTTTCATGCTCTTTCAAATGGTATAAACTTTGTTTGGAAAAGAAATTAGTCTAAAGGCCTAAAATTGACTTTTTGTGTTTTTGGCCAATTTCTGGTGTTAAAATACTCATTCTTTGGACCATGAATAGGTCATGGAGACCGATTTTCCACATAATATTTATTCTACAAGAAAGAGCATTTAAAACTGAGTCGGATACAGCTTTATAATCAAAATCTGAGGACACTTTTTTTTGGGAATATGTATTTGAATGCAGACTGTTGAAGGCGATATTGCTGAATATTTTTTAGCAAATATTTAAAATTTGTTTTTTTGAAACATCTAGCACCCAATAATGGGTATTCCAGAATTGTTCGAAGTTCTTTTATGATATACCACTCAAAAGTATTCAAAAAGTCAAAAAATTTCATTTTTACGAGAATTGCTGGTGAAATAAATCTGTGAAAACCTATTCGGAGCCAACTATCAGGCCATTTTTGAGCCGCAGTGGCAAAACGGTCATAACCGCTCGAACGAGCAGAGACTTTTGCATAATATATCCACCGATGAAAGAGTAATACCAGTTCATGTTTCAGAAATCTTGAAATTTCGAAAAAAATCCACGAGATGTTTCGACTATTTTGAGCTGTTCTGCGAAAGCTGGTACCAATGGAACTTATGTTCTGAAAACTCTACAATAATGTTTGTTGAGACGAGAAACATGAATTTGATGTTCATTTTCTACTTTTGAGTACCATCCATGGTACGCTTGATCGAAATGAAATTTTTCTGCATATTATATTTCATTCTTTTGGCAAAAGTACCATGGATGGTAGTCAAAAGTAGAAAATGAACGTCAAATTTATGTTTCTCGACTCAAACAACCTAATGGCACAGTTTTTCTCGTAAAAATGAAATTTCTTGACTTTTTGAATACTTTTGAGTGGTATATCATAAAAGAACTTCGAACATTTCTGGAATACCCATTATTGGGTGCTAGATGTTTCAAAAGAACAAATTTTAAATATTTGCTAAAAAATATTCAGCAATATCGCCTTCAACAGTCTGCATTCAAATACATATTCCCAAAAAAAGTGTCCTCAGATTTTGATTATAAAGCTGTATCCGACTCAGTTTTAAATGCTCTTTCTTGTAGAATAAATATTATGAGGAAAATCGGTCTCCATGACCTATTCATGGTCCAAAGAATGAGTATTTTAACACCAGAAATTGGCCAAAAACACAAAAAGTCAATTTTAGGCCTTTAGACTAATTTCTTTTCCAAACAAAGTTTATACCATTTGAAAGAGCATGAAAAATTACATCGAACGGAACATTCTATTTTACAATTGATGAAGTTTGAAAGAAATTATTATTTGCAGCCAAAGCCGAAATTGGCTTAGGAACGCTTATTCAAATTCAGATACCCAAACCGAGATTTTTCGTCGTAGAAACATATTATATGTAGTTTTCGCTCCTCTTTCACGTGGGAGATTTAGTTTTTGGAACGTAATAGTTAAAAAAAAAGTTATTGCCTGAAAACCACTTTTCAAAAAATTCAATTGACCAAAAGTTATAAAACTTTTAATTTTTCGAATATGGTCATCTGGGACTTTTTTGTGTAGTTTTCGACAAGGAATCGAACAGTGAAAAGAATATTGAGAAATATTAAGTATAACGTTAGATGTGGTCATCCAAATTTATGAACATTACGACTTATATCTAAGTGAAAAAAATTTTCTAAACTTTCTGACCGCCTAGACTTCGTTATGAACAAGGGATACATCCCTCATAAAGTTTTCAAAGTAAAAGAAAACAAAAATTCCTCAGGGCAGACGCTCCTTGATCATTACAGAGAGGCTCTCTTAATCAGATATCTGGATTCTTTCTAATCATTATGATGTGTTCGCCAAGGAAATTAAGAAGTACCTATTGCGCATTTTACACCAAAGGCATTTACTTTCATTAGCCTTGCTTTCTTGATTTTCTCTTCATGTTCCATTATGCATGTGTGTATACACACTATAGTTTGTGTTTATCGTAGTGGTTTGTGTTCAGATATAATATAACGCAGAATTTTGAAAAAAACTGGATGTTAATTGAGCATCAGCGCAATATGATAGCAGGCAAATTCCATTTCCGCGCACTAGTTCTCCATTCATCTTTTAAAATGTAAAATAAATTTAAGGCGTTTTTTTCTTTTATTCATTTCTTTATTAGGGCTTCATTTCAAAATATATTACACATGGGCAAGTCGTTGAAAGGCGAAGTCTGAGGGTAACTCATCGTCTTCTTTTGCACTGCAATCAATGCGTAATTTCGACGCCAGCTTTGTTGTAACAGGCGTTCTAGCCTAGGCAGTATTATCAAAGAAACAAAGAGACGTATCAGGACAATCTATAAATAAAAGCTTGTGTGCGGCTCAGACATATTCTTCTGGTATATGTATATGTATATATTCTTTTCCAGTTCATCTTTCATGCCAGCGCGTCATAGTCAGATATCGATGTCGCATACCACAGAAGAGGCATTGACGCTTAGCGCCACAGCCCTCGCCGTTTGCACGAACAGCCTGCTCGCCTTGCTGACTCTCCAACCGCTGGCGCGCGCGAGTATCGGCAACTACCGGCTGCTGCTGCTCGCATTTGCCTGCTCCAATAGTGTACTCGCGCTCAGCCATGCTGTTGTTCGACCTGTACGTGGATGCTTCGAATTTAAAGGAGCTATCCGGGGAGCAAGTGACTCATGGTTTTCTCTTCATGCTTGAATTCGCTATTGTCGAAAACATCGACCTCGAAAGTTTGAACGGCTTTTATTCACTCCTCACACATTTATGATATATGCAAGCAAAATTTAACAGTGGACATATGACTATGTAGATCATGAGCCACCTTTCACTTTCACGCGCTCTCTCGACCCTGCAATGACGGAGCTGTAGAGTAAAAAAGGCATTTAAATAATGAAATCAAGCGAAACCTGTTCAATATACATGTTTCAGGTGATTCAGCAGGCCGATGAGGGCCTAATTATCTTCTCCGAGCTTACACCACGACTACCGTTGTATGTCGGCGGAGCGGCTGCGCTCTTGTTCTTCCTCTACTTTTTCTATCAGACCTTTACTCTGCTCGCGCTACACTTTCTCTATCGCTACAACGCGGTTTGCGAGTAAGAAGTTATCTTTTTGAACACGAATGTGAATTACTATATAATATATATATATATATATATATATATATATATATATATATATATATATATATATATATATATATATATATATATATATATATATATATATATATATGTATACATATGTAACGTGTTTTCTTTTTACACAGGCCGCCCTGGCTAGCGTGGATGGAACATCTTCGCCTTTGGCAGTCCTCCATGCTGATCGGTGCGTGTGCTCTTGGGATCAACGCACTTTTCATGCTGCTTATCGGCGTCTGCAGCTGGAAAACGGAGTATGCTGAACAGGTCCGCTCAACTTGCCAGGCTACTGTTATTTAAAGGAGGACGATCACCGAAAAATAATTTGAGGTTTCAAATTGCCGCGGGCATACGCATACGAGCGTGTTCTTATCACGCATTGGGTTTGTGGGGCTTGCGAAATACCAAGCGAGAATGAGATTCCCACCGATAATGTGGCAAAAATTTTCGATGATTGTCCTCCTTTAAAAGAGTTCGATCACCGAAAAATATTTAATGCAGGGTGGCCTGTGATTCCTCACTCTCATTCTCGCTTGCTATTTCGCAGGTCGCACAAAACCCAAATAGCACGCTCGAATGAGAGTGAGAAAGGCCGTGGCAATTTGAAATATCACTTAATTTTTCGGTGATTGCCCTCCTTTAAAGAACGATGTAGAAACCAGCTCACCAAAAGGTGTTCGCTAAACTACGATTGATGGAGCTCTACGACCTCGACGTGCGACTTCACACATATTTCGTAATAATTATGAAGGTATGTATAAGTGTTCAATCAAGATGATCTCTAGGATATCCACGCATTTACAAAGGTACCTAATGGGAGCGGCGGCCTGTCTCTGAACATGGCAAATTTTGTGGTACTCGCTGGAGCCAGCTTGCTGACCGTTGGTATGTGTACATTTAAAGTCACATTTTAGTGCATATTTTTAGTGCGCATTTCAAGGAGTTCTGTAATTTCCTAACTTTTATTTTGTATAGCCACTGGTGGCTGTATCATCTTCTGTATTGTCCAAATCCGTCGCGCGCTAAAAACAGTTGCCATGTCCAAGCAATCACGCGACATCCATCGACAGCTCTTTACCGCGCTAATCGTACAGGTTCGCAGCGAAGAATCATTTAAAATTATTACGATAAAAATCATCGTGACATCATAAAAATGTTCATACATTTCAGTCACTCATTCCTACCGTATTTTCCTACCTTCCATTATTGATGATTATTGTGACTGCTTTCTCAGGTATGTATGTATGTAACTTGTAGGCGTTTGGCCTATAAAAAATGACTAGTTTATTTAATTGTAACATTTCAGTTAAACAGCTTTGTAGCTAGCCATACCTTTGAAAATATGTAAAGATATACTGCTTAAAAAGACAATCGATGGATCTTAAAATCTACCGTACTTTACTGTCTGCGTCTCTCGTCTTGCATATTTTTTCTAGAAGATTACGGTAGTTTTTAAGGCTTGGACAGCCTCTTCAAACCTAGATTACTGAGTCATAGGAGTCAACCTTGGCCACACGGGCACTGTGCTCTTACGCCTCACAATTATCTTCCCTATCATCGATCCTGTTTTTGTCGTCGTCTTTGTGAAATGCCTACGTGTTCAGGTAGGTTTAAATTACACAAGAAATCAACATATTGTTTACAGGGATCACTTTGTAATTAGGAAAAATCATTGCGACATAGTAAAGTGACACGTCATAGTTAAGTCCGTCAACAGGTTGCCGCGCAAATCAATTCGTTACAATGCATCAGATCTCTCAAGAAGAACAAGACAAATGTTGGTCCTGCTATCGTCAGCTTCACTGCCAGTTGCACAGTAGCACCACAAATTAGCTACTAGGTAACGCCTTGTCATGAACTAAACGTCTGTACTACATAGATTTTGTTTCCAAATTGAAAACTACTGTAAAGGGAACGTATGTACAATTAGCATGTAGTATGATTTACTCTCTGTATGTATGTGTGTATCTCTCTCTCTTTATTATTCTCTCTTCGTCTGACCTCTCTATCTCTCGGTATATCCGCCCCTCTCCTCCCAGTATATAAGTTCTAGTTATGACGCAGAAGTTAGCTTTCTCCCGGGGAGCGACCGGCCTTCAGCCGGGTCGCTATCTCTCCTACCTCCCGACCCCTTCCCCTTTTCAACGACCACCACGCCTCGGGCTCAGTCCCCTTCCCAGTCGCCTGAGGATCGGATTCCTCTGAGCCCCTTTTCCTCTTGAATCACCATAAGCCTGCTTGATAAACTCGTCTCCCTCTCTACCTGGGTCGCAGTCGCATGGGGAACAACAAGAATGTATGAAGAAGTAAGAAACATTCACTGGTAGCAGCGAGTGGTTAAAACTCCACTCCAAGTCAAGCGGTCCGACACCAGGTAAGTCAGTCGATATTCAGTATGTAGATTCCTTTTAAAATTACAAAAAAAAAATCTATTAACATTCCATTTTATATTGGGCAGCCAAATTAAAGGCGAATCATAGTTTACTGGGCAAATTTCTTTCCCTTTCTTTTGTTGTCTCAATTAGGTTATTTTTTCACCCGGGCGGGAGTAGGATAGACAGACTAGCTGCAGCGGGGAGGGCAGTGGGCCCAGACGGGGACGTACCCCTTATCCGCATTTAAGTCGCGCATTTATTGGATTCTAACGTAGCTACGTTTCTCTCAAAAGAATGGGTAGTAGGGTCTGATCAGCCTTGGCACCCACACAAAAAAAGAAGTTTTATAGAGGTGGATGTTTATCATGTTATTTTCTTTTGTCTGCCCGGGATACCAAAGCTCCCACCTCTTTTATGTGTATTAGATGCAGCTGGAGGTAAGGACTCTTTCCCCCTCCCAAATGGCCATAAAAATTAAGGAGATTCAAAAATCAAAAAATTATTACTTTGATATGTATTTTGGCTGACTTTAATACACACTCGTGTATTATCGCGGCGGCACTTTTTTCCTATGCACAGCATAGACAGAAAAGAAAAGAGAGCATAGAGAGAAAACAGTTCAAAGACAGAGAAAAGAAAGAGTACAAGAAAATAGTTTTCTTCATTGATCAGAAACAAAATAGCAAGTGCCAGACTCATCCTCCTCATCTTCGGTAGCACAAAGGGCAGCTCAGTAGAATTCCTCTCTTTCTCGCACACTCTCTATTTCACTCCCATCGTCTCTCTCCCGGCGTCTCTCTCTATCAGTCTCACTCTCTTACCCTCTCTCACTCTCTCTCCTCCGGCCGGGATGGTCATCTTCGTCACCCTTGTCTGCCCACTGGGTAGATTCAAACAAGTGAAGGAGAGAAACAGCGTCTATTTCTTTTTCTTCTTTCTCTCTCTCTGGCTTCTTCCAGTTGTACGCGCCTAACATTAATGTCTTTTGGCAAGTGTCACTATTTCTATTCACGCGACGCTAGGCGCTCATTAGAACCCGGACATCTAGAAATCTCTTAATTATGTATGTACAGATAAAGATACTCTTTATCTGCTTGTTTAACTTACTCGTTAAGCCGGATTTTTTCGCACTTTGTTCATGGGAAGAATTTTCAATTCTGTTTACTTCATTCTTTCTATCAGGGATAGATGAAAAGCGAGATAAATATCCTTTTAGTGAACAATGGTTTCCGCTATTTGTCTGTTCGCACAGTCATCCGCCAGATGGCTCGGGATGAAGATCCTTAGGACTGATTAACACAGCTTGTGGACGCTCTTTATCTCGAAATTCTCTTCATTCCTTCTATCTTCCTTCTTTCTCTCTCCCCTCGCATTTCTTCTCTCTCCACTCTTGCTTCTTCTCTCCTGGAAGAGGATGATTCGACGAGAGTTGGCCGAGCCGACTTTCCTTCCCCCTTTCCTTTTCTTCATTAATTTTTCTTCCTTTTTTTTTTCTTCCTACCCCCCCCCCCTCCCGGCATACTGTAGGCTCGTAGACATACATAGACCGAAGATGATGACACTCCGTTGCAGGGACTCTGACTACGGCGATCTTCAACATAACTCCAAAATAAGGTGCGCGGTTTATTCTTTTTTTCTCTTCTCTGTATCATTTTATTTGATTTTTTTTTCTCGGCATCTTTCCACTCATTCGAGGGAACAGAGCCCGATTCCCCTAAGAGAGCTGTCTCTCATTAGAGAGAACTAGGCAAAAAGCAGGTCCTCTAGAGTTGCATTCGCGACTCTAGAGACCAAATACTTGAACAAAAAGGGAAGAGATGACCACTACGCGCCACACTGCGCTACTGGCAGACCCGCGAGCAGCCTCGCTTGAGCGGGCCAAGACGATTCGTCAGCTAGCAGGAGAGATCGCCCTCTCGACAAATGAGCTACGACAACTAACATGGGCGACTGCTAACTCCGCAGACGCCATAACAGTCGCAATGCTGACGGCCGATGATGACGTGTCAAAACAGTCTAACGAGCAGAACAACGGCTTCACCAGACAGGTCAACCAATTTATCTCAAACTTAACCAGGCAAATGCTCAAGACAAGGAGGCTGGAGACGCTCATCGCTGACGCGGCTTCTTTACCCGCCATCTTCCCATACAACAGCAACAAGTCAGGTGGCCCCCTTTACACACTTTTAGCAATATTCAAGAGGCGCTTACAGTAGAGCGTACTGCAAGCGGGAACGTTATCTGCTATCGTTGTGGTAGACTGGGTCACCACCAAAATTTTTGCCGAGCCCAACGGCCTATAAACTCATGGAATAATCCAAGCTATAGGAAGAACGACAAAAACTTTCAGCCAAGACCTAATACCTTTAATCTAAATCAGAACCTAGACCAATATTATAGATTGATAAGAAGCAATTTAAACGCCGGAAATCAAGGTAAAAAGAATTATTTCCAACAAAGTGGACAATAATAATTAACCGCGTCTTACACCGCCACGGAGGAGGACACTCGTCGACCTCCCTGGCAAGAATTATTATTTATTTATTATTTCATTCCATTCTTTTCTATCATACTTTATCGAGTTTATCCTTTTTACTTTATTTTTTATATTTCAGTAGCACTTTCGCTTTTCCCTGTGTAAGGATACGGAACTCGAGCAGTTGTCAGTGATGCTCACACATACATACATATGTTCACACATATGTATGTACAGTACCGCCCAACATTTCTGGTACATATATTAATTATATTAATTATATTAATATAAATAATTTCAATTGATTTTTCAGCGCTCATGGTGCATTTCAACGTAGTTTTCTATTCAAACTAGACTAATTCCATGCAGATAAATACGTTGGTAACATTAGTTTCTCAAATAAAGTAGACACTGACGAGAAAATTCATGTTTTAGCCCGAAATTATTTGAAATATGCAGCGCAATTGCGCTGCATTATATGCGCAATTGCGCTGCTTCGTTCAAATAATTTCGGTCTAAAACATGATTTTTCTCGCCATCGTCAACTTTATTTGAGAAACTAATGTTACCAACGTATTTATCTGCATCGAATTAGTCTAGTTTGAACAGAAAACTTCGTTGAAATGCGCCATGAGCGCTGAAAAATCAATTGAAATTATTTATATTAATATAATTAATATAATTAATATATGTACCAGAAATGTTGGGCGGTACTGTACATATATAACCCTGCCGACACAATCACGAGCAACAGATATCTTCACCGGATGAAGGATGCGTAGTTGTTAGTCTATTTGCTTTAAGCTCGCCAAAGTTTTAATGTTTTTTTTCTTCTACTTTTACTCTCTTTGGCAATCTGGGATTCTTTTATCTACTTTCATTTTAATGCTTTATTTTCATTGCTGATAATTACTTCTCTCGCACCTAAACAGAAAGGTTTTAAGCAAGAGACCGTTTGCGAAGACGGAGTATCTGGAGGATCGTTCACATCTTTCGAAAAATAACTCTCTTTACTATTTTTCCCCTTTCTTTTTGCCTTGTCTTTATTGTGAATAATGGCGTCGCCGCGGAGTGAAACATTCGTTGCTCTCCCCGGCTACAAAATTTTGACTTTCTTCTGCTAGCACAGGATAAGGGTATGCCGACAGACATCATCATCAACAGCATCGACTCAATCATCAACGCATCGGTAACAGAGCTTCATGAGTCAATTCTTCCGTTTCTCAGTGATTTTTTTTCCTTCTCTTTTATTTCAGGTTACTATTTCTCTCTTTTACTTACATCATATTTCGTTAAGAAGTTTCACGGCTTGACCATTCCTTTATTTCTTTTGTCAAGTCTCTCGCAGGTATTTAGCACGCCCTCCCCCATATTTCTATGCGACAAAAACGGGCGGGCCACACGGTGGGCGCTTCCCACAAGAGTACAACTGCACGAACTTAGAGAAGCCGTCGATGGCGAAGCCGCTGTCAGACACGATAGAACTCCGGCGTCCCAACACCATTCGGTATAGTTCACCCGATGTAAAATAGTTTCACAAATTAGCACCTTTTCTGTTTCGTTTCTTGGCAAAGTTTCTCAACACATATCCTCTACATCATTTCATAAAGTGACAGTAGAAAAAATGCAAGCATACGATTAAATTTAAGAAATGTATGCACTGGGATCTTATGTCAGTAGCTTCCATCTACAAATCTTTAAACACGCCTCAATTTGAAGCCCCTCGGGGACCGGCAGGCTGTTGGAAGGATTTCCAAATAGAAACAGTTAATTGCATACTATTTGAGGCAACAGTCTACGCATGCCACGGCTCACCACACCCCGAGAGCGTAATCGGAGATCTCTACGCATGACACTACAACGACGGCGAGTGTCTACTGGAGAACGGCACCATCATGATGTGGACTCCAGCGGAATCAGAGAGAGGTCAGTTTATTTTCTCTAGTCACTTAAAAGGAGCACGTAGAGGTAACATTTGGCTGACCTTGAATGAAGAATTTGCACTTTCATGGGGCAAGCATAGTGCGGAAATTAACGATTGCGGAAACCAGCTCATTTTAACAGACCAAGAGTATGCCATTTCGCAGCAGACTAGCCGCATTAAACGAAGCATACAAACAAACGTAGGATTACCACCACCAATCAATTTGCTTCACAGCTCCTCGCACTTGAAGCCTCACTTGATCATGACATGTTGCTAACTTTTGAACACGCTCTCACTCGATTACGTAAATGTTTAAATTCGCTTGCTTCCTCTCTCGCGCCCACCGTGGCATCCTCACCCATTCAAGTAACTGAATAGAACTGATATCAAAGCCGAATATATAGGAGGCAATATTGTCAAACCGTCTCAATCTCTGCCTCTTCACTCTCTCCTTTTCTTTTTCATTAAATTTAATGCCACCTGCTATTCGCGCCCTCTAGTGTCTATACAATTACTAAATGAGAAAGCGTGGCTCGCCTATGTTGACCCCGCAAGCTGTATTATCACGAGTCACGCAGTTGAGACACCTTGTCACGTATTACAACCATTTCTTATACATACAGACAATGGTATCTGGCGATTTAACGGCTTAACCGGCAATACCTCACTAGTGCCTAGCAGCTCGATAATTGATTTGGGTTTGCCTAACAACAACTTCTTGCTTAATAACCAGCCGTTTCATTTCACTTTATTCCATAACCTTGTTCTTACTTATCTATATGAAATATGTACTGATTATCATTTTGTTGAAATGCGGCCAGCAGGTAGCACAACGGCTGAAGCACTAGTCAGTCATGCAGACCACTCAAGTGGAGGCACATCCCACTTTAGTAATACAGATATCCTCGTCTCATGCAGAATTTGAGCCAAATCGCCAGGCGTGCTACAGAGGAAGGACAAACCAATCCTCAAGCAGCGGTTACGGTTAACATGCCTTTATAAGAAAACAAAAGATCTGCCGGAGAGAAAGACACTCGTGTTCCTTTTCGGCCACAAACATTGCTTGATTTTCATGATTCTTCTCCTTCCCCCAATTAGACACGCAATCGATCACCATAATTCAACTTCTTCAGAAAACCCGGACGAAAAGGTAGCAACCATACTGCTGCCAGTAACTCCATCCTGCCAGCACTTGTACTAACAGCTCTGGACCCGCCGGAAACGAGTTCCGCCCTTGGCATGGTAGCCATACCGGTGCCTCTAGAAGGATGCTCGCGAGCAACCATCGAACTCGCCGGTCATGTAAGAAAAGAATTAATTCATTTTATTGCAAGCCAATTTATGTCGTCAGAGAACCAAAGTTATGATTTAATTATCTTCAATGATCTTCTCTCTCAGTTACCCCCTCTTACTTTTCATTATTCCGCCGGTACACTAACTATCGGAACAAATAAAATGCCCCTCGGCGACACACCACAAGTTAAAGGTTATAGCACCCGTAGACAAATAGGCTATTAGAGCAAAAGCAGACTCAAAACTTGAACCAAACATGGAACATTTTATGGACTGTTTAGCTGATCCACCCTTTTCAGGAGAACTAGTCCTTTTAGCCACTTCAGCAAAGATGGCAGAGCGAGAACTGATTGTCGCTCCGGCAGTTTTCTGCTCAGCACGGTGCCGTATCATGGTGAGCAACCCGACGAATTGCGCAATCACCATATATGAAGGTATGAAAGTAGCCTCCGCTGCACCGATCTATGAGGAAGACAATCCTCATCCGTCAATTAAGTTAATAGGAAGCGGGAATCCTGCTACAACAAGGGTAAATAGCAGCACAAACAAAATTTTCGGGGGAGATCCGGCATTCGCTGTTTCTCTTTCAGACTCCTTAATCTCAGATAGTGACAAGAAACGTTTGCAAACACTTAAGGATGAATTTCATGATTATTTTTCTAAATAGCAATATGATTTAGGGAGTTCAAATACCGGCGATATTCACATTAAGACGATGACGGACCAGCCGATGAAGGGCCGGCCAACGAGAGTACTAGTAAAATACTAGAAGGTTACAGTTCCGCCACAAAAGAAAGCTACAGAACAAAGTAAACATAAATATTTCACCCGCTCTCGCGGGGCATCGTTCTCGTGAGGGGGGTTACTCTTCAAAACCTTCACGCATGCTTCTCCTCTTTCCTTTACTTACAATATACTAACTTTGTCCCATTCATTAATGTTTTTTTAAATAGTGTTAAACGTGCTGGCCCCATAACCCAGACGTCGATGGATCGGAATCACTCACTACATTTTTTTCCTTTCTTTTCTCTCTTTCTTCGATCCGTGAATTTCAACGCCGCCTCCGCCGCCGAACATATTCATTTCCGCGAACACTTCCGTTTCCGCAACGAAACTGCGCATATTACCGCCGCGCCCTGGCACGAAAAAGGGAATCTTTCTCATATTCTCCCTACACTTGTGCTTGTACTTGCAGGACATGTCGTCCGACACCCCGCCGAAGAAACCAAGGTCGTCTTCACCGGATGTGATGACTGCCGCGGTCGAGAACCCGCCTCCACGGAGACAGCCGACACGACTGTCAACGCAGGGTCGCCTCCCATGCACTCGCACGAGGAGGCACCAACTCACTCCCCGGAAGTCGGAACCGCTCCGCCTCCGCAACAACCACAACCAGACGATCAGTCAGCCAAAAAAGGGTCGTCCTGTGCGCACTCGCGTATCAGAACACCAACCACTTCCGAATACCAAGAAGAGATTCAAGAAACACTCGCAAGCGTGATCACTCTCTCTCTCAATGAAGAATGCGGAAGCGTCTTTGAAGAAGACACAGCGCCGCGTCCGCCTCCAGCATCGGAGGAGAGCAAGGGCACTCTCACTCCTTCACCAGAAGCCTCCCCAGCGGAATGCGCAGACGAAATCATGACTCCCACCATCCCGACAGATGAGCAGCTTTCTCAACTTCGCGAAGAAGTAAATGCTCTCAAAGATCAGGTGTCATTTCTTTCATCATTACTACCGCCGACATATAATCCATCCAAGGCAAACGAACTGAATGGTTGGGACTACTCAAAAGAATCACAAGATGAAATTGAGGGTATACAAGAACGCCGCCGGTCCCTTGTTCTTTCAGGAGTGCCTCTCCATCCCGTTCCGGCAGCGAAGCAAGCATTCCTCGACCGAGAGACAGCGACTCAGCTCCTGCACGGCCTCGGAATCGCTACGTTTCCGGTGGCAGCATATCGGCTCCATGATGACGGCCGACGGCCTCGTCTCAAGATCGTCCTTCCGTATTCGGAAGCACAAGAAGAAGCAATACGTCAGTCCAGTAGAGTCAGTTCTTTGCCCGGTTTTGCAGGATGTTCTCTTCGGCCGTCTCTGACGTTCGCACAGAGAGGACTCGAGTCACGGACTCGAAGAAAGGCCGACTACTGCACCTACTTTAAGCGCCCTACACGACCAAGCCAGACATCCGTCTCTAGCGTGCCAGTGACTGCGGGGCAGCCCGCAGCCGAAACTCCATCCTCCTCCTCATCTCGCACTCAACCATACACGCGAATTTGGTCACCAAAGAAGCGTCGCCAGTTTAAATAATCATTATCTTGTTATATACTTCTAAATTATATCTCCTAATTATTGTATTTTTCCTAAGAACCTTTTTTTTGTTATCATTTCTTGTTCTCACCTGTTTCCTCTTCGCAGAGAACACGATTGCGACCACGCCGTCTGCAACAGCAGCGACAATTCCCGCTCCGCAATCGCACCAAGGACCATCTTCCTTCCACGTTCACCCGGATACTCGAGCGAGCCGACGGACAACACCTTTGCAAGAACGATTTTCCCATCCGTGTACGACGAGAGCGTCGAGACACACCAGTTCTCACCTCGCCCGGCTTTCCACGCGCTCGCGAAAAGGCTAGCAATTTACCCTTCCTTTTTTTTCTCTACTTCTTTTGTCCCACTCTTTGGCTTTCATTTTTTAAAAATACTATTTTACAGCTGTAGAGTAAATTCTGATTTGTCGCAGTTAAAGATCAACCCGCTGAACAAGGCTTGCACCATGTTCATTTCAGAAAGATGACCACGAACTGCAGAGCTCCATGGGCAACCACACGAAGGCAGGCTCTCGCAGTGGACGCGGATGTCACCATCATCTTCGCGATTCACGCTCAATGGGTACGCGTCATCCCGCCGCAGGATGAACAACTGCCCCATGCCCTCAGTCCCTCTCACGAGAAACCGGAAAGCGAAGCCAAGGAGTCCGGAGCCTGACAACCACGAGAAGAGTATCATGCCCAGCCCTCCCTGCTTTCCCCACCCGAACACATTTGTCAGTCCAGTAATTCCCAGTCTTTCCCCAATTTTGCGATTTCCTCACTTTCGAGTTAAAGTAGTTGCTTCCTTCTTTTTCATATCATCATTTTCATTATTACGATTTATTCGAATTTTTTCCTCCTTTTCAAATATCTTCACTTTCAGCCAAAGTTAGCTGAACTCTCAGCTCTCTTTGCTCACATTTAATAGCTCTAGCGAAGTTTACTAGGTCGAATTCTTGCCCTGATTTCGCTCATTCCAAGGTCAATAGTAGTGACTTCTCAAATACATAATTATATATTTTCCTTTTGCATTTAATTTTATTTCCACCCGCACTTTTATTCTTCTCACTCTTTTGAGAACGCGCGCAACAAACAGCAGTTGGCAAACAGTAGGAAAACGACGTTTTTCTCTCTCTCCAGGAGGCTCCCCATCTTTTCTTTCTTTATGTCTTCTTTTTCTCATTCTCTCTCGCTCACAGTCACATATTTTTCAGTCCACTCCACTTTCGGACATATACTTCTTTTCCACTATCTTTCTCGGTGTGTGCTCAAAAAAAGGGAAATCCAAAAAGATCCCTCTTGGGTAGCGGCCTGGCTTTCCACGGATTGCTCAGGTAGTGGTTACAACCTCGTTCTTCTTTCGGTATCACTAGCTCCACGTACGCTTCAAATTCGGTTATTCTTATGAAGTAACACGAAAAGATACCTCGTTTCACGCACACACCTGCCCAAACCTCGTTATTCCCGCCTTCTATCAACCAATCTTCACATCTCACTCTGGCCTATCACGCCTCCCAAAAAGCTAATAAACAGCTCTTCCTAGCGGTGCCTTTTCAGGATTGCCAAACTGTTGCGCGCTGTCTCACGTATCCTTCCTTTTCTTCTTCGGTGTCTTGATTATTGCCGAATACTTACGATACTCTAATGCACATGCTCAATCATTATCTTCTTTACATTTTCTCATTCCACTTAATCTCGAAATACACTTCGTTTTAATTTTTCTTCTCACAATATCACTTACTTAGTTTAATATTTGGGTATTTCTTTATCGGTCCGAGGACGGACCTCGTTAAAAGGGGTGAGGTGTAAAGGGAACGTATGTACATATAGCATGTAGTATGATTTACTCTCTGTATGTATGTGTGTATCTCTCTCTCTTTATTATTCTCTCTTCGCCTGACCTCTCTATCTCTCGGTATATCCGCCCCTCTCCTCCCAGTATATAAGTTCTAGTTATGACGCAGAAGTTAGCTTTCTCCCGGGGAGCGACCGGCCTTCAGCCGGGTCGCTATCTCTCCTACCTCCCGACCCCTTCCCCTTTTCAACGACCACCACGCCTCGGGCTCAGCCCCCTTCCCAGTCGCCTGAGGATCGGATTCCTCTGAGTCCCTTTTCCTCTTGAATCACCATAAGCCTGCTTGATAAACTCGTCTCCCTCTCTACCTGGGTCGCAGTCGCATGGGGAACAACAAGAATGTATGAAGAAGTAAGAAACATTTACTCTACTGTAGGAGTCCATATCATCTTTTTTTCCATATCAGTTTTAAGGTTCAATTATCCGTCGAAATATTTTCGAAAATGTTTTGGTATGTGTGGCCATTGTTCACTGTTCTGTTTGTTATTACTCCGATATTTAATGGGTTAGAGACATTTAATAAAGTCGAGAAGATCCTCGACTTCAATGTTGCCCCTGTGGCGATGTAAATGCTCCATTCTAAATCCGGGATATTTTGGACTGACCTATGATGAGCACATCACTACTCTCTCTGCAACATTACGCTCTTTCTCCGCTACGGCATTTGTATTACGTAACGTTTCTCCTCTTCTAGAGGGAAAACGTTACGTAAACGTGGAAGAAGAATTCGATAAAACAGCTTTAGTTTTTAGAACAATATACGTCTGGTAGCACAGAATATCACATGCATACAATGGCCGCGGCAATTGTCCAAGAAATAACAGTGCGTCTAGGGTCTAGACAGCTGTATCTATGCATGTACGTTCTCTCGCTCTCTCCTGTTATGCAAACGCTTTCTTTTTATAGAGAGAGAGAGAGAGATAGAGAGAAACAGTGCAGGGAATATATAGTTGCATTTGTTTCGTTTGTTTCTCTTTGTCTTGAATTTAATCTTATTGTTGCGATAAAAATGTACTCATCTTCATGTTTCGCACGACATTTAATCTCCTTCTCGACGTTATATTCAAATCTCGTATGTCTCATTGCATAAGAGCGCATTCCATAATACATTTCGTCTTGAATCTGACTCTGTTTTATTAGATCTTATTCCGAGATCTTATTGATTTTCTATTCCTTGAAACCCGTTATGAGCTTATGGTTTGAGCTCATAATCATGACCGCAAAGAGGGTGAGAGAACTGAATCAATGTTCGAAAAAGGCAAATGAATAGAAAGCTCAATTAATGTACTTCTTCTTGCACATATGTACAATGGTCGGTTGACTATCAAAGTAAAAATAACGTGCGGATTGACCACTTCAATGAAATGTATGTATGCATTCTTTGAGCGCATTTCATTGTGTTTGCTTTGTAGTAGTCCCCTTTAAATGGAGCGAAAAAGATTAATTTAGTACAGGCTTCTGATTTTAAAAACAATTATATCTTCTCGATCTCTTGGGCCTTCACCTTACCTTTATACTTAAAATGACAGTGCAAACTAAAGAAAAATCCCCAGTTTGAATTGCTCTTGATGAACATTTGCGCTCGTATTGTTCAAATCTCACAAAACAGGCTAAAAACGCAACAACTAAGATTTTTTTTAGTTTGCTTCATCATATATTCATGCTAAAGGTTTTCTCACTTTACTTTCAATACAACTTGAGCCTTTTAGAAAGGAAATTACGATAATTATTAACTGAACAAAAAGGATTGAGAAAATTCATGTTTGTTATTGCATAATAAATAGATTACCGCGCAAGGTGCAGAAGATGTCGCAAGTCGTAGAGGAGGGGCTGACTGTTGTCGCGGCTGCCATGGCGGTCGCCACGAACGGCCTGCTCGCCTTCCTGACTCTGCAGCCGCTCGCGCGCACGAGCATCGGCAACTACAGGCTGATGCTGCTCGCATTTGCGTGCACCAATATTCTCCTCTCTCTTAGTCATGCCATCGTTCGACCGGTACGTGGATAATTCACTAGGAAAACTATTTTCCAGTAACCAGTGAAGTTTAGAGGCAATTTCACGAGATTTTCTCGCCTTATTTCTAATATTATTTTTCTCTATATGATTGTTTTTTTCTTCTTAAAATTTTTTTTCTGTGATAGTAAAAACACATGTACATATGTAGGTAGACTGAAATATGCCGGTTACAAGGGCTGCCTAATGAATGTTATGTTAAACTATCGAATGTGGGCTTGAAAAATGAGAGAACATTGTTGAAAGTTTTTTTCCTAACCTACAACATTACCTGGTTATAGGATATATAAGAATATATGTATGTATGTATTTGAGCTGCTAAATCAAATTTAATACGCAAATTTAAGGTGATTTACCAGACGGATGAAGGCCTCATGATCTTCTCGGAACTCGCTCCTCGACTACCGCACGTGGGGGGCGCCGTTGCAATCTTTGTCTTCATCTACTTCTTCTATGAGACCTTTAGCCTGCTCGCGTTCCACTTTCTCTACCGTTACAACGCCGTTTGCGAGTGCGAAAGCGTTCTTTTTAATGGCTCGAGCAGCAGATAGAAGCATTGCTTTGTCATTATGAAATCGTCCCTTTATTGTAGGCCGGTGAGACTCGCGTGGATAGCGCGTCTTCGCCTGTGGCAGGCTTGCATTCTTGTCGGCGCGCTCGCTCTGTCCTTCAACTCACTTTTTATGGCACTTCTTGGCTCGTGTTGCTGGAAAACGACGTATTCCGAGCTGGTGCGCCTTATGATAAGATTGTAAATTCGGTAAATGAAAACAAGTAGTAAAACAAGTAATACGTGAATTATTAAGCGATCTTAATGTTTTCATTCGGAATTGTATGTTTGAAAAATTCAACTTAAAATTCAACCAAATTTCAATCAGATATTCGCCAAACTCCCACTGAAGGAGCTTTACGACATGGACGTGAGACTTCACACATATTTCGTTCTCATAATGAAGGTATTTACAAATTCTTCAGTTAAGATGATGATGGAAATTTTTTTAATAAAGTACCTAATTTGGATAAGGTACCAGATGAGAATCGCATGATGACCTGGAACGCGCCGAATCTTTCGGTAGTAGCGGGAGCCAGCTTTTGCTCGCCGCCGGTACGTGCTCTATGCAAAGATAACCAGCTCTTACTGCCCAATTATGACGCTTCCCAGACTTCAACCAAAAACATGGTTTCCTCTCTTTTCTTGTTCTCCCCGACTAAAACCCAAAACCATAGTTTCTCCTCTTTTCTTGCTCTTCTCAGACTCCAACCCAAAACCTATTTTCTCCTCGGTTTCTGTTTTTCCCAGACTACAACCCAAAACCTAGTTTTTCCTCATTTTTTTGTTTTTTTTTCCAGACTCCAAAAAACCTAGTTCCCCTCTTTTCTTGTTCAGTCACTAGTGGCTTGATCATCTTCTGCATCGTAAAAATAATGCGCGCCTTCGATACCGTAGTCATGTCGGCGCAAACTCGCGTTCTTCATCGGCAGCTTTTCATTGCTCTTTCATTGTATATTGATCGAGTTGGCGGGAAATTCAAATTCTAGACCGTCTCAGCTTCGGTGGCTTTCTTGCTTGAAAGTGTGGCAGGCTTGCGTACTAATCGGCATGTCAGCACTCGTCTACACTCTTGTATATTTGCTAACTTCAGTCAGTTGTTGCCGTCCGACACAATACACGGACCAGGTTCTTTGTTTATTTTATATAAATAACTATATACAAGTACAAATATAGTATAATATATCGAAATAAGTAATGTCCTAACTTAAGGTATTTTCGAAATTGCCCGTTTACGAGCTGTACGGGCTTGACACGCGTCATCATTCTTATCTCGCCATCATGTTGAAGGCTATTATTTCTTTGGCTCACGCCAATCAATCCTTTCGATTCAATGACAGACACCAATTCAATACTTAAGGTTCCTGATGACAACCGGGGTCTCAGGTATAACACACCGCATATTTTGACGATTTTTGTATGGCTCGCATTGATCTCGTGTACGTCTTTTACTTGAAAAAAAGTTTTTTTAAAGGAGCTTTGCATGACACAAGGTCGAGAAAGATAGAGCATGTGAGTTAAGGAGACGCGAGTAAAATGAACAGAAAAAACTGAAATTGATTACGCATGTGTTTCGTGCTCCTTTAGCATGAAAAACTTCCGAAATCCCTTTCTTCAAGGATAGCATCATCCTTCTATCTTTCCTTGATCAAGGCACTGGCTCTCTAATCGTCTTCTGCGTCCTACGAATACAACGCGCCTTTAAGACAGTCAAAATGTCGAAGAAGACCCGCGATATGCATCAACAGCTATTCATCGCTCTTCTGCTTCAAGTTTTTTTTAAGACTGTCGTTAATAACAAGTACAGCATGAGCTTTATTTACATCTAAGCAGTGAGAATGCTAAGATAAAAAATCAAGAAAATGGACGCTCAATGTTGCATCCCTTCCCAGATTTCCACTACCTTATTAGAATTCTTCCCTCCTTCCAGACCATAATTCCTGCAGTGTTCTCCTACATTCCTATGATGCTGATCCTCTGTGCTCCGTTGACAGGTATGCTTTCTTTTTTTTCAAAAGAAAAAAAAGCTATTTATTCGCACAGGCGTCGATCTTGGCCACCTTGGCGCCCTTCTCGTACGCTGCACAATTGTCTTTCCAATCATTGACCCACTCATTGTGATTTTCTTTATAAAATGCTTCCTGGATCAGGCTGGAACACTTCATACATACATACATATATACATATATTCATATTTCGTACTACATAATTCTGAACGAATATCTTAGTAATTCAGTATAAATTGATAAGCTGTCAAAGATTCTCACTTACATTTGAATGTTTTTTTTTGGAATCTACAAAGAAATAAATTGATTAATTTTCAGGTTGCAACAAGGTCAACCTTCTTCTGGCTTCGCTTGCAACGGAAGCTGAAGAAACCAAGCGATCCCAAAAATACGCAGAATAAGTTATGTAATGCACGCGCGCTAGCCTTAGATAGCGTGAATTGAACGGAACTCAAGTCTTAAACGCAAGAAATGTTTATATGTATGTTATTCGACTAGGAAAACCCTCTTGAAAGTCGAAATATTTAGTCTTTTGCCAGTGTTTACGATTTTCAAAATTCGCACCATTGTATTCTGCGAAGTGTACTCGACACCAAGCATTCGCACCACATTCTAGGATACCTCTTATATCAAAATGAAAGCATTATTACATCAGCGTTGCTCCCTGACTGTGTTCTTAGTTAAAACGTTTATTACGGCTCAAGATATATTATTTTTCTCATTTACAAGTACGTTGAGATTTGTATGAACGACTACTTCCGTATAATAGTGGTTTGTATTTTCTCATTATCTAC
This sequence comes from Allodiplogaster sudhausi, assembly GCA_945643635.1. Classification (NCBI taxonomy): domain Eukaryota; kingdom Metazoa; phylum Nematoda; class Chromadorea; order Rhabditida; family Diplogasteridae; genus Allodiplogaster; species Allodiplogaster sudhausi. The sequence continues at coordinate 4,989,005 of CALZFC010000001.1, read as the reverse complement.
ATAAAATACATACATACATGCAGAAATACATACATACATACATACATACATACATACATGCATACAGACATACATAAAGTATGTATGTTTATGTACATACCTTCACATCTCTTTCTCGCCGGACCGTTTGCGTCCGTGCATACAACTTTGTCACTCAAAAACAGTACAATTACGATTAATTACTCTGCCAATATTTTCACACAGCTTCTTTCAATTGTGTGCTTACATTTAGGACTTGAAAATGCTCTATATTCTGACTCTCCAGCCGCTGGCTCGCGTCATCATCGAAAACGACAGGCTTCGTGCGTAATATGTATTATAATTGAGACTTCAATTGTTGCCATGGTTTTCACGACAGTGAGTACTGTGTCAAAGCAACATCGAATAAGATCGCCTAACTCCTTAATACTATTAAAAATTGGCTTCATGAGATAAACAGTAGTATTTCTGTGTACATGTGTACTTACAATTCTAGGCGTTTGTATGAGAAACTTACTCACCTGATCATAACTTACCATTGCTACTTCACATCTCACTATTCCCTTCCGGAGTCGTAGCATCCGTGCTTAAAACTGTTTTCCGCACAAATGTTTTCCGACGTATCCAATACCTATGTCTCGAAGCGTGCATTTGTTTTTTTTTCATATTTTCCTTCCATCGTATAAATATGTGAAGATTCATCAGTCTCTTTTAATGTCATGTCCGTGCGGAATCACATTTAGCTGCCACCGGCGGCTGCAGTATGCCTAGTTTTCTGCTCGTCACGTTTTCGGAAGGCTGTGATCTCTCCCTCTTCAGAAATTATGTGACGTCTGTCTATCGAGAAAACATTACGGGTGATAGTAAGATTGTCAAAGGGAAGCTAATAATCTTTTTTTTTTAGAAAACGAGGACATTCATATGTATGAGCGCGTGTAAATTACGCTTCTATTCAACTCAACTGCTCCTTAAAGAGATGCAAAACTGGTGATGCACTCTCTTCCAAATCCCATGTTACATCTATGATATTTTCGTAGGTATATACATACTACATAGCTACTTAAGATGGTTTTTATGAATACACATTTGTTATATTTTTACAGTAATATATGCAAATAGTTTTTTTTCTTTTTTCAAAATAAAGTCATGCTAAACAATTTATAGAACACTACGATGTCGAGTGGCGCAGCAGAAACTCTTCTAACAATCGGCACAACGGTGGTTGCAATCTGCACGAACAGCCTGCTCGCCTTCCTGACGCTCCAGCCACTAACGCGAGTGACTATCGGCAACTACCGACTACTGCTGCTCGCATTCTCCATCTCCAATATGGTCGTAGCAGTCAACAATGGAATCGTTCGACCGGTTAGCATTCAAGCAATTTTACTGCTCTTCATTAATAGTGGCGTAGCGCCTACGTGCATAACTCAAAGTTCAAAATCGACATAAAAAGATTATTGTATATATAAGGTGATTTTCTTCGCCGACTATAGCTGCGTCTTCTTCTCCGAATTGTCGCCTCGTCTTCCTTATGTCGTCGGAATTATATTGTGCTCCATCTTCGTACTTCTCTTTGCACAGACGTTCATTCTGCTTGCACTTCACTTTCTGTATCGATACAACGCTATTTGCGGGTTCGATTACAATGTTGTCGATTTCGGGCTCTAATGTGAGTTGGCGGGAAATTCAAACATTCTAGGCCACCGCATCTTCGGTGGCTTTCTCGCTTGAAACCATGGCAGTATTGCTTGCTGGTCGGCATGGCAGCGCTCGCCTGCAACCTTGTCTATTTGCTCAATGTAGTCATCTGTTGCCGTCCGACACCGTACATGGATGAGGTTTATTGTTTATTAATTTTCAATCGTTTATTTTTTGTTTATTTATTATATCATCGTTTAATGTTGATTGCCATATTGTCTAGTGTTTCAAAGTGCAATATCTCTAAATACATACATACATACATATGTAAATATAGTAAGTTCAGGTATTCTCCAAACTCCCCCTTAATGAACAGTACGCGCTGGACACGCGCCGACATTCGTATCTCGCAATCATACTCAAGGTCACTATCACATGCTTTTTTTTACTATGATTCAATCTCGGACACTAATATTTTAGATTCCCGATGGTAATCATGGTCTCAAGTTTAACATGCCGCATATATTGGCGATGTTTGTATGGCTCACACTGATCTTGAGTCCGTTTTCTTTTTCTCGTAACTAAAATTTCCTAAAACGTATAAAAATTGTGAATTCACTTTTGTAAATCTTGCCTTGTTCTTTCTTTTTCATAAAGGATAGCATCATCTTGCTATCTCTCCCAAATCAAGGCACTGGTGCTCTAATCGTCTTCTGCGTCCTCCGTATACGACACGCGTTTAAGACAGCCAAAATGTCGAAGAAGACCGGCGACATGCATCGGCAGCTATTCATCGCTCTTCTGCTTCAGGTTGTTTAAGAATGTCTTAAAGAAGTGAGCAAGGCAAAGTTTGGAGATGAAAAAAAAACCAAGAAAAATTGCCGCTCTATGTCGAATCGAAATCCAAGATTGCCAATCTCCAATTCCACTTTCTTTCCTCATTACAGACCATAATTCCTGCAGTATTCTCATACATTCCAATGTCGCTAATATTTATTTCTCCATTGACAGGTTTACCACTTTTTATTTACACTGCTCATTTGGTAAAAGGAACCAAAAATTCAAATTCGAATTTGCGCCCCGTTTTGCTTGATATATGTACATACATAGGTATACATATGTACAATGGCGCGAGAGCATATGATTTAGAGAGACGCGACTGGAATAAACGGAAAATCAAAACAGATTACGGTCGAGTTTCGTGCTTCTTTAAAACGAAAAATAATTGCCCAAAAACCATGTCCTGATACAGGCATTGATCTTGGCCGCCATGGCGCCCTGCTCATGCGCATCACAATTATCTTTCCAATCACCGATCCAGTTATTGTGATCATCTTTATCAAATGCTTTCGGGATCAGGCTGGTGACATGCATATACATATTAACATTTCGGACTACCTGTCTCTGTCACCACAGTCATAGGTGCAATTAAATGATGGTTTTTAAATTTACAAACGAATACATACATACATATATGGACTTATTTTCAGTTTGCAATGCTATCAGCTTGCTTTTGGCTTCGACTGCGAAGCAAGCTCAAGAAACCATGTGAAACCGCAAAGATGCAGAATAAGTTGTGTAGTGCTTCTGGATGAGCTGTAGATAGAGTGAAGTGAGCAGAACTCAAGTGGTAAACGCAAAAATCTATATAAATATTATTCGACACGGAAACATCCCCTTGAAACATCCAAATATCCAGTCTATCATGAATATAACCACGCAAGTGTTTAGGATGAGCAATATATGCAGTTAGTTAATCCCTTGATTTCTATAACAGAATTGCCCTGAGTATGATATAATTAGTTGACATGTTTATGACGGCTCACGAAATCCAATTTTGTAAAAAATGAAGTTTTAGAAATAGCTTCTTTCAACAGTGCACTTGGTGTAAAAAATACACCTCAGTGATTCCATTCTTCGATTTCCGGCCTCAATTCTTTTGCACTCTGATTCACGCGATATTACTATGTTTCGATTCTCTATTTTATTTCAAAAATTTTGAGGACGGCTGAGTTAAAGCAGTGTTTGACTTTTTGCAAATAAACTATGTATACATATGTACTTTGTAAATTGGACTACAACAAAGTCACGCTTTCTCTATGGGTCTGATTGGCCTCCCGCACTTGGCACGCGGTAATTGCATTTTACTTGAGCATTTTGTAGGCATACCAAATGACGGATATTTTTTGGGACATTTCCCAAACGAGTAGTCGATATCAAGTAATGCTCCAGCTGTTGACATCGCCTGAATTATATAAAGTCTTGAATGAATATTTAAAAAAAATCCCCGTTCTAGCATTAAAGGAACTATCCATAAAGTTTAGAAGCCGCTTGTGAAGAACTAGGGTTTCAATTCCCACATGATATTTCAAAAACTTTTTGCGGTATCCATCACAAGAATCACAAGACACTAGACTTTGTATGTCTTTTTCTCTCTGCCCCTGTACTCTTCCCTCGAATCTCAATTGTGGCTGGCCGCTGAATATTTTCACTCACATGCAATTATTTGCCTCGAAAATGAGAAATTATCCATCTGAAATGAGTAATCTGCACAAGAAACAGGTACCAGTTTCAGTTTTTGATAACAGAAAACTCTGGTAACATTTATTAGTTTACGATAACAGGCATCTGTTATCAGAAGAAGTATAGTATCTGGTTCGCTATTTATGAACCATCTCACAATTTTCACAGAAAACACTAATGTAGGGGTTCATAGTTTCGTCCGCCTGACACACATGCAGTTGCTCATAATCTTGGGGTAAATGAAGTTGCACTTGGATTTGGCTGGACATAAAGTTAGTTAGGCGCTGATGTTTGCGCACACATTCTGATGGGGTATATTGAATGACTATGACTCGTGCGGCAAAAGCAAGCTGTTTCGAGCAGACGCAATTCCGCATGCTTTCAACCTTGACATGGAGACCATTGTCTCTTGGGCATAACAGTTCGCATGAATCTATGCACATAGCACGGAAGGAAGAACAATCCCGTATTCGTATTCTCATCAAGCATTTTCATATATTGCAATGAAAAAGATCTTATTTCGCAATATCTTAAAAACCTAGTGTATTTATTAAACTTTCATAGTTCATATTAAAATGCAGGTTACATTTTTGCGATTCCTGCACGGTTTTGGCTAAATTTAAAGTTGGCTCTTCCACACTTTGCAATGTGTACATATGTATAATTCAGTATTCGCGCCAGTTGACGATGTCGCATGCCATAGAAGAGGCATTGACACTCACCGCAACAGCCCTCGCCATCTGCACGAACAGCCTGCTCGCCTTCCTGACTCTCCAGCCGCTGGCGCGCGCGAGCATCGGCAACTACCGGCTGCTGCTGCTTGCATTTTCCATCTCAAATATCCTCCTCGCATTCAGTCATTCCGTTAATCGACCAGTAAGCTTTTGGCTCAACAAAATTCCTTAAAAAAATTGTTGTCATTTAATATTTTTGGATTAAGTGTACATATATTTTTTAACAAGAATGCCCAGGTGATACAGCAGACGGATGATGGCCTCATTTTCTTCTCCGAACTCGCTCCTCGGCTTCCAAATGCAGGCGGTGCAGTCGTGCTCTCCGTCTTCATATTTCTCTTCTACCAGACGTTCAGCCTTCTGGCGCTCCATTTCCTCTACCGATTCAACGCAATTTGCGGGTGCGAAATCAATTATTCATCATAATCAAAATGAGTCACCAAATATCATTGACAACCTTAATTTGTTTCATGTTTTTATTGCAAATATTGATCGATGCAACACTAACGCTAAACTAGGTGCTTGTTTACTAAAAGGCGGAATAGGCATTCGCGAATGACTGCGGTCATTTGTCGGGCTTCAGGCCATCTTGGCTGCAATGGATCGGCAGGCTGCGCTTGTGGCAAGCGTGCCTGCTCATCGCCTCGCCTGCCTTTGCAATCAATGTTTTTCTCACGCTCCTCATAAGCATCTGTTGCTGGAAGACACCATACGCTGAGAAAGTACGCACTCCTTCCAGTGGTTTTATTACATTATATATATATATATAAATGTTGCATTGCACGAATAAATGTTTACAGATATTCACGTAGGCATGTTATTATAGTATACTCCCTATCCAGATTTTCGCTAAGCTACAAGCGGTCGAACTGTACGACTTGGACTTACACCTTCACACGTATTATGTTATTCTTATGAGAGTTGGTGTGACCTAACTGAGAGTAATCTAAGCGCGGACAATTAAAAAAAAACAATATTTTTTGTAGGTACCTGGTCAAAATGACGAACCGAAACTGAATGGGTCGAGTCTTGCTGTTCTCGTGGGATGCAGCACTTTTGCCATTCGTTTCTTTCCATTTACAGCCTTTTGCAAATTAAAGAAGCCAGAAACCGACTTTTGAATTCGCGCCATTTTGAATGACAGCGAGAGAGCATGTGATTTAGAGTATGGCGACTATACTCTAAATCGTTCTTGTGTCAGGCAAATGGTCAGGAAAGTTCAAACAGATTACGATTTAGTTTCCTGCTCCTTAAAAAAATCTTTTATCGTTTATATACTGTTCCATTCACATTCCCTCCGGTTACAGTAACCGGTGGCGTCATCGCCTTTTGCATCATCCGAATTCGGCACGCCTTCAGAACGGTGCACATGTCGACGCGGACGCGCGACTTGCATCGACAGCTCTTCACGGCGCTCCTCGTCCAGGTCTTCGGAAGGTGTTGAAAAGGAGGCTTCCAGAGAAGATTCATAGTTTACCTTTAGACCCTGGCGCCGAGCGTCTTCTCCTACCTTCCTTTGGTGACGATAATAGTAACGTCTTTCACAGGTTTTGCACCACTTCACTATCATTGTCACGGATTCAAGCTCATTGGCTTAAACATTACCCAAATATATTTCCTGCAAACTACAGGCTAACAAACATTGCAGCTGCCAATCTTGGCCACACGGGCACTTTGCTCATCCGGCTCACCGTCATCTTCCCCATCACCGATCCCATTCTCGTTATCATCTTTGTCAAATGCCTTCGAATACAGGTAATATTTACCATGTTTTTTTTTGAAGACCAAGATTCAAGGCTTCTATATGATGTTATAAGAGGTATATGATGGTATTCTAAGTTGTTTTTTGTTCTGGCTTCGTCTTTGAAGGTTGCTGCACGTATTTCTTCAATCGAGTGCATCAGATTTCTGAAGAAGAAGAAGAAACCGGTGTCTTCCGCAAAGCAAAGACCTCCCTCACGACAGCCAGCTGCGCGCTAGAGGCAATTTGCAACAACAACGACAAAAAAACTCCCTTAACTGGTCAACTGTACATATGTATGTATTGCTCTTGACTAGCTATTCTTGTTGTGTTCTTCGCACTTTAGTTCCTCATGTGAGCGTGTGAGGCTATTTTAAATACCGAATTGAACCTGCGTTTTTTTCTTTCGTTGTTGACATGTTACAACAGAGGCTCTTTTGCTGACCAAGTATTACTTATCACAACAACATATTTCAAATCAAAATGTATCAATTGATTTCTCAATTCCTTTTCTGTTCGTCCTCATCGGCAATGATGTCTTCGAGAAGCGCATTCAGCCGTTGCGAGAGCGGACCGAGCTGCTCGCCTTCTTCAGGCTGATCGAACTGGGGATGAAAGGCGGCGGTCATTGTCATTTGGAGAAGAGAGTAGCGCATGCAGCGAGTGTAGAGGGCGCGGGCCTTGAGGAACAAGAATGGAATCATTCAGAAAAGTTTAGAATTAAAAAAAGGCACATGAAAGGGGAAAGCCGAAAAAAGAGGGAGAAAGTAACATAAAAACGGAAAAAATGGGGGAGAGATCATAGAATGAGAGATTGATGAGCATAAAGATAACAAGGTGAATGAGGCTGAGAGAGAGAGAGAGAAAACAAAAATACGTAGACAGAGAGAGAGAGCGAGGGAGATGTCTGACCAGCTCGAAGGTGATATGATTCCTCCCTCCTCGCACCGCTTCCTCATTCCCTCGACGTACGCGCGAAGCAATGAGTTTTCTCGTGCGCGCCTAGTCTCAGGAGTCAGCGACAGAACGATGGCTGATGTCACGTCCACCAGACAGCAGCCTAGATTATGCGGGTTTATCTGGATTGCACTTCAATATTAACTACTTATATATAACAAAATACATAGAGTATTGCAAGGCAACAATATGGTTAAGATCTTTGAGCCGAAGAAGAAGCTTTAATTGTCATTTCAACTTCACATTTATGCTACAAAAACAATTCGCGCGATAATACAGAATGGTACAGAGGCTTTTCATTAATTTATAGAAGTATTCGTATTTTGTTTAATTTTTCGTTAAAAAAACTTCTTAACCAGTGCTCACTGCCTGCCAGTCCAGTACGGCGAGAACCGTCGCGTCCGCATGGTCGGCCTCCTTCTGGAAGAGCAGATTATTTGGCCAGAAGTCACAGTGGATAATGACGGGCTTGAGACCTGAAAGTGCCACGCAACGACTTCAAGGAACGTTGCAAGTAATATGTTAAAGTAATAACTGTTACTATTACTTTTATATACAGTACTGGCCAAAAGGTTTTCTTCAAAGTTGAAGAATGCTTATGAAATTTTCAGGGTTGCTTGTTTATACAAACTGGCTTCTACTTTCAAATTATTGGTTTCATTCACCCACTATTGAGCTAGAAAAAAATCAATAACTCAAATCACCCAGATTACACATATAGGCGTGATGGACAAAATAATTTATTTCTTTGATCTCCGGGTAGTTTTTATTGCAATTTTGTTTTAGTTACATTTAAGAACATCCAAGTGAAAGATTTTTAGTCGAATTGAGATTTTATCACATGCTTTTAAATACTGCATTCCTCCAGTGCTCGGTTCATGCACTCGGCCTTGGATCCTGAAGGTTCAGGAAGATGAAATCGATCATTTACTACTATGCCTATAGTAATAATGATGTCCACATATTCACAGGTAATTATGGAACTATTTTAGATGGTTGTTTGACCAGTGGAAATTAGATGCTAACTATTTGTGCAAAATTGGAAAACGGGGGTTCAGTTTGGCCGGCACCCCAGAGGAGATAAAAAAAGATGTTGTGCAGGAGTCCATATTGCAAAAGCGCTTTTGCCTATATTACCTAAAAAGGCTTAAACCATCTGAAGGATTGCCTCCCATCCTCTATAAGAAATGCGCTCAATCTCTTTGCGAACCTCTCAGCTTTATATTCAACTTTTCTCTCTCGCTTGGAACTGTCCCCTCTGTATGGCGAGAAGGTATTGTTATTCCAATTAACAAGATTAGTGCGCCATCTGAGCCTTCCCATTTCCGCCCAATAACTCTCTCCCCTGCGCCTGCCAAAGTCATGGAGCGATGTATTAAACCTCGTTTGGAAAAGTGGTGTAAGCGCTTTAATCTGCTCCCTGATTCTCAGCACGGTTTTCGCGAACGCAAGTCTGTTGTGACAACCTTATTAGAATCCACTCAAGACTGGCTAAATGAAACAAATAAGGGGAAATTTGTTGATGTTTTGTATTTCGACTTTGCAAAGGCTTTCGACACAGTTTGCATTCGGAAGCTGCTATATAAACTTGATTGTTGTGGTATTCGGGGTATCATGTACGACTGGTTAAAATCGTTTTTGGAGGCTCGAACATATAAAGTTAAAGTTAATGGAGTACTCTCGAGTAATTATGATTCTATTTCAGGCGTTCCGCAGGGGTCTGTACTCGGTCCTCTCCTTTTCAGCCTTTACATCTCAGACTTGCCAAGAGAATTGGCCTACCTTTCAACAGTTAAGCCGGTAATGTTTGCCGATGATCTCAAGCTGTATGCATCTTTCGATCAACTTTCGCAAGGCCTCACCCACAAGCAACTTTTGGATGCCTGTTTAGTTATCGTAGAATACTGTCAAAAATGGCAGTTGTCGGTTGCACACAAAAAGTGCTCCGTTCTTCATCTTGGCAAAAGAAATCCAAAATTGACCTACCTCATTCAAACTCTTGTGCCTTCTATCTCTTTCACATTTCCTGTTGCTATTGATCCAGTTCGTGACTTAGGTGTCTACATTGACTCTGATCTATCTTTTAAGTATCATATCTCTCTTACGGTAAAGAAGGCTCTTAGAGTAGTATATGCATTATTTCGTATTCTCAAGTCTGGTTTCCCTTCCGCTTATACCAAGTGTTTCAAGGCATTTGTCCTTCCAATAGTTGAGTTTGCAAGTCCAATTTGGTCTCCTCATCGAGTTATGCTGATTAGAGAATTAGAGAGAGTCCAGAAGGTTTTCACTCGTTTGCTTTTTAATCGTTGCCATCGTAATTCTTCTACATCTGCTATGATTCCTAGCTATCCTGATAGACTAAAGCAGTTGTCGTTTCATTCGCTTTACCATAGAAGAGTGCATTTGGATCTGATTCTGACATTCAAAATTATGAAGATGCTGGTTGCCATTCCTATCTCTCTTTTCTATAAATTTAGGCCATGCACAGGTAGAACAAGCATATTTTCGTTTTACATTCCGACTACTAGGAAAGATCAGTTGTATCATTCGTTTGCGTATCGATCTGCTCGCTGGTACATGAAGTTGCCTCTTTCTCTCATTGCCTCTCCTTCTCTAATGGTTGCAAGAAATCGTATTCATGGCTTTTCTGTTAGCTCAGTACTATCAGTTCCAAGTATCACAGGTATATAATGTTGTTCTCTCGGCCATCCCAAACACCCTTTCCCCTCTCCCTGGCCATTCTTTTCCTACCCCTCTCAACGTCCCAAGAGTACGTCGCTGTGCTCGCTCCTCTGCACGCCCTCTCCCGTGCATACAGCGATCCGCTTCTCGCTTTTCCGTCTTTGGTGGCAAGACGAAGTCAGGGCCTGGCTCCACCTGAGTGGGGCGGGTGCAGTGGCTACTCTTCCTTTCCTTTCCTTTCCATTCCCTTCTCTTCCCCCTACCTTCCCCTTCTAAGTTCTACTTCTCTAAGTTTTCTCTCTTATCTTAATCTTTACTCTATCACAATCACAATCAGGAACTTTTTAATAATTACTGCATTTTGCTTCTCCAAATGTCGTCACATTAAATTTATTTTGATGTCGATAAATAAATAAATAAATGTACAACTCAAGTAATCTTTTTGACACGCTGCCAAAATTTGTGAGTTTTTTGTTTCTTTTGCTGTGAACACCATAAAGAGACCGAAAGGTGACTCTCTCTCTCTCTATGTCATTACATTCTGCCCAGAAAGGCGGTTGTAATGAGGTACAGAGAGATGTGTATAAGTCACGTTGAACGTTTTGATTACACTTACAAGTTTGCGCACAAGAGCGATGAACACAGCCAACTCCTGACATCTCAGACCTCGAGTGCGGAAATCGTTCAGACTCACTTTTATACAACATTAAATAGCTCAAAAGAATCGCCTTTTTCTGTAGAATAATGTAGGATAGAGAGAGACGCAACTTATGGGCTCTCTCTAAGTCATTTTCTCAAACGAAACGCAAAAACTGGGTCATATTTTATTTCTCAGACCTCGAGTGCGGAAACTTCTTTTAAATGTCTATTCGTTCAGACTTATTTTTATACAACATTAGATAGCTCAAAAGAACCGCCTTTTTCTGTAGAACAATGTAGGATAGAGAGAGACGCGACATAAGTCACGTTGAGCAGTAAAACTCTCGAAAAAACCTTTTGGCTCTTAGCCAAATTGGCACAGATGGAGAGACCGAGTTCGTAGAGTTCTCTCTCTCTTTCTCTCTCTCTTTGACTCTGTCTCTTTCCTCTTTCTGTCTCTTGCTCTCTTTGAAGTTTTGGCGCAGCGCCAGCGTCGGCATCCCTTTGAAGTTTGAACCAAGCATATTCTTGCATTTCGCGCGCGTGCACGTCGCGATGAAACGCGGCCATTTCACGCTCGTGCTCAGCCGCTAAAAATATGTCATTTAGAAAAATATGTCACAACATTAGCTCACTCTGGACTTGGCGACACGCGTGTACTCGGCTTACGAGAGAAAATAGCACAGAAGAAGAGGAGAGTGCTGTCGAAGAGAGAAGAGCGAGAGAGTGTTGAGGTCGACGAGAGAAGAATGAAAGCTGCTGAACCATGAATCAATGGCTGGTGACTGATAAACTCAATGAATAGACGGCTAGCGAGAGAGGGAGAGAAAGAGAGAGAGAGAGGGTGAGAGAGACAATGAGAGAGAGACGATGCGTGATTGAAAGTGAGAGTGAGAGACAGAGTGCGAAAGACGAACAAATTATGGACAAACACGCGAGTTTTTGATCGTAAAGAACAAATAAATGTGTATGTATGTATGTACATATTTGCATACATTTACTTCATAATGAGAGAAAAGCACAATGTTTGGCAATCTCGTGTAACACCACACTTTTTGAGAAGAAAAAAAAGAAAACGAGCCTGACGATGAGACGTTGTTTATTACATTATTTATTCATCAGTTCATCAGAATTGTTGTTGTTGACTTGGCTGATCCTCCTTGATACGAGTTCAAGCGAGAAATTTGAAAAAAGACCTGCAAAATGCTCATAGAAGAAGAGCCGCTTCAAGGCATTCTTCGTTCCTTCTCCGTGGATGTTGGATAGAAAAATAGAAGAAGAAAAAAAACAGGAAAAAAACACTTGAAACATTCTAGTAATTTAGATAAACTACAAATTAATGAAAAGTGAACAACGAACATAAACATATTATAAAGTATGATTGTACTTTGTTAATGCTTCTCTGAACATTATTCGGGATTCGTTATAAATACACGTGTTCATAAATCGATAACCCAAAAAATTATAATAAAAGAACTGAAAGTGGTTGAACTGTTTAAGTTGAAATGTATAAAAACGCGTCCTCATTGTATTTCTCATCACTTTCCTACGCGATTCCTGCCTTAGCCGGTTGCAAGCTCTGCTCTTCTAAGTTCTTCTTCTATGGCCGACACCGTTAAAGAACTTTTGCTGGTTCGGTTATTTACACAAAGTTTTCCTCATTATCTTTCACAATTTATGATAAGAAAAACAAAGATAGAAAAACAATTTGTACGATCAATAAAGAAAGAATTTATGAAAAACAACTTTAAAAAAATAATTTGAGCATGGCGATTCCTGTCTGACCACCTTTTTGGTTGTTGGAGTCGCTGCATGGGCGGTCCTCTTCGTCAACTGCGCGAAAAGTATACACGGTTTATTTTTAAACTTAAAAAAAACCTATGAAAATGTCTTCATTAAAAAAAAAACACTTTTATTTTTGCAGAAAAGAAAAAGGAAGGCGCGTTGCCGGAAAAGAAGTCGCGCGAGAAGATTGAAAGAATTCCGGTAGCGAACGATCTTCGTCAGCTGATCGAAAGTGAGGAAGTACTACTGTACTCTGTCTCTCGAATTTATGAAGATGCTATCATGACAAGCAAAGGATAAGGGATTCCACTGATTTTGACAGCACTGCCCGCTAACAATTGCCTAGTCGTGGAATACAATCATTAATGAATTCTAAAGTATATGGCGAATTTAATGCTAAAAAAATAATGCTCCGAACAAAATACAATTTTAAAGTCGCATTTGGTTGATCTTCCTATAGTTTAATGCTCATAAAAGTAGTCGCGAGTTTTTTGGCTATTTTAATTTTTATAAATTTTTATTTTCAGCTGGCGCTGCCCACATGACCAAGCTCGTCAACGACGAAAATTTTGCTACGACTTCTGCCACCTTGTACATGGAGAAGGTTTCTCTCTTTCAACCTCTCTTCCCTATCTCTCTATCTACCCTCTCTCCCCCTCCCACTCTCTCTCTCTCTCTCTCTATCTCTCTCTCTGTCTATCTGCCTTCCACTAACTCCATTTCTGCTTAGATTGAGGATGAGAAGAAGAAGTCCGAGAATCAGGACAACGAGCAAAACTTTACGAGTTTAAAGGATCAGCAACTCGAGTCAAGGTGAAGCCGAGAAATCACGCCTTTCTGCTTCCAGACTTTCTGCTGGCCCACAAATACATCTCATTTTCCCGATTTTGCCATTTCCCTAACAAGCTTTGGTTTCCTTGCCTTACTTTTCTCATCTTCACCGTTCCCTCTCTCTCCCTCTCTCTCTCTCTCTCTTTCTCTACCTTTCTCTCCCTCTTACCTCACGCACTTTAGATACCCCGAGCATCGTAAGATTCTGAAGCGCACTCGCGTGACGGACATCTGCGGCCGTCGCACGATCTTCCACGCGAATTATATCGAAAAAAATCGCGAGATCATTGCAAGCATGGTTAGGAGAGAGAGAGAGAGAGAGAGAGTGAGAGAGAGAAAGAGAGAGAGTGAGAACGAGGGAAAGAGAGAGAGAGAGAAAGAGAGAAAGAGAGAGAAAGAGAGAGCGAGTGAAAGATAAAAAGAGCGAGAGTAGCCGTAGGATATTCTTAGATTTATTGTCACAAAAATTCAATCTTTTATATCATTGCAACGTTTTGATCAGAAACAGTCATCCGAACAGCAAAGACATAATGCATTCACTGAGACTTCAAAAGAATGGCAAAAATGATGGTGTAAAGTATAATGAAGAGAATGAAATGAACTGTGCAAGAGAGATGAGCTTTTAGGTGTTCTCTCTCTCGCTCCCTCTCTCTCTCTCGCTCCATCTCGCGCTCCCTCTCTCTCTCTCTCTCTCTCTCTCGCTCCCTCTCTCGCTCTCTCTCTCGCTCTCTCTCTCTCTCGCTCTCTCTCTCTCTCTCGCTTAGGTGTTCTCTCGTTACGAGCTGCCTCGGATGTGGGAGTTTGTGCACGCTTCCGAGTTGCGCGCCATCGTTGACTTGGCCAATCTCGCCGAGCATCTGGTGATCAGTGATCAGAGATCAGAGATCAGACTAATCGAGAGCCACAAGCATAATAAGTGAGACGGCTGCAATGTTGCAGCGCGACAACCAAGAGAAGCCGTACTTCCCGATGAAGAAGGGCGCGTACGATGAGAACTATCTGCTGTTCAACTCGGAGCAAGGAACGCATTGGATCGACGTTCTCATGAAGAAGGACTTCCATCAGGCCAGCTTTCGAACAGTTTTATGGAAGGCTCATGGTCATTATCTCAGTCAGTAGCTAAACTAATCTAGTCTCGAAGCAGTCGCATTTCAGGACGGCTTCGTCGAACGAGACTTGCTGATTTGCGTACGTGACAAGAAGCAAGTGAGAAGAGTCTCATTTTTCTCTCTCTCTCTTTATCATTCCATCTCTCATCTCTTTCCTCTCCTCTTCCCAGGAGCGCGCCACGGACTGGACGGTCCGTCACTATTACTACGATGGATGGCCGGCGAAGGGAGAGAAGTCGGTCAGCGACTGCCGTGGACTCGATGTTGGTTGGCAGGAGGAGATGCGAGGGAGGGAAGAAAGTTGAGAAAGAGAGAGAGGGAGAATGAAGGGGCGAACAGAGAAAGAGTGACTACAGAGGGAGAAGAAGGGAGAGTTTTTCAGAAACTGGCCTTCTTCGTCTACTGGCACCATATCCGCAAGGGCGAGAAGGTGCTCGTCCACTGCAAGGAAGGCGGCTGGCGCACTGGCGTCTTCATACTCACGCTTGTGCCTTTTCAATCTCTACTCGAAATCAGTATCTGACCTCAATCCCAATTCTTCCCAAATCTGCAATCTAAATCGATTATAAATATATGGAATCACTATTATCTTTTATTACCTTTGACTTTCCGATTTGAGGTTCTCCTCAAACGCTTCTTCGGCTCGCCGGACTTCGGAGCGGTCAGACAGGAGTAAAATGCAAAGAGCGTGTATCACTATTTAAACGCAACAATTTAGGAGGAAATCGCAGAGGCCGCCGTTGAAGTGGAGATCTCTCGACCAGGCATGCTCATCACGAAGCCCAATGTTGGTTCAAAAGAATATTTGGCATTATTAAAAATCATTTGTAAAACTTGGGTCTAATAATTTCTTGAAAATTTTATTTTTTTTAATGCTTAAAGAATAAAGTAAACCAAAAAAGTGTCTCCAGCACGTGAAGGATGCGATCGAGTTGATGGAGAAGGCGCTGCGCTCGGAGTCGGTTCGATTGGAGAGAGACAGACACGAGGACAACTTGAAGTGAGAAAGTGGAGGAGATGGAGATGGTGATTGTCAATTCAAGAAGAGACATTGCTACACACAGCGAAGAAAGTATAATACTTTTCCCGGCTGGCGGGAAAGTTCGCTTTGAAGTACGCGGAAAACGTACTTTCAAAACGAGTATAGTAAAGGGAAAACAAACTTTGAAATTCAGGTCGAAATTTATCACTTCAAAATTCGTTTTGTGAGCGCGGGCAAAACGAAATTCCTGCGCGATGTGTAGTATGTCCTTGCAGGGAAGTGACCGATCCTCTGAAGGAGAACGCCATCGCCCTCTCTCTCCGCCGTGGTGATCCGCCCGTCAAACTCTCCCGACGTGGGTCGTCCTCAGAATTCTTCCATGATATTATTTTAGTCATTTAACTTATTTCCATGTATGAAATAATTAAAACGATAGTTAAATAATCTCTTTTTGCTATCAGTGATCCAGCCGCAGACCACCTTCGGAAATCTAACTGGAGGTCAATCCGGAGCATTTTGAGCTTTCTTCTAGATGATCGCACATATTTTCAGGCGACTACCATCAGCAGTGGCAGAGAAAGATGGCTGCTCAAGGTCTTAAAAAATAATTCCCACTGAAAACATAGGGATAACGATGGAAATGAATCGATGAAAGTAGATTTACAGAGAATTATTATTATTTTAAATATTTATTTTTAGCGCAAAAATGGGATCAGCAGGACCGGGAGATCATGGATCAACAGAACGTCGACGAGTAGGGAGGATCTCCTCTATGTCTCAGCTTCTCTTTCCTTATCTCCTCTCTTTCTTCTTACCTCAGCTTCTCCATGGCCATTTTGGCGTCTTCTCCCGATGGGAATAAAGTGTTTTGTTCATGTTCATTTTTGACTTTCCTGCACGTGACAGTTATTAGGAATTCTTGGAATCAGTCCTCTTTTTGTTAGGGGTTCTCTTTCTGCACATGTAAAGTAGCTATTCAAAAAATATTGCTTAAAAATAGTACGAATTAATCAATCGTCGTCGCCGATCCCTCCGCTGACGAGGCCATCCTCTCCGACCACTCTCATTCTCTCTATCTCTCTCACACACTCGTATCACGCAACGAAATTGACGTTCGGTCATACATACAACTCTTTGCAAATCAATCAATCGGCCCGACTGATTGATTTGCAGAGTTGTATGGTATATTAATGACCGCAAATATCCTTTCCATATCGTGCTGCTATTAAATATGGTTGCTTCAGAATATGTTTGGAGCGAAGGACGTTCTGAAATACACTTTGACAACAGTGTCGCAAGATTCTATTAATGGCAAAAAATTCTTTTCTTTTAGGCATTGTCAATATATTGGTTTGAACAAAGTTACGTGGTAATTTATTTATGAAATATCGACGATGTTGCCGAAACGCTCTTGACGGTCGTCGCTGATGAGGGTTGGCCAGAAGCGCCACGGCGCAAGGCTGCTCCTGTCGAATCCATCACTTTATTAGATGACATATTGCTTGATTATCTTCGACCTTTTTTATCTTACCATTAGAGATTAAGCAAAAAAAAACTCAAGCCAATCTGTTTAAATTTTCCTGAAGATTGTAGCTGCTTCCATCTAAATCACATATGTATGTAAATACGCACTCCCGCTTTACATCAGTGAAAAGGGCGCGAATTCAAGAGCGAATTTTGACTCCTTTGGCCTCATTTCCCTTGCCTGTACTCGGCCGTGAGGCTCATTACGATGAGCGCGTTGACGAGCGGATTCGCCGTGCAGAGGTAAGAGAGGCGGATGAGGGCGCCGTTCCTCAAGAAGATGTTCATGTAGAAGACGAAGAGCGGAAGCGAACAGAAGCGGATTCAGTGCCTAGGTTTTTTTTAAATAGTTTATTTTATTTTGTAAAACCAAAAGAATAAACAAATAAAAAAGAAAACAAGAAATTGAATAATAGAGCTCACTTGTAGAATGAGCAGCCGCTGCAGACGCCGATGCAATGCGCGCGACTCCGATGTGATGGCTGCTTTCGAGAAATGAAGATGGATCCGGCGGCCGGAAAATTATTAATTAATAAATTTTTTTCCCGCATTTACATTTTTTGTTATATATATATATATATATATATATATATATATATATATATGTGTGTGTGTATCGCTTAACAATATGCAAAAATAGCGATATGAATACCTGTGACAATGATAGCGAAGTATTTGCAGCTTGAACTCAGCACCTCAAAGAGGCTGTTGGGCGCCGTCTCCAAGTCGAGCTATAATATGGCCATGATTGCTCACCCGAAAAACAGGAAAGAGTTGATTTTGCTTTTCTTCTCCTTCGCAAACCTTGCTCATCCTCACGAGAAGACTTGCATTGAAAACATGAAAGTGCCTTTTCTTCTTTTTTTTTGTCCTCTTTTCTGTTGGATAACGCTTAAAAATAAGCCTGGTACATTTAAATGGAGTTTGGCTTGCATTTTTGTTTACCTCAGCTTCATCACCGATGAGTTAAGGGGCTGTGAAAGAGGCGCATGAATAATATAGAAATGAACAAGCGGTCTTACCGTGACTGTGTAGTAGAGGCTGTGGTTGTCGTAGTCTTGCAGAAGTTCGCGGACTCCTCGCTCGCTCGGCTCACGCAGCCCGTTCGCGCAGACAAAGCGCGCTTCGATCAGCGTGTACAGCAGCAGTCCGATGAGGACGAGTCCGCCAAAGAAGAACTTGAGCTTTGGCAAGCTGGAGAACTTTGAGCTACATTTTAAAATCAAACAAAGTTCTCGAGACCTATCCTCCAAGAGATTTAGTTCTTTTTCTTCTTTCTTATATTCATTCCAACTCGTCCACTCTGTCAATAATGGCATATGAATGCAATATTTATTTCATGTGCCATAGAATGAATATTTAATAGACGTATCCAGTCCATACTTAGTGTAGAGAAGATGGCGATAGACGAAGCCGACGGCGATCAGGAAATGCGATGCAGTATAGGAGAAGAAGAAGAAGTAGACGAACGGAAGAGCGGTCGTCTCGTTCGCCGAGAACTTCATGTACACCGAATGCTCGCCGACCGTCTTGGCAACCTATTATTGTTTTCCAACTGTTCCATATCAGCTTGAGGAAAGCTATCTTTTTTTTTTGCTCTTATCAACCTGGCAACTCAGAGACAAAAGAGTGCAAACCGGAGTTACAACAATGACGCTGACGCAGAACAGGAGATCGATGGCGATTTGATAAGTGCATTTCGTAAGAGCTAATTCAAAAAAATTAGGCGCATTTCGCACACTTCTTAGTGGTGCCAGGAGGCGTTGCTGTGGTGGTCCCAGGAGGCGTTGCTGCGGTGGTCCCAGGAGGCGTTGCTGCGGTGGTCCCAGGAGGCGTTGCTGCGGTGCTCGCAGTAGGCGTTGCAGTAGTTGTCGGCAGCGGCGTATGTAGGTAGCTGAAAAACTACGAAATAAGCATATTTTTGTTTATTAAAATATTGATTTTTAGTGCTTAAACTTTGACAAATTTATATAACCAGTACCACTTTTTTGTGTACGTAATATATTTTGAAAAAAAAACATATTTGCTGCAACCTACATCCGCCGGGTCAAGCTTCTTGTTGCCGCTCGCCTTCATGCGCATCTCCTCGCGAATCGCGTATTCAATTCTTGCTTTGACGTCGCTAATGCCCCCAATGTAGACGCCGCAGTCATCATATTTAAGGCCACAGTTACAGAAGACATGGTCGAACTTTCCATTTGTCCACTCTTGAACAAGTAATCTAGTATAGTTTATTAATATTTACTCTATTAATCGTTAAGAAGAATAATAATTTAGTGTTGTATTGTAAAATTGACATACGACAATTAGTCGGCTTACTGCTAGGGATCATCATTTATTTGCTAACAATAAACGGCAATGCTTGAAAGCGAAAGCCTAGCGAAAGATTGTGAGTTTCTCCGCTTTAAGAAGGTTTGCTTCCAAATCATTCATTGATATTCTATGATCATTTCTTACATAAGACTCGGAACAACGCTCATGCTATGATTCCAATGTAGTACATGGCTTCAATTGATGCAACGGCAGGCCTTCATGAAGTACTATTTGAAGTCGAGCCGAGTGGTGGCTCTTACAAAGTAATGCAGAGGTTTCAACATTTCAAATCATAAGGGCGAGTGTTGTGGCACTTGGGGAGGGAACTCTTCAGACGTTTCTCCGTCTCAACGCAAACGGCGAGTTTGAAGGCAATCCGCAAGGCTGATGCGTCCGTTCTGCTACTGCCGCAACATGACAATGACCTCGACGGTCACCACATAGGTCGTGACCACCACCCCATCCAAAACCACCCATGTACCCGCTGGGCGACCGTAATCCACCGGCTTTCCCGACAAGGTTGTGGAAACAGCCAATGCCCATAAGGAATTATGTTCACGCATGTACATTTATTATGTTTGAGTATCAGTGCATGCTTCATTCTCTTCTCTTCAGACATTGTTTTTCAGACAAAGCTCGCAAAGTTGACCCGAGAATCAGTAGTTATCTCACTGAATACAATAATAGAGTTGCAAATTCTCCCCTTATTATTATTTCCCTTGTTTTCAACTGCATACCACAAACGCGATTTTTATACTTTCAATGTGGTCACATCTATCCATATACGAATAAATAAATATCAAACTGGCTGCTCAAACGCATGAAGATAAGGATATAAATATATGTATATTTAATTATAGAATTAAGAAGAATAAGTATAATTATTTCCCAAGAATAATACTACTCATCGAGAACGCTTGCGCTGCTGCTACCCTCGACACCTTGTTACAATTCCGAGAATTAACGAATTCGAATAGAAACGACATGCGAGTGGCGACCTGATATGTTATACATATTTTTTTAATCACGCAACCAACCACAAAAAATTATTCTAGTTAAAACCTAATTAGTTTAAGATTTCGAGAATATCGTCTCGCCTGTGCTCGTAGTCCTCTGACAAAGAAGATAACGATAATTGGATCGGTGATTGGGAAGATAATGGTTATCCGGATGAGTAAAGAGCCCAGGTTGCCAAGATTTACGCCTGGAAGGGGGATTTGTATATCTCACAAATGTCATGTACATATTCTGAAACCTGCCAATACAGCCCACAGAATCATGACCAATGGGAGAAAAGAAAAGACTGTCGGAATGAGTGTCTGAAAAGCTGGCGGTTTTCCTGGATGTCGTTTTGAAGGCATGCAGAATTCGGATGATGCAAAAGATGATAACGCCGCTGGTCACTGAGCATAATGCAGAGTTTAAAGTGAAGGAATGAGAAAAAACCAATGTAAAAATGAACACAAACCCATCACGATTAAGTTGTTCACTGCGAGCAGTACCAAGCTCGGTGTGTTCAGCACAAGGTCTCCGTTCGCGTTGGGAATCTTGAAAACAGAAGAGTAGATACGGTAAATATGGAGTAGGTACAATTGGAAAACCACTTACTTTTATAATGATAGCAAGATAAGTCTGACGATAGACGTCCAAGTTGTGGTGCTCTTTTAATTGAAGCTTGGCGAATATCTAGACCATGAGTGATTGAAATCAGTTCCGGCATATTTTATACTTTGAACTTTGGTCTGTTAGTTATGCAAGACTTATGTATATGTGCATAGGTACTATATAATAACAATTACTACAGAGAAGTGTAATAACAATTACCACCTCTTCAGCATATACAGTTTTATAGGAGGTGACATGAGTCAGAAATGCAAAAAGGGCATTGACTACGAACACGCAGCTTCCAATTAGCACGCAAGTCTTCCTTGTGCTTGTCCATCGTAGCCACGCGAGCCTGCATTAGTCAAATACTAATTTTATTTATAAATGTGTTTTGAAATATTTTTTATTCAAAAAAAAAACAATATTCAAAAACAATTGAAAGGAATCGGCACCCGCAAATGGCATTGTATCGGTAGAGAAAGTGGAGCGCAAGCAGACTGAATGTCTGCCAGAAGAGAAATGCGAAGACCGTGATTGCCACTTTACCGCATAAATGCGGTAGTCGAGAAGAGAATTCGGAGAACAAAAAGGCACTGTTCTCTGCCATGTACATATATTACCTGGAAGAGTTCATAGGTATCGGTTCAAACTCGGGTCAACAATCGGAAAGATAATGGTTGATTCTGATAACGAGAGTACCACCATGGCCGATATCGTAACCTGCATGAAAAAGGTCGTAGTGTGCCTTTCATTCACATTCGAAAAGCTTTTTTTATGTACATACATAGATACCTGGCGTGACCCCAACTAAGAACGAAAATTCCCGAGTAATGAGAGTATTCGCCCCATCGTTGTTTTATCATTACCTATGAATGTTATTAGTCAGGTGCGTTTTATGAACAATATGCTCCACGTAATTGTTACCTCCGCAGTAACATTCTTTTCTGTGAAAGGCCAACTGACCTAACAGTGGTGGCAGAAAGACCAGCGACATCGGAACATAAGCAAATATTGTTGGAACTAATGACTAAAATATGTTTTTTTTCTTGTTTTTTTCTTTATTTAGAAGATTAAACTGCGACTTTGCAATTGAAACGAAACAATCAATATGACTTGCTAAAACTGATAATATTTATTTTCAAAAAGTAAAAATAAAACCCGTTAACCTGAAGGATGAGCGCGATGAATATCTGTCGATGCAACTCTCCAGTTCGATCAGACATGGCGACGGTGTGGAAGCCACGCTGAATATGGACAATGCAGAAGATGATGCCAGCGCCTGTTGCTGAAGCAGAGAAGTTTAAGAAAGTCAAAAGATTTGAGAATAAAAAAGTACAAATAGGGCTCTCGCTTCCACAAAAAAAAACATGAGCCGATAAAGATGTCCATTTTGTTGACGTAAACATAATAAGCGATAGCCACGTTGAGAGTGCGAAGACTTGAGGAACATTCCAAGTTCCGTCTGGCATCTTGAACAATTAAGAATAATAAGCAGTTTCCAGATTAAAATGTTGGACGCTCAACTTCTTGACTGTTCGATTGCTCTACATACCTTAAAAATAACAGGATGATGCGAGTGTAGACGAACATCAAAATCATAGAGATTCTTAAAAGGAAGCAGTTGCGCATATACCTGCGTTAGAAAGGATTTTGTAGACAGCCGAATATCTATATGTACTACTCGTGCTATCTTTGACTTTGTGAGTCGAACACTGTAATTTGGAAGCAAAAAGAAAAAGTAAAAGCAAACTTTAATCGTCACCTCTTGCAATTCCTTGTTTGGATTGGGCCCTCTCTCTCTCTCATTCTCTCTTTTTCCCATTTGCTCTGCCTCTTCCTCGCCTAGGAGAGGATCTACTCTCGTATTTCGCCTTCTTCTAACTTCGCCCGGTTATTCCGTCTCTCGTTATAAACCATTCTTCCGACCTCGCCTCTCGTCTCACGCATCACACATCCCCTGTCCTTCCACTGTAGGACACAACAGCTATAGCTATGCACATAAATATGTATGTACGTACATACATATTTATGTGTATATGCCGATTTCCTAGTGTGTCGACAAACAATTCAAAGGTAAAACGCGCGAACCTCATCAGAAAGTGATGTAGGGAGGAAAAATGTATCGGCTATCAGCAGAACAAATGCATCGTATGCGATCGCGAGAGCGCCGACAGCTAGAGCCGATTGCCAAAATGGAAGGCGGCGAAAATGGCGCGTATACGAAGGCCTTCCAAAAAATTAATTTGAATTTGGCGCCAAAATGGAAGGCTTGTTTATGCGTACCTGCAGATTGCATCGTAGCGATCGAAAAAGTGAACGGCGAGAAGAACAAAAGAGTGGAAAAAAGTGAGCATGAAAATGTTACACGTCACGATTCCACCGTAATAGGGAAGTTCAGCAGCAAGCTCCGAGAAGAGAATTACGCCTATGTCAGTAAAGTAGAGAACCTGAATAAAACAAGAAGTACTGTGGTTGCAGATAAGAATGCTACTTTTTATATACTATAAGGAAGTATACCTAACCGGTCGTATTATTGCGTGTGACAACGAGAGCGTAATATTCGAAAGGGAGAATGCGAGCAGCAGCAGGCGGTAGTTGCCGATGCTCGGTTGAGGCTGGAGAGTCAAGTTAGCCAAGAGGCTGTTCGTGCAGAGTGCAAAGGCAGTCGCGCCTGCGGTCAATGCCGTCTCTGTCTGGTTCAGCATTGTTGTCTCGCAGATTCCGAGTGAAGGCTGAAACCAACAATGTCTTTCACAATATGTACATATATTAACAATATTTAGAGACGTATTCAAATGGAATGTATACATAATTATACAAGTAACTTTCAAAATATTCTCAGATCAATATAACAGCCTTCAGAAGTATTCCGTTCTTCAGGATTGTAGAAAGGAGCAAAAACAGAAAAAAAACTAGATATACATACTACGTAAAACTTATGATTTGTTCAGACCTCTTCATTCGCGCGCATTGGAGTTTTTACTTGACTACAAATACATTATGCAAAACCTTTTCACTATTCACTGAAGCACATCAAGTCAAAGTTGTGAGAATCAGACAGTGTATGCCATACTTTTCAACTATTATTCGTTAAAATTTACCTTTTTTAATGTAAAAAATTTCGTACCGATCTTATAACGACGTTATAACAAAAGTAATTTGCCGAGAACGGATGACTTTCGTGCAGAACCGGACCCACGGACCAACCAGATTTTTCTTGGGCTCGCTCCGGCCCCTAGAAAATGCCACTTTGATACTATGGTGTCAACAAACAAGGCAACAAAACAAAAAAAAAAGATTCACTTGATCTTTAGCATTATTTATTTATTTATTAATTTATCTAAATCAATTAAGATGTTACATCACTGGTAGAGATATAACGCGACCGAGAGCAATACAAAGTAATAAATGAATACGCACCGTGAGGGATAACAATTATTAAGAAATTGAGAATTATGATACACATTAGCATTTTGTTAAACCACTAGAGATAGGTATGTATATAAAATTGAATAAAAATCACAAGGAAAGAAGCAGAGTCACCCAGGCGATTCCAGCAATAGCAAGGTGGTCGTGATTTCTTTTACAATGTAAGAGAGTGCCTCAGTTTTGGCGTCATTGAGGTTGCTTGCTACACAAACAGAGGCAATTGTCTTGAGACGTCAAGACAAAATTGTCTAAAACAACTTTTTTCTCTATGAAATTAGATCTACATTGTGTTGAGTTATTCTTCTGCCGCGCATTTAATCTGTCAAAAGTTTGAAACATGTTCGAAACAACATTGTTTGGAATATGTTTGCAACAGAAGAATTGGCAATTTGCCAGCCTATCTTAATACACATGGGTTCTGAACATGTATCCAGCTTGTTTTCACTTTTTCGGTTGTGTGCACTTCTTGTTTCGAACATCTGAAGTGGTCACTTGGTCAGAACCAGCACGAAAATGGAGAGACAGTGCAAAGAAGGAGACGCAGGTTGTGACGAGCAAAAGCTGCTATGGTGATGCTTTCGCTCGTCACCAGTGTGACTCTCATTACTTGCCCTATCTCACGTTCTCGGTCATAAGTTCGACCTAGTTGACTACCAATGGTTGCAACTACTGTGAGGCAAAAATTCAAACGTTTCATGGGCGCGTTGAATCCGGGCGCCTAGACTCGGCTTTAGTATTCTTGTTTGTTGTTACAATGTGTTGTTATTTTTTTTCTAGATGGCCGGGAAGGCGCCGCCGATGCTTCATGAAGAAAAGGAGTTCATCGTGAGGGAGGTGCTGGCACGACGAGATGCGCTCATCGAGCACAACAGAAGCCGCTGCCCGGAGGGCAATGCGAGAAAGGCGCAGGCCAAGAAGGAGGTCCTCAACGCGGCGTTTATCAGATTCGAGTAAGTTCTACCAGCAGTGATTAAAAGTGATTAGAGATGATGTTTATACTGTTCTAGCAAGCAGTTCACGTCCGTGCAACTCAGGAACGTTATCAACAAGGTGAACGCAGCGGCCAAAAGCAAGGTCGCCCGCTCTCGGATGAAGTAGGTTATTCTTTTCGAATGGTGATTGTGCTCATTTTTTTTACCTTGGGGAGATAGTCGTGATGAGTCTGGCGATCTTTACAGTTACACCAGTGCAACCGGAGGAGGAGTGAACAGCGAAGAAGAAGAAGCAATCGAGGAAGACGAAGAGGAGATTGACGTGCTCACTCAGCACGTCATTGACGCTTATGGAGACACCCCAGCATTTGCTGGGATATCAAAGGCTGGAGCTGGAGAAAGCTCTCTTAGAAAGGTTTGCTGTATTGTTTTATTCTACAATGCTTTTACAATATATGTTTTTTTATCATTTTCAGTTGCCAAAAGAGTGTTCCCCACGTGCGACTGATTCAAAATGTTTTCCTCGCCAGGTTTGGAATGAATGTTTTAACATTGCCTTGTTTTTAGATGAACCTTTATTTAACATTATATTTATTAAATGAGGAGCGAATTAATGACTGTCACGTTCAGTTGTCTTCCGAATGCTCGAGCAGCACTTCAACTACAGAATCTTCTCGTAATGGGCGTCGACAAGAGGGAAAAGGATCGCTCTTTCGAGCACCAAGCGTCCTTTTGGGAGGCGTGGAGGACTCGACTTCAGCAGGGGTTTGTTCTAACGGAATACGTGTGCTTATCGTTCCACTTTTTTCAGTTTCTCATTTTGTCTATAATATAAGCGAAGTCATTAAGTTATAACTGTCATTTTTCCTTCTTTTTTTTAATTTGAAAACATTTTTTAAGACAATTGGTAATCGCCGACTTCTGCAGCTGACAGAAGAAATGATGAAGGTTCTTTTTATATATTTAAATAATGTTTCAATATCAAATTTCAAATCTTTCGGGGAAAATTTTGATCTCTGGGTTATTTGATGCGAGGAATGTGAATATCATTTTTATATACCCTCCTTCCCGTTCCTCGATGTTGCCCTCTCTAACTTATTCGTGTTCTTCACATCAAAGAACTCCTGGGTGACTTTGGGGAAGGAAGTTTTCATAACATGTTTAGGTAGGAGTTTCTTTGTCGGAATCATCTCGTTCTTTGCAATTAAAATACAGTAAGCGCCCGTTCTTACAATGCTGTTTTAAGAAACAGATCGAGCATTACAAAGCAATGAAGAGGAAAGAAGACGCGTCGTGCTGCCTCATACAAGCGACGATGGAAATGGTGCAAGAAACGACGGAGATGGTCCGATCGCTGCGCGGCGAACCGAACGACTACATCCAACAGGAGCACGCAGAAAGAGAGCAAGAAAGAGACGACGAAAGAGCACGCAGGCAAAGCGCTAGACTAGTCCGTTTGGCAAATGCTAATCAAGCAGTTTATGTTCCTAATCAATACACGCACTTTGATGATGATGCTCTGGAACAGAGTATGGTCGGATCTTCCATTGCTACTCGCAGAGCATAGATGTTGGAAATAATCTAATCTACATATATGACTATAGGAAGAGTATAATAGAGATATCATCTTTACTACACAAGCTATAGAAAGTATACCGTAGTAATGAATTATTTCCGAATTTGTTTACTAACTTTGTTAAACCTTGTTGCGTTTCGGCTTGAATTTGTTCAAGATAAAATTTTAACACCTTCTGTCTTGCAGTGTAATTGTTGAAGTGAAATTCAACAACTTTATCGATACAAAACAAGCAGATGTTATATTCTCTCTACATGTTGGCGATCATGTGAGCCCGTGGATCCACGCCTGGCGGGGGATGCGGCATGATGGGATAGGGGTTGTTGTTTTGCGGAATAAAACCGCCGGTCATTCGATCGATGATGATGTTATGAAGAGTACAACATGAGAGGATCACTTTCGATGCAACTTCAGGGGAAAGGCGGGCAATAATAGACAAGACCAAAAATCTCTTCTTCAGCACCCCAATCGTCTGCTCCACCAATACCCGCACTTTCTTATGGGCTGAATTAAAGTCAAGCTCTTGTTGTGTTCTTGGCCGTCTTAGTGGTGTCACGAGGTGAGAGCCATTAGCATACCCTTTGTCACCAAGTAGAACGAAACCAGCGGGAATGGTACCATTGGAGATGGCGTTCCCCAACGCAGAGTTAGCGAGGACGAAACTATCATGGGTACTTCCGGGCCAGTTAGCATTACAGAAGACAACACGTCCGTATGCGTCAACGACAATGAGCACGTTGATGGCAGGATGCAACTTCCGAGACCGAAATTGCCAGGGAGCATCACGAGGTGTGCTGATTGGTACAAGAGTACCATCAACCAGGCCAATTATGTCTAAAGCAGACTTTTTAAGATGAATTTATTGAATAAATTATCTAGTGTTATTAGCTGTTACTCTGCAGCTTGTTCTTGATTCTGTTTAGACTGACTGTAGAAAGGCCCCCTCTGAGAAAAGGCTTGTGCTGCTCCGCGACAGTAGGCCAGCGAGTTCACCGGATACTGTATCCAGTCATCTTTCATGGAAATGACGCCGCATAGGAAGCGATGAATGACATTGAATATAGTTGTCTCACAGCAACCATATGCATCAGCCAGGACGATAAACTTTGCGTTTGATAACAAGTACCGCAATCCAATTAGCGTCTTAACAACCTCATGATATGACACGACAAAGGAACTCCTTTAAAACCTGGTTTTCCATAGAAATAGTCCAATCTCCCTGTACTGTCCGATTTAGAGAGGGAGAGATCTGGCCGACTAGCCACTGGATGTCTTGTGCGCCAAGTCTGTAGCGCCTCATGAGTAGATCTTCATTACTGCGACAAAGACTGGTGTGGTGCTGGCGGGTGTAGGGCAGATTCGGTCTTCGCCCAGTTGGGAAAAGCGCCAATAAGTGTGCCATCATAAAACAAATATACCATTTTAAATCAAAAGAAGTATATTTCACATTAAACAATTGAAATCTGTATCATTTATGCTCCTTCGAATGTGATGACATTGAGATGTTATCAGCTTGTTCTCAGCTTGTGACAACAACGTCGATGTTGCGAACAATTATTACGAACATGTTTCAAACTTTCGACAGATTGAATGCGCGGCTGGTTTATTCATGTTTTACTGAAAAGAAATGAAACGTAACTAATCCAACGTCGACCTGCCGAGCCGTGAATAATCCAGGATTACTATGGCTATAAGAATGCTGCCAGGTATCATGTTGCTCGCTTCGCCTCTTCCTCCAGTTCACGCAACTTCTACGACAGTCGTCTGTCTGCTTATTCAGAGAAGTTTTGTAAGCATGACTGCTCCAATTGATAGCCATTCATCATTTCTGCATAATCTCATCGATGTTAGCTGGCATTGAGCGAAATATCCTTGTTCTTTGAACAACAGACTCATTTTTCGGTCTCGATTAGGACAACGAAGCATTTGAACAAAAAAGTTAATAAATAGAAAGCTAGCATAAATATAATGCATTTAAGTATATATATGTGCTATATACATATGTGCAACTCAATTCAGGTGGTCAATTTCATGGACGACGGTCTGATCTTCTGGACAAGGTGCACATTTGCTTGCGGAATCGAAATATCATCCATTTTATTAGACTATGCAAACCTTAACATGCTGATTAATGCTGCGAGCCATAGAATAGCGGCCACTGATAAGAGCTCAACAACAATTTTCCGATAATTTCTTTTTGTCAGTAAATACATGTTTCTAGTTTTCTTTTAGAGAGTTTATGTCCTTCCACATTCAATAATTGACATGGGATGCGTTATGATTATTTTGATATGGAAATATCTATAGTAAAATAAAAATTCGAATAAAAGTACATAAAGCAGAAACATTGCCCTTATTGACATTTGTCTCGCGCTCTTTTAATGATAAGAAGTGATATCAGGAGCAAATGCCGATAAGAGAAAATATATATTGTTGTTAGCAATCTACATATCATTTCTGGCCAACCCAACACCATGCCCTCCTTCCTTCTTTCCCTGCAAATCACACCATCTCCCACCCCACCCCCCGGAGAGCATGCTTGCTAGCTCCCTCCACGAGCATAGCGATCCGCTTCTCGCTTCTCGCTACTCCGTCAGTGGTGGCAAGACGAAACCAGGAACTGGCTCCCCCCTGGAAGGGGTGAGTAGAGTGGCTGCTCTCCCCTTTTCCGTACCCCTATATCCCCAAAGTTACCTTAGTCCCCTCCCGAATATTTGCCTTATTTTCTTGATCATACATATATCAACCATGTCCATTGGTTTTTCTTATTTGTCTGCCAAAAACAAATTGAAAAGAAATGTGTCCGCATCCGATTATTTTTCAACTTTCTGTTTAATGAAATTGTCGAACGATTTTTTCCTATTACATTTAAAATAATAAAATATTCGGTTATTCATAGGTTTGCATTACAATATGCTTCTGCTTGTCTGGGTTCTCGCATTCCAATACTATGCAAATGGACAGCAGGTTAATTCGTCGTCAACATGCTTTTTTTTTAGTTTTTTGAAACTTGAAAAGGCTCTTGAAAAGACTTTCTTCAGGTGACGGTGCAAACGTCACTGGGCGCCGTGCACGGCTTCCATGTTGACTATGGTGATGACGTCACGCAAATCTACTCGGGCGCAGCCGATGTTTTCCTAGGAATACCATTTGCCATTCCTCCGCTTGGAGCTCTTCGATTTAGAGTTGGCACAATTTCTATCGGTAATTTTTCACTTGTATAATTTACTTTAAGCTTCCTCGTCGAATTTGTACGTACGGCGCGGCTGGTATAAATGCGACGGCCTACGGGTCAGTGGAAACTATTTTTTTTAGAAATGAAGTTATATTTTATTAGCCGTACGATTTTCTCCTCTTTTTCTTTTCTCTTTTGCAGACCGGCCTGTCCACAAGTGCCCTCTGGGCCACCGCATTCTGCAGATGAGGACTGTCTCCAACTGAATGTCATGTCTCCATCGGTGGGAGAGAGATGCAAATCGAATTCATATGCATACTTTCAATGTCCAACTTGAAGGTGACAAGCGGAAAACAGTACCCGGTCATGGTTTGGATCCACGGAGGCTCGTATAAATCTGGCAGCGCTTATCTCTACGATTATAAGGTGTGTTCTGTGAGGAGAAAACGAAAACGAGAGAAGATGTTATCAATAACAACAAGCATTCGCTTCATTTTCAGGGAGGAGTGCGTAACTTTGTCTCCAAAGGAGTCGTCCTCGTCACCGTGCAATATCGCCTCGATGTGCTTGGTTGGAGCAATTTAGAAATAACATGATCATATATCCTACTTTTCTTTATGATAATTTTTATTGCCTTATTCCTAGGATTCTTTACGAGTGTTTCGGAGGAATTCCCAGCGAATCGTGGCATTTTTGACCAGGTTAGCTTAATTTTATTATCGATACGTTTTCATCTCGGTTGGCTTAAAGATGCAATGGTATAATGTTACTACAATATATAGCGAATAAGGCGCTAACAACTAAACTTTGGTTAAATTTTGGAACTAAATTTCATTTTTTTTAATACGCACTTACATACATATGTATGTGCATGCAACATTCATGTGCTTAATGCTCAACAGGGCCATCGCGTTTCTATAAATTGTGTATTTCAGCTCTTGGCCCTCCGCTGGGTGCAAAAGGAGATTGCCGCCTTTGGCGGAGACGCCTCTCAAGTGACAATCTTTGGAGAGAGCGCCGGCGCCTGCGCAGTCTCCGCCCTTTCGCTGTCGCCGCTGGCAAAGGGTCAGTGATCCGTATTTCATAAAATGCTTGTCTTTTTACGAAACAGCTCTTCCGTTTGCAAAAACAAAAAGGAGCATACATAAATGTATGCTACACAAAGAAACGTTCATAGAATAAAGAGCGTTCAGACTGTTCTCCATCGGAAACAGTCTCTTTCTCTTGCAATTGCGCACATGGCTGATAACAAGTAAAAAAAATGATGACTAGACAAATGTCAATAGTTTAGCAGACTTTTGCACACCAGTTCAGGATGGGCAAGCCAAAAGATTAGGCGCGAAGAAGATAAGAAATAGTCAAATGAAAACTTTCCTTCGCTGCAACAATCTTATGAACCACAATTGATGCAACAAACAAAGAACATGGATGTTTTAGATCATATTTCTATCGTACTTTCTGTTTCCCTCTTTTCCGTTCTAGGTCTTTTCCATCGAGTGATCCAGCAGTCTGGCGGAGAACTCTTGCTCCATCTCACGATGGACAGCCCATTTCGAACGCATGACAAGCTTATCGCAAAAGAGGTGTAATATCGGTTAAAGACAACGGTTTGCTAACAACAAGACTACTTTCAGTTGTGCAACTTCACGGAGGCTGCTTGGGAGAAACGTAACTTTTCTTCGCTTGCTGAATGCATGCAAGACATCGACTGGCGCACCTTTGTCAACGTTGTGCAGGTGATTTTGGGAGACATTTTGGAAGCATTACGTAAATGAGAAGAAGAAAAAGTATTTTTTAGCCTTAACAATTCCTTGGAAAAAAATACTTTTGAACGATGAATTGTGAGGTCTTTAATAATTAACTGAATGCATTAACTTAATAAAGTTAATTAACGGAATAAATTAACTCATTGTCAGCCGAGATCAGTGCACGGCATGTCAGTCTATTCCGACGGCTTCCTCTTCCCGGACACGCTCACTCGCCTTGCACAGAAGCGGCCAAACTATCCAACAATGCTCGGCAATGTACAGAGCGAGATTACGATGTTTTGTAAGTTTCATACTCTAGCACGAGTCGGCAAAAGCATTTCTTAAAATGGTTATTTATTTGTCCAGCTCATAGTGACTTCTTTTAATTTTCGAAAACTTGTTTTGAAGAAGTTGGCAATAGACAAAGAATACGACAGTAAAGGAGAGAGAAACGTTTATTTCAATGTATGACGTCATCCCAGAATATTTTTAGTGGATGACGTCATCCCAGACGCCCCAGGCGCGCCCTCTGATCTATCGGTATTTAATTCTTCTTTCTTCCTCACGTTCTTCACTGAAGGATATCCCTACCTCGAAGGTGACTTGCCTTAGATAATATTATTTTCTTTTAAATGCATTTATACATACATGTATATATACATACATAAACAGTACCGTGCAAAAATATACGAACACCAAGATATTTTGCTATATTTTCCTTCAACGTTGACAAAACTTCATGGAAATTTTCAGCGTTGTTTCTGCATGACGTCAGAATTACAGTTGCAGATTATTGGTTTCATTGTTCCAATACAGGGCTTGAAAAAATCAATAATTCGAATTACCCAGTTTTGCAGATTCAGGCATGCAAAACAAAATGATTTATTTCTTGGATATTCTGGTAGTTAATATTGGATAGATAGTAGATCTAAATTCTAGAACATCCCTATGATTACTTTTTGATCTAATTGTGATTTAATCCTATGCCATTAGATGTTGCCTACCTTCAGTTCGAGATTCATTCACTCGGCCTCCGATGAAGAAGGTTCAGCGGGATAAATTCTATCATTTACTGCTATTCCTAGAGTATTAATGATGTCAAAATATTCGTACTTCATTACTAAACTAATTCAAATGGATAATTGAACTGTGGAAATTGGGTGCTAACTATTTGTTCGCACTGAATACCACGGTCAACTTTGGCACGCACCGCAGAAGTGCTAAAAGTGGTGTTGTGCAGGGGTCCGTGTTTGGAAAAAAAATAATGATAGTGAAAAGGATTTTCAACCTTCATCATCTTTATTTCGTCCCTGGCTTCATGATTCCACAAAGGGAGGGGCAGATCGTTTGAATGCACCCTGGCATAGAGTAGTACCGTGCACAATAAGGCAAGAAACTCAACCCGAAAATTTTAGATCGAGTCAAAACTCCCCTTCATCGATACAATAGAGTATTCTAAAATATTCTAAACTCAATTAGTTGATTTAAAGTTGTGATTGATATAGAACAGACAGCTGTCAATACACTGTACTACTCTTTGCCAGGGTACATTCAAACGATCTGCCCCTCCCTTTGTGGAATCATGAAGCCAGGGATGAAATAAGCCTGCTGAAGGTTGAAAATCCTATTTACTATCATTATAGATAGGCAAACCCGTTTTCCAAAATCGAAACCCTGCACAACACCACTTTTAGCACTTCTGCGGTGCAGGCCAAAGTTGAACGCGGTGGTCAAAGTGCGAACAAATAGTTAGCACCTAATTTCCACAGTTCATTTAAGAGAGCCTCTCTCTAAGGTTCAAGGAGGGCGCCATTGGTGCCTGCCCCGGGGACCGATGTTCGATTTTGACTACCAGAACTTTATGAGTGATACATGGATAGATTATAAGGAAAACTAGACGGTTGAAAAGTTTGAGAAATTTTTTTTCTCCACGCCAATACCCAAAATATGTCAAAAATTCGATGTTCTGTAACTTGCTTCATTTAAAGATTTTTTACTTTTCTTTTTTTAATCTGATTTCTCATTCAAAACTGCACAAAAAAGTCCCAGATAACTGTTTCTGAAAAGATTCATTTTAATAGACTTTTTCCGGATACAAATTTTTAGGACTAAAAAAAATGTTATTTTTTGTGTTTTTTTTTCATTTTTGCCGGTCCATTTCCAGAGAAATCATTCCATAATATGAAAGTAGAGGAAAAAGTACATGATATATATTTCTACAAAAAGGATTTGAGTACACCTTTTTTGGGTATCATGTTTATTTTTTATTATGACGTCATTTTAAAAAAGTTACGGTAGGTAAATGGCTGAACGACATAGTTTTACTATTCACCTACCGTAACTTTTTAAAATTACGTCATAATAAAAAATAAACATGATATTCGTGTTCCTCGCATCAAAGAACCCCCTTGGGTTGATTTTAAGAGAAAAATTCAATTCGAACATTTTGGGGCAAGACTCGCCGAACAGTAATTGATGCCACTGTCGCACATTATCGCCGATTAAAATTCATATATCTAAAAATAGTGTTCTCACATTCCTATAATAAAATGATATTCTATGCAGTTTTCTTTTCTCTTCAAGATAGCAGTGAATATTATCTGGAAATCGATCTATGAAATACGGAAAATGTCAAAAAACCCGACGGAAGACGTATACGAAAAACCGAAAAATTGAATTTCTATGTCTAAACTTTATTTTTCGGGAAGTATCAAAGTTCCGTATAGACATGATTTGTAGAGAATAAAAAACTACACCATTATACTTGCTTTGCAGATGAAAAGGTAAAAGAGGAAAACATATATGGAGCTTATGCAGCACTTGATGGCATATAGTATTCAAAAATTGATACCCAAAAAAGGTGTCTTTAAATCCTTTTTGTAGAAACATATATCATGTACTTTTTCCTCTACTTTCATATTATGGAATGATTTCTCTGGAAATGGACCGGCAAAAATGAAAAAAAACACAAAAAATAACATTTTTTTTAGTCCTAAAAATATTTATCCGGAAAAAGTCTATTAAAATGAATCTTTTCAGAAACAGTTATCTGGGACTTTTTTCTGCAGTTTTGAATGAGAAATCAGATAAAAAAAAGAAAAGTAAAAAATCTTGTAAATGAAGCAAGTTACAGAACATCGAATTCTTGACATATTTTGGGTGGTGGCGTGGAGAAAAAAAATTTCTCAAACTTTTCAACCGTCTAGCTTTCCTTATAATCTATCCATATATCACTCATAAAGTTCTGGTAGTCAAAATCGAACATCGGTCCCCTGGGCAGGCAGTCCTTGACCCTTAGAGAGAGGCTCTCTTAACCATTTGAATGAGTTTAGTAAATACCTACGAATATTTGGACATCATTAATACTCTAGGAATAGCAGTAAATGATTGAATTTATCCCACTGAACCTTCTTCATCGGTGGCCGAGTGAATGAATCTCCAACTGAAGGTAGGCAACATCTAATGGCATAGGATTAAATCACAATTAGATCAAAAAGTTATCGCAGGGATGTTCTAGAATTTAGATCTACTATCTATCCAATATTAACTACCAGAATATCCAAGAAATAAATCATTTTGTTTTGCATGCCTGAATCTGCAAAACTGGGTAATTCGAATTATTGATTTTTTCAAGCCCTGTATTGGAACAATGAAACCAATAATCTGCAACTGTAATTCTGACGTCATGCAGAAACAACCCTGAAAATTTCATGAAGTTTCGTCAACGTTGAAGAAAATATAGCAAAATATCATGGTGTTCGTATATTTTTGCACGGTACTGTACATTACTGCTAGTAACCATGTAAGAAATCCATGTTTTTGTGAAGACCACACGGTCAATCGCGCAAGGTGATTCTTTATTCTTTATTTCTCTCAATCAGACAAGAAGCACCAATTATCCGAAATGCTCACTCGTATCTACAAGCGCGAACGTGAGATTTCGGAGAGTGACCACCTCGAATGGTTCAAGCTCTATGTCGAGGTTAAAAAGATGGATAATACATATTTAGAGACCGCAGATGATTTTCCCAAACCGCTTGAAAATGTAAATGAGGACTGTTTTTGGGGAGTTTAGGTGATCAGAAAACTATTTCTAAAATCAGAATTTCACGAAAGTTTGAAATTATCTTACAAAAACGCCTTTAAAAAATGCGAATTCCTGGGGAAGATGGGCCTCCTACAGTAAGCCCGTCCACGTATCTCAATGTGCCAAACGGAGTTCGGCTGGTCAGATACTCGAACCAGACGATAGTAGTTGTGCTCGATAAATTTAATTCCTATTAATTTTCCATTCTTTTGCTTTTTTAAAACTAATTTTATATCCGGCTAATCTCCATGATCATTCTTCTAAGTGCTTTCACACCCTCAAATCGCCTCTATCGAAGTGGTTAATTATTTCGACTAAAAAATAGCCACATAATCAACGACAATTCACTATCGCCTCGCAGAATCTCGGTCATAGTCTACATAGGTATACTGGCGGATGTCTTCTATCATAAAATGATGTTTAAAAATCCCGAGGACATCTGGGATACATATTAAATCATTATAACTGGGAGAAACCATGAAGTGATAATTTTGTTCGAGGGAAATTTTTCGTGTTTGCTCGCAATATACGAACAAAAAAATCAGTGTACTGAATCCAGATTGGCTTTAAGTATAATCTCTCTGCAAGATGCGATCAGGGAATACCGATAAACGAAATGGAACGAAAAAATAAGCTTGAATCAGTTTCAGCTAGAAACTATCTATCAATGATATTTCCTTATCGCCTCGCAGAAATTCGACAAGAAACCGCCAAGCTATCACACAACAGGCATCTAATATTAAATTAAAATAAGAATCCTAGAGATTGCGAATGAACCAAATTATAGTTGAAAAACTGAAAAAGCCAAGTTCACGGAAAAAAACCTTCTAATTAGGTTTTCTCAGCGTAGTGCCCGTGTATGCAAGACAGAATAGCGCCCAAGACTTTGAAAAACCTTCCTTTAAAATATTGACAAAAAGATTCATGACAAGTTTACCGACAAACTGCAAAAAAGAATAAAAAGTTATAGAACAAGCACTCTTCAAAAATTTGAATTTATCAGTCCGAACGTCACAAATTCCGTTAATTACGTTACGGTAGGTTGACCCAGTTTTGTGTTATGTCATTCTTTCACTCTGCGGTCTCTATACATGTTATCTTAAAAATAATTTTTCAGCGAATTTTGCTTGTAATGTAAAAAAAAGACAGTAAACAATTTAGTAGTTATAATTTGAGGCCCTGAGCGACATGAAATTCACGAGTTCTCTTCGCTTCGACGCTACGCATTACGCAGCTAATGGAAATCGCGAGCTCTTCATTTACACGTATGACTACATGAGCGTCTTTGGAGGAAACGTGACATACGGAGGATGGCGAGGTGCGCGTAGAGACATTTTCATTGTTTCTAAGCATATAAAACAATCTTGTTTTGCTTTTTAATATTCTACTGTTTTAACAGCACACTTTACTTGACTTGAACACTTGAACTGCCCTTCCTTCACAGTTGTGCCTCACGCGAGTGAACTGCAATTCTTGTGGAAAATGAAGTGGTATTGGGAGTCGGCAGTGTTGGGCAGCGCAATCACAGAGGAGGACAAGGCCATCGCGGACTTCCTCTCCGACGCCTGGACTTCTTTTGCGATTAAAGGGTATGGATATTGTGTAACATGAGAGTGATACAAAGGATCTTTGGAAGTTTTTAGTATTTTAACATATTTTATTTAGCTTGGTTGATTCAAAATAGATAGTGAACTACATCTTTCATTAGGCAGCCGTCGACTGATTGGCCAGCCGTGTCGAGCCCGGAAGAAATGGAGTTCTATCGAATCATGGCTCCGCACGGCAAAGTGGAGACGCAGTACGTGCAGAATGCTCATGATGTCTACAATTCGGTGAGGGATTCTCCAGAGATTATTAGAGAGGAAATACAAGAGAGGATGTCACCTTGCAATATCTCAATCGTTCGCACATATATGTGCAGGGTGATAAGAAGAGACTAACACTATAATTGCGCATCTCTAATCTTTAAACTATCAGTAATAATCGTGGTTAGGATGAAATTGTATAAAATAATAATTATGTATATTTTCAAAATAATATTTAGGAG
This sequence comes from Allodiplogaster sudhausi, assembly GCA_945643635.1. Taxonomy (NCBI): domain Eukaryota; kingdom Metazoa; phylum Nematoda; class Chromadorea; order Rhabditida; family Diplogasteridae; genus Allodiplogaster; species Allodiplogaster sudhausi. Next base: position 4,950,969 of record CALZFC010000001.1, on the reverse strand, counting down.
GATACCAGATTTGGAGGGCACTTAAGCCAGTTGTTTCCTTATAGAACCTTGAGCCAACTCTTATTTTCTCTGCTTTCTCACAGATCTTCGAGTCGTTAGTCGGCGAATTTCCTCCGCAAAACAATGGGCCGCAAGCTCAGAAGTGGCTGGAAGAGCACTACGTCCCGAAGATTCGCGCTGAATACGAACGCTCGCTAAAGTGCTAACAGAGCGAACTTTCCCTCCTTCTTTATTGAGCAAAAAAACCATTGAGTTCTAGAGTATAACTGGTCAATAATTTACTATTTCTTTGTACTGATATTTCTTTCTTTTGCTTTACTCTTCATCTCTTATGGGAGTAATTTAGGGAATAATTATGTTCTATATTCTACTTTATGTTCTGTAGCGCAACTGCACGATCATTCATGTTCCATGCCCGAGAGAACGTGGCAAAATAGGGAAGGGGCTTTAAATTTAGAGTAGCTACATAATTCTCTACCCGTGGGATTTTATATTACTATAATTCAGAAATGATAAGATAAAAATCGTGCAAACTTTCTGGAGCTATGTTTTACGACGAAACAACCTGATCCATGCTTTAAAAACCTCGTTTAAAAAGCAGTGTTCATGTGATTGTTAAAGGCACCAAGATTTCCATGCGCTGGAATATTGCACTTCCATTGTTAAGAGGTTCGCAACTCTTCCAATTCTGTTCACTGTACTTTGTATGACATCGAATAATACATGTATTTATAAAGATATTCATATGACACTTATAATGAACACGAAGTAGGAGCAAAGGATGAGGTAGAAAGACGGGAGAGAAGAGGCAGAGGAGAGGAGGGAAACCATCAGGGAACTACCATGGCAGTCCTCCTTCACAAGCGACGAACACACTTCCAAGGCTTTGGTGTATCTGAAGAAGAGGAGTAGAGGAAATGCGGAGACAAAAGGAGAAGGTGATGAGTGGAGAGAAAGAAGGAGAGAGAAAAAGCGAGAGAAAGAGGGAGAAAGAGGCAGAGCTAAAGAAAGGTAGAGAGAAAAAGCGAGGGAGAGAGAGAGAGAAAGATAGAGAGATATAAATGAAGCGAAAGAATACAGGAGGGCGCGTCATTTGCCATCTCAAGAGGCAACACTAGCATCCTCAATCTAACAACAGACGGTGAAGAGGGAAGACCGAGAGTGGGAATGCCAGAAGGAGAAAGAAGTAAGCAAGAAAGCAGAGAGTATTCAGTAATAATGTATATATTCTATTGATTAAAAAAACCTTTTAGGAATGCCTGATGAGATGACTTCTTCTTGTAGCAAGGCTTCAGTGCTCAACACTTGCGCAGCGTACGGGAGATCATAGCAGACGGAGAACCAGGAGAGAGCAGCCAGCCGCAGGCTGAAGCGCTGCTTGAAGATGTCCAGCCTGCAAGACTTTTCAATACTTACTCTGTTTATCAAAAAAATATTTTTATGCTCTCATTTTTTTCATTGTGACAATGAACATTATTATCTTTATTTCGAATCTATTTTGTGACTCGGTGCATTAAATATTATTATATTATTTTTTTTCTTTACAAAATAAATATTATGGAAATTGTCTCAAACATTTTTTTAAGCACAGATTTTAAAAAAGAAGAGTTATTTGCCTGAAAGTATTTCTGCCATGGCACAGATGACCACGGCAGAAGGAGGGCACCGAAGAGGAGAGGGGTTGCTGCTGCTGGAGAAGCACGACTACGAAGCGAGAGCAGTCGCCGGGCTTCTCCGGTCTCGGCACGATATAATCTGCTCGCTGCAAATACAGTACCCTTTCGTTTCCATTAAAAAATACAATATTTTCCATTCAAAAATAGAGTATTTTCCATTCAAAAATTAATTTCAAGTCAATAAAACAGTATTTTCTTTAAAAAAATACATTATCCCTTTAGTTTCCATTCCATTGTATTATTGAGCTAGTCTGCTAACAGGGTCATTCATATCTTTTGCTGATTGCAAACAATGCCACAGAAGTGGAGAAAGAGAAAGAGAGAGAGAGAGAGAGAGAGAGACAAGATGCTGTTGAGGCGATTGTGTTATTGCCCTTGTCAAGGATACCCAGATGGGAGAGAGAAGGCCGTTGACTCTTGACACGGGCTCCTGTCGCGACTCCTGCCGCTTCTTTCACACTTTCTTTCTCTAACTCTCTCCTTCTCTCTCCCTCTCCCGCACTCTATTCACTTCTCTGTCCCTCTTCACTCGCCACACTCTCTCGCTTTCGTACGCGCTTCTTAGGTCAAATCTCGTTTAGCCTTCGCAAGCCTGAATCGCCGATTCTCTCAACGCGTCATGAGAGGCTAATGAGAGCAACGCAGGCAATGCGAGAAGGCATTCAGGAAGTGGAGAAGGCAGCAAGAGAGAGAGAGAGAAAAAGAGAGTGCGAGAGTGAGAGAGAGTGCGAGAGATAGATAGAGAGAGAGGTAGAGATAGTGCGAGAGAGACAACAAGAAGGCGCGACAGAGAGCGAAAGAGATAGATATATAGAGAGAGAGAACGGCAGAGATGAAAGGGAGCTGACCTGCACGCCAGCTCGGCTGGCATCAGAGGCTAGTAGAGTGGCCGGAATGTCGACAAGCAGCCAATGAAGAGCTCCAGATGCGCCCTCTACTAGCACAAGCGTGTACATCTCTTGCTGCAGCGCTGCAAGGACGGATGACATCATTATTCAGTCCTTAAAATTAATTTTTCTTCTTCTTACTATTAAAATAAATTTAGATGAAAATCTCTCAATCTCTCTTTCGGCCATTATTTCTCTTCCAAACAACAAACTAACTAATAAACGTCCTCGACACACGATGATAGGCACTGTTGCTAGAGAGCGGCTGGGTTGGACGGATGGAGGACACGACTGGAAGAGTTGAGACGGCGGAAGCAGAGATTGAGCCATTGCCCAGAGGATCCACACGAATCTCTCCAGATCTGGAATGGACAGGAGAAGAGTGATAAAGGTGGAGAGTGAGAGAGAGACATAGAGATAGAGACAGAGACAGAGAGACAGCGAGAGACAGAGAGAGAGAGAGAGAGATAAGGAGATAGTGAGAGAGGGAGAGCATACGGTAGATGAATAGTCTGGCAGCAGACGATAGCCGAGATGGCCGGCTGGCGGAATGAGATGGAGAGCCAGGCTGAGAGCTCATTCATCTGCAGGGTATTCAGAACACGAGAGATAGGAGAGGGCTCTCCTGGCACAGTGCCAATTTCTGTAAAGAGTCCATTTCATCAGTTATAATTACGAGTTTTAAATATTATGTGAGTAAAAGTGGAAATGGATTCCTGACTGGAGAGCAGAAGCGAGTGGCAATTGTCGGGCCCTCCCTTCAGTCGCTGCCTCTCCATGCCAAAAGGATCGCCAGCCACCAGCACGATCGCCATTCCAATCAAACCTTTTTATCAGATGACATCTTCAAAATGAATGAGCGAGTCCAACCGACCGTCTTCGAGCTGATTGGCGAGAATGAATGAGGTGAGATTGAAGTCGTCTTCTTCTGATGAAGCGTCCTCAATCTTCTTTTCAGAAGATCGATTCTTACGGAAGACGAGAAGAACGAGCGGATTCGGCTGAGAGCGGAAGTTATCCGAGGGAGTAAAGGGGCGAAGGATCTGGAAGGAGTAAGAATGATTGCATTGCAATTGCAATGGCATACGCACTTACGTGGGATACAAAATCAGAAAGATAGATAAATAATTAAGATCTATGTAAACTTTAAAATAATTAAAATCTAAAGTAGTAAAGTTGTTCAAGTTATTTACAAGAAGTAAGAAAGGACTAATTCCCAGCAAAGAATTACAATAAAAAATGAAGAAAGAAAGCTGAGATGCCTTTGGCTTGGCGGGGAAGTCATCGACGAGCCAGTTCAGTGTGCCGAAGCCAACGTCCACGAGGGCAAGCAAGAATCGGCCAGAGGGCGCGAGGCCATCCCAGCCGACTTCGGGCGCGGAACGCAGAAGAAATGACGGTGCTGGCACCATCGACGGGTCTGCTTCCACCATCTCGGGCACTTTCTCCACTACGAAATTGTGGTCGCATGCTCGATACGAGCCTCAGAAGGAAGAAGGAAGATGAGGATGAGGAGAAGGAAAAGCTGTTTAGGTTCTTTTCTATGTTCTTGCTGCGTGAACGGCTTTCCAAGTGTTGTCACATCATATCACCAGTGATGTAAATAAATAAAAATAATAATTAATTAATAAATTAATGGAAGGAGAGGAAAGAAAAAAGCGGAAGCTGCACGTCATGGAATACCTTTACTTGGCCGAAAGGTGACGCGAGGGAAGACGTGCAGATTCTGCAGGTACGCATCATGGAAGGTGCGCACTCGGAAGAGACGCTGGCCGAGAGAGTGGAAGGGAGCGAGAGAGGAAGGAGACCAGCAGAGAGGAGGAGAGGAGGAGGGAGAGAGGGCGGAGAAGGTGGAGGAGGCACAGTACGCACGACGCTCTTGGCCGAACCAGAACAGACGCGGCTCAGAAGCCACTTCACGCACTCGCGCGATACAAGAAGCAGTGTCAGGGCAGAGAGAAGAGGTAGAGGGAAAGAGAGGGAGGAGGAGGAGGAGAGTGAGAGCGAGAGAGGAGAGAGGGCGAGGGGAGAGAGGGAGAGAGGAGAGAGGGCGAGGGGAGAGAGGGCGAGGGGAGAGAATGCGAGGGGAGAGAGGGCGAGGGGAGAGAGCCCCTCCGATCATTCCCGCTCCTCTCATCTCTTCCGCTCTCTTCGCCGTCGCATCTTATACTCTAAAAGAACACTCGCTGCAGTTGGCGCAGTCATAAAGATCGACGGCTCAATCGGGTCGTCAACCAATGAAAAGTGAGAGAGGAAAAGGGAGAGAGAGGAAAAGGGAGAGAAGGGAGAGAGAGAAAAGCAAGGAGAGAAATAGGGAGAAAGAAGAAAGGCAGAGAGAGGAAAAAAAGAGATATATAGTGAGAGAGTTGAGAGAGAATAGAGTGATGGAAGAAAGAGGATAGTGTGCACATCCGGAGAGTGATAAATGGGAATGCCGTGCACAGGATCACAGCAAAATGGACAGTTGTGAATGGGGCCATAAAAGTAGGCAATGTATAAAAACTAATATTCAGGACAAGGCAATAAATATTGTCTGGCACTTCTAGAGATCACGGTACAGAGAGATAGTTGAGGAGGAAGGAATTCAAAGTGAGAGAGAGAGCTAAGAGAGGGAGAGCGAAAGAGAGAGAGAGAAAGAGAGAGTGAAAGCGAGAGAGAGAGAGAGAGAGAGAGAGAGAGCGAGCGAAGATGACGAAGAGCTTATGAAAGAACGAGATGATGAAAAAATTGAAAGTATTTAACAATCTAATCTTTTAATTGATTAGGAAATAACGTCCGAAAGAAGAGCCGAATTAATATGTATGTATGTATATAGGACGAAGGACTAGGCACGCGTCAAATGAGGAGATGTGTCCCTTTTATTTGCAGGGAAGAGAGTTACAAGAAAATGAGGAATATAAAGAAAGAGGCAAACAAACAAAGACCAGCAAAGTGATTAGTAAAAGTAGAAGAAAAACAGCTTGGGGGAGAGGAAGGAGAAAAGAGACAGTGCATTTTTAAAATATCAAAGTTGCTTCACATAAGAAAAAGGATCTTGAGAGGACAGAGTGAGAGAGAAAGGCAAGTGAAATTTGGATAAGGAGATCGACAATGAGTGAGAGAGGGAAAAGAATGGATGTGAAAAACTTGAAGAGCGAGAGAAGATGAGACAGTATAGGAGTGAAGGCAAAGGGAGCAAGTGAGCGAGAGAGAGAGAGCGAGAGAGAGAGAGCGAGAGAGAGAGAGAGAAAGAGGGAGGGAGGGAGGGAGGGAGAGAGAGAGAAAGAGAGGGAGGGAGAGAGGGAGAGAGAGAGAGGGAGAGAGAGAGAGAGAGAGAATGAGAGGCCTTAGCCACCTTGGCGGGGATCGGATGGCAAGGCCGCGGCGGGAGATCAGAGCCAGAGAGCCGTCTCTGATTCCCCTTGGCCCGATCCTCTTTTCGCGCCAGCGGCAGTCTCTTCTTTGGCCACGAATGCCAAAAGATGTATCTCTCTGCTCCTTGCTCTCTTCCCAATTCGTAGCGTCCATATTAAAATAGAGTGAGAGAGAAATTCAAGTGAAAATTTGGATAAGGAGGGCGATAATGAGTAAAACGAAACATATTTTTTTTCTCTCTTCTCTCTCTCTCTTTATTTTTCTCTCTAAATCTTCCCCCATTCTTAAGATATTGTCAGAAGCGTTCAAAGGAACCGCTATCCACTTACATATCATATGCAGAAGGTACGCGTATAATGAGCACGCACAAACAAAGAGATGAAAGGGTGAGAGAGATAGAGAGATAATGAGAGAGAGAGAGTGAGAGAGAGATATGAAAAAGAACATGAAAGAGCGAGAGAGAGGGAGAGAAAAGGATTAATATAGTAAATGAACAGAGAGAGATAGAGAAAGACTGAGAGAGAGAAAGAGAGAGAGAGAGAGAGGGAATAGGAAGAGGAGAGAGAAAGAGATGGATACAAGAGCAGCTGAAAGAAGCGAGGTCGAGAGACAAGAAGAAAGATGTGATAGAAGAGATAGGAGATGTCGGAATGTGCTTGAGTGGACAGGAAGTCGGAACTGTGAGAGGGAAGGACTGGTGCTGAATTGCATCCAGCTGCTCTGCTGAGGCACAGACAACGCGGGATTCAGGGATCAAGAGGGGGGGGGGGTGTTCCTGATTGGCGCATCTTTAACTTCTCTCTCTCTCACTCTCTCTCTCTCTCTCTCTCTCTCTCTCTTTATCACACTGTCTTCCTCTTTCTCTAAATTTCTCTCTCCCCTCTATCCCTACTTCTCTTTTCTCTCCCTCTGCCCAACTCTCCCATAATCACCTTCTCTCTTCTTCTCATTAATGGGATGTGTCACAGAGGACGTCTTCAACTGCTCTTAGAGGAAGCGTCACGCACTTCCACAACAATCATCCATGTCTGGGGCAGTGAGTGAAAATGAGAGGGAGAGATGAGAGAGAGAGAGAGGGGAAAAGAGAGAGAGAAGAGAGAGAGAGAGAGGGAATGGGAGAGAGAGAGCGAGCGAGGGAGGGAATGGGAGAGAGAAGGAGGGAAAATGATTTAGGGAAGAGAGAGAGAGAGAGAGAGAGAGAAACAGAAAGAGAAAGAGAGAGAGAGAGATGATTGGGAAAGGGTGTTAGGAGTAGGCAAGAAGGCAAACTCATTAGAGGCGTTCAGATCACTCTCATGTGCTGACAGTTGGTAGCGAGAAATGCGCGCGTCAAGGATCCATCAAGTTCATACTGCTAATCGCTTTTCACTCCTGTCTCCCCCTCCCCCTTTTTTCTCTTCTCCTCTCTCTCTCTCTCTTCGTCTCTCTCTCTCTCTCTTTCTGATCTCGAAAAGGAGGCTAACCAGAGTGGAAATCGGGCAATGCCTTTCATACACGCAAAGGTTTCCGACACAGGAAGCGCCAAGGTAGAGAGACAGGAAGCAAAAGGAGGAGACAATTGAGAGAGAGAGGAAGAGAGAGTGAGAGGGAGAGAGAAAGAGTGAGAGAGAGAGGGTGAGAGAGGGAGGGAGAGAGAGAGAGAGAGAGAGGTGAGAGTGGCAGCAGCGAAGCCAAATGGAGTGGCAGAAGGGGAAAAAGGGGGAAGCAGGCAGCCTCCACCATGTTGCATTGTCTGAGAGGAGAGTGGAGAAGAGGAGTTGTTGTGGTCACCAATAGCAGGCCTCTGCTTGCCTTCATGCCACTAATCGCGGAATAAAGGAAAACATGCACACAACACCGGCCGAGTGCCATGAGTCGAATCGCCGGCCACTACTCTTTCTTTAGCACTGTCTATCTCTCTCTTTCTCTCTCTCTCTCACTTTCTCTATCTCTTTCTCTCCCTCTCTTTCTCTATCACTCTTTCTTTGTCTCTCTTTCTCTCTTTATCTCTCTATCCATTCCTCTCTCTCTCCCTCTCTCTCCCTCTTTCTCTGTCTCTGTCTCTCTCTCTCTCTCTCTCTCTCTTTCTCTCCCTCTTTCTCTCTCGCTCTCTTTCTCTCTTTCTCTGCCTCTCTCTCCCTCTTTTTCTGTCTCTCTTTCTCTTTCTTAAGCTTTCAACTTCAACGCCCATGGTCAGCGGCTTTTGGTCACAATTACGAGATGGCCGGGAGAAAAAGAGCGCTGAGATAAAGCTGCTTTAGACATTCTTTGAGAGCGGATGAGTGAATTCAATTGGCAAGGACGAAGGAAGAAGAAGGATGAATGAAGTTTCACGCGCGAAGAAGGTCAGCATTTCAACAGGACGCGTGGAAAGGATGAGATCAAAGGAAGAGAGAGAGAGAGAGAGAGAGAGGAGTAGAGAAAGAAGACGAGGAAGACCTTATGAATTCGAGAGAAAGGAAGAGACAGCGTTAAAGGGTTCGTAAGAAAGAAAAAGCTAGAAATGATGCAGCCGCCGGTGTCCGCTAGGGGAATATGTATGAAGTTACAGCAAATAATTTGAGTGTCCTTATGATTAGGAGACAGCGAAAACAGCGAGAAATAGCCCTTCGAGTGAAGCATAGACCAATTGGGGGAGAATGGCGAATGAGATGCAGTTAAGAGATAAAGAGAGAGATGGAAAGAGACAGAGGGAGGGAGAACGAGTAGGAGAGAGAAAGAGAGAGAGAGAGAGTGCGAGATACAGAGATGAAAGGTAGGAGAGCTATGGTAAGGGTACGCCAATATATGATGAGGGGATAAGCAGAATGGAACACACCATCAGATGCTGACAACAGACGAATATTGAGAACTGAGGCGGTTTCTGCTTTTACGCTCATAGCCACGCCCACCCTCCGTCTTCTCTCTTTTCTTTTCGTGTCTCTTTCCTCTCCTCCCTCTCCTTCCCTCTCTATATTACTCTAGCTATCTCGCACTCTCTCTCTCTCTCTATTCCTAGATCATGATCCAGTGAGTATTAAACTGACCATGCTTAATAAATCAAAATCCAGAATGAAGGCAGCATAACTCGTGTTCCTAGCCATGGAGGCCTCGTCTCTCTTTCTTTCCCCCTCTCTCTCTCTCACTCTCTTTTTGTCATTCTTTTACTCTTACTCCTTCTTACTCTTTCTCTCTCTGTCACGTTTTCTCTCTCTCTCTCTCTGTCACTCTCTCTCTCTCTCTCTCTCTCTGTCACTCTCTCTCTCTGTCACTCTCTCTCTCTCTCTCTCTCTCTCTCTCTCTCTCTCTCTCTCTCTCTCTCTCTCTCTTTTTCCCCCTAGCCAGTATCTTCTTGCTCCTTCTCAATACCTGCCCGCCAACATCTTGGCGAGCGGAACATCAAAGCGATCTGCCACCTTGCCTATTAGCACCAATTTACGGCTGGCTTGCCATCGGTCAGTCATGGTCCCTCATATATTTTAACCCAACAGCTTGTGACTGGGTATCTATGAACATACATATGTATGTATGTACATATCTATTCACGCTTTCCTACTGCTTGATTTCTTCGATTAATCAGATTCTCCCTTTTACCTGGCGATGGTTCCCATAACGTTTTCGCATTGTCCACAAGTCTCCTTCTCCAGCTCCAACACACAATTCACACAAGTTGATTGATGACAGAGTGTAGGAGATCTCTAAAGTGACCGCAACAAGTGCCTTGCCAGTGTTATAATAACGCAAGACGAAAGAGAAAGCGAGATGAGGTCGGCTCTGAGTCATGTTCTTCGCGAGCGTTTTGGCAGGATTGACTGAAAAATATTGACAGAAAAAGACATGGAATACATTTGTCCTTTGGTACGTTCTCACAGCGCCGACCAGGCGCATACAATGCATTGTATTTATACTGTTTATGGCTTATTTATTAAATAAAAATTTTTTTTATAATAAAACATAATCAAAGCCGAACACGATCAATAGAACAAAAACTTGCATACCATACAAAATTCACTTTTCCATTCATAAATAATTTTTTTATAACATTTAAAAAATTAGATCATTGATTATTTGAAATAATAATTTTACCCATCAGAAAAATTAGATCATATAAATCGGGCCATTCCCATTTTCTGTTTTTTTTTTCTTCTGACCCTTCCCTGGTTAGTTTCTCCTTCTTTTCTCCTCTTCAGCATGGAAAGCGCAAGCCGATTATTCGGATCTCATTGGAGACCGCTACTCTTCCTGCAGGGAAGTCGAAATTGGCCACTGCAAACAGCGAAATTAGATAGATAATGTTATTTAGTTATGCTCTTGCTGCGGGATGAATATGCAGATGTTTTAGAGATCATTGCGAAATATTCTCAATGTGTAAGAATGGTCGAGAGGAGCATTCAGTTTCCTATTTCTCTCGGTTCGCAGGCGGTCGACTCTCCTTGTGCCTCCGTCTTCTTCACTTCTCGTTCACCATGGTCGTCGCCTCTCCTGCGAAGACTTCAGTGAACAGTCCTATTCTCGTCACGCCAAAGGATGATAAGGTTGCGATAATGAATCTTCTACATTTGTTATTTTGTCGGGATATTCACGGTGGCGAATAAAATTCTATAAAAAAAAAGTAATCCTCATCAGCCAAATGAAGACGACCAGAAGCTCCAGGAAGACCTCGCAATGCTTGTGCTGCGCCTGAGTGTACGCTCTCTCTTTTAATTTGAAATGTCATAATGTAGACCCTTCGTTATATTGACTGAATACAGTTCAGGATTGACTTCTTTTCTTTGCAGGAGCCAGACACGACTCTCCATATTACGGCCCTCGAGAATCTCAGCCGTCTCATCCGCGACTCCACCACGTCAATGGCCTCCGTTCCCAAGCCACTCAAGTTCATGCGGCCGCACTACGCAGCGATGAAGGCGATCTATGAGAAGATCGAAGAAGAGGACGTCAAGGTCTGGGGATTCATATGGATTCGGCCAAGCCATCCATTCAGTGTCATTCCTCTCTGTTGCAGCGGCAGTGTGCGGATGTCATCTCCGTGCTCTCGATGGTGTGCGACGAGACGGGCGAAGACTGCATGCGATTCAGACTGAGAGGAGGCGGCGGAGCCATCGGAGAATGGGGACACGAGTATGTCAGGCATCTCTCCATTCAACTCACTCAGCAGTGGCACGCTGCTTATGCGGATGACTCAGCACTCGGCAAGAAGAAGTTAGGGAATGGAGAGAGAGAGAAGGGGTGAAAGTGAGAGAGGGAGAGAGAGAGGGAAAGAGAGAGAGAACGAGAGGAGTTGTGAAATAGAGAAAAAGAGAGAGAGAGGTGTTGTGAAAGAGAGAGAGCACGAGAGGTGTTGTGTGAGAGAGAGAGAGAGGGAGAGAGAGGTGGAGAAGTGAGAGTGAGAGGGTTGGTTGTGTAGACAGGAGGATTTGCTGTCGATCGCCCGTTCCATCGTCTCCCACAACGTCCGCCACGGATCGGAAGTGGAAGCAGTGGATGTTCTCATCGAGATCCACCGCCTTGATCTCCTGTCCGAATACGTCGAAGAGGCTGACCATCGGCGAGTCTGCCTCTACCTTCACAGGCATGTCTCTCGCTTTCTCTCCCCCTCCCTCCCTCCCTCTCCCTCTCTCTCTCTCTCCCTCAATCTTTCTCTCCCTCAATCTCTCTCTCTCTATCCCTTTCTCTCCCTTTCTCCCTTTCTCCTCTCCCTCTCCCCCATCATTCTTATCTCTTCAGCTGCGCCCCCGTGACTGCGGACCCAGCAGACGACATCCTCCTGGACACGGCGAAGAAGTTGCAGCTGAAATTCAAGGCTCACGTCGATGCTCTCCGCAGCTCGCTCATGCTGAACGAGTCGGCCGACGCCATCAAGGACATCTTCAAGAGCTGCGACGACTCGTTCGCTTCTTTTGTTCCCTCTTACTCTCTTTCTATCTTTCTCTCTCTCTATCTTTCTCTCTCTCTATCTCTCTCTATCCCTCTCTCTCTCTGCCTTTCTGTCTATTTCTCCCCTCCCCCTCTCTCTCTCTCTGTCTTTCTCTCTCTCTCTCTCACTCTCTCTCTGATCTCTCTCTAATTCCTTTCATCTTCAGCCAAGCCCACATGCAAATGGCTCTCCTGCTTGGTCGTCATGGAGTGTTCCTTGATTACTCTGGAATTCCCGGCTCTGCTCGCCTCGCTCCTCTCAACAACAACTCTCGTCTCTCCAATTTCTTTCTCTTCTTCGCGCGTGATCTCGGAATCATGGAACCGAAAACCCCGGATTCGATCTGCAGGAAAGAGGACACCGCTTCCAGTGAGTACTCTGTCCTCAATTCCCCCTTCTCTCTCCTTTCAATTTCTTTTCCCTCTCCCTCTCTCCCTCTCTCTCCCTCTCCCTCTCTCCGTCTCTCCGTCTCTCCGTCTCTCCGTCTCTCCGTCTCTCCCTCTCTCCTCTCATCTCTCCTTCTCAGAGCTCTTTGGCCGTCCTGCCGTAGCTCCGGGCTCTTCGCGTGCAAACCTGGCCGCTGCCTTCGTCAATGGATTTGTGAATTGCGGATTCGGGGCGGACAAGTTCATGACTGAGTTCGATGAAGCAAACAAATGGATTCATCGGAACAAGGAATACGGTAAGTATGGGATAGAAGCTTCTTCAGTCAATATGTGCTTCATGACAGGCTTGCTGTCTGCCACGGCCAGCATGGGACTCATCCACCGATGGGATGTCCATGGAGGGCTCGCCAAGTCAGATAGATTCCTGCGGGTTGACAACGACTACATCAAGGTGACAAGAATCTAGCTCTCTCTCCACTCTCTGCACTCTCTGCACTCTCTCCGCTCTCTCCACTCTTTCGACTCTCTCTCTCTCTCTCTCTCTCTCTCTCTTTCTGATCGACTCCAATTGTAGGCTGGAACACTGCTCGGAATCGGAATCTGCTGCTCCGGAGTGCGTGATGACCTTGACGTGGAGGCGACGATCCTTCTCGACCACCTCCACTCTGACAGTTCCGTCGTTCGCGTTGGAAGCATTTTTGGACTCGGCCTCGCATACGCCAATTCCAAGAGGGACATCGTCGTCAAGAAGGGAGGAATCATCGACGAACTCAGGAAGGTTTGGCAACCTCACCCCTTCTCTCTCTCTCTCTCCTTCGTCACTCTCTCCTCTCTCACTCTCCTTCGTATCTCTCTCCTTCTCCCTCTCTCTCTCCTTCTCTCTCTCCTCCTCTCTCTCGCTTCCAGATTCTCAATGACCCAGCAACGACTGCCGAAGTTCGTGGAATGTCTGCGCTCTCTCTGGGCTTTCTGCTGCTGGGGTCGGCCGACTTCGAAGTTGCTGAAGAGATGATGAAGCTGCTGATCGTGGCAGGCGAGAAAGGACTCGCGGACCCGAAGCAAAGGCTCATCGGGCTCGCCATTGCACTCATCTGTCTCGGTTTGTAAGAGAAAAGAGAGAAGGCAGAGAAAGAGTCGACCTTGTAGCGACGGGCGACCGCAGCGAAATGATCGTGGAGAAGCTGCGTCTGCTGGCGGGTGCGGTCGGGCACGTCTTTGCCTGTCTCGTGGACGCCGCGGCCTTTGTTGGCTCTGGCGATGTGCTGAAGGCGCAGAACTTCCTTCACATCTGCTCCACTCCGCCGCCGACGCTCAGCGACGAAGATCCCGAGAAAAAGGTTTCTGATGGCATTAATTTCACCTATTCATACTTGTTCTTGCAGAAGAAGCCGCCCTCAGCAGAGGCGTCTGCTGTGCCCCGGGCTCCGATTCCGGTGTCGACTTCGACTCACCTTCCGACTTCGACTCACCCTCCGAGCTCGTCGACTCAAGCGGTGGCAAAGCCGTTATCCGAGCGAGCGGTCGCAGTTCTCGGCGTGGCACTCATTGCTCTCGGAGATGATGTATGCAGTCATCTCTCTCCCTCATTTCTCTCTCTCCTTTCTCTCTCTTCGTACCTCCCTCTCCTTTCTTTGTCTTTCTTCCCCTTTCCCTCCTTTTCCTCTCTTTCTCTCTCTCTATCTCTCTCTCTCTCTTTCAATCTCTCTTTCTCTCTCTTTCTGCAGGTGAGCAGTGCAATGGGAGTGCGAATGGTGGATCAGCTTGCCCGTCTGGGAGACCTCTCAGTGCGTCGCGCGGTTCCCGTGGCAATGGCGCTGCTGTCCACTTCGGACGCGCAGTTGAACATTCTGGAGATGCTGTCCAAGTTGTCGCACGACGGAGACGCCGCGACCGCCCACGCGGCCGTGGCTGCTCTCGGCTTGGTCGGCGCAGGCACCAACAACTCCAGACTTACCGCCATGCTCAAACAGCTCGCTGCTTTCTACCACAAGGACCAGGTCTTTCTTTCTTTCTCTCACCGTCTCTCTCCTTTCTTCACTCTCTCAGGTCACTCTGATGCTGGTGAGCCTCTCGCAGGGCCTCTGTGCCCTTGGCAAGGGCTCCCTCACGCTCTCTCCCCGCCACTCCAACCGCCAGATTCAATGCCCGCTTGCACTTGCTGGCCTTCTCACCGTCGCTTTCGCTCTCCTCGATTCTTCCAACACTGTTTGTCTCTCATCTCTTCCTCCCTCTGTCTCTCTCCTTTCTCTCTCATCTCTCTCTTTCTCCCTCTCTCTCACTCTCTATCTTTCTATTACAGATCCTGGCTCAGCAGCACTATGTCCTCTACTCTCTCGTTCTTGCCATGCAGCCAAAGATGCTGATCACGGTGGTTGAAGACGAGAAGAAGGAACTCATCCCGGTCAGCAGAAGTTTTCCTTCCGTATTTATTGTATCACCAATTCCAGTTTCACCTTAAGATTACGGTGTCGGTGCGCGTCGGACAAGCCGTGGACGTGGTGGGCCAGGCAGGATGCCCTCGCGCCATCACGGGCTTCCAGACTCACTCCACTCCGGTTCTGCTGTCGGTAGGGGAGAGGGCCGAGCTTGCCTCTGACGAGTTCCTCGCCCTTGCTCCGATCCTCGAGGGAGTGGTGATCCTGCGCAAGAACCCCGACTACGTTCCTCTCGCGGCGCCTTCCCCCTCGCGCCCCTCCCGCGCCCCCTCGCGCCAGGCTTCTCCTGCTCACACTCCCAGCATTCACTCTCCTCCCGCGTCTCCTCATCACTGACTCCTTCTGATAAAGATGTAAATGTAGTGTACATACGTATGTAATGAGCACATGTAAATAAACTAATCTTTTTGAAACAACGAAAAAAAGCATGTTATTATCATCAATCATTTAAACGATGTACGCTATGAGACCTAATAAAAATGCATTCAAATTCATTGGAAAAAATCAATTACTTTATATTGAGTTTGCAGAAAGTAGAATAATAGCAGAATGATATGCCATAGGATTCATTGCTTAAAGAATGAATACGCTTGACACTAGAGTACCGTATACGTTTGGAATCATAAACTAAGGTAAGCTACGAATTGTCGTAACATTGAATGATTCGCTGTCCGCCTATCGCATCCCAGTCTCAATGGTGTCGAACACTTCAATGAACAATCTATGTGTATAAAAAAAGCCAGAAAACTGAAGTCACATCGGTCAATGGCGGATAGAGAACGAACGTGAGAATTATGCATGATTCATGGCATAGAATTGAACAGCATGCCTAATGAGAATATGTGGAGTTTCCACCAAGTTTGCAAGTGAAAGAAAGAGGAGAGATAGAGAGAGAGAGAGAGAGAGAGAGTATGACGAGGAGCTACTATCGAGGTTGTAATGCAACTATGCAAGCCGGCCTAGATACATAGGTACATATGTTCAAATGAATATAAAGGAATGAAAGAAAACCGTGTCTCTCGTTTTCTAGAATTATAGCATTTGGCTAGCTTCAAAGCTGTAGTAGGAATGACATATACGAAAATGAGGACAAACATTTATAATAATAAAAAATAGATTATTTGGGATCATAAAGGAATCCAATGTGCTCCGGGAGTGTTGGCGGCGGCTGGCTGCCTCGGGGAGTGGTCGAGGGTGGGAGGGGGGGGGGGGTCTTATAGTTCTTGTCTTAAAATTTTAAAAGACATTTTCAACTGAAAAATCAAAAAAAAAATTCAATGTTAAAACAATAAAATTTTCTATTATGAAATTCATAAATTTCGTATAAAACATAAATTCAAAAATTTAAGGGACGAAACGACAAAAGAGAACGCCGGCACGGTGGCGGTGCAGCCGCTCAACGAAATCATTAAAGCAAATAAAATTGACGAATTCTGTTTGCAACTGACACTTGACAAGGTCAGTGGAGACTCTCTCTCTCTCTCATAGTCAGAGGAAAAAGAATGCTTTCTTTTCTGTGTACATAAGTAGAATTTCCACATCGGATACACAATACTGAACGCTTGTACGAAGTCGAATTTGCAGTTCTTCCTAGTGAAGGAATATTCCAGGCACATACGAATTGCAAGATATTTATGGGTTTTTGTGGATCTGTTTTTTTTTTGCTAGAAAAGAAAATATATTGTAGTTATTCATGCATTTCACATTCCGATTGTATCCAATTTGCAGACGTTGCTTCGCGAGACCGAAGTCGGCGACTTCGAGCACAATCTGCCGTCGATGCAGCGGCAGAACGAGTACGAGAAGGCCGGCGACTGCATTGAGCAGAACGCCCCCCTACTGCTGTTGACGATGTCAAGGAAATGACGCTGTTGACGATGTCAAGGAAATGACGCTTCTATTTAGGAGAAGCCGCCTCTGCACAGACCGGATGAGAGATCTGAAAGATATATTGTCTTCCTCTTCTGAATGTTCAATTAACAACAAAAGCAATAGCAATGCCAACTTGAACGCATTGGAGTAAGCATGAAATCTCCAGAGAAGCACGATTGAGTTCACAAGCAATGGGAGGAGATTGCACATGTCAATACCCATGTGAACTCTGCGCGAACTCGCTATCTAATTGTGTGAGGAGACTTTTGTATAGTTAAAATAGTTATAATTCTAAATTGGAAAATTAAAAACCATATTTGACAGGTAAACAAATCGAAAAACATGAAGAAAAAACTGACCCGTCATTCGTACTTTCAAGTTAATCGATACTGAAAATCCGATAATGGAAACAACGATTAATATGGACGGAATAACCGCCTGCAACCGTTGCTGTTATAAATAGCTCCAGGTCTGGATTTAATCATTAGGCTCCGCCCACCCGTCCACAACCTGAAAGAGGATAGTGAGCGTCATGCGACGATGGAAGAGGCGCGTCCGCTCGCTCGTTCCTGTCGGCATGCGCCGCGTGTACATAATATGTGAGGAGGTCAAATGGATGAAGACGGATGAACAGAGTATCAGCTACTACATAGTATGTATCAATAATGCACCCTTTTTTGTATGTAGCTGGCTCTTCATTCCTTTTCCTTCCCTTTTTTTACCCTAGCAATGTAGAAGTCAATGATCATCCCGAAAGAGACACCGTCATGGTCAATATCCAAGACGACCGCGGCCGGTGCCGCTCGAACAATAGGCACCATCTCGGGGTAGTGCTTAATGAGTGGTGTGTAGTTTGAGAATAATCATTTGCTATCAAATAATCACCATTCAAGAAAAATCTGAGCATACCAATTTTTTCTATGACGCGAGCAATGCGCGCGAGTCGGTCAAAATGGCACATTTTTGGCCGCAAAGGCACCGTGCAAGCGCATTCATCGATCCATAACTACGCTCAATGTTAATATTACAAAATCGTTAGCCTATCATCTAAGAGCTCTCACAGAGATCTTCAAATGCTACATACATACTTTTATTGAAATATTTATATTTCTATGGAAAATTTAGTTCTGTACTATTAGAACGCTTAAAAAACTACTTTATAAACATTCCAGCATTTCAAAACATGCATCATTAGAAAGAGCGTGAAATTTGCTTCAAGATAGACCCCTTTCAATAAACTTTCAAGCCTATAATGTTTTGTTATTAGTCATAAGAGTAGGTAAAGTTGCGTCGCTGTCCTTTCACCCAAGAATTTCGCTGTTTAGATTATTCGAATTGGAATATTCCAATATTTTTTTCAGGTGAAGAATTGTGCTAAGCTGATGCCCTATTCTTATCACTTATAACAAAACATTTAGGCTTGAAAGTTTATTGAAAGGGGTCTATCTTGAAGCAAATTTCACGCTCTTTCTAATGATGCATGTTTTGAAATGCTGGAATGTTTGTAAAGTAGTTTTTTAAGCTTTCTAAAAGTACAGAACGAAATTTTCCATAGAAATATAAATATTTCAATAAAAGTATGTACGTAGCATTTGAAGATCTCTGTGAGAGCTCTTAGATGATAGGCTAATGATTTTGTAATATTAACATTGAGCGTAGTTATGGATCGATGAATGCGCTTGCACGGTGCCTTTGCGGCCAAAAATGTGCCATTTTGCTCGCGTCATAGAAAAAATTGGTACGCTCAGATTTTTCTTGAATGGTGATTATTTGATAGAAAATTTCACGCTCTTTCTTTTTATCTAGGTTCCAGAGTGTAGAAATGAGCGGAAAGTGGCGTGTCGACCCTTCAAATAATTTAACGCCAATTTTCTCGGCCAAAATAAAATTTTCGTAAAACATGTTCCCAGATGAAATTTGAAGAGCTTTCGAAATGCTATTGAATGATATGTACATCCTTTCTCAAAACAGAGTTTGAACGGATTTATGGCTCAAAGAATTTTCAGGGTTACGTAGTGTATCCCGAAGGGAAAAAAATCGGATGATGGTGAAATTAGTCTCATTAAAAAGAGCGGGTCGAGTTGTATAAGCAAAATGTTTTCCGTTAATGAATTCGAAAACAATTTTCCCGGGGCAGGCTGCCTTAAGCGCATGCTCGACTCTTACAGAGAAGCTCTCTTAAAGGAAGTATCCGGCGAATAACTATACAGTAGCGCTAAGGAATCACTTTGAATGCGCGCGCTCATAAAGTTGCCTGTCGCTTGGTCGAGAGAGCATGCGAAATAGGAGGGCGGCTATGACCTACCGTAGCTAATTCTCTACCCGCCAGTTTTCACGTTACTATTGCTCAGAAAGTAATGAAAGAAAATCGCTCAAACTTTCTAGATAGATGTTTTACGCCAAGATGAACTTTTCCATATAGAACAAAACATAGGTCAATTATTCCCCGGATACCTCCTTTAATTATACTTATTTTTCACTCAACCTGTCATCTAACCTTTGCGAGGTATGGAAGAGGATCTGCCGTTTCGTGACGAGCTAGTAACAATATTGGTACGGGAACGATAGAGTAAAAGAAAAAGATGCCAAGAATTACAAGCGCGTATTTCCACTAAAAGGCATGTACATATGTATGTACATAGTTAATATTACAAAGAGTTCTTTCACAAAGTGATATTCCTTTCAGGAGTTTCCTTCTTTTCGAGTTTGAGAGGATGAGAGTGTTGCAGGACACTTTGATGCTAGTTCAAGGTGCAAAAAATCAGCCCAGCTCCCATCATATGTACTCAGAATCACGACAAACGCCATCTTAACGAGAAAATCTTAGTTTAAAAAATATTGTGCATCATTTTGAAATCATTAAAATTAAAATTAGCATAAAGAAACGAAAATGCGAGGCAAAAAATGTATATAAAACATGCCTGCAATTTGCAGATGAACATCAACGTGAAATTGGCATAGAATTCCAGTGCAATACGTGCCAAACACTTGGAGGAGGAATTAAACAAAATATTTTTTTTTAACTTTTGACCTTTCGGAAAGTTCCAAAATGTCGGATGAATTGTGCGGCTCGATAAACGGCCAGGCAAACATGTTTCACCAGGCAAGTAGGTTACGGATAATAATGTGTCATCTACACACGTAGGCAGTTGCTTTTACTTACCACTACAAAAATTTGTGATCTTTTCATATAAGCAACTTACGGTTACTTCTAAAATTGACGTATGCATCTTTGTATGCAAATTTGTGTCATGCTCCTTCCATATGCAAGCAATAATGATAATAGTAATAATAATATAACATAGACTGTAGGAGTTTACACAAATATGAACATCACAAATCACAATGTAGACGTCAGTAACACCAGCCGCGGCATTAATCTTGCCGTTTGTTCAAGACATGTCAAGGACAATCGGTCATGACCTTTTCAAAATAAAACGGACACATGTCCTGGACACATCCACTTCCGCCTATCTTATTACACAGGAGTCTAGGACATGTCTAAGACATGTCCTGGACGTGTACTGGACAAAGAAGAAAAAAATCTCAATGGTCATTGACACTTTTGTGGGCTTGTCCCACATGTGGTCACGACCACAGCGAGAGAGTGCATAAGCGTGGAGAGCACAGAGTGACACGCTCGCGGTTACTACCGATGTCCCGGACAAATTATGGCATGCGACACAGTTTACGACAGATGACTCCTTCTTTTTTAGTAATGTTTGAAAACATTTGGGGGGAACATGTTAAACGTGCCAACAATTCTCGAATGAATGCAAGACAAGCTGCACTTATTTTGTGTTGTTTTGTTTTTTTAACTGATTTCGGCATGTTTCGTAATCCATTTGCCATACTAATGTTGAAGAGCCTGTAAGTGTATGTGAGTAATAGTGTATTTCTAGTGTATATCTATTTCTAGTGTGCACATATGTATACTGTATGTATGTCTCTCTGTTCTCTCTCTGTGTATAGTTCGTAGCTCGCTCCACTCGCTCCTCCCTCTCCCATCTCCTCCCCTTTCTCTCGTGTACTTAAGTGATAGATCTAACTCATCTAGAGGTCTGGCCCGGAGGCGGCCTGCCGACCGCCGCGTCCCCTATGGTCCCCCCTTAGGTCTCCTGTCCCCTCGTCCTTCTTCCCGTTCCCCCTTTCCCCGGTGTCTCCTCCCGTCGACGATCCACCACGCCTCGACCCCTCTCTCTACTCCTCCTCTACTTCCTCTCGTCTCTCCTTCCCCCATCGTCTACGTCGTCTCTATTGTCCCTACCGTAACCGATAAACCTGATCATACCGTATGTGTGAGGCACCAACAATCACTAGCATAAGTGAAGAGACGGGAGAAAATGCGTCTCGCAAATGCTGTGACGGAATTACTGACTGGCGCCAACTCGCACCTTCGCGGCTTAGCAGCATCGTTTGCTCGGCGCCATCGTATTCAAGCAGTGCTTGCGAATGTTGCATGGACTGCCCCCCGTTCCTCTGCTTTGTTTTTCTCTCCCACTGTTTTTGTTATGGCAATGTTATGGAGCCACATCAATAAATGTTGTAACATCTAAGATGTTGATGTGCAGGAGAAGATAGAGGAAAACTGGCTTGCAGGAAGGACCTTGGGCGTGTCTCAGAGTTGGGGTATGGAAAGGAAACCGATCTTGGTTATTCGATACATCGTTTCAACCAGATTCATAGCCTTTTTTCCTGCCGGTGAGGTGATCCTCTTCCAATTGATTGGTGCATAAGTGTCTGGTGCAATTCGATGTAAAAAGTTGACTTTTTTTCAAAAGTGTACTTAGAGTGAACCATTTTGGCTTCTCTTTTTTTAATTTGATTATTTTTATGAAATAAATGTAGAATAACAGTAAAAAGATCTGAAAATGTCAAAAAAGTATTTTAAAGCGCATATGTGCAGGTGTCCATGACATATCCATGACGTGTCCTTGACATGGTTATGACCATGAACGGTCATGACCGATTGTCCTTGACATGTCTTGGACAAACGGCAAGATTAATGCCTCGGCAGGGCTCATACGAAAACTGTTACAAGAAACTGCCAATTTATGTAGGTACATAACATTGATATCTTTTAATAAGACGAACGAGCGCTGAAATCTTCTCTGGAATGTGGGAGCATCTCTATCAAGGTAAGGTGGGATACACGATGAAGGACCACACCAATCAGAACATTCGTCAGGTAGTCCTCGCAGGAGCCAAGAGGGCAGACATCCCTTTCATTCCTTCATGTCCAGTTTGACATTTCTAGACTCGTCGCTCTGCGAGCTGGCGACCATAGGGCAGCTTTGCTCGCTCCGCCTTTGGAATGACAACGACCGGCTGCTGATGAAATGACTGGGCGGCAGGGGAAGCAGTGCCAATCATAGGAGATCGAAACCGTCTCAGCGAAGACGAAATTAGAAATCTGGTAATTGAATCGAGCATTTTGTAATTTATTTTTAAAAAAAACATTATTTTGGTAATTAACTCCCATTGGTACTGGCTGTTTCTTATGTGATCAACAACCAATTTGTTGCTCAACAATATTGATCGTACTTGAGCGCATTGAAGTACGCCCGAGATCGCCAGAGTAGCACGAGTGAGTTGGCTAACGAATGAGTAGATAAAAAGCATACAGCCAACCATGTCATAGCTCAAAAGAAGTTTATTCCCAATCGTTTGTCCCGTTATATGATTTTTTCCGATAAAAAAAACAGCTTTATTGGTATCAAAAAGGAAGGTCAGAAAATCATTATTTTCCTCAAACTGACCTGTAATCTTTATCGTCCAGGTAATGGAGACGACAACTATAAGAATTGGAACTATGATGAATATCGAAGGAATGAGAGCCTGAAACAGATAAATGCGCTCAATTATGGTTTCTGTCACCTTGCACAAAAATTATGAATCAATCAATCAATCAGCTTGTATATCGCCGACCGATCCCTCGGCTATCTAAATGGGTGATGAAAGCAGCGTCTTGAAATTTCTCATAGATATTTCATGAACGCGCGCACTATTCGTATTTGACTCCGCCCACCCCTCCAGAACCTGAAAAAAGACTGTGAACGTCATGCGCCGGTGGAAGAAGCGTGTCCGCTCGCTCATTCCTGTCGTAGGCATTCGAATGGTGTAAAGAGTATGCGCAGGAACTATGAAAAAGTAGGAGACAGCCAGCAGAAGCTCCTGTTAATGAGACCTAATAAAATCTGTTAAAAGATATAAACTTGTGGGGATAGTTTTCCATATTGAAGTTTACATATTGTGTAATGTTCTTCTTTTTCTTCGATGATGTTCTAGTCATTCCGCAAGTACATATTTAATTTCACAAGCTCCATACATCGTTTCCAATATTTCTAGGGATAAAATTTTTTTCATAGAAACAGGACAATTCACTCATACCCCGCTGATGTAGTAAACGGTTATCATGTCAATGGACATGCCGTCGTGATCGATATCAAAGACAAGAACGTTAATCGCCGCCATCACAAGTGATAGCATCTCAGGATAGTTCTGTTTGATGTCTCAGGCTATCAGTAGTAGTCAGTGGGAAACGAAAAGAAGTTCATTTGCCGTACATTAGAACTTGTCTCGACATACATAGATATTGCAATCAACTGGTTCTTATCATCTCTGGCTCTAACCTCAGCGATGTATGGCAGCGGATCAGCAGTGATTTCCACGCGAGCAAGAGTTGTCGGAACGCCGGCAAAAAAATAGTACAAAAAAATGCCGAGTGACGCACGCATATAGCCGCGCTGGAAAGCGGCAACTGATCGCAGATTTGCACATCATATCAGCCCTGTCTTTCTAAGGATTTAAATATATATGTAGAATCGAAATAGCTAATAAAAAAAATATCATATAGTATTTGACGAAATAATTTGAATCGAGTAAAAGTAAGATGATCCTTGAAAAAATAAAGATTGTCAGCGCCAATGGTACGAATATATCAGTGTAAAGTGTCCATTGCTAATTTATTCGTGAAAAGGTCGAGGAGAATTAGCATCTCATAGCAATATTCGTAAAATACCGCCTCGGGCAGCCGGATGCCCCAAGCGCTTTAAGTTTTTGCTATTTTATGCTTAGTTTAAGATGGCTTTCATGAAAGAGAATTAACAAAGTCACCATTTATAGATTTATTTTATAGTTCCTGTCAATTGTTTGACTCTTCAGTTATTTCTACTTACGTCACCGAGCTTAAGCGGATGTGCTTCTGGCAGGACACACTGATGCTCATGGAGAATTAAAAGGATGAGGCCGGCACCCAGCATGCCGATCAACACAAACAACACAACCTGGTGTTGTTATGCCCATGTGATTTTATTGCTAGTTAAAGTATAATACACTAACCACTTGCGCGTGAAAATCAACGTGAAGCTGGCAGAGAATGCCGGTGCAATAGCACCTTGCAATGCAGTAACTCCGTTTTTTTTTTGTTACACGCATTGGATTCGATAACTAAACTGACAGGAAAGAGTGGATAGGGACAAAACAAAATGGAGAGATGAATGTCGACGAGAGTTGACATCAGCTGTCAATTTATTTTGTTGGCATCTTTTATATATACATATTAGCGTCGAAAATTTAGTTTCAAAAATAGATAAAAGACCAAAAGAAAAAAATACTGGCACCTGGATATAGAGGATGTACTTTCGGAGGCTCTGACTTTCCTTTGGCGTATGGTAAATGATTGCATAAAACAGCATTATTGAGAGCACGAGCGAGACGACTGCCACCGAATGGATGTAGACACTGACGAGGGTCTCTACCAGTCGGCTGACATCCGGTGGAGGAAGCGGTAATATTCATAATAAATCGCAAAAAATCTGCGCAAGCAGAAAAAACACACATTGCACCTCATTTCGCTCATTTCTTCGCACCTCTTTGTACCTCATAATTATTGGCACTTTGCCAATTCGCGATGCCTCAACCACACATGCAGCCAAACACATGAAAAACATTAAATATATACACTTACAACTTAATTTTCCACTCTCTCTCTATTTCTCTGTCTTATTCTCGCTCGCATTCCTCTGTCTCTCTGCAAAAATTTGCATTTTTTCGTGTCCATTGAACGCATTCACAAGTCATTTAAAGTTTTTGGCACAATGCCAACATGTGTGCGTTTACGCATTTTTTCCCGATTAAAACACATTAAAACACTTACAAAGAGACCGAAAGTTGACTCTCTCTCTATACCAGTGAATTGTACAAAGTAAGAGCTTTGTAATGAGCTACAGAGAGATGTATATAATTCACGTTGAGTGTTCTCACAGACACTTACAAGTAAACGATCAAGTCCTGAAGAAGCCTATTCACATTGAAAGAAAGAGAGAGAGAGACGACTTAGAGAGAGAAAGAGAGAGAGAGAGAGTTCTATCATGTCTCTCCCACCCTACTCTTACTCTCTGATTTTTTTGTAATTTTATGTATCCTTTAAAGCAGTAACACTCTCAAAATAAATTTTTTTTGGCACTTTGCCAACATTCCAAGTACACATACCCAGCATCATTAACTCCCTTTGAAAACTTGGCAAGTGTAGGTTGCGCAAATTCATAGGCATCCAGCGCTTTCTGTCCAAAGACGGTTTAATTTCCCAAGCTTGAGGTTGCTCCTCAACTTGACTCCGCCGTCCTGGCTCTGCATTAAGCTGAGCTGAGATGGCCTTCTTGACTCTGCGTTCAGTTGAGCTGAGTTGGCCGTCTTGGCTCGGCGTGCCGTTGAGCTGAGATTGCCTTCTTGGCTCGGCGTTACGTCGAGCTGAGATGGCCTTCTTAGCTCTACGTGCAGTGGAGCCGGGATAAGCCTTTTTTAATAGTTTTTTTATTAATTGTAAAATGACGATGTGCAGCTTAGAATTACCTGAAAAATTAGGAGTCTTTATTAGTGAATAGAATTACTTAAACTCTTAAACTTCGCATGCTTTCTGATGTGCTGTATTCGTAAGCTCTTTGGCGTGCTCTGAACTCTTCTACAAACCTTTGATCTCTTTCTTTCTGTTCTTGCACTGCAGCTAAAAACTCATTAGCTCTTTACTCCCTAAGCTTAGCTGAGTCCCGAAGCTTTAAAAAACTCCTTAACTCTTCTTTAACTCCCTAAGCTTAGCTGAGACCCTGAACTCTAAAAACTCCTTAAGTCTTCTTTAACTCCCTAAGCTTAGCTAAGACCCTGAGCTCTAAAAACTCCTTAACTCTTCTTTAACTCCCTAAGCTTAACTGAGCCCCAAAACTCTAAAAATTCCTAAAGCTTAACTGAGCCCCAAAACTCTAAAAACTCCTAAACACGTCTTTGCTCTTTTAAGCTCTTAAGCTCCCTAAAATAACGGTAGTCCCGGAAATAGCGTAACTTACAATTAGTTAACTAGTTAATAGCTTTTAACAAACGCGAATGGGAAGGCGTCCGCAAAATTTTGTTGCACACAAATAAGTTTAAAGTAGCCTAAAGGTTATAAGTCCTTGTATTATTAAAACAAAAAAAAAATGTATTTAAAACAAATTAGTGTCTTGACACGGTATTATTCGTATTGTAGTTTTTTTGGCAGCTTGCCGAAACATGCCCAGACACTGATTGTGAATTGATTCATATATATGTACATAGATATGTAGCTACTTTTTGCTTTGTGCCTTACTTTCATAGTTTGTATAAGATGACGTATTCATCGTTCTCGCCGGTTTTTCTTTCTTATAAAGGATTTAATAAGCCTCAAGGACTTCCTAATAATTCCATATTGACCACTGTCGTCGCATTTAAATTTTTTTGCGTCTATAAATAAATAAATGAATAGTCCATAGTTATGTTACGAATTCACACTAATGTTATTAATTTTTATTATTAATCGGCGATTTAAACTTGATCTGTAAACAGAAAGAAGCAGGAAGTCAAGACTGTATTGAGTAGTGCTGCAATAGGAAACAACTTCCCATTTAATTCAAAGCAAGCGTTTCTGCTCAAAAATTCGATCACCTGATGGAAAGCATAAGAGAAAGATAGTATGTTCAATTAAAGAAGGTATCCGGGATATAACTAACCTAAGTTTTTTCTATATGAACATGTTCATCTTTGCGCAAAACACGTATCCAGAAAGTTTGAGCAATTTTCTTCCATTACATTCTGTGCAGTAACGTGAAAATAGGCGGTGTAGAGAATTAGCTACTGTAGGTCAGAGCCGCCCTCCTATTTCACATGCTCTTTTGTCCGAGCGACAGGCAACTTTATGAGCGCGCGCATTCAAACTCGTTATCTCGCGCTACTGTAGAATAATTCGCCGGATACTTTCCTTAAAGATATATGTATGTAAGCTAAGGAAATAAAAAAATTGGTGTGTTTCCCAAATGTTTATATATTGCGATCCTTGAAAATGGAAATACAGGCAGGGCCTTGTCGATGACATGGACACAGAGATGTTATATGCGTGAACTTCGTTGTGGGATTCGAGTTGGAGAGAGACTGAGAGTGGTTAGGGAAGATAACCTGGAGGAGGTGTATGACCCTATGAAGATGGATGATGTGATCAAGTAGGACAGCCTCGTACGGCCTGTGGGAGAACCGGCTGCTGTGGAAATGACGGTGCGATTGTCGGTGTCAACGAATCACCGCCTATCTTTGCTGGCAGAAGCCGTCGCAGTGAAAAGCGTATGAGAGAGCTGATCAGATTACTACAATACTGCGTAATAAAAAATTGTGATGAACAGTAAATTTAGTATACTAGTGACCGTGTGTACCCGATAGCCTTAGAGTACGCTCGAGATCTCCAGAGGAGAACCAGTGAGTTGGCCAAGGAATGTGTAGAGAGGAGGCAAACTGCGAGCCATATCGATGCTCAAAGCAGAATATTTTCTCATCTTTTGTCGATTTGGACACCTTTTAATGACATCTTCAAATGAAAGAATTTGCCCAAGAAATAAAAATTTTGCGCAAGTTACATTCCGTAAATAATATTGCTTGCTGCTAAAACGCCATTCTTTGTTGTCTTGAACGAGTTACAAGTCATTGATTGCTAATGATCAAAAATCAGTGAAAATTATTTAAAAATTTTAATATATGTTGCTGACCTGTCATCTTTACTTTGCAGGTAATAGAGACGACAATCAAGATCATAGGAACTATAATGAATATCGAAGGAAGCATCACCTGCAATCGCTACTATATTCGTATGACCATAGTAGTTACACGAACTTTTTACTGTTGAAAACGGGGTCATTAGTTTAATATTTTAATAGCTGTTGTTTAATAAGTTAGATTTCGTCTTTAGCTCCACCCAACCGTCCAGCACCTGAAAGATGATAGTGAAAGTCATGCGGCGATGGAAGAAGCGGGTTCGCTCGCTCATTCCTGCCGAATTCAGGCGCAGGGTATGGAGAATGTGAACCGGAATAAGGCAAAAGAAGAACACAGAAACGAGCACTATCTGTTAAACTAGACAAAAACTCTTGGATCACATTACAAATCATCAACATGTTTCGTTAACTACTTCATTTTTTAGAGCAGTGCTTTCGAGATAGTTCAGTCACAATATGGAAATTTTAAGAAATCGAGCACCATGCAATCATACCCCTGCGATGTAGTAGGTGTTTATCATTGCAATGGAGATGCCGTCATGGCTGGTGTCAAGGACTACCAATGCTGGCGCCGCCTGCACCAGCGAAAGCATTTCAGGGTGGTGCTGAAATGAGAAGTTTTGCAGGTCTTCTTTTTCAGATCGCTTTAAATTTGCCTAGCTGTTCGAGAGCGTTCTATTTATTTAATTATTTGTTTATTCATACATCATAATAGATGTAACAACACCTGGAACGATTTGTCTACTAGCGAGACGAATCGGCTACTACGATAATACTAAAATACTCGATCCCGCCCGGGGGCAGCCACCCCGGCTACCCTCCGGGGATGGCGCAAGTGGAAGTAGCATGCTACGAAGAGTACTGCCCCTGGAGTATGGGTTGGCTCCCCAGGGAAAGCGCCTAATTGGAAGCCGTCCAGCCTTGATTCCGGCTAACTTTGTACCCCTTTGTTTTGTGCAACCGTGAATTGAGACTCCGAGGAATAAGAAATACTGGGGGAATTGGGATGGAAGGGCAGCGGCGAGTCATCCAGGCACCGGACTGGGTTTGGCAAGTTGCCAGTAATGATGGGGTGGACGGCCCCATCATCACTGGGAACTTGCCAAACCCAGTCCTGTGCCTGGATGAAACCCAGTCCGGTGCCCCGAGGAGTTGGCAAGGGTCCATGCAGTAAGTTTTTGAGAGAGAGAAACTCGGCGCCCAGACATAATCCACTGAGGGGAAATGGGAGGGAAAGAGAATTGAGAATTCTGACATCTCTCAAAAATGTTTGGCAGTATACGATATGACGTGCATATGTATCTTTCCTCTTGGTCTCATCATTTCTTGCTCTAACCACTGCGAGGTATTGCAGAGGAGAATCCGTGACTTCGACGCGCGATAGACCCGTTGGTATGCCAATAAAAGCGTAGTACAAAAGAATGCCCAGTATTGCAAGCCTATTGCGGCGCTGTAAGGTGCGGTTTTTTCAGATAATTTTGACAGATTTGTACTTTCTATTTGAATAAAACTGACTTTATCGAGCGTAAGCGGATGTTCTTCTTACAGGATACACTGATGCTGATGGAATATCAAGAGGATGAGACCGGCACCCAGCATGCTGATCATCACAAACAACGCAATCTGTTTCAATGACGGCGTCATTCCATTTTTAAGTGAAGCTAAAAAAGACTAACAAACTGCGTGTGAACATCAACGTGTAGCTGGCAGAGAATTCCAGTGCAATATGCTCCAATCACCTGGAAAACCTTGTACTCTCTTTCTCACATCCGTAGGACTCCAAGGAAATGATCCATGAACTGACAGGAAAGAGTGGATAGGGACAAAGAAGAATAGAGATATGAATGTCGAGGAGAGTTGACATCGTCTGAGAGATTGACGGGGATTACATACTTTATTTTACATTATCCAACATTGATGGAGATGTCTCGATAAAAAGTAATGGAACCTGAATATAGAGAATGTACTTTCGGAGGCTTTGACTGGCTTTTGGAGTATGGCAGATGATTGCATAGAGCAGCATTATCGATAGCACGAGCGAGACGACTGCCACCGAATGGATGTAGACACTGACAAGGGCCTGCGGCAGCCCGCCCGCATCCGGTGGCTGAAGCGGCGACGTTGCACGAGAGCGCATGACACTATAAGTTTCTTTTCATCTTCTTTTCATCTATAGATTTCATCTTCTGGAATGTTCACAGTGCCCGGGGGCAAAAGCCGGCATCGCGTGCGAAAGTCGAAATACAATTCGTAATGTTATGAATGTTGCAGCGTGCGTAGCGGTTTTTACAATTTAGATACGTCAAACCGGAAGGAGCTTGGAACATTCCAGAAGAAATCTGTTACAAAACCACACTTATTGTTAGCGCTCATTGGTCGGATAAGCGATGAATATATTATGAACATTCCAGAAGATTCTGTAAAGGACCGAGTTCTGTCTCGGGATATGGAATTCTCCAGAACCTTCCGGAAGAGGCGAACGTCTTCCCTGGCTCTATGGAATCCAGAAGTTTCCGGCAGGGACACAGTTCTGCTCCAGGAAATAAAATATCCAAAACATTCAGGAAAGGCCAATGTCAATCTTAGGTCAGGAAAATGTGATCCAATGTCAGGAAAAGTCATGAATATTACAGAAGTAGCCGAATTTTGCTGGTGGCCCGGTATGTTGCCAGAGCCGAGTCCTTCATTTTGAATGGATTATAGCTACTTGCAAGTATCTTCTCACATAATTTTGATGTGTTAACTCGAGAGAGAGAGAGAGAGAGAGAGCGATAAATATATATTTATCGCTATCTACGGCGTTAGCACATCTATAATTATGTGCTGTTAAAAGCTAAGGAATCGAAAGTAAAGTCAGATACCGGGAAGTGGATGAGCAGCCAACCGGTGAAACGCGCGCGAATTGGCAAGTACAAATAGAACGCAATCAAAATGGCGAGGTTCACGTCAATATTAGATTAGCTCAAAACTTGTTTTTAGGTTTTTTTTAACACGTAGAAACAAGTGGAATAGGTCCTGGAGTCAAAGAACGCCATTTATTCGAGTTGTGCGTAGTTTAAAATACATGAGATTGGTGGGAGTTGCAGAGATGGCCGCACATTCGCGTTCGCAATTTCGCAAATAATAAAGAAATACTTGTGAAATTTTTGTCATAAATAGACAAGATATTGTTTTACAAAGCTGCCTAATAATAATTTTAAAATATTCACTTTTAGAGTCTCGGCAGCCTCTAGAATTTGGAGAAGCGTTGTTAGCTTAAATGGAACGTTTTTAAGGGTTTTCTGTCTTAAGTTGTAGAACTAAACACTATCTTTCTAACGAGCTCTCGTACGGCAGATATCGACGAGGTCTAAGATGTTTCCCAGTTATGAAACTTTTGAAATACGAGCGATTCAGTGCCTGCGCAATCTTTGATTTGCATGATTTTTTTGATTTGCAGACAATTTAAAGATATGGCAGCGGGTGAGTGGACGTAAATTGAAATATGATTTTGAACTGAAATATCCCATTAACAAGAATAAAGGTGACAAAGAGTTCATAGATGTCACGACGAAAAGATAATGAACGTGTTTGTGATTGTGTTCTAATCTACAAAAAAAAATGCTATTGTAGTGAAACGTCTTAAACCTCGTCACTCAATCTCTTTCGCTCTTTCTCCATTTCTCTTACTATATCTCCCTCTCGCTCCCTCTCTCTCCCTTTTCCCTTAATTTAGTAGGTTTCTCTCGCGTCCCCTCTCTCATTCTGTCTCATTGGCTACTAGTTTTTTTTCCGCTCTCTTTTATCGCCTTTTCAATCAAAGTGTCTACTTCACCTGTTATAGCAGTATTTCCTTGTAGATTAAATTGACGAATGCAGAAAGGATAGGAAACCTGTGTTGAAATGTGTGAAGAAAAAACTTGTTTGAGAAAAAAAGTATATTCACCTGTCTAATATGTAATTTATTCCGGGCTTCTAAATATCTTTACGGCCACACGGTTGATTTCACACAATGAAGAATTTAAATTGCAAGTCAAAGATATTTTAAATGTTACTGGAATCCAAGCTGAACTATTTCATTAGCATTCGTAGTATGCTCGTGCCGAACAAATCTAAATTTTTAACATTTGACATGGAATCTTGAGGCTCCTACACAACAACAGATAGAAACAGAAATTTTGTCTAATCGAGCGTTTTCCATTCGAGACGAAAGGAAAAATTGTCAAATCAGCGTTTTGACTATTTTTCGTTTCGCTTGCAATCGCAAATAGAGTAATACCAGCAGGTTTGTGCGCTCTTCACCGGCTGGTTGCCCGCTTCGCGGCCTCGCTATCTGTAAGCCTTCTTTGTAAATGTTCTGGAAAATTCTATGCCTGGGTAGAGAAAAAAAAACTGTGGAATTTTTCCAATACCGTGTTCAGGCTCTGGCTGCTTCCGGAATGTTCTTGAAAATTTTATGACCCTGATTGGAACTTGATCCTCTACGTAACTTTCTCGGATGTTTCCCTAGGCCAGACGTTGGCCCCTTCCCGAACGTTTAGAAAATTCCATGTCTCGGGGAAGTACCTTGTCCCTTCTGGAACCTTCTGGAATGTTACAAGGACCTAGGGCAGTGGTCTCTTCCGGAATGTTCTGGAAAATTCCACATCCCGGGTACGAACTCGGATCTTACCGGAACCTTCTGGAATGTTCCAAGGACCTAGGGCAGACATTTGTCTCTTCCGGAATGTTCTGGAAAATTCCACCTTACCGGAACCTTCTCGAATGTCCCAGTACCCGGGCTGTTATAGCAGTATTTCCTTGTAGATTAAATTGACGAATGCAGAAAGGACAGGAAACCTGTGCTGAAATGTGTGAAGGGGCCAACGTCTGGCCTGGCCAAGCCAGACGTTGGCCCCTTCGCGAATGTTCAGGAAAATTCCATGTCCGGGGTAGAACACTGTAATTTGCGGAATCTTCTTTTTGCGGAAACGGCTATTCAAAAATGCGTTAATTATTTTGCCTAAGCCCTGGGGGTAGTTGCTCTCATTCTCACCATATTTTCTCAAGTCTCACCAACCCTCTGCGCGAGAATAGCACGCGCTTTGCGAAAGGCAGCAGCACTTTGGTAACTCACATCATTTTCCTTAGAGGACCACATTATCAAGGCGTACGCGATTACACAAGTATGTCATACATCTGATGTAAATGATTCAGCGAAATAAAAGATTCAAAAGTGCAAGATGCACGAGAGATGATTTGCACACAAGAAGAGCTATTTCAAACCTGTTTTTAACCGTGCGTTTGAAATGTATAAGCTTCAAAATGGTTTAGTTATGGCTATACACCTAGGGTTATCCGTACAAATTGAAAGAGAGTGTGCACACAAAAATTTCGCAATAAAGTCATAAAAACCACGGCGACAAGTTTTCGTCATGATAACGGAGATGAGAGGGTTGAGGCCGGCGAGGAGGATGCCGCGCAGGTTGGAGAAGAATGTTCAAGACATTGTTATTAAATCGCTCAATGAATTCGTCCTCGGAGAATCCTTCAAGGGGGCCGGACAGAAGTTGTCGTGCCGGGCACTGTAGGCTCCTCCCTTGTACTCAAATATCGTTCATAATGACTTTCACTTTTCAAAAAAAATTTTTCCCATTTATTTTCAGTCAAAATGTCCGAAAATTTTGTCCTATTTTTTGCTTGTCTCTTCTTGTGTCCTACCTTCCAGTCGTACTAGGGGTCATCGATTTAAGATGACCCACCATATATGTAGAAATAATGAGTTTAAATACTTCCTCCTTAATGGAGTAGTGAAAGATTGGAATAGCTTGCCAAACACAATTTTTGATAATCGTCCTCCTGCTCGACGTCTGATTGCTTCCCTTGCTCTCTCTCATTAATTAAAAGCTGTTTGAGTTCTTATTTTTTCTTCTCTCTGTTTTCTAAATTCGTATTTCTTTGTCCACAATACTATTATTAGTTTTTTTTCTGTTCGTTATTTATTTACTTCCTTGTTGCTGTACTATTTTCTTTTCTAATGGGCTAGCCCTGAAGCAGCCTTATTACATCAGCTCATGGTAACAAGGTTATACTTTTCCTAATGTACTTTATTTGAAACGTATTTCATGCCTGCTGATAAAGATAAAGATAAAGATGGTCAAGGTTTCACATCATTCAGAACCTTCGCTCGCGCGTTATCTGGTCGGCCTTGCGATAGCAAATAGGACAGGCAGCTCATCTAGACAGGTTTCGCTGCGAACTGGCGTCCATTGGACGGCCTTTCTCGCTCCGCTTTGGGAATGCAAGCAACCGCTAATGGCTGCTGCTGCTGCTGATGGGGAAATGACGGAGCGGTCGAGGATGGCAAGGAAGCAACGCTAATCATGAGAGGTCGAAACCGCTTCAGAGACGAAGAAATAAGAAATCTGATAATTGAATCAAAAGTTTTGCGATTTGATAACAGCATAAATTTGGTAATTACATACCTTTGGCTCTTTCTTATGTGTAAATAATATTGATCTTACTTGAGCGCATTAGAGTACGCCCGAGATCGCCAGAGTAAAACGAGTGAGTTGACTAATGAATGAGAAGACAAAAAGCAAACAGCTACCCATATCATACCTTAAGCAAAGTTTGTTCTCAAGTTTATCTTTTATTTGTTTTATTTATGTTTTAAATTTAAAAAAAAAAGAAAAAAAGGTTGATAGTTTCAAACAGTAATCTTGGAATATCTTTTTTTCATACTGACCTGTCATCCTGATAGTCCAGACAATGGAGCCAACAAGAAAAGAGATTGGAACTATAATGAATATCGAAGGAATGAGCGCCTGAAAGAGAAAAATTAGGTTATTTCTGCTTTCTGCTTTTTGCTTGCTTGCACGAATATAACTTAATCAATCAATCAATCAATTATATGTACATCCGACCTATGCTGAGGCCATCCAATAAACTTTTTATCTGATGAAAACAGACCCATAAACTTTTACATTGAACTTTTTGTTTACACGCTCTCTATTAGAATTAGGCTTCGCCCACCCGTCCGCGACCTGATAAAAGAGGGTGAATGTCATGCGTCGGTGGAAGAAGCGCGTCCGCTCGCTCATTCCTGTCGTAGGCATGCGAATAGTGTACAGGGTGTGAACCAGAACTACCAAGACGAAGGCTACAGACGCCAGAAGGAGCTGTTAATGGAAATCAAACTCAATTTAAATAAATGTAAATATATATTATTTTTCTTTTCCTTCTGGTATAACATGCTATATTATAGATTTAAAAAAAGGCAACTAACCACGCAATGTTTTTTTTCTTT
The DNA here is from genome assembly GCA_945643635.1 of Allodiplogaster sudhausi. Lineage (NCBI taxonomy): Eukaryota > Metazoa > Nematoda > Chromadorea > Rhabditida > Diplogasteridae > Allodiplogaster > Allodiplogaster sudhausi. The sequence continues at coordinate 4,916,169 of CALZFC010000001.1, read as the reverse complement.
TTACTTGATGATGTTCTACTGGTTCCGAAAGGATTTGGTTCACCAGCATGAAAGGACAAATCACTGATACCCCGCCGATGTAGTAGACGTTTATCATGGAGATGGACACGCCGTCATGATCGATATCAACAACAAGGGCTTGAGGCGCCGCCCTCGCAAGTGGTATCATCTCGGGGTAGTTCTGTGATGTCTCAGGGCAAACGGTAATCAGTGAGAAACTAAGAGCATATAGTCTTGTTCATTGGTAGTACAACATAAGTTCTCGGGAAACATAGATGTAATTTCTAATATGCGATCCCTCTCTTTCATCTTCTTTAGCTCTAACCACTGCGATGTATGGCAGCGGATCCGTGATTTCGATGCGAGCCAGAGTTGTCGGAACGCCGACAGAGGCGTAAAGCAAAAGAATTCCGAAAGTGGCAAGCATATAGCCGGGCTGAAAAATTTTCGCTGCTTCGAGATTTGCACATCAGAGACAGCGTTCCGAGTAACAGCATCAGCAGTGGTGGTCGGGGTCTAAAATATCCGGCCCTGGCCGCAAGGGTAGGCCCTAGCCCCAGCCCCCGTGGTCGGCCCCGGCCCCCGACCCCGGAACCCGAGGTCGGCCCTAGCCCCCGGGGTCGGCCCCGAAAGAGGCCCGCACCAAAATCTAAAAAATTAAAAAAAAATATCTGCGTCGTAGGAAAAATTCACCTTGAGATACTTTGTATGCGCTATACATCTTTAACGCAAACGAAATAAAGCGGGACATTTTTCGTTATGAATTGGGTCATAAGTTGTCAACTGGGGTAGAACTTTAAATTATCCCGGCATCCGTGATCGGCCCCGGCCCTTGGTGCCGGGGCCGGGTGCCGGGGCCACATACTTTTCCGCACCATCTCTTTAACAGATTTGGCAGCGTTAATGGATTTTTTTGCTGCCAATTGTTTGTCTCTTTAGTGAACTCGAAAACTGACGTTCTTGAGCTTAAGCGGATGCGCTGCTGGTAATACACACTGATACTGATGGAATATCAAGAGGACAAGGCCTGCAGCCAGCTGGCTGAGCATCATAAACAAGGCAACCTGTTATAATGCCCGTGTGATTCTCTAGCTAGTTCAAGTGTTACAAACTAACCACCTGGGCGTGTACATCAACGTTTAACTGGCACAGAATGCCGGTACAATATGCTCCGACCACCTGGCAAAGAAGTCTCTCCATTTTGGACGCAAAGAAGTTGATCCAGGAACTGACAGGGAAGAGTGGATAGGGGCAAAATAGAATGGAGAGATGAATGTCGACGAGAGTTGATATCAGCTGTGAGATTATTTAGCTTGCTTTGTTTTGTATGAATTGTTTTCAAAGGAGGCGAAAACTCGATTTTTTCGCTAGTAGGATTATTCTGTGAATGCGTTCGGATTGAGTATGCGAATGCATCAGCAAAGTGCCAATTTTCTAAACTAAAAGTTAAAGGGGCATTTTCCATCTAAAAAACGTCGCTTGATCATAAAGGAATATTAGTGTGCTACACAGAACTTTAAATTTAACAGTGGTCGCCAACTAAATTAAAGCCTAATAGGTTTGTCGGAGCATAGGTTTGAAGGTGAAATATGGTTGCATATGCCGTATAACATATGCCGACCAGAGGTGTCAACGGACTCCCGGCCCGTTGGCCCGTTTAAGCCCGACTTTTAAAATTTGGGTTAAAAAACATTCCGATGGACTATTTCAACGATGTGCCTTAAAATTTATAAAGTATTTTTTTAAACGTATTCACATGCATCTTAGCTATTAAAATGAATAGATCGACTTTTCTGCTAAAATAAATGATCAGATCAAAAATCAATTAAATATTCGAATGCATTTTGGCTTATCAAGAATATTTTTTTTCGAGATACTATGCGAGAGAGAACTGGGAAGTTGCTGCTTTTTCTAACTAAATATAATTAATCAGGAGTTCGCTTTCTACCCGGATTGCTCCGGAAGAGGTTATCTTTCTCTCGGGACCTGTCACCCGGCTTCTACGGATAAGGAGAAAATCGCCAACGTCATGGGATCTCATCGGCAATGGGAGAAGCGGCTAAACCAAGCGATGCTTTGGTGACGGGAACAAACGACGCAGCTGAAGAGGTTACAGTCGCGTATCAAGCCGGTCCATTTGAATGGACAGGACGGCGTGCTGAGTTTGTAGAGAGAAGGACTGTTGAGTAGCAGCTATGTATATTCTTTTACGTATGAGGATGTTTCTATTTTCTGATCCAAAAACTGGATCTTCAGCATCTGGGGACGTGAGCAGCTCGCTAGGCGAGATAGTCGTCAAATGGCTTCCATTCAATGGTAGGATCTACGGCCAATTCGACGGCGCTAGTGGAAAATGGGTGGGGGGGGGCACTAAAGTACGAATGGGAAAAGAAGACGATGTTGAGTAGGCACTCATAATCAGTCAGACACCCAGTGAACCGTGCCTGAAGAATGGAATCGCGTTTCTTGTAGAGGTTTATGAAGACGGCTTCTATGACTCTCTCGGCAACTTCGGTGGCGTGGTGGGAGAGAGAGTTGGGTAGAAGTGTTTACTCTTCGTTTTGCCCCGCGCTTGATCATCTTCAAATCCAATCCATCAGCAATGCTCCCGAAGAAACCGCTTGGCTGGTTGGGATCTGCCTAATCTTCAGCGTTCAATTAGAATCTTATTCACAAAAGGACGTCCTCAAGAACGTTCATATCGAGAAATTCATGCTACGAAGATTAATTTTAATGTTTGGAAGGAAATGTTTTAGAAAAAATTAATACATGAAGAAAGTTTTGCATCTCACAATGCCATCAGTCGTCCTGACTGGACGACATAGTATACTTATCGGGCCCAAGGGCCTACCAGCCCTACAGGCCTGGCCGGGCCGTTGACACCTCTGATGCCGACACATTCATTCATGGTTTACTACTGGACGCAACCGCCAATAAAAAAATTGTCCAGGCAAAATGCTTGCTTTACTAGGAAATGTTTCGAAACAAGTAGCTTGGCAAATTGGCAGGTTCACGTTGCTAAAACCTATCGTACCATCTGATCGGCTAATTCGTGTTAGGAGTTAGCGACTTTAAACCTACTTTAAGTTTTGCTTGATGTAAAAAAAAATAAAAAAATAAAAAAATAAATGTGCTGGAACCTGGAGATTGAGAATGTACTTTCGGAGGCTCTGACTTTCCTTTGGCGTATGGTAAATGATTGCATAAAACAGCATTATTGAGAGCACGAGCGAGACGACTGCCACCGAATGGATGTAGACACTGACGAGGGTCTCTACCAGCCGGCTGACATCCGGCGGAGGAAGCGGCGACGTTGCGGGAGAGGACATGAGACTTTGCAAAGTTGATATGTTTCTTGAACTTATATTTATATTAATGAAATTGAACACAATTCTATTCAGGTAATTGTAGGGAATTATCAAAGATTCATACCAAAGCGGGAAGTATGAGTTTCAAGCGAGTCATCCATCATTTTACTATACAAAGAATTAGTTTTTAAGGTATTAAAAAGTTTTATTTTAAGCAGAGTATTAAGAAGCGTAATTAACATTAATAGCTTTTAACAAACGCGAATGGGAAGGCGTCCGCAAAATTTGGTTGCACACAAATAAGTTTAAAGTAGCCTAAAGGTTATAAGTCCTTTCACAGAGCAATGTTGGGGTGAATATACAATTATATACAGAGACGTGACAGGTGGTTTACGGAAAAGGCATTTTGCGATTAAACTGGATATTCTTAAATTCGTCATACTATTTGTAGTTTGCAGTTCAAAGATAAAAAATAAAATATCAACGGTCAATAAGTTGTTTTCATTTCACGAGCAAAAGCGAAAATAAAATTTTTTAAAATTCATTGAGAATGATTCGGATGCATTACATAAAAAGACTCAATTTAATTTTTTTTCAAAAGAAGTTTTGTGTTGGAAAGCGTTTAATATCCATGCCGTGCGATTAATCTTGGAAGAAAACTAAAACCAACTTTTGTTGAAACCTGAATGTTATTTCACCAAAATTTACTACCGTAAATGTTGCTATACAAACCTAAAAAAATTTTCCGAGTCCAGCAAAATAATAAATTACATTTGTCGTAACTCGCTTGAAACTTTGTATTGAACGACCAGTTTGGTGTCATTCGATAGTTAATTTTACGTGCTTTAATTTTCATGTAGGGTGATTTTTCAGAAAATTAGATTTTTTCCGTAAAATATGGCCCTAAATATTTTCGGAGGTGGTTTTTAGCGCAATTATGCACTTTATCTTCATTTCCACAAAACCGCTCCTGCATATTCTTAACGTACATACAGTACCGCCCAACATTTCTGGTAGATATATTAATTATATTAATATAAATAATTTCAATTGATTTTCAGCGCTCATGGAGCATTTCAACGTAGTTTTCTGTTCAAACTATACTAATTCGATGCAGATAAATACGTTAGAAACATTAGTTTCTCAAACAAATTAGACACTGACGAGAAAATTCATGTTTTAGTCCGAAACCCTTTTGAAAGATGCAGCGCAATTGCGCACCAAATGCAGTTTTTTTTTTAATTTTCTACAGCGAGATATTTAATTTGGCCCATTTGGCCGTGTCCGCTATAGCCGACGCAGCATTGACCCCTCGCCGTTGAGCTGTACTGTATGTGTTTCAAGCGAGTAATCATTTTACTATACAAGGCATTAGTTTTTAAGATATAAAAACAATTATTTTGAGAAGAGTATTAAGAAGAGTAATTAACACTGATGGCTTTCAACAAACGCAAAAGACGAAGACAAATTTGGTTGCACTCAAATAACTTTTTAGCCTAAAGATTATAAGACCTTTCAAGGAGCAGTCTTGGCGTGAGTGTACAACACGTGACAGGTGGTTTACGAAAATGTCATTTTGTGATCAATGCGTAAGATAACCTGGATATTCTTACAATGGGCATATTTGCAGTTCAAACATAAAAAAGAAAATATCAACGGTTAATGAGTTGCTTCGATTTTACGTACAAAAGCGGAACAGTAATATTGTACCACTTTTACATATGTAAAGGGTATTTATGTATGTATAGCTTGTAGTATTACGTAACAACTTAGTAAATAAAAAAAAGGCTTTTTAAAAGGATTGTTTTACAAAAAAGCCAGATTGATGGGATTGTGCGCGACAAAAGGCACATTAACAGGATTTCGCAGGGCGAAAGTCTTGTAAACAGGAATTTTGTGCGAAAGACTTATTATCAGGATTTTGCAAGTCAAATTAACAGGATTTTGAAATTTTGGAACGCTGGTAGTAGATTGCACCTTCGTTTGTCAGACAGTTCGCTGTGTCGCCGATCTTACTCGACCAAGACGAACTGAGCCAAGAGTTGTCTTCCTTTTGAAGCGTTTTCCTTATTTCTTTTATTTGAAAATACTTGTTTGTTTAGTGCTAAGTTTTCAGATGAGCATGCTTTGAGCTGTTGGCGCAATGCGTGTTGAGAGAACAAGCATGCTGTCGAGTTTCGTGCTTCTCTGCGGCTTGTCGACCAGTCAGCAGCTTGCGCGCGCTTTCGGACGCCTTCGCCGCACTGAGTCGGAACGGCACCAAGCATAGGACGATGACGTTTCTCCTACGAGGTCCCAGAGTTCGCCACCGACTTCTGCCAACTCAGGTATAAACTCAGGCGTGGAGTTTACTCCATTCATCGGTCACCGAGGGAAGATTAACAAGAACAACACATATTGTGTGTACTTCTTCTGATTTAGGCCTAAGCGTATGATCCCAGAAACTGCAGCTTTTGCTGAAAATACAGATAAACTTCTTACTCAATGAAAAAGAAACCGAAGATCGAAGAAATATACTATTTTATCCAGAACGCCTAAATGTTATCTAAAAATCATATTACATCCCAACATTCATCTCTCATAAGAATATTCAAAGTTGCCTTTTCAATTTTAACAACCGTCGCACGAAACAGTTCAATCATACGATCAATTGCTTTCTTATCCAACACTTCTGGAGCAGTGGAACAAATTTCTTCTAATGTTCTCTTGAAAACGGTTCCTATCGAAGGCAGCTGCTTGTTTAAATATGTAATTGCGGTATCTACATTATATCGAAGAACTATCGGCTATCAATACTTCTCATTTTGAAGCGCAGCTCCTTCAAATTGTACTACTCTTCGATTGTAGTTGCTGATGCGATTTCTTCGCCTTCTCAAAAGCTACAGAATCATATATAACATGTTCCCATCTCACCAACCTCCGAGTAAAAACAGCCGCGTAAAGTGATTCCCAAAAATTCGACATTTCAAGGGCCCCTCAGGACACCTTTTTTGAAACCCAGCAAAACAAGAGTATGCTCATATTGAAGCCTTTACTAAGCTAAACAATATTCTGAATGTACCGCCCCGCTGCAATCCAAAATCTCCGAGTATTGATTTTCCATAGGTTTGCTCCTAACAAAATGGGTTTGCCTGTTTTTGCACTGTATCTACCGATCTGGATACGTTAACGACACGATGAACAGATTAGCGCCTTGAAAGACTACATCGTATATGTTCGAGAATCAAAAAAAACTTACAAACAGAATTTTTGTTAATGATGAAATACAGAGCAAAAAAAGGCCAAAGGGGGGGGGGGAATTTGGCCCCGCCTACCTGAGGCAGTAGTCATGAACCGACCAGGAATCTACCTGAGGCAGTAGTCATGAACCGACCAGGAACCTCAGATACCCTATTGACCGAAATACATCTTGGGAATTGAACTGCAAATTTGTAATTATGAAGTCTACGGAACGAATTATTCCGAAATAAAGTTAAATTTTACAAGTCCATTATATTTTTGTTTATTTTGTTATTGACGTTAATTTTCATGATGAACAAATGTAGCCCAGACCAGAAATAGTGATCATGGCGCGATAATTGCAAAATTTACGCGCCAGAGTGCTTAGGGAATGTTGCATTTCTAAAACTATAGCTGCAACCTTTTGCTGATTTTAAACCTCCTTTTTCTTGTTTACTTATATCGAGGTTATCGTAAAGTTATCGCTAATATCAATTTTATTTGGTTTTTCTTCAGTACTTTTATAATAGCGCGAGTCAAAAAACTTCGATTTAGGCAGGCGTATTACAAATTTGCAGTTCGAGGCCCAAGATGGTTTTGGGCCCAGCGCATGCAATGATGTATTTGTTATCTCAATAGAGAGAAAAGAGCTGGAAAGGCCCGCTTAGAATGCAGTAGATGACCACTCGACCCTTATTTGACATAAAAAATAACCCGAAGCAGCCTACTGTTATGGGACCATCTTGCTAGTAATTATTTTGTTTTCAAATCTATTTAATTCCTATATTGGACAATATTGTGAAATTCTTATTCTATTTTTGTGTTTCTCGTGCTTGATTACCCCCAAAAAGAATGCTTACATGCAGGATTATTTCGTTTACAAAAATCATCAGCGCTCTCTAGACATGAGCTATCGATTCATATTTTTTTCATTCCCCAACTCCTTTCCGTTTAAAAGCTACAAATGCTCAAAGTGGCCAACCCAGCGCAACCTGGCTCCAAAAACGTGCAACTTTGGCCGCCGGATCCGACACCAAACCCAATACCAAAAAAAAAACCAAACCCATACCAAATTGTTGCCCTCGTATTCATTTACATTCCTAAAAAAAACCCTACCTCAAAATATCAATCCTACCGCCCACCACATCTCTCCGCGCATATCCGGTAAATAAACCACAAGCAAGGCTAATGGTAAGTATACTCACGCATTTGGAAGACAGCCTTCATTTTGTCTCTCTCACTCACTCTCTCTCTCTCTCTCTCACTCTCTCTCTATCTCTGTCGCTCGCTTTTTCTCTCTTTCTATCGCCCTCTCTCTCTCTGTCTCTTGCTCTCTCCCGTACCCTCTCTCTCTCTTTCGCTCTCTCTCTTTCTCTCTCTCTCTCTCCTTCTTTCTCTTTCTCTTTCTCTCTTTCTCTCTCTCTGTCTGTCTTGCTCTCTTACTCTCAATCTTCCTTATCCCTCTTGCAACTCTATTTTCATACCTGTGTGTCCTTCTCGTACTTTTCTTTTGTTTCTCGTCTTCATGAGATCCGTTCCGCCGACGCATTTCACCCAAACATAGTCGAGGCTGGCAGTCAAAAAGAAAATGATGCGTGGGAGTGGAACACAACTTATTCGATGTCTCTACGTACTATTCAAGTGTTGTTTGATAACTCGCACCAAATGAACTGAAGGATTGTTGTGTCCTATTCTTCTCTCTCCATCTCTCTCTCTCTCTCTTCCGCCCCCCCCCTCCCCTCTCCCTCCCTCTTTCGTCTTCTCAAGTTCGTGAAGGCGGAATGATCTTACATATGATAAGCTTCAGACTGCGGCTGGTCTCGGACGAGGAAGGGCGGACGATGGAATGTATAAAACTTCTCTGCGACGCACCCATTATACATATGTACTATGTTCTGTTGATGTCTTTTCTGGAAAAGATAAAAGCTTCATTTATATGAGATTACAACAGCGACCTTTGTGAGGGTATTGAAGATATATGAAAGCATTGTAAGTCAGCTTATTGCCCCAAATCTTATTTCACATTTGTATGAATCCTCAACGCTAAATCAGCTGTGCTAATTATTTAAAGGGAACGGAAAAGTGACACAAAATCTACCTCGAAATACTGATTTCTTCCCGGGCAAAATGACCATATCATGCATTCCTTAGTGCTTTGATGGTGGATTGGGCGATGCAAATCTTCCTAAAGGTTGCGTAATATTCAATCTCCATCTCTCCCTCTCTCTCTCTCTCTCTCTCTTTCTCTCTCTCTGTCTTTCCTCTCTTTATGCCCGGTCCACAAAAGCACTTAATAACGGGCATGCTTGAGGTGTCTAGCACAGTACAGATCTTGAGAGTACGCTAACCACTACACCATAATTCTTCATCCCTTGTACTCTATCAATTCTATCATCTTCCTCTCTCTCTCTCCCCCTTCAGCGCTCTTTCCAGCTGCTCACACCGTCCCAATTCGTGTTGTTGCGTCTTCCAAGGTGTACTCTTCATTAGAGCAGCTCGAACCATTCAAAAAAAGGGGAGAGAAAAGCGAGAGAGAGGGAAAGAGGAGAGAGAAAGAGAGAGGGAGAGAGAGAGGGAAGGAGAGAGAAAGGGGTTGATAAAGTTGCCATGTGTCTGTCGCGTTCACTACCACTCCTTTACCTTCTTTCTCATAGAATACTGTAACTTTCTTTTACCCCAATCTGTCTCTTTCACGCTTTTGCTCTCTGATGCTCGAAGAGAACCTTGAGGAAGTGTTTCCTATTCAGACAGCCGAGGTTAGCAAGAAGTTCTAGAACGAAGGTCTGTGCTTGCTTGAGACGGGCTTTGGTGCATAGCAGGAAAGGAAGTGAAGAAAAGGGAGAGAGAGAGGAAGAGAGAGAGAAAAAAAGAGAGAGCGAGAGAGAGGGGGGAGGAGTAGGAGCGAAAGTGTGGGAGAGAGGAGGAAGCGAAGTTAACCAGCCTGTTCAACTAACACCTCGTAGTACACCCACAAAATTCATCTTTATTTCTTTCCGTGTTCATACCCACTGAGTGTGAATAAGTGATCTAAATGACCGCCTCTTATCCCATGTCAATAAATCCACTCGTGAACTCTCTTCGGTTTCTTGTCAGTATGACGTCATAGTGTCTTTTGCATCTCTCTTTACGAGTTCCTTGTTATGTCTAAAGTACAGAGCAGTGAGTGTCCATTCTAGACATAAATGGTCTCACTTGTTGAAGATGGGCGAATGAGAGAGAACGGACAGGGAGAAGAGAAGAGATGGAAAGTGTGATCGAATTGTGTCGTCACAGGGGTTCATCACTGATTCTATACTGACTCCGAGACTATTACGGGGTCAAGTAACAAACCCGTAATCCCCTCCCACTCATCCTCAAGCACTCACTCAAGCACTACGATGTGCGGCAGCTTGACCGGTCCTCCTTTCTTTCTTTTTTTTTATCAATGAATCGTATCATTGTTGTTTGGAAGGCGTGGTGGACAGAGAAAGGATGCTGGCCAGCTTGACCCGCATAGTAGATCTCATGAAATGTCCGAGGAGCTTCTTTGTGGATTCTCTCTTAAAGTGATTGAAAGATTGCAGTTGCCCGTTCGCAATGCGGAATCTTCTCTTTCTCCTTCTCATCGCCCTCCTTGCTGCCGCCTCCACAGCTCTTCCACTCCACGCACAGCACCGCCACCGCCAAGTTAGCATCTTTTTCTTTTTATTATCCCCTTTTCTTATTCGCCTCTTTGATTGGTAAAGTCGTTTTATTTGCAGCACCGACAACGGCGAGGAGCGCCCCTGGAAGACCAGCAGAAGACTGCCAGAGAACAACAGCTGCTCCTCTCCAAACCGTTCTGGCCATGGCCTTAGAAAACCTTCTCTTCCAAGCTTCATTCATTTCGATCTCAGAATGCTTTCATATACGGGTAGCCGCTAAGATAGATGTTTATCATGGTTACATAAGATTAATAAATGGATTAATACAAAAAAAAACGTAAATAAACAGCGTAACAACTAATCACGAACAAGAAGAGTTTAACTGGGCAGAATGGATTGTTGATCTCGAAGAGAGTCGACTGCGAGTGACATAACTCTCACCATTCTTCATTGTCGACGACAGCATTTCCGAAGGCAGCGCTGCCGAAAGCTGCTCCAGCGACAGCGGAAGCCCCCTCCAGGAAGTCGGGGACGATCTGCTGTGCCTAAAAAGAATTCCTTTGTCCCATTTTCCAATATGGGCCCAGTCACTTCATTCACTTCTAAACAGTCCGCGGCATTCCTCCCAACGTAGTGGCAGGCACCCCAAACACTGCACAACACACCCCGTTTGATTGCAAGTGGCAAAGCTGCTTTCATTCAAGACAGAGAAAAGAGAATGCGAGTGAAAGGGTCGGCAGGGGTCGAGTGACACTCAGCAAAAGGACAAGAAAGAAATAGCCAAACTATGCTTACCTCAGCAAGAACTGCCTTTAGCTTGACGGCAATCTTTCCATCGGCGCTCTCGACAAAGAAGGAAGTGGCGCGGCCAGCATTGCCAACGCGACCAGTGCGGCCAATGCGGTGGACATAGTCACTGATATCGGGGGGAAGATTGATGCTGTGATCCACCTCCGTGATGTCCAAGCCACGCTCAGCCACTGCAGTCGCAATCAGAACGGGGGTAGTGCCACGGCGGAAGTCGCGAAGAGCCTCCTTACGCTGTTGCTGCAAAACAAGAGAGTAAGAGAGAAGAAGAGATTGCAAAGTGGGGAGGAAACCTGCTCACGGTCCCCGTGAATAGTCGTAGAAGTGATTCCGTGCAGAAAACATCCGCGAACTTCTTGGTGCCCACAAATACCAGCGTCTTGTTCGAGTAGAGATCGCCTAGAACAATGATTCACACGAATTAGAAATATGACATAGTAAGGAAAGAAACTGACGTCCAGTAGCAGTCTTGTACTTTGTGAGATCAACGCCGAGAAGCTCAAGCAGCTTTTCCTTCTTGTCCTTCATACCATCGCTGTCCATCTCTTGAGTGATGCATTTATTAGCCGATCCAATCTTGTCCACCACAATCATCATGAAGTTTGGACAAAAAAGTTCAATAGCAAGTCGCTGCACCTCAGCTGGGAATGTTGCGCTGAAAATAATTCCCTCAAGTTTTCCAATGTCCTAACTTTTCAGTAGAGTGGCATATGTTGAGTATTTTTAATTTGAGAATTTTGCAGAAGAGTAACTGAAATGTGTCTAGTGACTGACAGAGCGAATCAGTCACCTAAACATGAGAGTCTGGTGATCCTACTTCTTCGGCATCTTGGAAGTGTTGCTGATTGCCGTCGATAATCCTATGCCAAGGATCCGGTCTGCCTTGTCCATGACGAAAAAGCGAACACGCGAGAGATCCACGATTCCTTTTCCAATGAAGTCATTTAGTCGGCCAGGAGTCGCGACAAGCACAGAGACGCCCTCAATCAAGGTAGGGACGAGCACTGCAAATAGAGAACCAACCACGCGCACTCTCTCCCTCTGGTAGGCGACGGCCGTCCCTCCGTAGGCGATTTCAACCTTGCAAATTGTGCCAGAGAAAAACTTGAGTGCTTCTTGGAAGATCTGCTGAGCCAGCTTGCGAGTGGGTGCAATGATGAGGCTGCGACGCATGCAAGCGCCTTCTCCAGGGTTTGCCATGTCGTTGTCTTGGCAAAGGCGAGCCATGACAGGCAGCAGGAAAGCGGTAGTCTTGCCGGAGCCGGCCATGACATCGTCGCCCTTGATTAATCAGTGGCAGCGCATATTTCTGAATCGAAGTCGGTTTAGCGTAGTCGGCCTTCATCACGTTCGCGAACATCATGTCTCCCTGACCAACAGTATCGAACGACCTCAAGCAGAGGGAGTGTAAAACTGTAAAGAAAATGAAAAGGAGCAAACTTAAAAAAAGAAAGTACTCCATCTACTCTACGTCTGTGACCTTCTTTCCGGCACGAGACAGCTAAAATGCCTGATTGAAAAACTTGTTGAAGAGTTCTCTACACTCGACACGTTCATTGAAAAGCGCTTCCGCTTTAATCTCCTCTAGGACATAAGTCGATGGAGCAGGACGATCTTCTAAACAACTCAAAACTGTATAAATATCTTCAATCTTCATGCCTTCACCTCTACGTTCAGCCGTGCAGTCCTTGGACATTTGACCGGCCTCGCCACCTTAGAAGCAGTTCTCACCACCCTCTCTCGGCTTCCTCGGCTCGGGGCAATCACGCGAAATGTGTCCATCTCCACCGCAGTTAAAGCAGTTTCCTGAAACCATTATAAAACAGAGATAGAAAAGCCGTTGCAATTTCACCTCGACCACTGTTCAAGTCGTTTTCATTTTAAAAATAGTTCAGAAAAAAAGGACAGAACGCACCTGCAGGGACAGGCGTGCCCCATTCGTCGTCACTTAAAAATGAAATGACGTTAAGTGGGCAATGTAATGAGAGCACTAGTCAATGTTTAAAATTTAAAAATCTCATTCTGCAGGATTCTTTAGCAAGTATCAAGCTCTTGCAAGATCAAACGCTTCTGCAAATAAAAGGCTAGCATTGAACATCAACATCATTAGGACTAGTCTAACGGAGTTGAAAAATTTGCTCCCTAACAATTTCGCGAGTGCTAAACTACCCCTATATTTTCCGTTTAGAATTTACAAAAATTCAAAGTTACTTTATTCAGTTTTTCTCAAATAATACATAGAATGTTTCTGAAGTTCAAAAATTAACCAGTATTCTAAGATAGGCAACTTTTGTATGAGTATGCGAATGTGAGTTCATAGCCTGGCAACCTTCGCCGAATCGTTTGGTTTTTTCTAAGCGGCACATGGTACGATGCTCCGTTCATATTAACTAAAGAAGAGTATTTTCCAACTATGTCTGCAAATAATAGGTCCTCCTGTGAAATTATATATATTGCAGTTCTTAATTCCGTAATCTTCGGTCTTGCCTTTTCATCCTTTTTTTGATCGGTATTTGAGTCAACGTATGTGAACCGCATTTCAGGTTAAAAAAAACGTTATAATTAAGCTTTATTAGACAATGACTAAAAATGATTAACTGAGAACAATGAAGATTAACGTGACGGCAGCCATGAGAATGTCGTATGTGATGAATTCGATTGCCGGTTCAGTAATGACATGAGATCCGGATATCAGAATGTCCAATAGATTTCCTAGAAAGACAAGAAAGACAGTTAACAGCCAGATTGCATGTTCGTCAGCACTTTGTTCAATCTACTTGCATTGCTTTTCTATGTTTATTTTTAATTAAATGAACGTGGTTAGAATCTTTTAAGATAATTTTTTGAGGTTGTTAAATGTGGACTGCGCTAGACGAAAATGCATTCTATTATGCCATTGTCTATCTTCCAGAGAGTGCCTACTTCCCTAATACCTGCATGACACTCTTCATTGTCGGCGCTGCCTGTGAATACGCGAGTTTTTAGGATTGCAAATGAATGTTGGAGGTACTATATGGTATTGGTTCGGGATTTTTATGATTTGGGTGTGGGGTCGGCGCCGGCGGTTAAAGTTGGAACATTTCGGCGCGAGGCTGCGCTGGTCTGGCCATTTTGAGCGATTAAATTTTTTGTTTCGGAGAAGATTGGAAGCTGAAAAACATAGTGACTGGTAGAGCATGTCTTCAAGATTAATAGAACACTAATTGGGCGAATTCCGCCTGTGGGTCTTTAAAGTAGGCGTGACCAAAATTTGGCCCCTTTTTTGCTCAGTTTTTCCTCACTAACTTGAATTTTCAAAAGGCCAATCTTCTGCTTTCGACATACATATATGTATGATGTAGTTCTTCAAAGCACATGCACTGATCTATAGATTGTAGAAAAAAGACATTAGGTGATATCGATCGAGGGCAAAAACAGGCGGATCAATTTTGTAAGGAGCGAACCTATGGAAAATCAATACTCGTAGATTAATGATTGTAGCGGGACTAGACGTTCAGAATATTATACAGTTTTACTAAGGTTAAAAAACAAGTATACTCTTGTTTGGCTGACATTCCAAAAAAGTGCCTCGAAGGAGCCGTGTAATGTCTAATTTTTGAGACTTTTTTTCCGCGGCTGTTTTTTCTCACGGATTGGTGTCATAGCAACTTCTTTATATTATTCTGTAACTCTCGAGAAGGAATGTCACATACAGAACTTTTTCATTTATTGACGTTTTTTCTACTTTTGGGGTAAGAATATTTAGGCCACTTTTTCGACCTTTCCTATCACTGACACTTTTTGGAGCATATTTTTATTCAAATAGAGCCTAAAATTAGCAATCGAATAGTATCTTTACATTTGGCTAAGGCATATTCGTGAAACTAATGATTTTGTCCATTTTTGACCCATTTTCTGTGCAGGCAGATTTTCTACCAACGCAGGTTCGGAGTCGCACGCGGGAAACTCTTTTGCCCGCTTTTATATAACCCCCAATTAAACAAAAAAAAAGGACATAGATCAAACTAGAACGGGGGTACTATAACCAGGTCCCCCCATAGCTCCGCTAGTCTAGAGTTATTTAAAAGTCGACTGTTATTTATTTACTGCTATAGCGCGGAGCGGTGTAGCGGGCAATGGGGGAGAAGTGCGGAGATGAGACTTTCAGGGAACATGTAAAAGTTTCTGGGCTACAAGAATATATAGGTTTAAAAAAACTCTTTCTTCTTTCTATCATTCTTGTTCCAACTATCTTGCCATATCTTCCACGATTTTTTCCCAAACCTTGTGTCCTTTTGGCATGTCCATAGCTTATTCGATGTACATATGTAGCTCCGTCTTGCGCAGGAGTCGTTATAAAAAAGGTCAAACTCCAAACTTTAAATTTTACTTCCTGTTTCCTTTCACTTCCTGTTGCACAGTCTGCAAGTTGTTATTGACACTTGACGACCTTTGAATGCACAAAACGTTTGTCACACCTGGAATCTCTCTCAATTCACCCCTACCACTCACTCTGCTCTAATAAATAAAGAAGCCGAGCGACTTTGCACATTTTGTGCGAGGTAAGGCGGCACTAGGAAGTAAAAGGAAACAGGAAGTAAAATTTAAAGTTTTGAGTTTGGGCTTTTTTTATAGCGACTGCATATGAACATCGAATGAGCAATGGACATGCCATGTTTGGGAAAATCGGAGAAGATATGGCGAGATAGTTGGAACAAGAATGATAGAAAGAAGAAAGAAGAAAGAGAGAAAGAGAGAAAGAGAGAGAGAGAAAGAGAGAAGAGAGAAAGAGAGAAAGAGATGGAGAGAGAGAAGCAGAAAGAGAGAGAAAGTATACGTGAATCTTTTCAGTGTGCTCTAATGGAAAGAACAGGACAAAGAAAAAAGAAAGTAAAGACACCTTCATTGCATACTGAAAATTATTTTGTTGTATTTAACAAAATAGGGTACAAATATATTATAAGTTTGGCTCCTTACAGAATGTTTTGTGAAAACTGCGCGGGCATTCTGTAGCTTCCGAGGAACATTTTGTTAAAGGAGCGAGTCGGGCCGGACACGCCCCGTTCAGCTGCTGTTTTTCTCTCTGTTTTGCTTTGTTTCTCTGATCTTTTTGATAAAACTGCTTATCTCTCTACATATCTTTTCTCTCTCTGTTTCCCTCTACCCAACCATATCTGTTTCCACACTGTTCTTGCATTTTTGAACCCATTTAAAATTACTTTTAAACGGCATTGGCGCGCATGATGGCCTAGCCCACCCCGGGGACTCTTCCAGTACACATCCAAATCCTGACAATGAGTTCAGCAGTTTCCGGTCTGCCCGTCCTTCTCTCCCCACCTTCCTAATCCCCTATATGTAAACTGCACTGCTCCATGTCTTACTAACTATTATACGCAATGTGTCGTCACATCATTTTCGTTTAGCATTCCAGCATTTCCGTATTTTTTATTGTTATTTTTTAATTTCTTTCTCTCTCTCTCCATCGACCCAGACCCAGTAAATTAACACCTTTGATTGTGAGTGCGTTTTTCTGTTCTGTCGATTGTATTTTAATGAAGAGTTTATAATGAGAGACGAGGCATAAAGAGAAGAGGGCGGTATCGGCACTTCCTTTGAAGTTGAGCGTACTTACCGGAAAATGCAGGAAACGCAAAAGATGCGATATTCTCTCGAGTTCAGCGCACCGAATATTTTCAATGAGATTCAAATGTTTTGCTTTTTATTCTTTCTCGTTTTCACTCTCTCTCTCTTACTCTCACTCTTCCTCCTTCTCTCTCTCTCTTTCTCTCTCTATCTCTCTCGCTCTCTCGCCCTCATTCTCGTATTTCGCTTCCTGTTCATTCTAATAACTGCAAATTGTTCTTCGCTGTCAATTCGCAGCTAAAAATGCATAGAGAGCGCACGCGAGAAAGAAATAGACAGAGAGATTTATAGAAAGAGAGAGGAAAGAGAGAAAGAGAGTGAGAAAAAGTGAAAGAGAGAGAGAAAGAGAGAGAAAAAAAAGAGAGAAAAAGAGAAAGAGAGGGAGAGAGAGATACAGTACCGCCAAAAAGTCTATGAACTTTTAGTTTTTCATTCATATTTTCCTTCAAAGTGTATGAAAGTTAATTAAATTTTCAGGGTTGCTTCTTCGTACTAATAGATCTTCAGTAGAAATATATTGTTTTTACTGTTCCACTACAGAGTGATTTAAAAAAACAATAACTCAAGTTACCCGGGTTGCACATTTAAGCGTGCTGGACAAAATAGTTTATTTCTTCATCTTCGGTTAGTTTTCTATTTTATAAATGGCTTAGCTGTATTCTAGAACATCTCTGCAATAGCTTTTTGGTCTAGCCGCTACTTAATCTCATGTACATGCGGCCTGACACCAATGCGCGGTCCATGCACTCGGCTTGAGATGCTGAAGGTTAAAGAAGATAAAATCAATCATTTACTAATACGTCTATAGTAGTCATGATGTCCATATATTCGTAGGTGCTCATTGAACTAATTAAGACGGTTACACGATCTGTAGAAATAAGATACTAACAATTTATGTGCACTTTGGACACCGTGATCAGCCTTGCTCCGCAGCGCAAACGTGCTAAAAGTGATCTTACCCAGGAGTCCGTATTTCAAAAACGCTTTTGCCTATTTATAACAATAGTTAAGAGGCTTTTTCACGTTCAGAATCCCTATTTCATCACTGACTTTATGAAGCCACCAGGATAGTAGATCGTCGGGCGATTTTTATCACTCTGTAGTGGATCAATGAAACCAATATTCTGTTACTGAAGATCTATTAATACAAATAAGCAACCCTGAAAATTTCATCCCCCTCCTTTAAATATAATTACAATAGGACGCCTGCAACGGCACCAGAATGAGTAATCGAATGGCAGACGTCATCCAAAGCAGAAAGGGAGTCGCCCTTCGAGCAGCCCTTCAAGTAACAAAAAGAAAAGGTAATCTTTGGTGCGAACAATTTCGACTTCAACCACACTATTGCATGCCTTTTTTTATTACCCTCATTTCTGATTGTAGAGATATTAGTATTATTATATTATGTGTACTAAAGAACCGAAGATAAATCTGTTGCAAGACGAAGTCGATCTATAGGAAATAAGAAATGACTCATCGCCAAGCGCACGAGTTCGCGATAGGAGGAGGCAACTCGAGATTCGTTCTCAAAATGGGTGTAACAGCCGCAGCAAATTTCGTCACTGTACAATTGTAAGAATAGAAAGTTACTAGGTATTTAGCAAGCCAGGCGCCTATTGATGAACTTGGGAATTTATGAAGCTTTTCTAAAGTTTATTATACTAACACTTGATTTGGAATGTAACTTCTGCAGACGACACAAAACGAATTGATGACAAAAGAGGCACAGAAAATCGCTAGTGCCAATTGTGCCGCTTTCATCTCAACTCTGCAGCTTGTAATTCGCGGAAACACATTTCTAATGGCCTAATTTATCTTTCGAGGATATATTCATTGTTCACAAAATAAATATTTCGATGCGACACACGAGACGCGGTAATCGTTCGCATTCCGTAATGCTCGGCTTAAGAAAGGATTTGAAAGGACAGGAAAACGCCAAAAGTGCTTGCTTTTCAAACACTCATTCTCAGCGCTACAAAGGGATTTTTTAAAAGTTTTTCACATTTTACACGTTAAAAATTTTGTAAGTTTCACTCGCCGAAACTAATTGCTATAATCTGCGATGATGTAGCCGGCAGGTGCTTCTTGTTCGATGTTTTTTTTTCTTACTCAAAAATCAACAAACACTTTTAAGACAGGGAACAAATTTATTCATAAATTATCAGTTTTTTTTTACTTTCCTTGAAATTCAAATATAAATGTGTCATGTACATATGTAGATGTGATTGTGCAAATCATACATTTGTGATGACGCTGTTGGCTACAACTTCTTGGCAAATTCGATATCAAATGTTAGTTTAATTATTAAAATAACTTTCTTGTGCACTTTTCCGCAGAAGTCTAATGAGCTATCGACCAGCCGCACGATATCTTGAAAATCACGACGAGTGACAGAGTCATGATGTGAACAAGTAACGCGGTATTCTGTTGCTCACATTACTATTTTCTTTGTTTTATTTTTAATTTTTATTGATTTTAAATTTGACTACGACTTGGAACGTTGCCAAGCAGGAAACGTTCATGGTTACTAGCATACTGAGTGATTCAGTAGAGTTACATGCATGCATATGCATGTAAATGACTTAGCCAAAGTTCATTTTTGTTTTGTTTTTATGGATTTTATGGAACGGATTGAGCAAGCACCGCCCACCAAAGTTAACGGATATTTTTTTTCTTTGTAAAGGTATTCGAATGGTGTTCTGTGAATGAGCAGCGGTTGCAAAAGTATAATGTCATTATATATGTACATATGCCGTTCGAGAATCAGATGAAAAATTGTCAAATATCGGTTTGTAAAGAATATCCACATTCCTAGAAGAATGATCAAACGACAAAAATCATTTTTTTGCAGTGAATTATAACTATGTATAGTCGGTTATTAGTAGGCACTAGGCCATGCTCTGCTACTTACATGCTGCCTGCTGTATTGTGTATGGAAAAGCAATTGTAAGCTTTCCACGGTATTTCTTACAATTAGTCAGTGCAATCACAATGAGTTGGGAAACGACACACATCGATCAATTAGCACTCAATTTCTATAGACATCCTCCTATTCCGTAATGGTCCAATGGATAACAAGGAATATCTTGATTAGCTACATACGTGGATGTTCTGTTGAAATATCTGATGTTTCTTTAAAGAAGACCAAAAGCTGTATGGACCGAGTGAATGGAAGTCATCCACATGCAATTTGCGAAAAAAAATTTAATAGAATGTTTAGCATCTGGTTCACGCGAATGTTGCGTTATCATCTCATACAACAGCGTTTACGTTTCCTGATTACGGGCGTGAAAAAAGTAGCGGGGCAATTCACCTCCCCACTCATCATCTTCTCTCATCTTCCTCAGAGAAATTAGTCAAAAAAGGCGAGAAGCAGTAAGAGCAGCAGCACGGCCTCCCATTGTCGCATGTCGTTGCCCTCAACTACCATTTGAAGCACTTACAATAGGATGGCAATCCAACTTTTCCACTTGACATTTTTTGTCAAAATTCATAATTACTATGTACTTAGTAAACAGATGCATTCTAAAATACCTAGCATAAATTTTTCTACAATTGCAAAACCAACGTCGCAGAATCGAGGCGGAGTGAAAGGTTCGCTCTGTGCGGTTGCTACAAATGTACTGTTTGCCGTTGCGTCGTCCTTGTTGCAGAGTGGCTTATCACAAACATAGATCACTTGCCCCATCTCTTCCATGAGTCCAACCTACATTTCATTTACTGTGTCCAAGAACATGGTAGCCGACAAAGTCATAAAGATATCATGGTACACATATATGTAAAAATACGCGAGCTCACCCTGAGAGATGTCGTCGTGTTCGAAGAATAGGATATACAACCATACGACGCACTTTCATACAAGATGAATAAATAGCACAAGTTGCCCTGCATCAGAGTTAGGCCAAGTAAGTGGTCGAAAATAGATGTTCGAGTTCAACAGTTTTTTCCTATATTTAAAGTATGTATGATGACAGCATTAGCTACGAATTAGACGACTTCTGTGCCAACGGCACGTTACATTACTATTATAACAAAAATAAACTCACTAACTTTACAGAAGCACGAGTCTGCATCACAATGGCATTGAATGGTGCTTCGCGGTGCAATGATTGGTGTATGAATTGCAACGTCACGATTACAGCGAGAACTCTTAATTGAAACCGAAAAATATTTTGATCACTTTATAGGAAAATTAGTTCAATGATATTATTGCATTTTATTGTAGTCGCGCAACGATATTTTATTTTGCTCAAACATGGCTCGCGCATAAAAATGTACATGAACAACAAATACAACAACAACAACAGCAAAAGCTCAATGTCCCAACATTCGAGCACATGCAGACTGTCTCAGATGTTCTGTCGTCTTCGTCGTGGTAGCACGACTCTGGGAAGAAGCTGGAAAAATAAAGATAAACAAGTAAACAAGATACTTTTTACTTGCTAACCAAGCACCGAAAAATCACAACATTGGTTTCTAGGCCGTTACATGGCTCCTTTCATACACGAGCCAAATCCACTGACGCTGGAAACTTGATGATCGAGGCACATCCACCATTCATCGAGGCACATCCACCGGAAAAAGTGCCATCTCCGCTGATGACACCTTTGCACGAATCCACGAATCGCATCCGTGCGCATGAAAAGGGCAGATTATAGGCCTTCGTTTATTCTTTTTTTTTTGTTAAATTTCTTATCGTTATCAAATATAAATTCAATTCGATTGTGAGAAAACATAATTTAAGAACAAATTGAGTCTTAACGAGAGAAAAAAGTAGCAAAAATTTAAAAACAAATCGGTGCAAAGGGTTGATATAAGATCTAAAAAGTAATGCAGAACGTCAGGAGTGTTTGCAATAGAACAAGTTGTAAGGCCCACACAAGGCTGACTATATTTAAAATAAGACCTCATAATCTGGTTTGCCTTTGCTCACGCTTTCCGTACACGTCAGGTTACGAGACTCACGAATGGTTTAATTCGTGATGTCGTCAACGTTACACAGCGGAGTTCTAAACATTAGTCAAAGGTTGTCGAATAAAAAAAAACTCCACTGAAGTCTATTTTAATTTTCACTTTTTTTTCTAGACTCGTCTGTATAAAGTGGACATTTTTCTTTAATTGAATTACAGAAAAGGACACCTGCAACGGCACAAGTTTGTGGTGCCGAATGATTCGCAGCCATCATGCAAAGTGTAAACGGTGCCGCCTTTTCAACAGCCCTATAAAAGGAACTTTTTGCTAAATGATTTCGACTATATTCTCTAATATTGTTTACATTATAGTAAAAACAGGTTTTTTAAACCTCATTGTTGATTCCTATCTGTTCAGATATTAGTATAAATGTAATACAAAAAAATTCTTAAGAAAAATCTGTTACAAAAAAGTTCGATCAATAAGTGATGACTAATCATCAAGCGTACCAGTTCGTGATAAGAGCGGGTCAGTCGAGTTTGATTCTCAAAATAGGCGTAACAGACATCACCGCAGCACGTTTCGTCTCTGTACAAGTGTGAGAATAGGAAGTCAAATATTTGTAAAGTTAGAAATTTACAAAGTTAGGTATGTTTAAATTTGGTCTGTATAGAGCTATAGGTATCTATAATTATTGATATTAAAAAGTTGGGTAATATATGGTTATTATGATCTTTCATATGTATAAAATTAGGCACTTATAAAGTTTGGTATTTATACAATTAGGACTGGTATTTATATTGTTTGATGTTTATAAAGTTTATTGGACTAACACTTGATTTGGAGTGTATCTTATGCAGACGAGACAAATCGAATTGATGACGAAAGTGGCCAAGTTTATGGCCCGTGTCAATTGCGCCTCTTTCATCACGAATCTAAAGTCTTCATATTATTCAAGGAAGTACATTCGTAGTGGCCGAATTTAACTTTCGAAAACTAACATATTTATTGTACATGACATAAATATATTTCGATGCAACACTTGACACGGCAGCCTTTATTGCTCATTTTTCGGCCATGGAAATGATGTGAAAATACAAATTAATTACAAAATTGTTTGGGATACAAACACTCGTTCTCAGCGCTGCAAGGTGATATTTCAAAGGTTTCTCGCACTTTATACCTTAAAATTTCTGTAAGCTTCACTCGCTGAAATTAATGGCTAGCGGTGAGTGCGATTCATGTAGCGGACAGGTGATTCCTGTAAGACGTTTTTACTTCTTAAAAAATCAACAAGAACCTTTCATGCAGGAGATAAATTTATAATTCAATTATCACTTTTAAATTTAAATGACAAATCAACTAAAAATGAGCCAATGTAGATGTGACCAGCGCATATCATACATTTATGCAGAAGCTGGAAATTACAATATTGTTTTTCTTTGTGAAAAATTCTGTTCCCGTGCTGGTTTAACATCAAATGTCAGCGATTCCGTTGGTAGAATTGTGCAAAGAATGTTGAATAATGTTTAATAATCAATACATGCAAAAGGTCGCTACCGTCCCGATGAGCTGTCAACTGACAGCACAATAACGTATGTATTTTACATTGAAAAGCCTGTCGAGCGGCAGCGTCATGGACGCATCGATACCAGCGGTAAGACCTGATGCTCGTTGCTCGACCGCTTCGCCGCCTCGCTATCTAACTTTTCTTCTGATACCTTGGTTTGATTTATTTTGCTTGTGTTAACTCGGGGAGGAGCTATCTATATATATATATATATATATATATATATATATATATATATATATATATATTTGCTAGTGAGAAAATATATGCGCAAAAAGCGATTTCTGTAATATTCTTGAATTCTTCTAATATCGGAAGTGATACGGTCCCGGGAGTAGGAAAAAGCCATAATATTCGAAATTTTTCATCAACTAAAAAAGTGTCACCACCGCGTCTGAGGCATCGTTTCCGTTGTCATGAAAAAGACAGATAATGAGTGTTTGTGGGGCAACGAACAATAAGACACCAAACTGTATGCTATTTGGAAAAAAATCTTTTCCATGCCATCAACGCATTGTTGTTCTCCGCGTCATCTGTCATATCCCCTTCGGTTTAGTGCTGGTTAATTAATAATAATAATAATAAATAAATAATATCTGAAGAGAATTTAGAGCATAGAATTTTCACATCGCATAGGAGATCGTAATCCAGATTCATGCGAACATCCAACAAATTTGTGGTCGCTTAAAGTGAATGTATGAACCTAATGTTAAATTTATGCAAATATGTACTTAATAACTTTTGGATGCAAGACTATGTATGCCTAGAAAGAGTAGCTCTGTGTGCTCTTTGTTTGAAAGCATCCACTAATTCGGCCAAGTGTACTCCCAGTTATGGCTGACTCTGGATGACAGCCGAGTTTTTTGCGCTTCTCTTCGCTGCGCCTAACGAAAAGTCTGTCGTAACATGCGGTCTCGAATTTTCTCACTGTCAGCTCTCTCTCTCTCTCTCTCTCTCTCTCTATCACTCTCTCTTTGTCTTGTCAGTCTTCATTCTCTGTCTCGCATTCCTCTGACTCATAGTCTTTTCTATCCCTTTATCTCTTTTTTCCTTGCACTTTCCTCTTGCCTGTTTCGCACTGATTATCTCTACCAACCTTTCACTAATAAGTTCAATAGTTCATGTGTCATCCCCTTACACAACAATGCAGTGAATCGAAAAGTTTATGAGGCATGACAAATAAGAAGCAGCACAATTTAGCAACACCGGTAAGCGACGAAAGTCGGTGAATTGGAGAAAGAGTGAAGAAAAGAGGAAGTCTCTGACGTGGCTGGCGGAGCATATGGCCCCGCCCCTGCCGCTGGCACACTTCGTCTACATCTTGCACTCAAGAGTCCGCCTCATTCGTTGCAACGTTTTTCGTTGTCTTCAGAAAAGAACTCAATGACCCGCAAGAATCGAAGGTGCCATTTCCTCTCTGGAATATCTCACGTCTTCAAAGTCAAGAATTTGGTCAAAAAGAGTTCTTGCCTTGTTTTGGAATAACTGACCTCGTTCCTAAGGCTACGGCTCCAATTCGTTGAAAATATTTCGATTTAAAACAAAAACTGTTCGACTAAAATGCCTCTGATTTTTTTACTGTTCGACTAAAATGCCTCTGATTCGAAGGTAGTAGGAAAAGAAGAGATGGATGACGAAATGCGAGTCATTCAAGGATTTCGATTCATTTTGTACCCTTTTCGTCCAAAAAATTAGATCTAAAAAAAATCAGAGTATTATGGCTTCTGCCGCTTTTTCTTATAATTGCAGTTTTATTACGTCAAACGGCGGGTCGGCATACCTCGCCCGGCCAAGAGTGGAGTAGGCGCGGTTTCACCCTCTTTCATTTAGGGAGGGGGAGGGGGTGGTTCGAGGTGATGAATCTGGGAAAATCGGAGAAGATAATTTGGGAAAATCGGAGAAGATATGGCGAGATAGTTGGAACAAGAATGATAGAAAGAAGAAAGAAGAAAGAGAGAAAGAGAGAAAGAGAGAAAGAGAGAAAGAGAGAAAGAGAGAAAGAGATGGAGAGAGAGAAGCAGAAAGAGAGAGAAAGTATACGTGAATCTTTTCAGTGTGCTCTAATGGAAAGAACAGGACAAAGAAAAAAGAAAGTAAAGACACCTTCATTGCATACTGAAAATTATTTTGTTGTATTTAACAAAATAGGGTACAAATATATTATAAGTTTGGCTCCTTACAGAATGTTTTGTGAAAACTGCGCGGGCATTCTGTAGCTTCCGAGGAACATTTTGTTAAAGGAGCGAGTCGGGCCGGACACGCCCCGTTCAGCTGCTGTTTTTCTCTCTGTTTTGCTTTGTTTCTCTGATCTTTTTGATAAAACTGCTTATCTCTCTACATATCTTTTCTCTCTCTGTTTCCCTCTACCCAACCATATCTGTTTCCACACTGTTCTTGCATTTTTGAACCCATTTAAAATTACTTTTAAACGGCATTGGCGCGCATGATGGCCTAGCCCACCCCGGGGACTCTTCCAGTACACATCCAAATCCTGACAATGAGTTCAGCAGTTTCCGGTCTGCCCGTCCTTCTCTCCCCACCTTCCTAATCCCCTATATGTAAACTGCACTGCTCCATGTCTTACTAACTATTATACGCAATGTGTCGTCACATCATTTTCGTTTAGCATTCCAGCATTTCCGTATTTTTTATTGTTATTTTTTAATTTCTTTCTCTCTCTCTCCATCGACCCAGACCCAGTAAATTAACACCTTTGATTGTGAGTGCGTTTTTCTGTTCTGTCGATTGTATTTTAATGAAGAGTTTATAATGAGAGACGAGGCATAAAGAGAAGAGGGCGGTATCGGCACTTCCTTTGAAGTTGAGCGTACTTACCGGAAAATGCAGGAAACGCAAAAGATGCGATATTCTCTCGAGTTCAGCGCACCGAATATTTTCAATGAGATTCAAATGTTTTGCTTTTTATTCTTTCTCGTTTTCACTCTCTCTCTCTTACTCTCACTCTTCCTCCTTCTCTCTCTCTCTTTCTCTCTCTATCTCTCTCGCTCTCTCGCCCTCATTCTCGTATTTCGCTTCCTGTTCATTCTAATAACTGCAAATTGTTCTTCGCTGTCAATTCGCAGCTAAAAATGCATAGAGAGCGCACGCGAGAAAGAAATAGACAGAGAGATTTATAGAAAGAGAGAGGAAAGAGAGAAAGAGAGTGAGAAAAAGTGAAAGAGAGAGAGAAAGAGAGAGAAAAAAAAGAGAGAAAAAGAGAAAGAGAGGGAGAGAGAGATACAGTACCGCCAAAAAGTCTATGAACTTTTAGTTTTTCATTCATATTTTCCTTCAAAGTGTATGAAAGTTAATTAAATTTTCAGGGTTGCTTCTTCGTACTAATAGATCTTCAGTAGAAATATATTGTTTTTACTGTTCCACTACAGAGTGATTTAAAAAAACAATAACTCAAGTTACCCGGGTTGCACATTTAAGCGTGCTGGACAAAATAGTTTATTTCTTCATCTTCGGTTAGTTTTCTATTTTATAAATGGCTTAGCTGTATTCTAGAACATCTCTGCAATAGCTTTTTGGTCTAGCCGCTACTTAATCTCATGTACATGCGGCCTGACACCAATGCGCGGTCCATGCACTCGGCTTGAGATGCTGAAGGTTAAAGAAGATAAAATCAATCATTTACTAATACGTCTATAGTAGTCATGATGTCCATATATTCGTAGGTGCTCATTGAACTAATTAAGACGGTTACACGATCTGTAGAAATAAGATACTAACAATTTATGTGCACTTTGGACACCGTGATCAGCCTTGCTCCGCAGCGCAAACGTGCTAAAAGTGATCTTACCCAGGAGTCCGTATTTCAAAAACGCTTTTGCCTATTTATAACAATAGTTAAGAGGCTTTTTCACGTTCAGAATCCCTATTTCATCACTGACTTTATGAAGCCACCAGGATAGTAGATCGTCGGGCGATTTTTATCACTCTGTAGTGGATCAATGAAACCAATATTCTGTTACTGAAGATCTATTAATACAAATAAGCAACCCTGAAAATTTCATCCCCCTCCTTTAAATATAATTACAATAGGACGCCTGCAACGGCACCAGAATGAGTAATCGAATGGCAGACGTCATCCAAAGCAGAAAGGGAGTCGCCCTTCGAGCAGCCCTTCAAGTAACAAAAAGAAAAGGTAATCTTTGGTGCGAACAATTTCGACTTCAACCACACTATTGCATGCCTTTTTTTATTACCCTCATTTCTGATTGTAGAGATATTAGTATTATTATATTATGTGTACTAAAGAACCGAAGATAAATCTGTTGCAAGACGAAGTCGATCTATAGGAAATAAGAAATGACTCATCGCCAAGCGCACGAGTTCGCGATAGGAGGAGGCAACTCGAGATTCGTTCTCAAAATGGGTGTAACAGCCGCAGCAAATTTCGTCACTGTACAATTGTAAGAATAGAAAGTTACTAGGTATTTAGCAAGCCAGGCGCCTATTGATGAACTTGGGAATTTATGAAGCTTTTCTAAAGTTTATTATACTAACACTTGATTTGGAATGTAACTTCTGCAGACGACACAAAACGAATTGATGACAAAAGAGGCACAGAAAATCGCTAGTGCCAATTGTGCCGCTTTCATCTCAACTCTGCAGCTTGTAATTCGCGGAAACACATTTCTAATGGCCTAATTTATCTTTCGAGGATATATTCATTGTTCACAAAATAAATATTTCGATGCGACACACGAGACGCGGTAATCGTTCGCATTCCGTAATGCTCGGCTTAAGAAAGGATTTGAAAGGACAGGAAAACGCCAAAAGTGCTTGCTTTTCAAACACTCATTCTCAGCGCTACAAAGGGATTTTTTAAAAGTTTTTCACATTTTACACGTTAAAAATTTTGTAAGTTTCACTCGCCGAAACTAATTGCTATAATCTGCGATGATGTAGCCGGCAGGTGCTTCTTGTTCGATGTTTTTTTTTCTTACTCAAAAATCAACAAACACTTTTAAGACAGGGAACAAATTTATTCATAAATTATCAGTTTTTTTTTACTTTCCTTGAAATTCAAATATAAATGTGTCATGTACATATGTAGATGTGATTGTGCAAATCATACATTTGTGATGACGCTGTTGGCTACAACTTCTTGGCAAATTCGATATCAAATGTTAGTTTAATTATTAAAATAACTTTCTTGTGCACTTTTCCGCAGAAGTCTAATGAGCTATCGACCAGCCGCACGATATCTTGAAAATCACGACGAGTGACAGAGTCATGATGTGAACAAGTAACGCGGTATTCTGTTGCTCACATTACTATTTTCTTTGTTTTATTTTTAATTTTTATTGATTTTAAATTTGACTACGACTTGGAACGTTGCCAAGCAGGAAACGTTCATGGTTACTAGCATACTGAGTGATTCAGTAGAGTTACATGCATGCATATGCATGTAAATGACTTAGCCAAAGTTCATTTTTGTTTTGTTTTTATGGATTTTATGGAACGGATTGAGCAAGCACCGCCCACCAAAGTTAACGGATATTTTTTTTCTTTGTAAAGGTATTCGAATGGTGTTCTGTGAATGAGCAGCGGTTGCAAAAGTATAATGTCATTATATATGTACATATGCCGTTCGAGAATCAGATGAAAAATTGTCAAATATCGGTTTGTAAAGAATATCCACATTCCTAGAAGAATGATCAAACGACAAAAATCATTTTTTTGCAGTGAATTATAACTATGTATAGTCGGTTATTAGTAGGCACTAGGCCATGCTCTGCTACTTACATGCTGCCTGCTGTATTGTGTATGGAAAAGCAATTGTAAGCTTTCCACGGTATTTCTTACAATTAGTCAGTGCAATCACAATGAGTTGGGAAACGACACACATCGATCAATTAGCACTCAATTTCTATAGACATCCTCCTATTCCGTAATGGTCCAATGGATAACAAGGAATATCTTGATTAGCTACATACGTGGATGTTCTGTTGAAATATCTGATGTTTCTTTAAAGAAGACCAAAAGCTGTATGGACCGAGTGAATGGAAGTCATCCACATGCAATTTGCGAAAAAAAATTTAATAGAATGTTTAGCATCTGGTTCACGCGAATGTTGCGTTATCATCTCATACAACAGCGTTTACGTTTCCTGATTACGGGCGTGAAAAAAGTAGCGGGGCAATTCACCTCCCCACTCATCATCTTCTCTCATCTTCCTCAGAGAAATTAGTCAAAAAAGGCGAGAAGCAGTAAGAGCAGCAGCACGGCCTCCCATTGTCGCATGTCGTTGCCCTCAACTACCATTTGAAGCACTTACAATAGGATGGCAATCCAACTTTTCCACTTGACATTTTTTGTCAAAATTCATAATTACTATGTACTTAGTAAACAGATGCATTCTAAAATACCTAGCATAAATTTTTCTACAATTGCAAAACCAACGTCGCAGAATCGAGGCGGAGTGAAAGGTTCGCTCTGTGCGGTTGCTACAAATGTACTGTTTGCCGTTGCGTCGTCCTTGTTGCAGAGTGGCTTATCACAAACATAGATCACTTGCCCCATCTCTTCCATGAGTCCAACCTACATTTCATTTACTGTGTCCAAGAACATGGTAGCCGACAAAGTCATAAAGATATCATGGTACACATATATGTAAAAATACGCGAGCTCACCCTGAGAGATGTCGTCGTGTTCGAAGAATAGGATATACAACCATACGACGCACTTTCATACAAGATGAATAAATAGCACAAGTTGCCCTGCATCAGAGTTAGGCCAAGTAAGTGGTCGAAAATAGATGTTCGAGTTCAACAGTTTTTTCCTATATTTAAAGTATGTATGATGACAGCATTAGCTACGAATTAGACGACTTCTGTGCCAACGGCACGTTACATTACTATTATAACAAAAATAAACTCACTAACTTTACAGAAGCACGAGTCTGCATCACAATGGCATTGAATGGTGCTTCGCGGTGCAATGATTGGTGTATGAATTGCAACGTCACGATTACAGCGAGAACTCTTAATTGAAACCGAAAAATATTTTGATCACTTTATAGGAAAATTAGTTCAATGATATTATTGCATTTTATTGTAGTCGCGCAACGATATTTTATTTTGCTCAAACATGGCTCGCGCATAAAAATGTACATGAACAACAAATACAACAACAACAACAGCAAAAGCTCAATGTCCCAACATTCGAGCACATGCAGACTGTCTCAGATGTTCTGTCGTCTTCGTCGTGGTAGCACGACTCTGGGAAGAAGCTGGAAAAATAAAGATAAACAAGTAAACAAGATACTTTTTACTTGCTAACCAAGCACCGAAAAATCACAACATTGGTTTCTAGGCCGTTACATGGCTCCTTTCATACACGAGCCAAATCCACTGACGCTGGAAACTTGATGATCGAGGCACATCCACCATTCATCGAGGCACATCCACCGGAAAAAGTGCCATCTCCGCTGATGACACCTTTGCACGAATCCACGAATCGCATCCGTGCGCATGAAAAGGGCAGATTATAGGCCTTCGTTTATTCTTTTTTTTTTGTTAAATTTCTTATCGTTATCAAATATAAATTCAATTCGATTGTGAGAAAACATAATTTAAGAACAAATTGAGTCTTAACGAGAGAAAAAAAGTAGCAAAAATTTAAAAACAAATCGGTGCAAAGGGTTGATATAAGATCTAAAAAGTAATGCAGAACGTCAGGAGTGTTTGCAATAGAACAAGTTGTAAGGCCCACACAAGGCTGACTATATTTAAAATAAGACCTCATAATCTGGTTTGCCTTTGCTCACGCTTTCCGTACACGTCAGGTTACGAGACTCACGAATGGTTTAATTCGTGATGTCGTCAACGTTACACAGCGGAGTTCTAAACATTAGTCAAAGGTTGTCGAATAAAAAAAAACTCCACTGAAGTCTATTTTAATTTTCACTTTTTTTTCTAGACTCGTCTGTATAAAGTGGACATTTTTCTTTAATTGAATTACAGAAAAGGACACCTGCAACGGCACAAGTTTGTGGTGCCGAATGATTCGCAGCCATCATGCAAAGTGTAAACGGTGCCGCCTTTTCAACAGCCCTATAAAAGGAACTTTTTGCTAAATGATTTCGACTATATTCTCTAATATTGTTTACATTATAGTAAAAACAGGTTTTTTAAACCTCATTGTTGATTCCTATCTGTTCAGATATTAGTATAAATGTAATACAAAAAAATTCTTAAGAAAAATCTGTTACAAAAAAGTTCGATCAATAAGTGATGACTAATCATCAAGCGTACCAGTTCGTGATAAGAGCGGGTCAGTCGAGTTTGATTCTCAAAATAGGCGTAACAGACATCACCGCAGCACGTTTCGTCTCTGTACAAGTGTGAGAATAGGAAGTCAAATATTTGTAAAGTTAGAAATTTACAAAGTTAGGTATGTTTAAATTTGGTCTGTATAGAGCTATAGGTATCTATAATTATTGATATTAAAAAGTTGGGTAATATATGGTTATTATGATCTTTCATATGTATAAAATTAGGCACTTATAAAGTTTGGTATTTATACAATTAGGACTGGTATTTATATTGTTTGATGTTTATAAAGTTTATTGGACTAACACTTGATTTGGAGTGTATCTTATGCAGACGAGACAAATCGAATTGATGACGAAAGTGGCCAAGTTTATGGCCCGTGTCAATTGCGCCTCTTTCATCACGAATCTAAAGTCTTCATATTATTCAAGGAAGTACATTCGTAGTGGCCGAATTTAACTTTCGAAAACTAACATATTTATTGTACATGACATAAATATATTTCGATGCAACACTTGACACGGCAGCCTTTATTGCTCATTTTTCGGCCATGGAAATGATGTGAAAATACAAATTAATTACAAAATTGTTTGGGATACAAACACTCGTTCTCAGCGCTGCAAGGTGATATTTCAAAGGTTTCTCGCACTTTATACCTTAAAATTTCTGTAAGCTTCACTCGCTGAAATTAATGGCTAGCGGTGAGTGCGATTCATGTAGCGGACAGGTGATTCCTGTAAGACGTTTTTACTTCTTAAAAAATCAACAAGAACCTTTCATGCAGGAGATAAATTTATAATTCAATTATCACTTTTAAATTTAAATGACAAATCAACTAAAAATGAGCCAATGTAGATGTGACCAGCGCATATCATACATTTATGCAGAAGCTGGAAATTACAATATTGTTTTTCTTTGTGAAAAATTCTGTTCCCGTGCTGGTTTAACATCAAATGTCAGCGATTCCGTTGGTAGAATTGTGCAAAGAATGTTGAATAATGTTTAATAATCAATACATGCAAAAGGTCGCTACCGTCCCGATGAGCTGTCAACTGACAGCACAATAACGTATGTATTTTACATTGAAAAGCCTGTCGAGCGGCAGCGTCATGGACGCATCGATACCAGCGGTAAGACCTGATGCTCGTTGCTCGACCGCTTCGCCGCCTCGCTATCTAACTTTTCTTCTGATACCTTGGTTTGATTTATTTTGCTTGTGTTAACTCGGGGAGGAGCTATCTTATATATATATATATATATATATATATATATATATATTTGCTAGTGAGAAAATATATGCGCAAAAAGCGATTTCTGTAATATTCTTGAATTCTTCTAATATCGGAAGTGATACGGTCCCGGGAGTAGGAAAAAGCCATAATATTCGAAATTTTTCATCAACTAAAAAAGTGTCACCACCGCGTCTGAGGCATCGTTTCCGTTGTCATGAAAAAGACAGATAATGAGTGTTTGTGGGGCAACGAACAATAAGACACCAAACTGTATGCTATTTGGAAAAAAATCTTTTCCATGCCATCAACGCATTGTTGTTCTCCGCGTCATCTGTCATATCCCCTTCGGTTTAGTGCTGGTTAATTAATAATAATAATAATAAATAAATAATATCTGAAGAGAATTTAGAGCATAGAATTTTCACATCGCATAGGAGATCGTAATCCAGATTCATGCGAACATCCAACAAATTTGTGGTCGCTTAAAGTGAATGTATGAACCTAATGTTAAATTTATGCAAATATGTACTTAATAACTTTTGGATGCAAGACTATGTATGCCTAGAAAGAGTAGCTCTGTGTGCTCTTTGTTTGAAAGCATCCACTAATTCGGCCAAGTGTACTCCCAGTTATGGCTGACTCTGGATGACAGCCGAGTTTTTTGCGCTTCTCTTCGCTGCGCCTAACGAAAAGTCTGTCGTAACATGCGGTCTCGAATTTTCTCACTGTCAGCTCTCTCTCTCTCTCTCTCTCTCTCTCTCTCTATCACTCTCTCTTTGTCTTGTCAGTCTTCATTCTCTGTCTCGCATTCCTCTGACTCATAGTCTTTTCTATCCCTTTATCTCTTTTTTTCCTTGCACTTTCCTCTTGCCTGTTTCGCACTGATTATCTCTACCAACCTTTCACTAATAAGTTCAATAGTTCATGTGTCATCCCCTTACACAACAATGCAGTGAATCGAAAAGTTTATGAGGCATGACAAATAAGAAGCAGCACAATTTAGCAACACCGGTAAGCGACGAAAGTCGGTGAATTGGAGAAAGAGTGAAGAAAAGAGGAAGTCTCTGACGTGGCTGGCGGAGCATATGGCCCCGCCCCTGCCGCTGGCACACTTCGTCTACATCTTGCACTCAAGAGTCCGCCTCATTCGTTGCAACGTTTTTCGTTGTCTTCAGAAAAGAACTCAATGACCCGCAAGAATCGAAGGTGCCATTTCCTCTCTGGAATATCTCACGTCTTCAAAGTCAAGAATTTGGTCAAAAAGAGTTCTTGCCTTGTTTTGGAATAACTGACCTCGTTCCTAAGGCTACGGCTCCAATTCGTTGAAAATATTTCGATTTAAAACAAAAACTGTTCGACTAAAATGCCTCTGATTTTTTTACTGTTCGACTAAAATGCCTCTGATTCGAAGGTAGTAGGAAAAGAAGAGATGGATGACGAAATGCGAGTCATTCAAGGATTTCGATTCATTTTGTACCCTTTTCGTCCAAAAAATTAGATCTAAAAAAAATCAGAGTATTATGGCTTCTGCCGCTTTTTCTTATAATTGCAGTTTTATTACGTCAAACGGCGGGTCGGCATACCTCGCCCGGCCAAGAGTGGAGTAGGCGCGGTTTCACCCTCTTTCATTTAGGGAGGGGGAGGGGGTGGTTCGAGGTGATGAATCTCCTTTTCCTCTGCTCGACTAAAATATCCCCGAATGGGCGCTCGCCAGATTTTGTCGATAATAGGGCAATATGAGATGAAAACGCTAGTCATTCAAGGTTACCGATTTGTGTCTTTTCAACCAAAAAATCAGATCTAATCAACAGTATTGGGGGATTCTTACTTCTTGTGATTTCTCTACTTTTTTTCTCGACCCACTCCAGAAGCCAAATAGAAGGGAATGGATGAAGAAAAAAGAATGGTTAAAAAGTGAAGTGCATATAAATAGTCTACTGTATATAACTCATCTTTCGACTATAGAGAAACCGAGAAACAAGAGCGAGTCCGCGTTGGGGAAGAGCTCGAGAACAATAATATATATGAAGAGATAGAGAGAGTATTAGAGAATGTTGGAGTGTGCAAACGGGAGCACTAACCTTTCTCTGTCAGGAAGATTCTGAAGAAGATGCGAGTTCGTTTGCTGTACTCCAGGAGAAGAAGAGAAAGAGTAGACAATGGCGATAAATAGGAGAGCAACCGCGAGAAGAACGAACTGCCAAAGGCCCCGCATCCACAACCGAATATTTCTTTAAAATTCTTATTTTAATGTGCATCATGATAATATATTTGCTGTCACGGCTAGCTGAAAGATTATTAAGGGCATTTTTTTTTAACCGTAAAATTCAATTTTCTCGTTTTCTTCTGACTTAGCAGATGGGTGTACAATAAATATTAAGTGTGGGAAATATCTAAAAAGATTTTTTTTTTCAGAAGAAGACTGCGCATTACGGTCCTCTTAGACTTTCAAGGCCACGGTACCAAGGCGTTGGAAACTGTTTTTTTTAAATCGAAATATTTTCAACGAATTGGAGCCCTAGCCTTAGGGACGAGGTCAGTTATTCCAAAACAAGGCAAGAACTCTTTTTGACCAAATTCTTGACTTTGAAGACGTGAGATATTCCAGAGAGGAAATGGCACCTTCGATTCTTGCGGGTCATTGAGTTCTTTTCTGAAGACAACGAAAAACGTTGCAACGAATGAGGCGGACTCTTGAGTGCAAGATGTAGACGAAGTGTGCCAGCGGCAGGGGCGGGGCCATATGCTCCGCCAGCCACGTCAGAGACTTCCTCTTTTCTTCACTCTTTCTCCAATTCACCGACTTTCGTCGCTTACCGGTGTTGCTAAATTGTGCTGCTTCTTATTTGTCATGCCTCATAAACTTTTCGATTCACTGCATTGTTGTGTAAGGGGATGACACATGAACTATTGAACTTATTAGTGAAAGGTTGGTAGAGATAATCAGTGCGAAACAGGCAAGAGGAAAGTGCAAGGAAAAAAAGAGATAAAGGGATAGAAAAGACTATGAGTCAGAGGAATGCGAGACAGAGAATGAAGACTGACAAGACAAAGAGAGAGTGATAGAGAGAGAGAGAGCTGACAGTGAGAAAATTCGAGACCGCATGTTACGACAGACTTTTCGTTAGGCGCAGCGAAGAGAAGCGCAAAAAACTCGGCTGTCATCCAGAGTCAGCCATAACTGGGAGTACACTTGGCCGAATTAGTGGATGCTTTCAAACAAAGAGCACACAGAGCTACTCTTTCTAGGCATACATAGTCTTGCATCCAAAAGTTATTAAGTACATATTTGCATAAATTAAACATTAGGTTCATACATTCACTTTAAGCGACCACAAAGCTCTCTCTCTCTCTCTCTCTCTCTCTCTCTCTCTCTCTCTCTCTCTCTCTCTAGGAATACATATGCATGTATGTACATATGAGTAAATATTCTCATTCGCCTTCACCGTGGATGCTAATAATTCTAAGAAAACATAATACAAGAATACAATAGTATATTACAAGATGAAGTTAAGCATGTAGTTAGCAAAAAATAGAAGATGCAATAAATGCACTTGGATCGTGTACTTTCTTGCTATATACTTACTTTGATGATGTTTACAAAGATGATTCTAGCTTATATAAATTTGTGTATTTAGTAATGCATTTGCATTGGATGCAGACATCGGTAAGGATTTCTTTTTCGTGTTGATAAAAAATAAGCTACATCATTCTGTTCGATGCAGTCATAAACTCAGCTATCCTGCGTCCGAACGACGTACTGCTGTTTCTTGAAACACCTGAAGAAGGTCATCATTATAACCTGGTGATACCGCGCCGTTTTTGACACTATTCACTAACAAAGCGTGCCAGCTTTTTGCTAAAATATATTTATGTACGTTCACCGATATCACTACATTTGTGCTGAATTTGTTTGTTCCGTATCACCATTTAGCATATCAAAGGGGACTACAGCAAATATGTATGTAAATGATGCCCACAAACAGGTAATGTTCTACAATATATGTAATAGACATTTTTGAAAGAAATGCATTTTGAACATTTCAAGCAGCGATTTAGGAGGCAATTACACCTCGGATATCATTTTGAAATGGTCATACTTCAAAGTATGCCTTCATGAAGATGTTCCCGGTGTTGCGTCTTTGACAGAGTTCGTTACTGCCGTAGTGAAGGATGGGTCGGTGGGGAGTACTGTCGCTTTTTTCTCGTTTTTCCAGCACTTGAAGATAGGTAGAAGATATAGCTAAACAAATGTCAATGAGAAATTTTAATTTTCAAAGTTAATCATTAGCTAAAATTTATTTTTTTTATTTGCTGAAAGCTCCACAAAGTTTAATGCATGGATCTCAAACACCAGGTCCGATTCGACTCGGCCCGCTCGCTTTTCTTGCGCGCCGCTTTTCTTTTATGAGATAGAGAAAAAATAACATATTCTCGTAAATTTTGGGATGTTATTTTTATTATATAATTTGTTTATTAACTTAAAATTGCATATTAATAAATATTGCAGTTCTAAAATACAATTTCTACGGTGGCTTCTACGTCGGAGACCTGTCGTCAACTACATATGTACGTCTACCATCATTCTAAGTTTTTTGTTGTAAAATAACACTTTTAATAGCAACAACAAGAAAATTACAGTGAAACAAGGTAACGGGGGTGTCGTTTTTTGTGCTCTATTAGCTTCCTGCACCATGCTGAGTAAGGCTCGGGCCTAGCCCGGGCCGGATCGAGCCGATTGTTTTAAACACGGGCCGGGCCCTATGTTCAAAATCTCGGCCCGTGAAACGCCCGTGCTCAACCCGCTTTGGGCATCCCTGCATCAATGCCTCCACCTGTTCACGTAGACATTTGACGCACGAGATGACAAGAATGGGGTCAGTAATCGGGAAGATGATCGTGATGCGAACGAGAAGCGAGCCGCCATAACTGAGGTCGACGCCTGAAGTTGCATACTATTTTGATTACTGTTATTTATGCTACTTTATATTACAGTAGAAAAGCGCACAAGGAAGACTACTTGAAAACAAAACCAATAGGAATTTGGCATTGATTTCGTAACCTGTAACCGGCGACAGAAAAATGAGCATCATCGGCACGTACGAGAAGATTGTCGGGATTAGAGTCTATAAAAGAAGGAAGATTAGTCGACGTCATGATACGCGTCTCTTAAATCTTTGTGCCTGCGCAGGCGTAAAGATTTAAGAGACGCGTATCATGACGCGGCGCTCGTGGCCATTTTCAAACTTTCTGTAATATTGTTGCTACTTTGACTGGACCTGCACGAGAAGTGCAATGAATAGCTGTCGATGTAGCTCATGCGTCCTGTTCGACATGGTGATAGTTTTAAAAGCGCGCCGGATTCGGATGATACAGAAGATGATGAGAGCGCCGGTTCCTGCAGAAAAGCGAACGTATTAAGGGAGCTTCAAGAGCTGACGCTTGTATTCGCGCCTTGACACGACTACAAAGGCTAGTGAAATTCAAATAGAGTACTCTTGAGTTTCGTGCGCCTTTGTAGAAATGGGAAGCTGAGAGGAGTAACGAGAAAATGGTTGGAAGTGGAAGTGTGAAAAAAAGTAGGAATGCTAACCAAGAACAAGCGTCGTCCACCCGATGGTCGCGAGCACATGCGGAAAGTTCCAGTCAAATCCACCCTTGCCATCGGGCATCTCAATAAGAGGAGCGTATTCCAGATTAGAATGGTTTTGATTTGATGTTGATGTTGTGTGGCGTCATAATCTGAGCATTTGCCTTCTAGTTGCCGCAATGAAATTTTCTCAACTGACCAGCACCATTACAGCGAAATAGGAGTGCCGTTTCGGGTCCAGTTCAAAGAGCTCGTACATGTGGAGTCGTGTGAGCAACTGCAGAAGTGTGAGTAATAAATTGTTGATGTTTAATGTTATGCCCGGTGCAACAATCGGAAGAGCACTTGTCCAAACAACATTGTCCCACTTGACTTGACACAGAGAACACTGACATCATCCGAGTACGTCGTTGGACAGCAGCACGCGAGAATGAAGACGTTGAAGAGCAGATTGTACCCGAGTGCAAGGATGCAAAGTAACAGAGCAGCCTTCCAGACTTTCCAGCCGGCGATCCATCGCAGGTAGGAAGGCCTGTTTGGATTGGTCAATTTTCGGGTGCAATGACTTATTTATTTATTGTATATGATGAATGCTCAATAATGTCAATTTCAATAACATATGTATTTCCCTTTTTTACTCACTGGCAAATGGCGTTCCATCGGTAGACAAAGTGGAGTGAGAGAAGAATGAATGTTTGGTAGAACATGAGAATGAAGATGGAGCACGAAATGATGCCGCCGTAGTAGGGAAGGCGAGGCGCGAGCTCGGTGAAGTAGATCCACCCGTTGCCGCTGAAGTAGACGACCTGAATAAGATGCAATATCCATACGCGATTTCATCATCAGCCTCTTCGAGTAACAACGAGCATATTGGGCCCATGTGCTGATGGAATCCACTGAGACCTATTTCATGGAAGCGGGCGATCGATAGGCACAGGCGATTTCGTCATAGGCAGAACTTATACAGTTTGTTAAGTACATACATCATAGACGCGGTGGATTGGATTTGTTGATGGTCAAGCAGGGGGGGGGGTGGTGAGAACTTGTAAAGTTGATAGATTCGCGATAAAAAAGGCGGCGCCACGTACCACTAGGCCAAACACAGGGCCAAACAAGCCGCTCGAGCTCCATCGAGTACAAAAATTTGTCGTTCGACACAGCTCATTCCAAATATGGGCCTACCGGTCGGATGACGGCGTGATTCAATGAGAAGATGATGTTCGAGCAGGCGAACGCAAGCAGCAGGAAGCGATAGTTGCCGAGGCTTGCCTATAATATGTAGGTGGGCATGTGTGTATATTAATTAGTCTTTCGATCTGAAAATTTTATAAAATAATACTGTTTTAATGAGTAATAAAGTAAAAAAAACATTAATTTAAAAATTAATTAAACAAAATCCATAGTAGTTGAAATCGGCTACTGACTCGAGTGTGCTGGCGAAGAGTGAGGCATGCGAGGAGGCTGTTCGTACAGCACGCAACGACACAGACGCTGATTTGCAGGAACTCTATCGCGGAGTGCGAGTCCATCCTTTCCGGTCCCGCCGCGACAACCCTGACTGAAAACTTGGCTAAGTGAGCTCGAAATTTTCGAACAAGCTTGTGATATCACTTGCCAACGCTCAATATACATGTATATATATATACGTATTCATATGAATACCTCAGTATATGCACGTCTATTTCCGTTGAACAATCTAATCTTTCTGTTATCGTCTTGCATCAACTTCCTGAACAAAATCAACCGGCATCCTCGCACAAGCGATTCATACATCTGCGCTATATTCATAAGAAGTTGAGAATGCGTTAAGATATGCATGTACGCCATCAGAATAGACAGGATTATTCGCATTAATCTTCTTCTCTCCAACTGTTGTCTCCTGATTGCTCGACATGTTTGTCGCGTTTTGATTTCATAATCTTGTGATCTTTATTATGTCTAGATAGTAGTAAATACTTTCGTCCAGAAAGAAAGTAGACGTCTGTTTAATTTAAATATAAAAGACACATTTGCTCCTTTCTCAGGAATATTTCCCAAATTATCACAATACCCCCATCACTGAATCCACCAGATATTTGATACTGAAAAATCCTCCACACAAGACAATTGATAACTTCGACAAATGGACGCGCAAGCTGCAAGGAAATATAGGCTTATTTATTTATTCACAATATGTACAAAAATGTTGGAGCTTGCGGTTGCAGCTTGTCGTCGAATCTTTTGAAATCACTATAAACAGTTTATTTGCCGTTTAACCGAATTGAGAGGCAGAATCGCAATGACGAAGGCATTATATATTCTATAATTTTCACTTTTGAGTCAGAAAATGTACATACATACATACGTATTTTTTATTGTCGTCACATTAATGTTTTCCGCAGTCGATTAATGTTATGCTGACTCAAAAATTGTGAAGAAAGAGAACACGCGAAATATATATGTAAGTACATAAACTGTTATCAAATAAATATAGCTATGACAAAGTATTGAAATAAAAAAAGTGGTTGACTGCATAGATTCGTACGTGTAAAATAATATTGGCGGCTCTCACGTCAGAAATTATTAAACCAAAACACTTGCTCATTATTCAGACGCTCGGACGAACGCCTTTAAATATTAGTATACAACTACTATTCGATTAGCCATTCTTGTAGATATATTACAATCAGACCAAC
Source organism: Allodiplogaster sudhausi (assembly GCA_945643635.1). Classification (NCBI taxonomy): domain Eukaryota; kingdom Metazoa; phylum Nematoda; class Chromadorea; order Rhabditida; family Diplogasteridae; genus Allodiplogaster; species Allodiplogaster sudhausi. The sequence goes on along the minus strand of CALZFC010000001.1, from coordinate 4,875,327 downwards.
GAAAACTGCAATTACGGTTCCCCTATATGTCCTTATCGGGGTATTTACTGGAACGGTCATGATAAGAAAGCGAGAAGAGATGTCCTGAACCGAAAAGTACATTTTATTCAAGTATGCATAACTTTGTATTGAAAAATATTTATCTCCGTTCAGCACCATCATGATCACTACATTCATAATAAACAGCTATATTTCGTATCACAAATAAGGATGTTGAAAGGGGATCGCAGCAATAAAATTAACGACGTGAGTTGAAGAAGTAGAAGAAAGAAGCTGGAAAGAATATTATTCTTGCCGAAATCTGATCTGCGGAAACTCCATTGCATAATTTTCAAAGCCCGGATATTGAAGTATATATCTTTCTCCCTCGCTCCCCCCTCTCTCTTTCTCTCTCTCTCCTTCTCTGTCTTGCAGCCAGCGCAGTGCTATTTTTCCAGATTCATCTGCTGTCTATTTACAAGAAATTAAACAAGACGAAGACAAGCGCTACTGGTCACAGAAAAATACTATAACCTAATTCTTCTCGTACGTCTGCATTAGATTTTTTTCTTACAATTAGTGTGATGACAAATGTATGTAAGAGATTATGGATCTTATGTAATCTTTAAAAATACAACATATTAAAATTCTCAATACTTAAAAATGCCAGAGACTTCGATGTTGATATATATATATTTATTTATTTATTTATTTATTTATTTATTCATCCTTCAATTTAAAGATGTGACAACATATAGAATACCACGTCATGTTATCAATGCAACTAATGAGAAAGGGGAGGGGGATAGGGAAAGGCTGGCAACACTGAACCTCCAGGCATGTGACGTGATAGAGCGGGGAGAGCGACTTCTCGACGGGTGGGCCAGGCCCTTACAGCACTTGAGGAGTGTGCTGGCACTACACACCAAAAGGAGCAGAGTGCAGCAAAGGGGAGTGAAAGATGGGAAGAATAGTATAGTTCATATACATACATGTATGTATATGTAAATTAAAAAAAAATACAAAACTCTGCACTGCATAGATTAAAGGAAATATAGCATTATAGATTTGAATAATCTATTCGAAAAATGTCTAAAAGCGGAATACTCTCAAAATGTTTCTTAAAGATTTTAAGGCTCTGAGATTGTAATAATTAGTTAGGTAACACAGGAATATCACAATTCATTTTACTTCACGATCAATAGTTTAAGCTATTACTTCCTTGGCGTAGCTCTATTTTGCTCGCTTGTGCTTCAGTGCTCTCGTTTGTTATATGTTTGTCATTTCATATCTGCAATTTCATAACTTTACAAAGTAGGACTAGGAGTGTGACGACATGTTGTTGTTCACGCAGAGAAGCTCTATTCGTTGGATAAACGGTTTGCAGGTATGTATGTTTGCCTTGTTTTGACGAACTTTCTTCTTGCCACTGATTGTCAGTGGATATACCCCTTATTGTAAGTTATGCGGCAATTGTATGTACTATTACTGTAATTCGTATTGGCAATTTTTTTTGCGTGTATGGGAATAGCAGAAGGAGCACTTTTATGAAACGAAATTCAAAGGATTTTCGTTTAGCAATTGGTCTGGAAGTATTCATTCAACTCTCGGTAACGAAGGATATGGAAAATAGCTTGCATGCCTTAATGTGCGGCGATATCTCAGATTCACCAGAAAATTGAAATGTATGTAAAATAAAGGAAAACATCGATAGGAGAAACACGATTAGCTGTTTTTGCAGCAAATGCAATAATTTTTGACGTTTTGTAATATTTTTAGTCTTTTAAAATGCTTCGATATTCTTTTGTTTTTGTTCTTCTTTCTATCGTAGAAGTTCGACGTAGTCTGCTTGTCTGCTTTCGCGGACACTTCACAACGACAGTGGATCGGAAACGGAGAATACTTATGAGGAGCGCGTCGTCGCTGCTACCGACATTGAAGCCTGAAATGTGATATCAAAGGGGATCACAACATAGAAAATTAGAGTTAATCATGATCACGTAGGTTCTGCAATGCAATTTAAACGATTTTTTTTTAGAAAGAAATACATTTTGGACATCTAAACACAACGATCGATTGACAATTCAGACATGGAATTACACCGCTTATCTCACTTTGTAACATTCATACTTATAATTATACTTTAATGAAGTCATGTTTATAGATGTCCTCGGAGTTGTATTATTGGCTTATAGTTCGTGACTACCGTCGTAAAGGAGGGGTCGAGTGGCACGACGGCGGACTCTTTCTCGCTTTTGCAGAACTTGAAGATCGGTAGCATAAGTACCTTAAAAGTCAATGAGATGTAACATAATTCAAAATTAATTATTAATTAAACACTTTTGCATTAATTTGCTTAGGTTATGTTAAAGTACAAAACACCAGAAATAATTTTAAAAAATTTCTTTTCAGATCGCAGCCCTGACATTCTTCAGATGCTGGAACGCAATGTGTGCCATGGTGGTGGCTCCCGAGGATCGCAGCTCAACGGTGGCAGTTTCAAATGCGCAGACATTGCGTGCACTGCAAAATGCACCACGCAGCCCTAGTCACCGTGCTCACTTATGTTTATATTGAATGCCACAAATCGATATCACAACTGTTCTTTCATTTTTTTGATAACGCAAACCAGTTATACATACATTCGTACTTCCAGAAAAAAAATGTGACAAGGAGTATTTGAAGGCGTCTAAATATGAGATTATTCCACTCTCAATCGTATTTCTTCTGTTGATCTTTTCTCTCATGTTGCCTTTCCTTCTCCTGGTGAATTCAAGTCATCGCGCAGTGAGGATTAATATCCTTCGTAACAAAGCAATCGAGAACAGTTCCAGACAAAACGAAATAATAATTTAATGCGACCATAAAACTTGCATGAGTATAACCGATGAAGGCTTTGAGACGGAGCGATTAAAGATGGAAAAGAATAAAAAAATAAATGTGCGGAAGTTATTTTAATGATGTTATGTATTAATCCAGGCGACGCGGGATAGAAGTTTGTTAAAGAAGGCCATAAGCGAAAAACTCCTACCACGAAGTCCCTGACGGATTTGGACGGAATGATAAAAAGTACGGAGTAAAGAATCAACAGAAATGGTGCTACTGCCCCTTGCCTCTCCCCCCAGAAACTTATGGTTTGCACCACTGCCAGGTGATCCTACGAGTTAAGAAAAACCCGGCCAATGTTGGTTGCGCGCACCACATGTATGCAATTCAGGGGAAAGCCTCAGTTGGCCACAGCGGCCGAGGTGTTGCTCTGTCGAACATTTTTGAAAAAGGCATAATTCGTGCAGTAGTCTTAGACACGCGCTATTATCAAATTAGAAGATTCTGCAATTTTACGCCTGAATTTTTCTCAATGGCAGCATTCAAATGACCAAAATGCATTCCTTTCTAAAGCTTTGATAACATTAAAGACCGTTACAAGTACATGGTGCATGATTCGAATGAATTCATACCACAAGTGAAACAAGTCATTCTCATTCGCAGTCCTTTTTTTGTTTTGTTTATAAGATTAAATAGCTTCAATGTTAGTAGGGAGTTGTTACTTAGGCAGTGAATATCTGTAATTGATCATAACTCATTTCTAACCTCTCAGCTTCATAATTCGTGCAGTAGTCTTAGACGCGCGCTATTATCAAATTAGAAGATTATGGTGGTCTGCTCCATTTTACAATGCTTCTAAGCTATACCCGGCGAGCTCACTATGTTCCTTGTCTTAATCATCAAGCAGCCTTTTTCTCTTTCTTCTTAAAGGAGATCCGAGGCGAATAAATAGTGTCTTGTTTTTTCGCCTTATTTGGTCGGGTTGTGCTAGAAACCGATTGCAAGTGTCCCGAAGTCACAAAAACATTCACGACCTGAGGAAATTAACACTGTTTTCTACTTTGAATTCCCAAATATTTTATTTTCCCGCCTTTTTCAAAAATGTTCGACAGAGCAACACCCCGGCCGCTGTGGCCAACTGAGGCTTTCCCCTGAATTGCATACATGTGGTGCGCGCAACCAACATTGGCCGGGTTTTTCTTAACTCGTAGGATCACCTGGCAGTGGTGCAAACCATAAGTTTCTGGGGGGAGAGGCAAGGGGCAGTAGCACCATTTCTGTTGATTCTTTACTCCGTACTTTTTATCATTCCGTCCAAATCCGTCAGGGACTTCGTGGTAGGAGTTTTTGCTTATGGCCTCCTTTAACAAACTTCTATCCCGCGTCGCCTGGATTAATACATAACATCATTAAAATAACTTCCGCCCATTTATTTTTTTATTCTTTTCCATCTTTAATCGCTCCGTCTCAAAGCCTTCATCGGTTATACTCATGCAAGTTTTATGGTCGCATTAAATTATTATTTCATTTTGTCTGGAACTGTTCGCGATTTCTTTGTTACGAAGGATATTAATCCTCACTGCGCGATTACTTGAATTCACCAGGAGAAGGAAAGGCAACATGAGAGAAAAGATCAACAGAAGAAATACGATTGAGAGTGGAATAATCTCATATTTAGACGCCTTCAAATACTCCTTGTCGCATTTTTTTTTCTGGAAGTACGAATGTATGTATAACTGGTTTGCGTTATCAAAAAAATGAAAGAACAGTTGTGATATCGATTTGTGGCATTCAATATAAACATTAGTGAGCACGGTGCCTAGGGCTGCGTGGTGCATTTTGCAGTGCACGCAATGTCTGCGCATTTCAAACTGCCACCGTTGAGCTGCGATCCTCGGGAGCCACCACCATGGCACACATTGCGTTCCAGCATCTGAAGAATGTCAGGGCTGCGATCTGAAAAGAAATTTTTTAAAATTATTTCTGGTGTTTTGTATTATTTTTTAAGACTTTTTAAACATTTAGCGATTTGCCTTGCTATCAATTTTAATTTTTTGCGCAGAAGGCTACTGAAGCCTGCTTGCCTGGTTTCGAAGGCACTTGACAAAGACAATGATGATGATTGGATCGGAAACGGAGAAGAAGATGGACATCCGTATGAGGAGCGCTCCGCTGCTGCCGAAATTCAAGCCTGAAATGTAAGGCTAGAAACATTCAAAGGTAAGATCACAATCAACATATCAAAGCAATCTGCACTAAAAAGGAAGCTTGATTCTACTCTGCGCCTGATATTTCTAAACATTTCACCTGTTAGAGGTAGAAGAAATATCGCCGCCATAGGAATGTACGAAAATAGAGTCGGAATAAAAGTCTGCAATATTCGTGTGATCTTTAAAGTAGCACGAAACGATACTCAGTATGCTTGATTATTGTGTCAGGGAAAAAGGCGCGAATTCAAATGCGAGTTTTTGGCTCGTTTAAAAAAGCGCGAGGTCCATTGGGTGGAAGATAACATTTCTTTTCTAACTTGCATGATGCATTGCTCTGGTGTGTTTCGACATTTCAATCGTCTTGAACGCACTTCGAATGCGGACGATGCAGAGGACGATGACTGCGCTAGGAGCTGACATCAAAAGTGGATTAGAGATACATAGAGAGAAAGAAAATAAAAGACTATGGGCAAGGAGATTAGGATTACAGTGCACAAAGATTGCAAGAGATGGAGACGATGAGACCCGTCTTACTAATAATTCAATAATTTAGAGAGCTGTCAAATAAGAAAACAAGGACGTCTCGAAAAAAGATGACGTGATAATGGAGTGGAAGGGGTCAGTTATGAAAGTATCGAAAGAGAACAAAATGATACCTGATATAAGCACGGTCCAGCTGCCCAATGCTACCAAGTGGGGCGTGTTCAACATGAAGCCACCAATACCGTCAGGCACCTGGAAAGGGCATAGTAAGGCAGGGAAATTAAGGGAAACATTAATTTCCATTAACAATACTTTTTAAGTAAAGTTTAATAAATGTACATATAGCCACATAAATTATTATTATTATTATTATTAATATGAGTTGCAAGCTGAAACCTAGGCACACCAACTTGAATCACGAGCGAGAGATACCAGTTTGTATGAACGTCCACGCCGTAAATCTCAAGTAGCGGCAGCCTTCTGGCGAAGTACTGTAAATGCCGTTTTTTTTTAAAGTTCTATGGTTTCTCACGGAATATTGGTTCAAAGCAAGATATTTCTTCCGAAAGAAAATGTTTGTAATGCTTCGAAATGAGTCTAGATCGGGAAGTCGGAATATGGAGTGCGGGAAGTAAAAAAAAAAACAAAATCGCTTCGCCCAGCTACCGCAATCTGAGATCTTCGACTAAGTCTTTTAAAAGCACTGGTATCTTTTCGCTCGTTCCTCAAGTGTCACATGATCAATTAAATTCTATATTTAATACTGCTAAGCTAAGTAAAAAATGAACGTTTATATGCATCTGTATGCGAGAAACAGTTCAACAGCTCTTTAAAAAGCAGACTTCAGCTTTGCCATCGTTTTTTCTCTCTCTATTATTCCCTGTTACCAACGTGAACAACGATCGAGAGATACGAGTCCTTATGAACGTCTAAATTGTAGATTTCAAGAAGAAGCGGTAGCCGGGCGAAGAACTGCAAGATATGTATGTGTTTGTGTGTTGTTTGGCGTGCGCGCGGCTATTTTCCTTTAAGGGCATAATTTAATTTTTTTCTTTATGCTTTAAATTTCTTATCATTAAAGGAGGACAATCACCAAAACATTATGTGATTTTTCAAATTGCCGCGTCCCTTCGCACTCTCATTCACGCGTGCTATTTTCACGCAGCGGGTTTGTGCGACCTGCGAAATAGCACGCGATAATGAGAGTGAGGTGGACGCGGCAATTCGAACCTGCATTAAATTTTTTCGGTGATCGCCCTCCTTTAACATGGTATTTTTTGTCTACCATTTTAGTTTAGTTTAGTTTTTTTTTTGCTCTTCTTTGTCCTTAATTCTTTTTTTATAATACAAAAAGTCCCCAAAACCTTTCCCACTCCCCTAGAGCATGACTTGGAAGCCGAGGTGTCAACGGTCTCAATATTTTTGGGCCGATGCGGCCCGCCGGGCCCAAGGTCTGGGCCGGCCCGGCCCGAGCGATTTCCGGGCCCTAGAATTTTGGGCCAGGCCCGGCTCGGCCCGTAGGCCCGTTTGAGCCCGCTTTTCAAAAATTCGGGAGAAAAAAGTCCGACGAGCTACAGAGTATTTTGAAATTCAAAATTTTTCATGTTCATGCTATGAATATTCATTTTAATGTATAGTAGAAAAAGTTTTAGGGGAAAAATGAACAAATGAAGAAAGTTTTGCACTTAAAAGTGCGACCAGTCGTCTTGACTGGACGATATCGTGTGCTTATCGGGCCCAAACGGGCCTGCGGACCGGCCCAACTTTTTTGGGCCCGGTCTGGACCGGCCTGGTGCCCAAGTTGGGCCGGCCGGCTCTACGGGCTCGGCCGGGTCGGGCTGGGCAGGGCCGTTGACACCTCTGCTTGGAAGCGCAAGTTTCTGACATCATTTAGATATCTAGTTGGCGGCAAGAAGAGAGTGCCGATCGAGGCGCAAGCGAAATTGTAGACGAGCACGAAGGAGCCGAGCATGAACGCGATCTGCCAGCGACGCCAGCGAGTCACCCCACGCAGCCATACAGGTCTATTAATATATTTCTCTATTTTTATTTTGCCTCCAAATTTTATTTTAAAAAAGAGGCTTGTTTTGTAAATAAAACTTTCAACAAACATGCTATGATTTATGTATGTTTTTTTTCGTTAACTGGACTTTCTTTTCTTCTCTTCTCGCTCACTGGCAGATTGCATTGTAGAGGAAGACAAAGTGGAGTGCGTTCAGCGCAAACGTCTGGTAGAACATGAAGGTGTAGACGAAGCACGCGACGAGTCCGCCCCTATACGAAAGACTAGGAGTGAGCTCAGAAGAAGATGGCGCCACCGGCCGTGAAGTAGACAACCTGAATGGGGCCGTTAAGTTGGCAGCTTAAATGGGGCCGTAAAGTAGACACCCTAAATGGGGCCCTAAAGTAGACAACCTGAATGGGGCCGTAAAGTTGGCAACCTTAAAGGAGCCACAACCCCCCATTGAATTCTCGCCTTTTTGCCTTACAGCATGTGATTAAGAGTGAGACGCGACTACAATGGTTAGGGAAATTCAAATATGTAGATTACGGCTGAGTTTCTAGCGACTTTAAGGCTTGCCCACAAAACGGTTGGACCGGATCATACTAATATGCTGCAAGCTCGGAAAACATAATATCCCTGGATTCCAAAAAAAAAGAAAAGAAATGGCCACCGACCGGTTGTGTGATTGCGTGATTTAGCGCGAGGACAATGTTGGAAATGGCGAATGCAAGAAGCAGCAGGCGGTAGTTGCCGATGCTCGCGCGTGCTGGAGACTGGAGAGTCAGGAAGGCGAGCAGGATATTCGTGCCGATCGAGAGGACGGTCGCGACGATTGTCAGCTTGTCTATGATATACCCTAGAGCATAGCTCAAACCGAGAAGAATCCTGCAGATATATGTTTGTACATACAGTCCCGCCCAGGATCTTGGTACCAAGGACGCGTCGGACGAGTCGGACGCGTCCAAATGCATCCTCGTTCATAACTATTGTTCTAGGAAAAACTAAAATATTCTAAATGGTACATTAGTTTGCTTATAGAGTACGGATGCTACTGTTAAAAAATCGATAACTTTTTATCATTTGATTAGAAGTTATCAGTTTTTGCTAATAAAAAATTTCATTTCAAATATTTTTAAACGAAATTTCTCCTGTACCATTATTTTGTCTCTACACACATCCCCAAATAATAAAATTAAAGATTGTATCAATGATAACGGAAATCGATAAATGAGAACTTATCACGCATGTTCATATGATGTAAAGATTCGCCTTACGATTCTGAATCTAATTCTGTAATCAGTTTTCAACAGAAAGTGCCGGTTAACAATGTATTTTTGATTGTGTGTACTTTGCAAGACTTTCTTCAGAAAGAACAGGGCAGGAAGGCCTTGCAGGCCGAGGGGGCGGGGCCTAACCCTTTTTTTCTCTGCCTGTGCTATTTCGCTACCTCAAACTTGGGTAATTAAACCGAAGACGAAAAAGGAGCGCGCAATATTTCTGAGTATCAATGCTAGCGCAGCAACCTAGATTTGGACGCATCATACCGGGCCAAAATTTTGACAAAGACCAAGAAAATGGGGAATCCTGAAGAAAGGCTTGCAAAGTACACACAATCAAAAATACATTGTTAACCGGCACTTTCTGTCGAAAACTGATTACAGAATTAGATTCAGAATCGTAAGGCGAACCTTTACATCATATGAACATGCGTGATAAGTTCTCATTTATCGATTTCCGTTATCATTGATACAATCTTTAATTTTATTATTTGGGGATGTGTGTAGAGACAAAATAATGGTACAGGAGAAATTTCGTTTAAAAATATTTGAAATGAAATTTTTTATTAGCAAAAACTGATAACTTCTAATAAAATGATAAAAAGTTATCGATTTTTTAACAGTAGCATCCGTACTCTATAAGCAAACTAATGTACCATTTAGAATATTTTAGTTTTTCCTAGAACAATAGTTATGAACGAGGATGCATTTGGACGCGTCCGACTCGTCCGACGCGTCCTTGGTACCAAGATCCTGGGCGGGACTGCACATACATATACATTCATGAATACATCTTATAGGGTGGGTGCAAATAGCGTAGAATGACGGTACGATTACATTAATAGTTACAAAATGCTTGCTATTCATCCCAAGTTTCTTAAAGAATACAGAAAACGCAATCTTTTCCTGACACAAGAGGGCCATAATTTTCACACTAGCCGAGAAAGCATCCATCGTTTTAAATTCAGTATTAGTGCTGTTTTGCGCCTAGTTTGGAAATATGTAAGTATGCCTGCAGCTAAAAATAATGAATAAAACGCCTAAATGAACGCAAATGCAGAAGAAACCCGAGATGCAAAACTTTCGCATGGCCGTGCTCGAACCGCGACCCTAGGCAGAAAGTCTCACCGCGCCAGCTCCTGACCAATACACCACGACAAAGTCAGAGCAGGGAGTCCACATGATAGCGGTGACAGGGAACTACAAAATGTGTTTGGCTTTTCCCAAACGTAGACTAAACTTTTCTACGCGAACAATCTTGTACTGCGTTCAATGCCAATTCAGCAACACACGTCAAAAGCACAGCAAGAGACGTCAAATGATGGTTTGTAGGTCGGTGGGAATCAATCGAGAGCGGACATCACAGACAATAGGGTGTTTTGACCGAATGGAGAATAATGGAATTTATCTACTTTGCCTGATTATCAAAAGAAATTGGAAGTTCTAAGAAATTGGAAGTTCCTCAGTGAGTTCGTGCTATCGAATTGCCCCATATCTTCATTAAAAAGTTTTAAAGAAGGTCCCACAAGCTGAGAATTAGCGACAGTAGATAGTAGAGTATATTACGGCAGTTACCTATTTCGTACACATGCAAACTCTCGGCTCCCGATCGTGCAAAATGCATACATATTACATGAAAACTTCTTATTATTATCCTGCTTCTTTTCTTCAAACATGCACGCACATTGTTTAAATAACTTATTCAAATAATGATCTGTCGAAGTTCTGAAAGAAAACGAAAGATCTCCTTCTATTGAGTGCGCAATGACTTTTGATAGTAAATAGTAAGTGAATTGTTCAGAGTCAGACGAATTGGGAGTGCATTCATTGTTCAGTGTTAGACGTAACAATGAATTGAAGGCGGCAGGGAATTTCTAACAAACATGTTTCATATGTAGATCTAAGTCATAATCTTATGATTCTGCCATTCTGTAGTGTGATGAGGAGAAACTTTCCATCTAGTATTTTTGGGAAATGATGCTGATCTTAAAAGATTGTGTGCATATTTATGCATTTATGCAGCTTTTCTTGTTGCTTTTATATAGACAATTTACCTGAGAATTTCTGACAAGCCGCAACAATCCCCCTTTTTCGAACAATTTCATCTAAAAGAAGGTTGGAGACTCAAAACGAAAAGAAATAATCAATTAATATAAATTCATGATGCGTCCTTTTTCATTATGACACAGCATAATGAAAATGCAAAATGCCGGTAAACAAACCGAGAAAGAATTTTTCTCTTCTAAAGGTTTTCAATGAGAAGAACGGAATCATCGGTAGTTTTTTTTGTCTGCAAAACCAGCCGAGCGATTAATCTTACATTGTGTCAATGACATGTCGTTGACAAACAGTCAGGACCAATTTGTATGTCATTGTCACTGGTCAATGACTGAAAACAATACCGCCTTTCTTAATACACATGGGTTGCGACCTGTCCAGCTTGTGTCATTGACACGGTCATGACCACAAGGCAACAATTTGGTAGTCACGCTCACGCGGAACTCATCACCAAAGTACCATATTTGTGAGAGACGCAGAGCGACACTCTCATGGATAAAACCGTAGATCGTGACCAAATTCATCATTTCGACTGAATTCATGACCGAATGTTCACTGTATGCCGTAATTTTTAACAGCTTTTTCGCAGGATGATTTGGCAAAGAATATCCATAAAAAAATTGGTCGTGGCCAGTGTCAGTGTGTCTGATGGTCATGACCCAAAACGGTCGTGACTGTTTGTCGACGACATGTCATTCTTAACACAACGCAAGATTAATCGCGCGGCTGAATGCCTCTGATCGTTGGGTCATGACCTTCATAATTCATGAAATACCGGAGGCGCATTCTTCAACCCGCAGTGTAAGATAACCTTGAGATTATGAGATGGTTCTTTGCAAGTTATTTTGATGGAGCGCACTCAGCTCAAATATGGTTGTAGACAGATCATATCTGTTTTAAGTTCTGATTGTGAGTGAATTAATTGTTTCTCAGACCAGAATAGGAAACGAGAATGCAAACTCTGTCTGGGATTTTGTTGCATTCACTTGTTTTCTTTCATGAATACATTTATTCAAGTTTCCGTTTAGGGCTGAACTATTACAAAACATTATTCGCACAACATTCTTCGTTCGTTTAATACAAAAGCCAATTTCTTGTGTAGCAAATGCTTAGAATACATTCCTTGCCAAATTCCCTCAATTAACCGTAATTAATGCAATGTTATCTGCAAAGCGCTATGAAAAATCTGGAGTGATTATTTCTGTAAAACAAGCATACGAATGTAGTAGTGCAAAAAAAACAAACACACTTTCTTCTGAATAGGCAAGCGAATGTCAAATCTACAACACAGTCAAAATTCTCTGAGTCATTAGTGCTCAACTACGAATGTGGTGCTAAAACATTAATAATGTAAAAAAAATCAGCGAATTGACAGGGAAGTAACGGTTGCCGTAACAGCCATGGTGAAGTTCGTGTCAATCACAATGGACTTCGTTCGTCGACGATTCAAGCGATTAAAAAGAGGTAGAGAAGTCATCTTAAAGGAGAAGATGTTGTTTAGGCTCTGAGAACAAATTGTTCTACACATTGCCAGTTGCTGCGGGAAAATGTTACAGTATACTATGAACTCTTCTACAACATACATAATATGTATGTATGTGCATACATAGTATGCATTTATGTGTATGTCCTGTAATTGCAGACAATTTGTATTTTTTAGATGGAGCGTTCCAACAAACACTGCTTATGAAATATGCGTGAATTGATTATGAATTTAAAAATTTCTCGCTTGCCTGAGTTCTAAAGCACTTTACGAAGACAATGATGATCACTGGATCAGTGACTGCGAAAATAACTGTCATTTTGATTAAGATTGCGCCGGTGTAGCCGAAATCAATGTCTGCAATATGTTGTAAACTAATTATTAGTTTACAAAATTTTCAAAGAGATTTTAATCTAACATTTAAATATTTCTTTAAATTAATTTTTTTATAAATTTAAAATTTTAATGTGTAGAATCTAACCTGCTAGCGGCAGAAGATAAATCCCCGCAGTAGGAATATAGGAAAATATTGTCGGAATAAATGTCTGTAAGAAGTGCATTGCCTTCCTTATTAGGGAGAAAAGGAAAATGTAAACAATCATGAAACACTTTTTGTTTTCACCCAGTGACCGAAACAACATGATTATAGTTGTTTTCACATATGTATACATGCACGTTTATGCACACCAATCTGTGCACAAGCCCGTTATCTTTGGGTGAAATCAAATTGGCAAATCAATTGCAGACACTTACTTACATATTTCAGAAAACATTTTATGGCAGCAGAGTTGATGAGAAAATTATGATGATTGTTGACATGACAAATGATTCTACGTACTATTTCCGCCTATTTCTTTATCGACATCAAATTAAGTTGAATATGACTACATCTGAATATGCATTAATACTTACTTTATATAAGTTTCTTACTTGCATAAGAAGAGCGGTGAAGAGCTGTCGATGAAGGGCGCGCGTGTTATGGGACATTTCGATGGTCTTGAATGCGCGCTGAATGCGGACAATGCTGAAGACGATGACGGCGCTCGGTGCTTCAAAAAAAATACTTCAAATATTAAATGCACAGATTTTATTATGTATAATTTTGGGAGTCAATTAATGTTAATTATCTATCTAATTAGCTAAACTTTAATCAAATTAACGACCGTCTTTATGACGCCATAAAACCCCTTGCTTCTCTTTTGGGCACCTGATATAAGCACTGTCCAGCTCGAGAGTGCAGCGAGGTGTGGTGTGTTCCACATATAGCCACTCGTACCGTCGGGTACCTGGAACACGTCTTGCTTGCTTATTGTGCAAAGTACACATTGCAAGACGGGAGCCAAAAACTCGCGTTTGAATTGGCGCCTTTTTTCTTTAACACATTGGCGAGAGAGCATCCGATTTAGAGAGACTTGACTACAATAGTCAGGAAAATTTAGAGAGAAAAAATTCCGGTTTAGTTTCGCGCTAGTTCAAAAGAATTGGGAGTAAACCCGTACTCGAATGACGAGCGCAAGATACGCGTGTTTGTATACGTCCAAGTCGTAGATCTCACGTAGCGGCAGCTCGTCAAAGTGCTGTATTTTATAGATTGATGTTAAAATGTTTTAAATTTTTTGAGTGGATGGTTTGTGCGTTTTCATGCACTGCCCGCTTTTATCTTTGTTTTTTTTCTTCTAAAATAAAAGAATGTTATTGTTCTTGTTGTTAGAAATTCTTAATTCTCTCTGAAGCGAAGAAAAAAAATGGCAACAAATTTCAGCAACAATCCGCATCCAATCGAGAATTTGTCTAACCCCATTGAGATATTCAGTCGGACGCGTGAAGAGGTAGCCAATCAGGGCGTACACCACATTGTAGACCAGAATGACAGAGCCGACCAGCAGCGTCATCTGCCAGACCCGCCAGCGCTCTGACCACCGCAACCATGCCGGTCTGGAAAACAAACCCCAATATGAATTTGCCGCCAATTTTAGTTGATAATTATTTTCGATTGAATTATTGCAAAAATCACATTAAAATTATACATTAAATTAATATTGCTCTTTTGACAGCAAAAGAATTTCAAACCCACTGGCAGATGGCGTTGTAGCGGAAGAGAAAGTGCAGCGCGTTCAGCACGAATGTCTGATAGAAGGTGGAGAGGTACACGAAGCAGACGGTCAGGCCGCCGTTGAAGGAGAGGCCGGGCGAGAGGGCCGAGAAGAAGATGGCGCCGCCCTTCGTGAAGTACACCACCTGAATGAAACGTTGAACCTTTGCATGAAAACAAAGAATACTCGGTTCCCGAGGTGGCACTACATATGGGCGAGATTGCATGTGATTTATGCAGACGCGACTACAATGGTCAGAGAAAAATTCAAATATGTATTTCGATTGAGTTTCGTTCGTGGTCCTTTTAACGATGAAGAAAGAGCTCACCTCACCGAGCCGATAAGCAATGTAATCTCAGCGAGTCCTAACCGGTTGTGAAATTGCGTGATTGAGCGCGAGGACAATGTTCGAGATGGAGAAGGCGAGAAGAAGAAAGCGGTAATTTCCGATGCTCGCTCGCGCCATCGGCTGCAGCGTCAGGAAGACGAGCAAACTGTTGGTGAGAAATGCAAGTGCAGCTAAGACGAGAGTCACCACTTCTACAGTATGCTCGAGAGTTCGCTGCATATCGGCTGTGGTCCTGAAGAGATTACATTTTGATATTTATTTCGTGTCATTGAAAAAGGAGGAAGTTTATGCAATTTAGTTTCTTTTAATTTGCACAATTTAAAAGGGAAGAAGTACATGCAATTCAGTTGCCAAGTCGCTAGGACAGAAGGCTTGAGGGTATTTCTAATCTCAGTGATCTTATATAGCAAATTTGTTGCACGTGAATGGGAGTGAAAGGTTGAGTGCGTATGAACTTATGACAGTTGTTATCTTTGCAAGATTATGATGAAAAGAAAACATCTACGTTAATATGCAGCGCAACTCCCAATCAACCTGGGAATGTCCAATTTCATATATAATCGTGTGAAGAAATGTCTCTTTTTATTCTGATAGGATAGCCTAAAGCAATTTCGAATATGTAAAATAATGTAGTTTAGTTTCACTTCATTGCAATGTTCGCGTCATGGGAAACGCATTTTCTTCTTCCTTTTTTTCAATCTTTTATTCATGCTCTATCGCATTTCTTTTATTGCGTATAAATGCGTTCTTCTATCCAGAAATATAATTTATTCGACAAAAGAATCTATATTTGTTTTACGCAATATTTTACATTGTTAGATAGTCTTTGGAATATCAAGATTAGTTAGGACGCAATAAGTTCATTTTCATCACTATCATCCTTCAGTTGAATGAGTTGAATGCAAAGTTCCATTCAATGTCTTTCGTTAGGCTACTTTCACATTGATTCTCCCGCTATTTTCGTCGTCTCACATTTCCAGTTTGCATTTTGGTTAAAATATAGTCGCAATTTAGTTACAATTTGGTTGTTTTTTAAGAAAGAAAACAAAGTATAAGAGCTGTTGTGACGGAACTCAGCATTCGCTCAGAGATTGGCGAAGCTGAAAATTACCATTTGCAGCTTTAAAAAAAATGGCAGTTCAAGTCACATGAGATGTGTCGCTGAGGAGCGAGTAATTAGGTAGATGTACTCTACATAGAAATATGCAGAAACACGCCGAAATTTTTCTCTTGACACCCGAACGAGCTATCACAGAGTGACTTTCGGGGCAATTTGATTTGCCAACTTCAACCAAAGATAACTAACGGAGATAAGATATATGTACATACATACATAAAACGCGATGCTCGAGAGAATCAACATAAATCAAAGAGGCCATGGACATAGCCAAAATTGAACAGCTTCGATTTTGTTTGAAAGTTACTTATAGGTACTTTCTCATATGAGTGATCGATAGGAATCGGACACGTCCTCACTCGCTTGCTATCTGACCAGGGAATGGTCAGCAACCCTGGAAACCAAAATTAATAGTAGCTGCGTCGTACTTCGTTGAGATATATGTATATTGAAATGAAAATTTACAACCTTGTAGCCTCGATATTTTTGCTCTAGACAACAAAATGTAAAAAAAAATGAAAATTTCAATCCTTAAATTTTTTATAGGCTATTTTTATAGACTTTAAAATTTGATTCTTCATTCCTCATTCACAACCGGGCAGTGTATTCGTACATTTGACGCTGCAAGATCTCTGTTGCAGACCTTCTGTACTGCCGGACGCTCCGAACGATCGACATAGTCCAATTCGAGGAAATGTTCTGTTCAGTTTTCTTGTTTTTTTGGTCGAGAGAACAGTCAGAATAACATGAAGATATGAATTTTAAGAGATAACTAAAGATTCTTTCTATCAACTCAAAGAAATTCTTTCTGTCAACTTGTTAAAAGAATATTCCTTTTTTCCACTATTATTTCAGCTCTTCGCCGTAGACTTCTTATGAAGTTTTGTTTTGCCAATAAAGAACATGGATGAACGCCCGAGAATCAGAGTCACTTTATTCGTCAACTTTATTTGGCATGCGTTGAATCGGGAAGCCTACTTATCGATCATCATTCCCAAAATGGAAGAAACGGCATTGTAGCCATCGGATGCAGAACAAATCGTTTATCTAATGCAAGGAAACATGATTCATTTCATGATAAAATAGACGACATAGAATTATCTTGTACTTGACAGCAGTAAGGAATGAAAGTTCAAGTACGATTTGGGAGGCAGGCGGCAAGAGCTTTCCCAAAATTCTCACATACAGCTTTCATTTATCTAGCAAGATGTTCGTTCCTTTGAGTGCTAGAGATTGAACGACCCCTCCAACGATCTCTACATAATCCTCACCTCTCTCGTTCTCTCTTTTTTCTTCTCTCGCTTCCCATCGATTTAGAGGTGTGCAAGAGCACGGGCAGCGAGAGAGAACGATAAGACAAGAGACGAATAGGCAGTCAGAGTGGCAATGCTAGAGAGTGCGCATGTGATGGAGACGGCAGAGAAGCAGAGCGAGCGAGTGCCGATGCTGCATACAATCTAACGCGTTCCAATCACGACTTTCCGGCAACGGGCCATGTCTGGCCCGCCACGATTTCAGGCAAAATTTCCTTGATTTGATTTGATGCCTCATTTAGAACTATGTATGTATGTATATACTCGCTAAGAAAAGCTTGTTACATATGTGCTACTGTTTCCTTAACATCCCCATACAAACATTCACACATAGTGCCTATGTATGAATGTATTTATGCATAGGCGAGTAACGTAGCATTAATGTCGTAATTATTTGTGATGAGAATTCGGACGTCTTTGTCTATTACGATCATTACTATTATTTATTTTATCCTGCAACTGAAAAATTTCTATCTGTCACGCCACCGAAAACGGCCGTCACATTATTAATATAAATAAATTGAGCCCTTCATTGTTCCAGATCTCTCGCCATAGACGCGAGGCATCTTTCTTTTGCAAGTGGCAGGATACATACATCTGCCGAAAAAGATAAGCTCGAGAAACGACAACAATACAAAGGTTGTGCATACTTACGATTGATTTTGCATTCATGGAATTATTTATTATTTATGCATATGTATGTCTATGTATTTATGTCAATGCGTAAACAAAAACTTTGTAACGACGCTTAAAATTTTGTTACTGCAAATAACGTTTCTATACCTAAAGCGTATATTAAAATAAAATAAATTAGTGCTACTATTTATATAACATACCTTAATGATGGGGATATTGTTTGAGATAACTGTCATTTTATTTCTCTTACTTTCAGATTCCTTGTCTACGCATCCGGGAGGTCCTGGCTTTAGTCAGCCTGACTTCTCATATCGAGGTCCCGGATTAAACTCTTGCCGTAGGTCATCGATGACTCACACGCTTGACAGAGACCACCGGCTAAATGCCAAAGAAATGGAGTACACCTGTGACGCTCGTCCTGAGTAGTCACTCTTCCGTTGGTGTTCAAGAATGGATGAATGGAGGTTTTGAACACCTTGAAGGCGACAACTCGAACTTCGACTTATGAAGATGTCTCACTCACACTCTGATGATTTTATTATTTGTGACTTACTCGTTTAAAGATTAACTGAGTATTCAACACATGACATATGAACACTGCAATAAAATTGTGTGTGTGTGAAGGGGACTGCGTATAGTCTGTAGTATCTCTTTCTTTTTCTATGTATGTATGTATGAATGCTCCTTCTTCTCCTTGTTCTCGCCCTTTCGCTGTCTTCCTCTCTCTCTCTCTCTATGTATCTCCGCCCCTAGGCTCTTTACTACTTAATTATGGCTTCTTCCCGGAGGAGACCAGCCTTAAGCTGGCAAGCGAAGGTATGTATGTACATACATTTGTAGAGAGCACGCATGTGATGGAGCAAGAGACCGAAGCTTTGTGAACGCGACGATGCCGGGCTTTTCCCGATGCTTTCAAAGCAAGCCAAAAGAGCGTACATATTATTTGTACCATATTTTCACGTTTGCTATTGTTGCTTTGTTACTAGTAAAAATAATGAACTTTTTTAGTGCAATGTTAAAAAACCCACAAGGCGACCGCGGCGGCAATGATGAAGAGCGTCAGGATGAGCGCGCGAAGCATGATTCCGTCTTCTGCTTGGTCAAAGGGGGATTTGTTACGCACGACAAAAGAAACGGAACATTGTTTATGCAATCTTGACATTATTCCTACCAAAGATACGAGGAAAAGAAACAAATCGAAATTTACGCTTAAAGACGCTGTTCAGAGAGCATAAAGTATAGAACTGTAATCCTAAAAGAAAATATAATGTAATTCGAGCGACACCGACAGTAATTAGTTGGATGTTTCGCTACATGGACAAAAGTCCATGGAGCTACAAATTCATAATGAAACAGTATTAAAATCGCCCATCTACATTTAGAATTAGAGCAGCAAGTTATTTCTTGATCTCTGCAAGGCATGCATGATTGTGCTACTTACGTACACATGTGCATGGGGATGAATGACACAAAATTGTCTCTGATTTACTGCAATGAATGAGAGAAGTCTCGCTCGTTCGAGTGGCAAGAGAAGAATCGGCGTATTTATATATATTTCGAATTAGAGAACTGCCTCCTCGTTCGCTGAGCAATTAATTACTCGCACCACACCTCTCACATGACCCATACTGCGCTGGTTCTACTTTCGCCATTTCGTTGAAATCTTCGCCAATCTCTGACAATGAGAGAAGGCTCACAGTTCCATGCAGTACGCCCATTCACGCTATTCGATGTCTTTTTCCAACTTTCTTTTTTATCAGTTTACGTGTAATTGGAATGCACACCCAAAAAGATCGATGACCATTTCTTTTGAAAAGTTCTTTTTTTACCACTTATACTTTAAAAAAAATAAAAATATAGAGAAGCAAGAGATAGAGAAAGGGAGGCGAGAGAGCGTGGCGAAGCGAGAGTGTGAGAGGGTCAAGCTTGAGGCAACCCCAGGAAGAGCGATGGAACGAATGATGCTAGAAGGCCATTTTTCAACTTTTATAGCTGCCGAACAGGATTAAAGTGCATTTTGGCTTCTTTCTTTCACTTTCGGGACAAAATGAGAGCATGCATGTAAAACTCAAGAATAATAGAAGGTTGCTTGGGTTGATATAAAGCATGGTCACCGCCTTGGGGCGTCGTGCACCCCGCATAGATACCATACTGGGATTCTGCCCGCTGGCCCCAACCCTCCCCTCTTCTTCCATTATATCCTGTTCCCCATTATTTTTCTCTCTCCTTTCAGCGGATCATTCATTGGAAAAAATTATTTTCATTGGACCAAAATGAATCATTTATGAATACCGTATGCCACAACTATCGAAAATATATTGACACTTGCAATCTTACTCTAACTAAGTACATATATTCAGGCAACAGAACGTCATCTTTTTGTTAGATTGTCTGCGTGTTTTCAGCTTCATTAAAGGAGGGAAAATAATGTGAGATTCAAAATATCTGCAGCCCCTCACAAATCTCTTCACGAAGCAGATTTTGTGCGACCAGCGAAATAGCACGTGAAGATGAAAGAGTGTTCAGGGTGAACGCGGCAATTCAAACGTGAATTAATTTGTTTTTTTTTTCCATGATCTCCTCCTTGAAAGGTGCACGAAACTCTTCTGTAAGCTATTTGCATTTTCCTGTCTATTCTTGTCGCGTCTCTCAAAAAAGGCCTCGACCTTGTGTCAGGCAAAATGGCGCGAATTCAAATGTGAGTTTTTGTTGCCGTCAAAGGATATCAGCGTTCGCGGCGGCATAGAACGTGCTCCTTCGCATCGGCGCCTCTTTGGCCACGACGACGACGCTCGCTTGGCCATCCGCGGAGGACTTACGCTGGTCGCCGCGCCAGGCGAGCGCTCTTCTTGCCTCCCTCAAAGTAAAAAAATTTTTTAAATAAATATTTTTTAAAATTATTTTTGCATTGTATTTTTAAGACAATATTATGTAAAAATAATAAAATTTTTAACACAATTTTTAAGGATTAAAAAAGAAAATGCTATTTCCCTTTTTACAAAAGGAAAATATCTGCTGCATACATATGTACCTTTGATACGAAGGCACGTAATGGATGGTGACAGCGGGCGAGATGATGTAGGTGGACTGCAGTGCCTGAGAATGATTGCTGCTTTTCAATCCGTTTCGCCGACTTTGCCAAATAAAAGAGTAATTCATTATAAGTTAGAAGTTCAATAGTGTATAATAATACTTTACTGTAGTATAATACTGGAAAACGGCAGTATTTATTGTTCATTAATTACTTTGTTCATTTGATGTTCTCTAATTACTAGTAACTAACAGCAAAGATGGACGACTCGAGTACGGCGGATCGAATAAAGTCCCAGCGGCCGAGAGCCATGCAGCCGAAGCTATAGAGCGAAATGCCCACGAGCATAAACTGGATCGTGAGCATCTGCAAAAGAGAAACAGTGAGAGGAGCGTTCGGAGTAGTAGGCGTGGTCAAGATTGAAAAGTGGGCGTGGCCAAGGAATAAAAAGTGGGCGTGGCCAAGGATGAGAGGCGGAGCTTTATTGTGTAAGAGATGACTTTATTCAGATGAGAGGCGTCAAAGAGAAGAATGACAAGTAAAATGATAATACTCGAATGAATTACCGTATTTTCTCTATTAGTGCCCCCAGGGGTTCTATTTTTCAATACCCTTGCGAGAGGGGGGCACTATTAGAGAGAGGGGTTCTACTAGAGGTAGGGGTTCAATTTTTCAATGGCTTTGTCAGAGGGGGGTACTATTAGAGGAGGGGAGGTTCTAATAAAGGGGGGGGGTACTAATAGAGAAAATTCGGTATATGTAGAATATCGTTTAAAAAACAGAAAAAAAAACTAAAACGGCGCGAAATTCAAAAATTGAAACCTTGACAAATCGTCGATGTGCCCGTTGCGCGTTCGGCGACAGCTTCCGATCGGCCGTCCACGCCGTCTGCATGGCCGAGAGGCGGACGAGGATGGCACGGCGGGCGACGACGATGAACAGCGACATGATGGACGAGCCGACGACGAGATAGCACATGAAGTAGATGCTCGTGCCACGTGTCGTCATGCCAGTGAAGCCTGTGCGGTGCACGGATGAGGAAAGTTATTTATGTCTCACGAAATGATTATATATAACTAGTTTTAGTCATCAGAACTAAATTTTATGTGCGAAAGAGAGAGAGAAAGAGAGAGAGAGAGAGAGAGGGATTGAGAGAGGGATTGAGAGAAGGAGTGAAGAGAGCGGTTGAAAGAGAAAGAGAGAGATATATAGAGAAAGGAGAAATAGAGAGACACACACAGAGTGAGAGAGATATATCAAGAGAATGAGAGATATAGAGAGAGATACAGAATGAGAGAGAGAGATTGAAAAAGAGAGAGAAATAGAGACAGAAAGAAGGAAATTTAGAGAGCCATAGAGACAGAGAGAGAGAGAGTGCGAGAGAGAGAGAGAGAGAGAGAGAGAGAGAGGAATGGCACAAGGATCGAACCGCTGAAAATGAGGCTTGTCTGATTTGCAAGGATTGCAGCGACGTCAGGCCGCTCTGTTAGCAGCTCCTAAAAAACCAATTCGTTCGCAGTGCGATCCTTGACGAATATAACCTAAATTATGCTGCTTAATTCTTATTAATATTATTATTTCGAAAATCATACCCATAGATCCAGAAAAATATTCCATTGAAGCATATTTTAATTGAATTTTTTGTTGCATGACTACTAACTTAACAATATTGCCATAAAATGTAATTTTCATTTTTTTTAAACAAAATTATAACAATTGTTAATTAATTAATTACTATTTATCTATTTATTTATTATATATCTACATACATCGATTAAGATGTGCAAACGATGGGTAAGGTGTGATGCAACCGGAGAAAAAAAAATGTTATTTCTAATTGATAGGTTATAATTTTCTTTGACTATAATTAATAATTAATAATTAATAATTAATAATTAATAATTAATAATTAATAATTAATAATTAATAATTAATAATTAATAATTATTAATTAATAATTAATAATTAATAATTAATAATTAATAATTAATAATTAATAATTAATAATTAATAATTAATAATTAATAATTAATAATTAATAATTAATAATTAATAATTAATAATTAATAATTAATAATTAATAATTAATAATTATTAGTACCGTCGGCGGAATGGTTAGTATGATCGCAACGAGGATGAGCAGAACGATATTGAGGGTGGGAGGCAGCTGATTCTGGAGGAGAACGGAGTGTGGTCACTAGGCCGAAGGTGTGGCAGAAGCCGGTCATGGAGATGCCCGGAAGAAGGTGAGCGAATGAGAGAGGGAGAGGAAAATAGAGAGAGAGAGAGAGAGAGAGAGAGAGAGAGAGAGCGAGACAAAGGGAGAAAGAAAGAAGCACAGAGAGATAAATAAACTGAGATAAAGAGAGAAGCAGATAAAGAGAATTATACTGAGAGGGAGAGACAAAGAGAGATATAAAGAAAGAGATAGAGAAAGAAGTAGTCGAAGAGAGAGATAAAGAAAGGCAAAAGGAGAGTGAAAGTACGAACGGTGCACGCGAAGCAGACGTGGTGCGAGATCAAGCCACAGGGTCCGTAGTGGACGAAGGCGATCGAGGACCACATCGCGACCACGCGCGTCATCGATAGAAGACTCGCCAGTGAGGACAAGACCTCGAAGCCCATCTTCAAGCAAATATGTACATATATATGTAGTAATCATTACAAAGTGACAAGATTGACGAAGACGGTAGGTCTGGAATTTTTGTATTGCTTTTTAACGCTGTATGTTAATAATTAAGCACATATGTACTGTATATAGCACACACGTGGGTGATATATGTATATACATACATATTTACATGTAAAAGGTCGATGTATAAAGTCATACATGATAAAAAAGAATCTAGGGGTTTGTTCGCCTCTTCCTCGGCTATTAATAAATGATATTATTTTATTATTGAATTGATGATAGCCGGGCACCTGTAGCCGAAGCACGAGGGCGTATGCTTGCAGATGTCGCGGAGTCGCGACTCGAATGCGTGCATGAGGAGCGCATTCTCGACGAGCACCACGAGACATGCGACTTTCTCGACCGCCAGCCAAAGCGACGTGGCCTAGAATGAGATTTGTAGTATACAGGGTGATGAGAAAACTACGCCGTACCCAGCCTCGGCGTATTCCTAATAGAAGCCACCACTTTCTAGTACTTTTAAGGGATTCCTTAAAAAATTATTTACAATGTATATCCAAATATAGATGAGAATCTTTGTATCATATGAGCCGACTCCTTCTAATAAAAACATTATAATCAAATTTTTTTTAAAGGAAAGCCTTGATACCTGCATCCAATCGATCGCTTTGTATCAGCAAACTCTGCAATTGTGTCGAGCACTTTGGGGAAGAAAATGTACGCCAAATTAGCAGAGGACTTTCATGTGACGTGTGAAATTCGCGCTGAAAATAACATGTGTGGCCTACTGTTGTTCACATTCGCATTCGTCCATAGATTGGCATAGAAATATTACATGATTAAAAACACTCGCTGAAAGAAGGAAGTTGGTAGGGTCAATAAAATTGGGAGAGTGAGAAAGAATGAAAGCATAGAAAAGAGCATAAACATAGAAACTACGAGAGTGAGAGAGAGAAACAGAGAGAGAGAGAGAGAGAGAGAGAGAGAGAGCGCGAGAGAAAGACTGTTGTCGGCAACGCCCTTGGGGGGGCAGATGGCAATGACACGTCTTATGACAGACACCAGATTCAAGGGGGAAATAATATCGTACCAAACTAAGTACGATATTACTTCAAGATATTCCACGTCAGTGGAGTCCCGCCCTGGCAAATTGTTAACTAATTGTTGGCAAATTGCAAATTGTTAATTCAAAACGTTAACGTGTAATTCTCTGCCTAAACGGGCCGGCGGTTTTACGGAATGAAATGACGCATTCAACAGAAGAAGAAGAATTTAATTAAATAGATCGCCCAGACAGATAGAGTCTACTGTTTACAGCTTACCATTAGAACGGGGTAACAAAATGAATTCTTAATGAGTGCGCTAACTCATTTATTCAGCACATAACATCAAAAGGTGGCTATTTACCGCGCATAACTCGAGTGTTCGGCCGATTTTCTAGTTTCCCGTCGTAATTCATTCGATTTAGGGTTCTGGAAATTGAATGAAAGGTAGAGGATGTTGCGGCACAAAATGGTGGTAGCCTGCGAGAAATGTCAGTCTCACAAAATGGATCGTTTTTATACGGTCTTTATTTAAAGGACTTTTTGTCTATTAGATAGTATCTACAAATTACAAGGCTGCTGTAGATAGAACATTCACACATTGTCAGGCGATACTAAACTTTGCCTTTACCTTTTTTAAACCGAATTTCTTTCTTTTACATGAAAATCGTCGCGGCCTTCAGTCACGTAAAACACACAATTTATTAGCATGACTCGCTGAAAGGGAGACAACCGTCCATGAATCGGTGCTTTTCAAAGAATGAGAAAAGAGCAGCAAAATGGACAGCATCCTCATCGTGTTAACCGGAGGCAAGCAAGAATAAGAATAAGAATAAAAGTCTAAACTCTTACCCATTTCAGTGAACAATTCGAGCAAAGAAGTTAGAAGTGTCAGAGCAAAAAAAAAACAAGGCAATTCGTCAAGCAGAGGCGTTCAATAATTAATTACTACAATTTGGCAAAGTAGATTTCAATGCCCGACTCGAAACCCTTGATATAAACATGGAAGTTGAGCAATGACACGATAATAAAAAAAACTCAAATTACATAACACTGCTCTAGAAAGTGACTAGCTACATGCAATATAAGGGAGTTCACGAAAGTGGAAACAAAACTGTAATCACTAGAAGTACTGGAAATGTTAATTGCTACTTCATCGGGGTTCAGTGGAAAGTATATGTAAGTGTAGTGTTAGCATTAATTCATAGTTACACTCTTTCACCCTCCTTCTCTCTCTCTCTCTATCTCTCTCTCTCTCTCTTTTTCTCCCTCTCTCTCTGTCTCTCTCTTTATCAAGCACACTCTCTCAGTCCACTTCTCTCTTCTTGACTTCGGCAGCGATTCTGCCATTGTAGAGAGGCAGCAGAGCCGCGTCATCGTCATAGAGTTCCAATTGATAAGGCGCTCCGTCTTCGTCGTCCACGCACGCCGTTTTGAAGTAGAATCTTAAGCGGACTTTATTAATTTGTAATTTTTGATTAAATATGAAAATCGCGGTTCTAAAATAATTATTAAAACATTTTCGTCACATTTCATCGAATTATCGCAACATCTTTCTCTCTCTCTCTCTCTCTCTCTCTCTCTCTCTCTCTAAAAGTCTAAAAGTCCTCTGTCTTAAACGCATTTCCTTTGTAATATACGACAAGGCTCCACTTTGACAATGTGGCCACATCTTTCAACAATGTATAAAAAAATAAAATAATAACTTTTAAAATTAAGTAATTAATTAATTTATTAATACACTTACTGGACAGCATGGTTGTTCGCGATGGCAAAGTGCTTCCTGAACTCCTTGAGCGAGATGGTTCCATTGCACGTGGCGGGGACGTGCGCGACCACAGGGACGCCGTCGCTGCCCTTGTAGCCTGAGAGGGAAACAGTGAACAGCTTCTACTTGGAGGTGTCTGCTACATTTCATTAAGATATTGAATCAGAAATAGCGAGAAAACGAGAAAACATAGAGAAAGAGGAGAGAGAGAGAGAGGGGCAGAGAGAGAGAGATGGAGAGAAAGAGTGCGATATAGAGAGAGAAAGACAGAGAGAGATAGAGAGAGAGAGAAAGAGAGAGGGTGCCACCAACTAATGGTGAGCAGCTTTGATCCCGGAAAGTGGCGCGCTCCAAGAGGTGTCGGCCGGTCGGCGTTGCTCGATCTCTTGCCTTTCCTCGCCTCACAAATCCCTACAATCAGACAGAATGAACTGAGGTGAGACTGAACATCGCATTGTTATATTGGATCTCGCTGGGTATATAACTGGACGACTTTATCTGTCTATCTCTCGCTCTCTCTCTCTCTCTGTCTTGCTCATTTAATCTCTCTCTTTCTCTCTCTCTCTCTCCATCTCCCACCTGGTGCCGCTGGTAGGCTCTTCCTCCTCGGTTCCTCTGATGGTGCGAGTGACTCAATGCCCGACGAGTCATAGATGGAGTTGCTCATGGTCGCCACTCCGGCCTCTGCCCACTCCTTGCCAGGAATGGTGTTTCTGGAAGAGAATGGATTAGACAGTTTTGGTTAAAATGAATATGTAAATTAATAATAAGGTATTTGTTATTTTAAAAAATCAGACTGTAAAATAATCAAGATCGAGATAGGAAGTAATAATAATAATTTCCAAATTAAAAAAAAACCTATGATGGTTCGTCGTCGCCTCCTTGAGCATTGGCTGTGGTCGCGAAGAGTAGGCAGAGCTTGATGACGTCATGAATGGAGTGGATGAGAGATGCTGTTGTTGTTGATGATGGAGAGCAGCAGCGGCGGCTGATGGTGGTGGTGCGAATGAATTATAGTGCGAATTATGGTGTGCTGGCAGAGGAGGAGGAGGAGGGAGCAGATTCGGAAAGGGCGACGGTGATGGAGAGGCAGAGAAGAAGGACGTGGCGGCAGCGGCCGCTGCTCCGGCCTGACCGCATGATGAGAGTAGAGGAGGAGGAGGTTCTGCATCACATACAATTATTAAGACATTTCTTTAATTTTTCATTTTTAATGAAGAAGAAAAAAACGTGTGTGAACATTTTTGGGGTCTAAATTTCATTTCTATAAAAAAAAACTCGGGTTTAACGTTTGCATAATTCGCGATTTCCATGTTAGTCACGACTTTGCCCACTTATATAAGATACATTTCTCTCATTGTCAGTTTTAAGAAAAAAAGAGGGAGTGAGAGAGAGAGAGAGATAAATAGAAAAAGGGAGAGAGAAGCGCAGAGTGAGAAAGCGAAAGAAAAAGCAGCGTGAAGCATCGATATAGAAAATGTAGCGAGAGAGTGAGAGAGAACAAGTCAGATAGCGAGAGAGAGAGAGAGAGAGAGAGAGAGAGAGAACGAGAGAGAGAGAGAGAGAGAGAAGAGAGAGAGAGAGCGATAGGGAGAGAGCGAGAGAAAGAAAGATCGACTAACTCGGCGACTGCTCTCCTGCCCTCGGCGATCTTCCTCTCCCCGAGCCGCCTCTCGAGTTCTCAGCCGAGATCGCCGACTCTGCTGGCATTCTCTCGAGGTAGTCCTCGAGATCATCCTCCTCCTCCTCTTCCCCTCCACCCGCTCCTCCCGCCCCCGTCACTCCTCCCGCCTCCTCTTCGCCGGAGGAGGCTGCTTCTCCTTCTTCCTCTTCTTCTTCTTCTCGTCTCGATGGTGGCCCGTCGACGTTGCGCGCCTGGGAAGTAGAGAAAAAAATCTAATCTAATCTGGATTTGGAAAAATTTTATAACTGATTTCTAGCAATATGAATAACTCTTCTTTAAATTAAATACTCAAAACCTGGTAATTATTTTTTTCTAAGTTATCAAAACTATTTTTACATTCGCTAATCTCAATACTCCAATTTTTAACCCCTCCCCCATATATTAATCGAGACCCTGACTGAACTGATCCCAGTCCAAAGAGACCTCAATGGGTAACTACCCAATCGAGACCCTGACTGATGAAACCCAGAACCCATTGGGTAACTACCCAATCGAGACACTGACTGATGAAACCCAGAACCCATTGGTAACTACCCAATCGAGACCCTGACTGATGTATCCCAGAACCCATTGGTAACTACCCAATCGAGACCCTGACTGATGTATCCCAGAACCCATTGGTAACTACCCAATCGAGCCCTGACTGATGTAACCCAGAACCCATTGGGTAACTACCCATTCGAGACCCTGACTGATGTAACCCAGAACCCATTGGGTAACTACCCAATCGAGACCCTGACTGATGTAACCCAGAACCCATTGGGTAACTACCCAATCGAGACCCTGACTGATGTAACCCAGAACCCATTGGGTAACTACCCAATCGAGACCCTGACTGATGTATCCCAGAACCCATTGGGTAACTACCCAATCGAGACCCTGACTGATGTAACCCAGAACCCATTGGGTAACTACCCAATCGAGACCCTGACTGATGTAACCCAGAACCCATTGGGTAACTACCCAATCGAGACCCTGTCCCTGTCACTGACCACCAGACTCTTCTGCTCGATAAGCGCGCGCAGCTGCTGCCTTGTCGTGATATCTCGGATGCGTGCAGCGCGCACCTTCATCAGTTTCTTGTGCAAGTGGTCGGCAAAGCGCTAAAGGAATTTTTTTTAAATTTAAATTTGCCGCCATTTTTTTTCATTCTATATTTATCATCTAGATCCTCATCTTCTTTTTTAATCGAATTTATTTCGTTCAAGTTTACCCACATTATTTTAATTGTACGATAATAAAAATAAATTAAATTAATAAATAATTGGAAAAAAAGAACATCTCCCAACCTCTCTTCCTTCCGGAGTGTCGTGGTCAAAGACCTTGGTTCCATGCGAGACTGGGTCGTTCTTCTGAACAAATGGACAAGTAATTTTCGCATTTTGTCATAAAAATTACGTAATAATAGAAAAATTAGAAAATATAAAACTCGGCCCGGACCTAAAACCTGGTCCTCCCCGGACCCTAAACAACGGCCCGGCCCTAAAACTCGGCCCAGCTTTGACTCTAAAATCCGGCGCAGCCCTGGCTCTAAAACCCGGTACTGCCCCGGACCTAAAACCCGGCCCTGCCCCGGACCTAAAACCCGGCCCTGCCCCGGACCTAAACCACGGCCCCCAATCACTTACCGGTATCGTGAAGGTACACACAGAAAAAAATGTGACGCACAATTAATGTTCCATCCAAAATTGTGACCAAAAATGTGACACGCAAGCGGCCGCCGAAGAGAATTGTGACAACGGATGTCACATTTTGGTGGCAAGGAGGGACGAGGCGATGCGAGAACAGAAAATGTGACATTGTACCACTTTCGACCATGTTTAAAAAAATATTCGGAATCATCATTTGAACGGAACGTTTAATTTTCGGAAGAAAATCTCGGGTTAACAAACACTTAAAACTTATCCTTTTTTTATTTCATGTTTGTAATATTGAATCGCTTTTTGATATGACATTTATAACGTGTAAGCGTAGCGATTCTGCTCTTTTGTTTCAGTTAGAAAGCGAGAGTCCCCGGGCCGCGTAGTTAGCCAAGCTGCTCTTTGTGCTCTCGATCAACAACTGGAGACTCAACTTCTAATAGTAAGTAATTGAAAAGTTTAACTCATTCATCCCGCTATTGATATGAAAAAGCTGATTTGTTAATGGTTATTCTTGCAAGTTTCTATTGCAGTTTTTATTCCCTTATTGTTAGCACTTTTGTCTTCTTTTCTCACGAATGAGTGATAAAATTAACATTATTAAATATGCTGAATATGCAACGTTGTTCTTTTATTATCAGGCTAGCCCTTCTTGTCTGCGATTGCTGGAACTAGACAGCGTGTCGGCGCGCGCAGCAAGATCAAATTCTTTCGACATCCGAGCGTGGTTTGCTTTTAATTCTTTTCTTCATAAGTTGATACATCTGTTAATTGATGCTGCCATTCTTCCCAACGAATTTAAATATTTAATGTGTTTTCTCTTTATTGGTACATTAACTATCGTTTATATTTCATGTTGAAATTCGTATACTTATTTCAGCAATTTTATATTTTCAGTATTTCTCTTGCCCAATCCACCCAACAACCGCGCACCGCGCAGCTTCAACGCTTAAGCTGCTGCATTTTTGTCCAGGTACGATAACTTTTCAGACTCGTCTAACAACTTTGACTTTTAAATAAGTTTCGTTCGTTTATTGTTCTTTAAGAGTACAAAAAACTCATTTTCCCACACATTGAAAAGTTTGTTCCGAACATTTTTTTTCCTTGTTCATTTGTTATTACCTATTCCACGTTTATTATTTTTCTTAACTTTGAAAG
Source organism: Allodiplogaster sudhausi (assembly GCA_945643635.1). Taxonomy (NCBI): domain Eukaryota; kingdom Metazoa; phylum Nematoda; class Chromadorea; order Rhabditida; family Diplogasteridae; genus Allodiplogaster; species Allodiplogaster sudhausi. The sequence goes on along the minus strand of CALZFC010000001.1, from coordinate 4,844,542 downwards.
CAGGATAATACAATTCAAAAGATTTTAAATATAAATAATGCGTTGTTTAGAAAATCGGTACGCACTCTTCCCCTGACTTCCTACCGGAGCTGGAAGACATCGCATCTCCGCGCAGACCGCGCTTCTGCCATCTGAAGCTGCCGCAGACTTGCGAAGGTTCGTTATGTTTATATACATTGTCTAGTCTTCAATTCTAGGGTAACGTGGTTAGAAATTTGTAGTTGTTATTATCAGGGAATAGAAGCCACTGTCGATGATCCTAAATATTAGCAAGGTTTGTTAGCTGTTTCTGCCCATCTGTCCCTCAGGATGATGCCCAAAATTAGGAATTATTCTGTGAAATCGACAATACCTTTTTATACCCTATCGGTTATGTAGTTAATTCAATTTCTGGGCAAGTTTCTTTTGTTTTCCAGAAAAAAAACCGTAATCAAACCAGCTCTGTATAACTTATTTAAAATAAGCGAAACTGTTCTTTTCTTGTTTCTTTCTTTTCTTTTCTAAGAAGTACCGTAACCCAACTCGATGTGTATATTTTAAAAAAAGAAAATAAATTTTGGTACGACGAATAATTAATGCTTCTTTTTTGCTCAACATTTTATACAGGATTACCATTGTATATTCTGAACTGAAATATTTCCAAATGTAAGTTTTTTCCAGGTCTCCAACAACACGCCGTCAACCACACTGATCGGAAGCCGTTCCGGTGCGACATTTGCAGCAAGGTGGGATATGATTTAACTTATTTTTTTTAAATATTTAACATACCGTACTCTCGTCCTTAAACTTATCGAGTATTGGAATACTGTTGGTGCAAGTGAAAAGTTACTTGAAACCTTGAGATGCTTTTGTAAGTGCTTTATGTGACTTACAATTACAATTATCGAAGCTGTAGTTGCTATTGATTAGCGAAGTTACGCTAAGTTTAGAGAATGTAAGCTTATATCTTTTGACTTTTAAATTATATTCAAAGGTATTTATTTTCTCCCATTTCTGGGAAACTGTTCTTGATTTTCAGGAGAGTTGCCCAGAACCGTAACCTTACGAAATTTGAGCGAATTAATTCGCGAATCCGTACCAATGATTTATTTTAAATGGAAAGTGATAAATTTCTGGACAAGTTTAATTTCTTAAAGGTACCGTATCCCAATCTGTTCTGTATGTGTCTGTGCAAGTAAATTCCTTGAAGTAATTGAGAATAAGCGATTGCGTTCCTATTCAAAAGAGTAAGTTTTTTGAGTGGATTTTTCTGGGCACCTTTATGTTTACTATAAACTACCGTAACCCAACCAGTAGTTACAACTGATTGAAAATAAGCGAATCGCTCCATTGTAAGAGTGTTATTTGAAAGTTTTTACAAAGTATTTTTTTCTGGGCAACTCTTTTGTTTACTATGAACTACTGTAACACAACCCACTGGTTACAACGAATTGAGAATTAACGAATTGCACAAATGCAAACGTGTGATTTGTATTTTTCTGTTACAAAGTTGGTTTTTAATTACGTTACAATATCCAATATTTGTTAAGCATGTTATATGCTTAAGAATATTCATACAGAAAAAAAATTCATTATTAAGAGAAAACAATATAGTTATGGAAGAAAGTTTTAGACGAAAAAAGGAATACAAGGCTGCAAGAACTATAGAAAGAAAGAGCACATAGAAAGATAACATTGAATGTTAATATCTAATGAAAAAGGAAAACAACAAATTACAGTTTAGAATCTTAACGATGCGTTGTCCAGCGGACGTCTGCGAGGAGGAGCTTCCTACATTGGCCCACTTAAAACGGCATTGTCAACAGTCACACCTTGGAGAAAATCAATATCACTGCCGCTTTTGCTCATCTGAGTTCGGACGATTTCAAGCATGGCGGGTTCACTTGAGCCAACAACGTGAGTAGTAATTTAAACAAGTAATAACAGTACCTCACTATTGAACATCGCAAGTCTTCTCTTCAGATCCTGCTCTGATGAGGGGTCTTTATTCCGACAGCAGCGATAGCGATGGTGCAATGGATGTGGATGTTGCTGACAATGGCAACATGGATGCCTCGTCTCTTCAAGAGGATGTTGAGGAGTTGGACGGCGACATATCTGCAACTGAGCTGGAGGAGGAGGACGATGAGAATGACGACTCGGAAGCGCTCGAAGCTGATGATTCGACCAACTTCTGCGAAACGATTAGAGCCGAGATCCTCACCTCCACAAGCCGAATTGGAATAACAGAGTCGGAAACGGATAAAATGGTGGATCTGATTCGCCGTATCGCTAAGAACGTTCGAGCCATGAACGACTCCCATTTCGATCAGTTTATGGCGACAGGTTTACCGATTGCCTATCTCTCTAAATGAGTATATTTTTACGTGGATCACTTCTCAGAGTCCGGCAACTTCGACTACGATGAACAGCCAGGAGCTATCCCTCTCGATTTCTTCCACATTCCTGGCAAAAAATGAGTCCCTTTCGCCAACCAATCCGACTGCGCTCTCGTGGGAGAAAAACGCAGTTTTTCCTGATGATACTCGAGCGGAGCAAGGTTATACTAAAATGAATGCTCATATCTTAGATTCATGAATTTTCAGTTGATGTTGAAGATGCTAACCCTTGTGAGAGAGAAGTCGACAAAGATCGCGATCTTGAAGAGCTTGGAGGTAAATCATACTCAGATTGTAAGCGCAGCTAGTAATTCATTTAATTTACTTAGCGATTTCTCATCCCTCGACACCTCAAGTTCGCTCGGAGTCACCGTTGGTCAGAACTCCCTCGGCAGTTCCAGATCGGACGATGTACACAGGCAGGCCTTTAAATTTCTGTTTAGTAAACTGCACTTTTGTCTGTTGTATCCTTTAGTATGCAAGCAAAACTCGGCGCAAGCAGATTTCTAATTAATTTTCCTTTTAAACAAGTAAACGTATGCGTTTAAGACCCCTTCTACCATCGTCTGAACCAGCGCCTTTTGAAATGCAGCTTTGAGAAGTTATTGGTTGGCAAGCAAGGAGCTCCATTCCTCAAGAGGCTACAAGATGACCCGTCGTATGACATTTCGGACGACAGGGTTGGCCGCTGCCTGCTTACGAGAAGGATCGCCGACTTTCTGCTGACATACGCTGACACGCTAGTTTTCAACTCTTGAACAACTGATATTTTACCGCACTTTTTTAGCAGAGAAAAACCATCCCCGAAAGAGACGCGGAGCTTCGTTACGCATCTATTCGCAGGATACCCCAACTGTTCTATAGTTAGCAACCTTTTTTTCTACACAACAGTTTTTAACTGAATGAAGATCATTATGAAATTTGAAAGACTCGATAACGCATTGCTAGTTACCTGAATTTTCTCTGATGTAACTACAGAAAGCATTTCAGGATGCCTTCATCGACAGCCACAAGGGACTTGTCGAATGCCGCGTTAGGCGGGTCAGATCTCTTCTTGGAAAAAGAAGCTTGCTATCACAGCCCATCAGAGAGTACAAGAAGAAAGCAGGCAGCCGAGAGTGGCTTGCTTCTTCGGATAACGAGGAGGAGAGAGAAACTGACGATCATTTAAATGTCAGTTAAAGCTCTACAAGATACTGTTATATTTTGAAAATTAAAGGCATTACAAAACCTTTTGTTTAAGCGAATTAACAACTTGATACACGGCTCTGTCGAGCACCTCGAACTCCTTAAGCAGAAGAGGTTTTTGTCTCTCGAGTCTTTAAAGTTATACAGATATTTCATTTTGTCATATATAAGAGAGTCTTTAGATTAAAATGTAAAATTCTACTACTAGTAGCAGCTCTCTCACAAATGGCGATATATAATTTTTTTTAGAAACTGTCGTATACGCTTTTGCCAGAACAATCCTCCGCGAGCAACAATGACACGTTACTCCTTCTACGCGCAGTCCCGTTACGTATGTGATTTTTTATTTGTCGGATTTTGTTTTACATTTAAATAATTTGTCTATACTTACATGAGTTATTTCTTGCTCTATGGCTTGAGTTTAGAACAAAATTTTTGGAATTCACATTAGACAAATATACTTTTGAATTTGCTTGCAGATTGTCGATGACTTCATCGCGTCAAAGTGCGCTTCCGCGGGAGACTTTCCACGGAGATTGCAAGAGAAGATTGCGCCGGCAATGTCTCAGCGTGCCCTGCGCGTAATATCCGAAGCGAAGAGAAGATCTCTTGTTGAAGCGAACGCCTTCCCGCCTGGAACAAATGGTTCGGTATTCTCAACCTTATAAAGTTTTGAGTTATCGAAAAAAATGCATCCATGTGTACTAAGTATTTATCTTTGTAACCCAGGTTCAATTGTATTTCCAAACTATTCATCGAACTGTTAAAAAGAGAATAATTGTATGCCTCAGATTTCGCTACATTCGAGTTCTTACTCAACATGCTGGCACTGTTCGAGCATACAGACAAAAAGAAGAAGCCATCTCGTGTCAAGTTCGTCTACAATCGCTTCCTGGTCCGTTATTTATTACAATTCAAATTCCCAATCAATATCTACCTATTGCTTATAAGTTAAGTGACATTAGTTTCCTGTTGCCTTTTTCTTATCTTGTGAGTGAAAAGGAGCGAGAAAGAGAGACGATACAGCGAGAGGAGTGTAAACTATGCTGCTTAGGCACATCATTCTGCGTCGTCGGCTCTTGATCAACTCAAGAATGAGGGCATCCGGCAGCCGGTGATAGTCGCATACGGTGATGTCTCTGCCAAGTTCATCATCGCTCTTGAGGGAGTCGATGTAACCGTCAGTCATGTTTTGTTAAAAAAAAAAGTTGAAATGTAATTTTAACAAATTAAAAAAATTTAATTTTAACAAATTAAAAAAAATTCTTATACTCATAGCTTTTTTATTTATTTTTTACCTGCTTTATAATACGCATGCTGCAGGTTTCTGGAGACCTTGCCCATGCGCTTCTCTCCTACCTCGCTTGCTTCTGGTTGTTCGACCTCGAGTACCCACACGAAGTGAAACAAGAGCTGTCCCTTCTTGCGAATCTGCTCGGCATTCCGGAGCCCATGTCAAGAGATGCAGGGCTCATCTACCGCAAGTTGGAGGCCATTATGGCCGAATAGAGGCCAGTCTGATCTCATTAGATCACATTTTTTTGTTGACTCTTACATCTGAAAATTTTCTTTTACTTGAGTTTATTTCACTTGAGAACATTCTTTCATCTTAGTAAAAGATTGTTTCATTTTTTAACTTGCTTTCATGCTATACGTTTCTTTCATTTTAGAACTATCGAATTTTTATTTCCAAGATTCATTCAGAAAGTAACTGGTAACATAGACATATCCTTCTAAGAAAAACAGTCTTTACAGAATGTATTAATTCTTGTCGTTTTATGACCAGTAACTCAATTTTATCATGATTAAGTAGCCCAAATTCATTTAACTCGGCGCGGTTATCTTGTAAGTGTGTTAGTTGTTACTGTTTCCTTGTGAATGTGTTGAGTTGTTACTGTAATCTTTTGAAGGTCTCACTAACTTAATGAATAATTCTTCTTGTTATTAAATGCCAGTGGCATGCATAATAGTAAATGAATCACTAATTCGAAGAATGGATGAAGGGGGAGGGAGAGCAAAAGGGGCGGAGCTAACGGTGGGAGCATGTCACAATTTATGTGCTGCCGCCTAATTGTGACATGCAATGTCACATTTTTGCTGGGATACGCTGCCCTCCACCGCTCGAAAATTGTGACATGGCGCGTCACATTTCTGTTTCACTGGAGGTCACAATTTTTTGGAACATAAATTGTGACATGGGGTGGAACACATATGTACCGAAGTAAAATCGGTACATTATTGTGACATCAAATTGTGACATCCCGTGTCACATCGTTTTCTGTGTGTATGATGATTGGCCTTGATATGCTCTTCCCTGATGGCTGTCAGCCGGTGTCGTCCGTCTTGTTCTTGACGGTGCGCATCGGAGGAGAAGGAGGACGAGACGGCCGAGTCCTTCTGGCTCGTCGTTGCACGGCAGACGTACGGGTGGTGGCGGGAGGACGATGGCGGATACATACGCTCCATGACACTGGAGATGAAGAGAGCGAGAGAGAGAGAGAGAGAGAGAGAGATGAAGAGGGAGAAGATATATTGAAAGAGGGAGAGTGAGAAGAGGGTGAGAGAGAAAGGGAGAGTGAGAGAACGAGACCGCGAGAGAGCGAGAGAGAGAGAGCAGAGGAAAGTGAGAGAGACAGGGAGAGGAGGTAGCCAAAAAAAGAGAGGAACACGAAGATTCACTATTTCCCTTTGAACACATCTTTCCTGACTGTCAATGAGTATAGGTACTGTACTCAATAATCTCTGAACTATTAAGGCACACAGAGTGCCTATTAAAGTTAGTGGGAGTCTAAGAACGGGGCAATATTTCACCCCCGCTCGGGGGGTCATTCATTCCCTTGCAAGGGAGCTTCGTTCTTAGGAAGACTCTGGGGCAGCAATGGAGGAATGACTTGACGATGATGAATGTATCCCTAACGCACACGGATAATCAAGAGCTATTGCAGAGAGAGGGATGGGGCTGGCAGTAAGAATGATTGGTCAGTGAGAATGAGAGAGAGAGAGAGGGAGAGAGAGGGAGAGAGAGAAAGACGAAGTGAGAGAGAGAAGAGTAAGGAGAGAAAGAGAGACGAGTAGGGACAGAGCGAGAGAAGAATATGGAGAGAGAAGAGTATAAAAGATGGAGCGAAAGTGTGATGTAAATAGAGACAGCAGGAGGGCGAGAGAAAGAGAGAAATATTGAATGAAAGGGGAAAGAAAAAGGAATAAATATGAAAAGATGCAAGAGAACCCATAGAAGAATGACCTACCAAAATTAAAGAATAAATTTCACGAATGGATGGTTTGAGCAGCACAAGAGTTGAGGAGTTCCCATTATAATGTGTGGGGAAGGCAAGACCGAGAGACAGGCACAGAACGAGAGAGAGAGGGGGGAGAGAGATAGAGACACAGAGAGGCAGAGATCAGAAGGGTAGAAAAGAAGAAAGGGAGAAATTGTTATAGCGGAAGACGATCGTTGAAAATGCTCGACTCACGTTAATGAGGAAAATAAGGAGTCGGGAGAAAAACATTAAGACTTCAGTTATGTCGTTCCGCGGTAACCGATTCTGAGAGTTAAAATAGAGAAGGGATAACGAGAGACTTAAAGAGAAGGAGAGAAAGAAGGAGAAAGAGAGAGAGAGAACGAGAGAGAGAGAGGGGAAAGAGAGAAAGAGAGGGAGAGTGTGTGAGAGGAAATAGAGAAAGACAGCGAGAAATAAAGAGAAAGCCGGAGAGCGAGGGGAGATAAAGAATTCGTTGTAAATCTGCGCAGAGGCGCCTATTAACTTGCCTACAGAAAGAAAAGACTCCGTAGCATTGGCGCCGGGGCTTTCGGGTGAAAAAAGTCAGAAGGAACAAGCGAGCGAGAGTGAGAGAGAGAGACAGGGAGAGAGAGAGTAAGAGAGAGAGAGATAGAGAGGTTAAGAGATAGAGGGAGAGAAAGTATATGAAAGAAGATATGTAGTTGAAAGAAACGCTTTTAAACATTGGCGGACATATATTTTAGAAAAATAAGAAAAATATAAACATTGTATCGTTAAAAGGTGGACAAGAAAGTATATGTGTGTACCTCTCTCCCAGCGTATGCTCCCGGTCTTGTTGGCTTCTCATGAGCACTTCTGCAGTGAGCAGTGAGGAGTTGGCCGGTTCGGGTGCTCCCTGGCCCCCCATCATTCCAGCCTGTCCCGGGGACGGATATCGGTTGGCTCTAGTCTGATGGTGCTGCTGCGCCTGCGCCTGTTGCTGTTGAGGCGGTGGAAGGTGATGATTTCGTCTGGGTCCTCCTCCTCCTACTCCTCCGGAAGAGTTCGACGCAGCTGACGACATTGAACTCCCATGGTCCCACTGAAAGAAATTAACATTTAATATAAATTTTAATTAAATATAAAAAAAAACCAGGCGGCTCGGTTAGCCGACCTATTTCAAGGCGTATATAACGAAGGATGACTAGTGTAAACTACACGTTTTTGTACGGAATGACTACCATTAGTCCTGAATCAGAATCTAAAGACTATATTGATTTTTGAATAATAATTTAAAAAATAAAATAAAAATTGTAAAAAAAATAGTAATAAAAAGAGAAAAAGACCCCAACCTTTCGCGACGTCTGAGCTCCTCTGCCTGGCGTCGTTCCACCACCATGGTGATGGCCAGAAGAGGCGTTGGCCGGGAAGCCAGGAAATGGTGGCATTCCTTGTTGCTGGTGGGCGTGCACTTGAGGGCGGCTAAGGATTTAAACAAAAATTAATATTTCGTCAAGCATTAGTATCTTAAAACCAACTCATTCTAGGCTAAATTCTAATGCAACCCGCAAAAGCGCCTACTTTTAAATAAAAAAACTTTTTTCCCAGAAATTTTTAATTCAGGCGTAAGGCACAAGTATTTTAAAACAGACTAGTATAACTATTTTTCTTAAATAATTAAAGCAATTTCAGTTCATTTTTATTTTTAGAAATTTTTTTAAACAACTTTAAAACATTTTTATGATGAAAAATATATCAAAACTAAATTAGAATTCTAGAAAAAATATGCTAGATATATAATAATTAAATGAGACTAAATTTAAAAAAAAATAGATTTTTTTCAATTTACTTTTACAATCCCTTACCTCTGGAAGAAGTCGCCAGCCGCACCACCTCCCATCGAATAAGAAGCTTCATTGAAGAGATCGATAAACTCTTCAGAGCGCAAAAACCTGTAGAGATTGGCATTCATTTTTTGAAAAATATTTTTCAGAATCATTTTTTAACGATAATAATTTTAAGCATGATGCCTCTCTAGTTTTCAATCCCTTTTCTTTCTGGGAAAACTAAAGGGCTAATAGTAGAGAGAGCGAGGGAACGAGAGATAGAGTGAGGGAGAGATGTAGAAGAGAGAGAGAGAGAGAGAGAGAGAGAGAGAGAGTAGCATAGAAGAAGAAGTGGGAGAGGTGGTTCTCTGATTATGGAATGTCGTACATATCATGTTGTCGAGTGAGATAGACGGTCAGGTACGGGGAGGCAGCTGCGAAGGCGGCGGCGTCGTGTGAGGGCGCATGCGGCGACTTGACCCGGGCGCCAATCTTAAAAGGTCACAGTTAAGGCATACAGTTATACCTTAAGGAAGGTTAAGGTTTAGAGCTAGGGATAAGGACAGTTAAGGCTAATGATAAGACACGCCAAGGAGACGACATAAAGGACAAACAAATTAATAATAAAAAATAAATATATTTAAGAAGAACAAGAAAAAAAAAGATAATAATAACCTCTTGTCGCACACGTCCCGGAATGAATGAGCAGTTCCCGGTGCGGAGAGAGATGTACTAAAGGAAGCAACCCCTTTGTCTCGCTCTCTCCCGCTTTCTTTATCTCTCTCTCTCTCATCGGTACTCACTTTCTCTCTCTATCTCTCATTATCACTCTTTCTTTCTCTCTCTCACCATCAGTCCTCTCTCACTCCCTTTTTTCTCTCGCAATATCCCTCTATCTCTGTCTCTCCCTCTATGTCTTTCTCTCTCACTCTCTCATTCTCTTTCTCCCACTCTCTCCCTCTCTCTCTCTTTTTCTCTCTTCTCTCTCTCTCTCTACCTCTACCTCTCTTCTCTTTATCTCTCTCTCTTCTTTCTCTCTCTCTCTCTCTGCCTCTATCTCTCTCTCTTCTTTCTCTCTTTCTCTCTCTCTCACCTTGGCATATATCCTACTCGCCAGCTCGGCCGCTCTTTCGTTCCTCTCCGCACACATCTTCTTATGGGCGACGATCGCAAAGTGTAGCTCGAGTGACTAAAAATATAAAGCGGAAATGTTAAAAAAATCATTGCGAAAAAAGGTTCAAAATAATACATAAAAATATATAATTTCTAAATGTTATAATCAATATAAGATGCAAGAAAAAATAAGCCTTAATTATAGCTAAATCTTCAAATCTTAATCAGTGTTTGCACCTCATAATCGTCATTCGAAATTCCAGCTTATTCCCTGACCTCTCTTAACCTCCATGTTTGCTTTTCCTTTCAATTAGCCGCTTTCTCCTGGCCTATTCTAATTAGGCTCGAATCGTAAAAGGGGCGGGCGATGCGAATTGTTGTGAATGGGGGCTGGTTCTCTTCTCAACACCTGTGTACTCTTTCTCCTTTGAACTCGATTGACCTTACCATCTCCCAATTTATAAGTGGGGGGGGGGGGTAGCCAGGTACCCCCCCTTCTCCTAATTCACATGAGGTAGACCTGCTCCTCGCCTATGGCTCTTCTCCCATCTACACAAGGCGGCATCGCCCTTTCATCTTTGCATTTGTGCTCACGGTACAAAATGGTTTGCGACATGCGATGATTGATGGGTTGAAGGGGAGGACAGACAGAAGAGGAGATGGAGACAAAGTATTCGAGAAAGAAAGAGAGAGAGAGAGAGAGAGAGAGAGAGAGAGAGAAAGGGAGAGAGAGAGATAGAGAGAAAGAGACAGAGACAGGCAAAGATCTAGAGAGAGAGAGAGAGAGAGAGAGAGAAAGGGAGAGAGAGAGATAGAGAGAAAGAGACTGAGACAGGCAAAGATCTAGAGAGAGAGAGAGAGAGAGAGAGAAAGAGAGAGAGAGAGAGAGAGAAAGGGAGAGAGAGATAGAGAGAAAGAGACAGAGACAGACAAACATCTAGAGAGAGAGAGAGAGGGAGAGAGAGAGAGAGAGAGAAAGGGAGAGAGAGATAGAGAGAAAGAGACAGAGACAGGCAAACATCTAGAGAGAGAGAGAGAGAGAGAGAGAGAGAGAGAGAGAGAGTGAGAGAGATAAAGCAGAAGAAGCAAATACAAAGAAGTGGAACTAACGCGAGATCAAGGAACTTGCAATGATGCAGAAATACTGTATGAGCAGGAAAAAGGAGAAGAAAAAAAGTTTTTCAATGTACCCACTCCAAAAACTATATTAAGCAAACAATTGCTGAAGTATATCTTTTTAAAATATATTTACGTTCCCGTCAGAAAATCTAATTTACCGCGCACTTAAAATTTTATGCATTAAAATTAGGAGAGTTTAACGATAAACTTGTCAAATTTAATTAATTGGCAAGCCTAGCTAATATTGCTAATTGATCTAATGATACACGACCGATTATTTGACCTTACAGATTACTTTTTAGACATAAAAATGAATACAAATATGAAATATTTTAAAATAATTAAATGTAATAATAATAATTATTATTTTTGTTATTATAACTATTAATAAAATAATAATAATAATAATTATTATTATTATTTTTGCTATTATAATTATTAATAAAATAATAATAATAATGATAATAATAATAATAATAATAATAATAGTAATAATAATAATAATATGAAAAATACCACCTGTGGCAGTGAGTTGTGCGTGAGCCACGCCTTGAATACATCGAGAGCGTGTCGATCGACGAGGACGTCCTCCAGTCGCTTGGCCCAGCCACAGGGGACGGGCGCCGGAGGGGGAGGGACGCGGCCGCCACCAGTCCAGTCGGATGACGCCATCCTGCAGAGAGAGAGAGAGAGAGAGAGAGAGAGAGAGAGCGAGTGGGAGAGAGAGAGACAGAGAGAGACATAGAGAAAGAGAGAGAGGGAGAAACAGAGAGAAATAGGGAGGGAGAGAGGGAGAGAGAGGAGAGAGCGAGAGTGAGAGAGAAACAGAGAGAAAGAAAGAGAGAAAGATAGAAGGGAGATAGAGAGATTCGAAGAGGAGGAGATTGACAAATGTATATATGAATGTACATATAAGAAGTAGTTTTCATACATTTGTGCTGCCACATCGAAATATTAATTTCATGTACAATAAATAAATAAATAGACATTTGAAATTTTAATGAATTAGATCGTATCTTGGTTTGAAATGGTTATAAAGTAAGGTGTACACATCTCAGCTGGGTAGCTAATTTGCAAGAACGAAGTAAGTGAGAGAGGGAGAGAGAGAAAGAGAGGAGATATATGTGTTCAGTAGAAGTGATTGGGCAGACTCTATAAGAAGAAAGCAGTCCTGCAGATATCGACGAGCTGATAAGCACAAATTAAGTACGCTAAAATGGAGAGAGAGGACATAGGAAGAGGTAGAGCGAAAGGCGGGCAGAGGCAGAGAAAGAGAGAGAAACAGTGAGAAAGGGAGAGAGAGAGAGGGAGAAAGAGAAACCGAAGAAAAAAAAATCATTCAAACTCTCTAACATTCCTAGTCTTTGAGTCCTGAATTCTACTGTGGCAAATAAAGACTTTTGTATATAAAAAAAACATGGCAGATTCCTTAACAGTCTAGCGCAAACCCAACTTCAAGACATCTTAACAACTGGGTGGGCGGATACGGAAGTTGTGGTCGTGGAGGGAGATAGAGAGAGAGAGAGAGAGAGAGAGAGAGAGAGAGAGAGACTATGAGGAGGGGTTAGAGGGTTGGGTGGGGGCACAGGCCGTGTCTGAAACTGGAGTAAGGGAAAGCGGAGAATCTTCTTATTCTTGGAACACACGTGCGAGAAAAGTCGGGTATAATTCGGAAAGCTGCACAGAAATATGACTCGAAAGTGACATCCGGTTTGGCCAAAAGGGAGTGAGAGAATATGAGAGAGTGAGTTAGCGAGAGAGAGAGAGAGAGAGAGAGAAAGAGACAAAGCGATAGAAAAAGAGAGAGAGAGAGAGAGAGGAGAAGAAAAGACAGCGAGAGAAGGATGCAGCCCGCGGCTGGACATTTGGCACGGCAATGCGATACTTGTCGTCTTCATCGATTGAATCAAAAGGTGGGGAGGAAGACAGAAAAGCAGAGCTAAAGAGAGACAGAGAGAGAGGGGCAGCAAGAGAGAGGCAGAGAGAGACAGAGAGAGCTACCAAGGGATATAGAGAATGGGAGAAAAGAGAGAGAACGAAAAGGCGAGCATCAAAAGAGAGAAAGAAAGCGACTGCATAAACGCTAAAGGTAAGGAATCTCATAGCGAACGACAGTGCGAGAAAGGAAAGTCTAAGAGAGCGAACACAGCCATAGAAATAGAGAGAGAGAGAGAGTGAGTGAGAGAGAGATAGAGATGAAGGGAAACAGAGAGACAGAGAGAGAAAGAGAGAGAGAGAGAAAGAAAGAGAAAGAGAGAGAGAGATGGAGAGAGAGGGAGAAGAAACATAAAGAGATAAGGAGAAGAAAGGGGCTTGGCAAGCATTGCACTACAAGTGCACACGTACGTTCTCGTTGGCATTTATGGAAGAGGCCAGGAAGAAGGGGGAAGAGTGAAACAGAGAAAGAGACCCATCGCGAGCTGGACAGGAGGGTTTGGGGAAGAAGAGAGAGAGAGAGAGGGAGAGAGAGAGAGAGAGAAAGAGGGGGAGAGAGATAGAGAGAGACAGAGAGAGAGACACAGAGAGAGAGAGGGAGAGACAGAGACAGAAAGAGAGACAGAGAGAGAGAGAGAGAAAGTGAGGGCACTAAGCCTGAGGCTAGCAATCATGAATGGATGGACGGCGGCTCACAAACGTCGCTGTAGCTGCTCTTTCGTTTCATTGTCAGATTGATGATGGGATAGGGGTGAAGAATCGGTGGGAGACAAGTAGAGAGAGAGAGAGAGAGCATGTGAAGAGAGAGAGAGATAAAAAGAGAGAGAGAGAGAGAGATGTGAAGGACAGAGATGGAGAGAGAGAAGCAGAGAAAGAGAGACATAGATACAAGATACGAATAATGTCTTCAGGGGGTGTGAGTGTTGAGGAAGGCTGCAACAGGAGTCAAACGTTGACGTCATTTGCCAGCAAATTGCAAGGCGAGAAGAAGAAGAAGAGAAAAAATAAGAAGTCAAAAAGGATAAAGATTGAAGATTTTTGTAAGCAATTTTTTTTAAATATCTCTAATTGATCATTTAATTTTTTTAAATAATTTTCTTAATCACGTTTACTAGTTGCTGTCATTAGGATAGGACACAATTTATCTCAAGTCTCATGTATCGTACCGTCTCTCCAGGAGAACACTTCGAATGGAGCATGACATGGTGGTGGACATGGCGTTTGGTTGGCGGATAACGGCGCGACCTTTAGGGGGGCAACCTCTGGGTTCTGGGTTCTGGGGATACTGGGTTCTGGATTTTTGGGTCCTGGTTCCTTTTGGGTCTTTGGGGGTGTCAGGGTCTGCTCTGGTATTATTCCTCTTCTTCGTCTGCGACTATGCTTTGCACGGGTCGGGGGTGCATGTAAAGTGGAAGGGGATCGGAGGAGGAGGAGTGAGTGCGAATAGGTACTACGCGACACGCGCGGTGGCTACCAGAAGGAGCGAGCAGGGAGAGGAGGAGGGGGGGGGTGTAGGCGGGCAGAGGAGGCGGTGTCGGCGGCGATACAAAGGGAAATGGTCTTGATCAGAAGATGGGAGAGAGAGAGAGCAGAGAGAGAGAAAGATAGAGAGAGAAAGTTAGAGAGAGAGAAAGTTAGAGAGAGGGAGAGAACTAGTAAGAAAAGAACGGGAGCAAGTAAGCACATGTACGTGAGTTCACACGGTGAAGAACAGGGATGCCAGAGAGTGAGAGAGAGAGAAAGAGAGAAGGAGAGAGAGAGAGAGATCGAGGGTGAAAGAGAGAGAGAACGAGAAGGAGAAGAACAAATCAGGCAGCATGGAGAGAGCAAGAACAAGATGGCGGTTTCGTTTGTGGCGGCAATTCAGTGGTAGTCGGCATACAATAAAAGAGATATGGGATGCTTAACAGTGTGGGAAATTGGCGAGCAGTCGGAGAGAGAGAGAGAGAGAGAGAGAGAGAGATAGAGAAGCGAGCAAGAGACAGAGAGAAACGAGAGCAAGAGAGAGAGATTGAGAGAAGCGAGAAAGAGAGCGAGAGAGAGAGAGAGAGCGAGAGAGAGAGAGAGAGAGGGAGGGGAGAGAGAGAGATAGGCATGAAAGCAGACGCAGTACGAGAAAGAAAACGATAGCGGATCAACAATAAATGAAAGAATCGCAACAAGTTAATGGCCACGGGCTTAAGCACGATGTCGATCTTAACGCAACGGAATGAATACAAGGGCGGTTTACCAGATGGCTATGACACCGAGGGAGAGAGAGAGCGAGAGAGTGAGAGAGAGAGAGGGGGAGAGAGAGAGTGAGAGAGAGAGACGAGAGAGAGAGCGAGAGCGAGAGAGAGAGAGAGAGAGAGAGAGAGAGAGAGAGAGAAATAACGACCAAAGAAGCGACTGGGAAACGACTCGAAAAACGCGCAGACTCGAAGCGAACACTGGGAATGGATGCTCTGGACTCCAGGGGACATTGGAGGGAAGGCTAGAAAACGTGGAAAGTGACAATATCGAGAGAGAGAGAGAGAGAGAGAGAGAGAGAGCCAGAGAGAGAGAGGCAGATAGAGAGAGATAGATAGAGAGAGAGAGAGAGAGAGAGAGAGAGAGAGAGAGAAGGAGAGAGTTAGAGACCACTACGCGGCACGTTCAAAGAGTCTGCATCTTTTGCCGGCTGCGCTCATACCACTCCCTCACCTCCTTCTCTCTCTCTCTCTCTCTCTCTCTCTCTCTCTTCGACTTTTAGCAGAGGCCGGCCATGCGGGCGGGAGTCAGGGGATAGGCGCAGAAGAAGGAGCTCAAGATGAACGTAAGCGTCTGGAGTGTGGCAAGAGAGTGTGGACGTCGGAGAGACGCAGACAGTTAGAGTGAAGAGATAGAAGAGTGAGACAGAGAGAGACAGAGAGAGAGAGAGTGATACAGATTGAGACAGAGAGAGAGAGAGAGAGAGAGAGAGAGAAAGAGCGATAGAGCAAAAGAAAGAGAGATGAGGCAAGAAGTGATCCGTCTTCTGCTTCCCTTCCCATCGCCCTTCTCTCTCTTTTATTGTAGGTTCTTCTTCTTCTTCTTGTTGCCATCGCCGTTGCCTTTTCACATCTGCGCCCTTTCATCTTCACCGCCAGGGGGGTGCCACCAGTGGGGGGGGGAGAGAGGTAGACCATGTCGCGGGGGCCATCATTCCACCTGTGGTGCGGGGTGGCAGCAACCGACAATTGGCGGACTCTCTGTGCCACTCTCTCACCTTTCTTGGCCCGTAGTAGCACGATAAATCACGCGTGCTTATCAATCTTCATGTATATGTACATATACTCTCTCACTACAATTCCCAGTGGAAACGTAGTGACAAATTGGCCAGAAATTGTGAGGCCAGACTTGTCAGTCAGAGAATGCTCCAGGAATAGTACACTGCGTTACGTCCAGGGAGATATGGTCTGGGGAAGAATCTTTTTCTTTTCGATCCCTTGCTCCGAGGACCCCTTCCTCTGAGGACCCCTTCTTCCGAGGACCCCTTCCTCCGAGGACCACTTCCTCCCGGGACGGGTGGCATCTCGTGACACCTCCATGGCTACTAGCCTTCTGGATAGCTTATTGTTAGACCGGAGCCGGCATAACAAAGGCGGCACATCACAAACATATCACAGCTTGATAACCGTTATCACCGCCCGCGGGTGCGCAATAACGTCAGGCGCGGTCTTCTTATCTCTCTCTCTCTCTCTCTTGTCTCTCTCTCCCCCTCCTCTCTCCTTTCTCCCTCCCTCCCTCCCTCTCTCTCTCCCTCTCTCTTTTACGACAGACTACCGAAGCCGCCTGCTCCCCCTACCCCACCACTCACAACAGGCGAATCAGGCCAGCTTGGGGAGAGGCGATCAAAGGAACCCGCGCCGCCACTGCTCGTATAAGGAGTTGCCTCATTAGCTCGCCGTGCGTAGGGTCACTCTATCTCTCTCTCTTTCTCTCTCTCTCTCTCCTCTCTCTCTCTCTTTCTTTCTCTCTCTCTCCTCGCCTCTCTTTCTCTTCTCTCTCTCTCCTTCTGTCTCTCTCCTCTCTCTCTCTCTCTAGATAGTGATACGATTGATATAATCAGAAGTTCATTCAACCAACCCCCTCTTTTTATGGCGTCATTATGTGCATTGTTAATAGTCGGCCACCGATACTGTACCCATTAAAATTACCATAAACGAGAATCTGGCTGCTCTAGTGAACGAGGAAGACGGCGGCGGCGGCGGACTTTTCTCTGCCTAAATGGCGTCGTGTCTTTTTTCCCTTTTTGCTCGCCGCCGCCGACTTCGCCACAAAAGAATTCGTGGGAGGGAGGCAGAGAGAGAGAGAGAGAGAGAGAGAGAGAGAGAGAGAGAGGGAGAGGGAGAGGGAGAGTGAGAGCAGGATTGAGAGAGAGAGAGAGAGTGAAAATGTAAACACGATCATCATTCTTCTCTCTCTATCTCTTTCCTCTCTCTCTATATCTCCTTCTCTCTCTCTATCCTCTCTCTCTCTCTCTCTCTCTCTCCCTCTCTCTCACGAAATTCGCCGATTCACTTGACTTCTTCTCTGCACAAATTGCATGTGCTTTTCGTCAAAACATCAAAGGAGTCTGCCGCCTAGGCAACTCCTTATTCCAAGCACAAATGCGAGTCCATCTCGTAAACGACGTCTTCCCCTTTGCTCTTTTACTGGTCCAAGCATCTCGCGAGAGAGAGAGAGAGAGAGAGAGAGGGAGAGAGAGATTGAGAAAGAGAGAAAGAAAGGGAGAGAGCGAGAGAGAGAGAGAGAGAGAGATTGAGACAGAGATAGAGAGGGAGAGAGCGCTTGGTGGGTGCCAGAGTAAGCGAGTCTCTTCAGGCGCTTGAATTGGCTAACAAAGCGCGAGATCCAACAGTGAGATTGGAGACTGTGGATGACCCATGGTGGGTCTTCACTGGGAAAAAGGCCAAGGATCTGCCCCCAGCTTTACGCGTTTTATTTTTTTTGCTTCGCCATAAAAAAACTTCTTTAACTCTCTTCTCTAATCGGAACTCGTGAGATGAAAGAGGGGGGGGGGAGGGAGGCAGAACATGTGAGACATTTGGTCGAACAAACCAGAAGAGTATGCCGCCACCAGACGAACGAGCACATTTGTTAGAAAATTGGAGAAGATGTTTTGGAAATGAAAAAATAACCACGTTCAGCGGAGAAGTAGTGAAAGCAAGAATTTTCATCAACTTTTATAATTCCGAAGTGAGTAATACAAAAATTTGGCCTTGGGTTCAAAAATCCAGTCGCTCTTTCCACCCTTATTATTTCTTTAAAAATAACTTTTCTTTTCAAATTTATCACGATTTATGCGTACAATTATAATAATAGAACAAAAATTCCTAATCAATTTCCTATGATATTCAAAAAAAATTAGGAGAAATACAATTTGAATCATATAAAAATTTTTTTTACAGTCTCTCCTCGTTGTGCCTGCTGACTCTGAGCACTTCTCACGTATATATTAACACCTATTCATAAACCATGTATGATACGGAACTAACACAACAAACTTTAAAAGGCACATAATCATACAAATAGTGATAGAAATCATAGAGAGAAAACTCCTAAGCTTGTATAGCTCATTCTAAAAAATTAAGAAGAAAAAGCATTTTTCTAGCGTCTACTCTAATTATAAAAGCAGATTTCCAACAACAACAACAACGAAAAAGCTTAAAAGGGGAACAATCAATCATCATCAAACAAAGATTCATGGACAGGCTGCTGGGTTACGGTAGGCGAAGATCGTGGCAGGACCACAAAGGTGTTGCTGAGCATCAGGGATGAGAAGAGAACGTAGAGATAGCGAAACCAGACGAGTTGAGAGCGATGAGCCGCCATGGCCGCCCATGCACGGCAAATCTTAATATAAATGAAAGAAAAAGAATAAAAAAACAAAAGAATCTGTTTCGTAATTAATTTTTTTTCTCAGCGGCAAATCTTAACATAAATGAAAGAAAAATAATAAAAAAATAAAAGAATCTGTTTCGTAATTAATTTTTTTTCTCAACAGCAAATCTTAATATAAATGTAAGAAAAATAATAAAAAATAAAAGATTTTGTTTTGTAATTAATTTTTTTTCTCAGCGGCAAATCTTAATAAATAAAAAATAGCAGAGTCGATTTGCCATTTTTTTCCTGCTTCCCCAGGTAAGAGATGTTTATAACATAAATGTCTCGACGTAGTATAAAACTAATGTAGCTCAAAGAAAACCACGGGTGGGTACAGAGTGAAAATTGAGAAAGGCTTTTTTTTTTAGAAAAAAAAAACTTGCAAAGCACAAATATATTTCTGCCACCAATGGTCACTTAATGGCAGGGATCTAGGAGGGCATAACAGTGTAGCTGAAATGAGAAAATAAAAATAAATAAAGATAAAAATACCCCCCCCCCCTCAAAAATAATACCTCTCCAGGGAACGAGAATGTCGTTGTGGACGGTTCGTCGAGAAGAAGGACGAGCGGGAGCGCAAAGATTGAGAGATACTTGCGCCACAGCGGAGGAGATGTCAGCTGGAGCATCTGCAATAAGAATAACTATTAATTAAAAAAATTACATTTACAGAAAAAAAATGTATTATCTTACTCAGTTTAAGAGCATCTGCAATAAGAATTATTTATCTGTAAAGAATTGACAATAAAATTAAATTCACAAAAAATATTCTTATACTTTTCATTATACTACTAAATTTAAAAAAAATCATGCGTATATTGTGCTTATTTCTGGATTTTAAACTGCAGAGATTAATTATTGTCTTCCATTAAAGGAAGTATCCGGGGAATAATTAACTTATGTTTTGCTCTATGTGGATAAGTTCATCTTGGGTAAAACATATATCCAGAAAGTTAGAGCGATTTTCTTTCATTACATTCTGAGCAATAGCAACGTGAAAACTGGCGGGTAGAGAATTAGCTACGGTAGGTCATAGCCACCCTCCTATTTCTCATGCTCTCTCGACCGAGCGACAGGCAACTTTTTGAGCGAGCGCATTCAAACTGATTCACTAGCGCTACTGTATAATTAGTCGCCGGATACCTCCTTTAACAGCGAAACCGCCAAAAGAATGGTTAGTTCAAGCAAAGGAAGAAAAACGACGCCGTACCCTGACATCCTTGTTCGGCAGGTACTGTGAGAGTAAGTAGAGTCCCTCTCCGCACGACCGGTGGTTCTGGTGCCCAGAGATACCGTAGTCATCGAAGCTGATGACGCAATCCGCGTCGATTGCTTGAACGTGCGCCAAGAGGAAGTCGAGCATCTCCTCGGCTCGCCACTCCGCACCGTCCCTTAAGGAGGAGATCAATTAAGCAAAGATTAAGACTAAACTAACAGCTTCAAGTTCAGAATCCTTAAGGTTAATCCCCAAGAAATATCCATAAAGCTAAGAGCCTTAAGTTAAGAATACTTATGGTTAATCCCCTAGAGATATCCATAAAGCAAATAGCGTTAGTAAAGAATCTTTTAGGTTACTCCCATAGGAATATCCATAAAGCTAACAAACAAGTTATAAGTTTAGAATCCTTAAGACCAATGCAATAAGGGTATAAAAAAGGCACGCTTTAATTTTATTGACGCCTTCACCAAGCATGGAAAATGAGCACAACATCAATGCTTCCATCCAAGTTGGCAACAAGATATTTTTCCCGTTTTGCAAAAAATAAAAGCCACGTCCGAACCAGAATATCACCCCATTATGGAGGCCCTCAAATGATCTTCCTGGGGGGCGCACAAATCCCACCAACCAGTCAACCAACCTCAAGGGATGGACGTCGAGGACAATGACATCGGATGGATTGACGCCGAGTCGACCAGCAGCCACGGGCAGCTCGCGCGCCCTTCTTGCCCCCTCGCCAGCTGCGTCGCCCGACGACATGCACAGGATGAACGGGCGAGCACCTGAGAGGAGGACGAAACTTAACCGTAATCGATTTCAGTTTTCTTGACTCTAAATCACATGTCTTTTGCCCTTATGTCAGGCAAATAGGAGCGAATTCAAGTGTTGGTTCTTTCTGCTTTAAAGGAGGAGGCTGGGGTTAGGATAAAAAAAAGTGTTAATCATAATAGGGAACATATTTAATATAGTTTTTGCAACTATTGGGGAAAATTTTTAAACAACATTTTGAACGTTATACGAAATACAGTATTCTTTCAAATACTACAGTAACCTGCTCTCAAGAGAGCGAAGATGGTCGGTGCAAAGAACATGGTCTCGTCGTCGGGGTGAGCAATGACGAGAAGGGCACGTTGGGGCCTCCTACCACCACCACCCAGGAGGTCGGAGCCACCGGAGGACAGGGCGATTCGGACGGGTTCGGGGACACATGACGACGAGGACGTGGCGCTGTCTTCGGAGGAGGTCGAGTCCTGGGGGTCTGGGGGTGGTGATAGCTGGGGGTCTGAATGAAGGGGGTCTGAGGAGGGGTGCAGCTTGGATGATGATGAAATGGGACAGGAGGAGGAGACGGAGGAGGAGAAGAAGACGGGAGGCAATGCGGGACGGCGTAGGAGCCAGGCCCACGCTGCCAGCGAGATGGCAACTAATGATGAAATGATCAGTAGCAACATGACGACGGTGAGAGACCTCAATCAATAACCATTAATTAATTACCATTAATCAATAACCATTAATCGGAAACAATCAATTAATTGTCATTAACCAAAAATTATTCATTTATAATCATTAATATAATAAAGGTCTAAAAAAGAAGGAAATCACTATAATGACAGTAACGAAGAATGTTTGCTCCCATATCAAAAATGATGAAATCAACAATCATTAAAATAAAAATATAGAAAAAGGAAAAAATTCTAATAACGAAAGTAACAAAGAATTTTTTTAGTAAACAAAAATTTCAAGACAAAAGAAGATAAACTTACAGTTTAGGAAGAAGTTGTCACAGGCTGCTCCTCCTTCGCCTTTTGTTTCACTTCTATCTCACGAATAACGTCCTGAAAGAAGAACTATCGGCTAAAAAAAATTATGTCTAAATAAACATGTTAAAAATAAATTTAAAAAAAAATTTATATTTATCAACGTAAATAATTATTCATAAGAATTGCATTTTTATGTACCTCATGGACAAGGTTATAAATTAACACTCATAATCAAAAATAGTTCCCTTTTCGTAATCGATTTAAAATAATTAAATCGAATACGAAATTTTTCGTGATTGATTTTTTTCAACGGAATTTTACGCAACGATTTATCCCCAGCCCCCCCCCCCTCCCAACGGCTTCCCCTCGTACTTCAAATGACTGCGAGTTGGTGGACTGCGGCAGGCGGAGGCTGTCGCCGAAGGAACTGCGCATCGCAGTGCCAAACTGGAATTATTCATGAATAAACATTCAACTACAAGATAATGCACAGCCAACAGATCAAACATTTAAAGACATCAATTCAGTAACAAGAATCTAATCGATTAGGAAATATTTCGTAATTGATTAATTACTTCAAACTGCACCCTATTAAAAAATTCAAGTACTCACATTTCATAATCAATTCTCCACAATCAGGCATCGGAAAAAGTAGCTAATCTTTAAAAAAAAGAAAAAAACAACAAAAATTCAGTTTCAATCGATATTTCCTCTCAAAGAAACAGTAAACATCAAAGCCATGCCGACAGAATCAAACCTGTTTTGGCGAAGACACGTCCAGAAGCACAGAGACACTGACGAGAAGAAGCGAGAAACCGCTTACCTAAATCAAAATCAATAATAAAACCCCCTACAATGGAAAAAAGAGTGGTCCGAATCGGAGTACCCACGCAGTTTTAAGACCCTAAAATTTAAATTTCTGGCTTACCCACCCTAACTTCTTCGAAAAAAAGCACAGTCTTGGCTTAGCCACCCTATTTTTCGAGGCGCCTTCGAAGGTCTTACCCACCCACTTCTTTCGTTGGAGCCTTGGACCTCTCTTTTATTCCCTGACCCCCTAATGCCCAAATGTAACCAAGTTTTTCTCTCTCATAACCCAACTCGCACATAAAGGAGCACGAAACACGACCGTAGCCTATTTAAATTTCCCCGAACTATTTTAGTCGGCATCCCTCTAAATCTCACGTGTGCTCTCTCGTCCTTCTTGTCAGGCAAAAAGAGCAGGAATTCAAATGCGAGTTTTTGGCTCCTTTAAAAATGAGACCCTCTTCCTGACCCTCCGCCTGGCCTCATCCTCCTCCCCTAACCGAGATAACAGTGGCGACAGCGAGTGCCTTGCCAGCGAATCCGACTCCGGAGAGAACTTGGAAGCGTGCCAAGTCCTTGGCTTCCGGTTGTCTCGTGTGTCTGTACGCCGAGCGAAGACCGGCGAGGAAGGACAGCAGAGACGAGCCTCCGATCACTGGAATGGCTTGCAAATCTAGTTAGACAGATAAACAATTAGAAAACATATTTAAATCTCGCTTTCTCTTTCTCTCTCTTCATCTCTCTCGCTTTCTCTCTCTCTCTCTCTCTGCCGATCTCTCTGTCTCTCTCTTTATCTCTTCCGATCTCTAAACCCCTCTCTCTCTCTCTCTCGCTCTGATCTCATCTCTTACTACTTCATTACAATCAGTAATCGATGCGAAGAATGTAAGAAAGTAAAGGTGGAAAGCGATGGTGGGGGGGGGATGTATAGATGTGGTGGGGGCCATAATATCCCCCCCTTGTCATGCGGAAGAGTGGGAGAACGTGAATACTCCCTGTTGCTCTCCTTCTCCATTCACATTCCAAGAGGAGATGACGATGGAAGGAGGAAGAAGAAGCATGGAGGAAGAGAAGAGATGGAAAGAGAAAGAGGCATCAAATGACATAACACTGTCTGGACACTAGGAGAGAGAGAGAGAGTGAGTGAGAGTGAGAGTGAGAGAGAGAACGGGAAGCTAGAGAGAGAGAGAACGAGAGAAAGAGAGAGAGAGAGAGAGAGAGAGAAAGAATAAGCGAGAAAAAGCAGGGAGAGCGAGAAAGGGCGATGACAACTAACAATAAAGTATGGAACAAAGGCACGAAAAGAGGAGAGAGAAGACAGAGGGTTAAAATGGAACGTAAAAAACATTTGTCAGCACTTTAAACTCTACCTGGAAGTAGAGTTTGAAACTCGAGAAATCTTGCACTATTTAACGTTAGCTGGGATAATCATAATAGGGTCAGTTCAGCTAGTATTAAAATTTGAAAATATTTACACACTTATCACATGGAGCAAGTTCCGCAAAGGGATTCCGTGAAATAACAAAAGTGGCCGCTACTAATAAAGACAACTATCAGCGCAGATTTCGGGCAAGAAGAAAATCAATTCTCACGACAAGCACCCGCGAACACTTTTAAAAAGAGGAGGAATGTAGAGAATGGGACCAGAATTCAATCGAGCAAAGTGGAATGGGGGAAAACACCGATGGAACGGCAGAAGTGATTGCAAGAGCACGTATATGTTGTTTACTCCTGGGCACAAGGGAAGAGTCAGGATGAAAAAGACTAAACAATAAAGAGAAAAGGAAAGGTTACAAGAAAGAAAGAGAGAGAGAGAGATAGAGAGTGAAAGAGGGAGGGAGAGAGAGAGTGAGAGTGAGTGAGTGAGAGAGAAGGAGGGATAGAGAGAAGGAGGGATAGAGAGAAAGGGAGAGTGAGAGGAAAGATCAGAAAGAGAGGGAGAGAGAGAGAGAGAGAGAGAGAGAGAGAGGGAGAAGTAAAGGAAGAGAATATGTAGTGCGACAGGAGAAGGTGAGCATACGGGAGACACTGAAAGTAGAGTCTACGAGAAGAGAGTGAGGGGATGAGAAAAGCAAGCAGACCTTATTGCTGAATCAAAGTAATGACTTTGGTCATGAGGCTCTTGACTAAATCCGGCTTAATTCGCCTGTTAATTCCTTGAGAGCGCTTCAAAAGGAATTAGAGTGAGAGTGGGGGGATAATGAGAGGAGAGAGAGAGAAAGAGAATGTGAAAGAGGGGAGAGAGAGAGAGAGCGAGAGAAAGAGCTGAGAGAGAGACAGAGAGAGAGAGAGAGAGAGAGAGAGAGAGATAGACAGAGAGAGTGAGAGAAAGCTCGCGGAAGGCTATGATAACTCGTGGGAGAAAGGGAAAGCGACATAGAAAGATATCTTTTTAGACGGGACAGAAATCTTGAGATAAAGAGGGAAATAGCAAGCGAAATATGGATTAAAAGAGAAAAGACTGCACGGAATGGTGTGAAAGTCGTTCCCACAGAATTGCACCCCACCGGATGCTGAAAAGAAAACCTATCTCAAGCAATTTTAATGTGTCTCAGGTCATAAAAATACCGCTGCGAGAGAAAATACAATAAATAATGTGAGAAAGTAGAGAGAGCGAGAGTGAGAAATAGAGAGAAAGAGAGAGATAGAGGGATAGAGAAGAGAGAAAGAGAGTGAGAAAGAGAGACAGAGATTGAGAAGGATAGAGAGAGATTGAGAAAGAGCGAAAGAGAGAGAAAGTAGGCTATTACAAATGCAGCTGATAAGAGATTAGATCAAGGTGAGAAACAATAGAGGACTAGCCGACACATAGCGAACTCCTTTATTGCCTAAATTTCTACCCTTTTAGAATCGTGAACTTGATTTTTTTTTGAACTTGAGTTACCCCGTCTGGTTAAACTTCAGCAAATTGCAGACCGATTAGTTTGCAACGTGAGAATTTAGCCATGATCTAACAACTCTTGACACTTTTTCATTGCCAACACTTGTCTCTCTGCTTCTCTAATTCACCTCTCGCTTGCATCATATCCCTTTTCTTTCTCTCTCTAATTCAATTCATTCTTTACTTTAGACTGGTACTCTCTCTTTCGCGCTCCTTTACTCTCTCTCTCGCACCTTTTCTCTCTCTCTCGCTCCTTTTCTCTCTCGCGCACCTTTTCTCTCTCTCTCTCTCTCACTCCTTTCTCTCTCTCTCTCGCTTCTTTTCTCTCTCTCTCTCGCTCCTTTTCTCTCTCTCTCTCGCTCTTTCATCTTAATCTATACATTTTCCAATTTCGCTCCCTCATACTAGCATCTCATGTTCTCTCGAACCTGCTTTAACCAGACTGGCGTTGCTGGTCTTGGTAGTGTCGGCAGGCACCGCTGCTTCCTCTTTCCTAACTACGACATCCACCATGCACGATGGAGCCTCAATTAATGTCATCAGCCAACTTGGAAAATTATATTTATAATATCAAAATCTACAAAATATTAACACAAAATTTCCATTAAATGCAGATGTTTCAAGTTTGCTTTAAAAAACTTTGAAAATCACAAAACAATCATATAATAATAACTCAGAGCGATTAGCAGTAGTCAAATGACTTTAAATACCCACTCGGGCAGAATATTCAACCGTCCAAATTCCAAGTCCACTTCAGGCACGTTTTTGATTCATCAAATCTTTATATGCGACAAAAACGCAACAATTGTCAACAAGATCAAGGTTGCATAGAAAGAGAAGACTAAGCTGCGAATAAAACTGACAAAAGATATTTCATCTAGAGCATCGAAAAGAATTGTGGCTCTCGATTCTTGAACAAAAAAGAATAAATAAACAGGACGAAATTGTCACGTTGTAAAACTCGCACATAAATTCATTCACATGCTATTGAACAGTTGCTAATGTAAATGAAATGGGAAAAGAAGGCAACGGACTCACCAATTAAAATACCATAAGTCCACGAACAAGTAACGAGATCTCGATTAAGATAAATGTGTGTTGTTATTGTTTTCTCCGACGATGTAATAAATAAAAGCAATGCCATCGATATTTTTCGGCGCGCGAAACAAGAAAGGATGGTAAAGTTAACAAAACAGAAAAGGCGAAGAGTCAATTTATCAGACTTGTCCTTTTGGCAGTTTGCCAATTTAGTCTGATGACGATTCCGATCCAGAATCCGAACTAGAAGATGAAGAAGACGAAGAGTCAGAGGAAGACGCCGCCTTCTTCGGTGGAGGAGGGGGGCTGGGAGACCTAGAATAGTACATTTCCTTTGTTTTTTTTTTACGAACAAAGTAAATATTACAAAAAGAATACATTTGTTTTTTTAATGAATATAAAATAAATATTATTAATCTCATGATCAGAGCAGAACTAAATAAAAACCAAGAAATTATTAAACTTAATCAACTAACTTTCGCGACTTGTGCTTCTTCTTGCTGTCCTTATGCTTGCTACCAGACGTCCTATGCCTCTGAAAAAAATCAATAAGTTTATTATTATTATTGCTATAATTATTACTACTTTCTTATCATTATTGATAACTCTCCAACGGCTTTGCCGACAATTTGATGGATAAAACAAGCAAAGGAGACAGATCACATTATTAAATATCCACTTCGTGCTCAAAATTTATGATTCCAAAAATACTAGAAAAAAGCATGAAATAAAGCCTAGTTAATCGTACTCTTTTTTCTTCTTTTATTTCTCACTCTATTTCCTGACCTCCTCATCATGTCTACTTTTAATTTATGATGATCTCGAAACTAATTGATTTAAAAAAAAGCATGGAATAAAGCCTAATTAATTGTAGTTTTTTCCTCTTCTTTTCTTTCTCAATCTCTTTCCTGACCTCCTCCATCATATCTCCACGTTAATTTATGATAATCTATAAACTACGACTTTACTAGTACCTAGCTAATTTTACTCTTCTTATCTTTATCAATCTCTTTCCTGACCTCCTCCATCATATCTCCACGTTAACTTATGATAATCTATAAACTACGACTTTACTAGTACCTAGCTAATTTTACTCTTCTTATCTTTATCAATCTCTTTCCTGACCTCCTCTATCATATCTCCACGTTAACTTATGATAATCTATAAACTACGACTTTACTAGTACCTAGCTAATTTTACTCTTCTTATCTTTACCAATCTCTTTCCTGACCTCCTCTATCATATCTCCACGTTAACTTATGATAATCGATAAACTACGATTTTACTAGTACCTAGCTAATTTTACTCTTCTTATCTTTATCAATCTCTTTCCTGACCTCCTCTATCATATCTCCACGTTAACTTATGATAATCTATAAACTACGACTTTACTAGTACCTAGCTAATTTTACTCTTCTTATCTTTATCAATCTCTTTCCTGACCTCCTCCTTCTTATCTCCACTCGATCTCTTCCGAGGACGCTTCACTTCGCGATGGCTCTCCGACCCTGACTCGCCGCTGTCTGCCACGGCCTTCCTGGAGAGAGAAGTCATTTCATAGACTTACTTCTTTATTTATGCACACCGTAGTGAGATGTGTGCAATGTTAATGATGTTATTTAAAAAAAAAACGGAAATCATACGCTTTAAGAAGTAACAGAAAAGAAATGAATGGAGAAAAAATACCGCCAAAATACTCTTTTAATGTGCAATTCTTCTTTCACCTTTCATTTGTCTCGAAAAGATTCAAGGAAGATATCTCAATTTATAGTAACAATTTCGAAATCTATAACATCACTCAGTTTTCCTCTAAATACCTTTCTCAATCTCTCTCTCTCTAACCTCTTCCTCGCCGGGCTCCGACTTCTGCTCTTCCGTCTCGTCTCCTTCTCTCTCTCCCTTTCCTTTTCTCTCTCTCGCTCCCTCTCCTTCTTGCGTGCTCTCTCCTTTTCCTCTCTCTCTCGCTCCTTGCGCTTCTCTCGCTCGCGCTCCTTCTCGCGTTCACGGCGACGATCCTTCAATAAGAGCACTTTTATTGATTTCATTTATTAATTGATCATTTTTGTAAATCTTTTTCCTTCGACAATTTTTTAATAGCTTTAAAATAATAGAATTCTTTAAAAAGACAAACAACCAGCACTCTATGGGCAACAAAAAATAAACAAATAAAAAAACCGAACCTCATCCCGCTCCTTCTCCCTCGTCCTCTCCTTGTCCTTCTCTCTTTCTCTGTCCTTCTCTCTTTCTCTGCCCGTCTCTCTTTCTCTGTCCCTTTCACTCCTTCTCCTCTCTCCGTCTCTCTCCTTCTCCTTCTTCTTATCGTCGTATGCCTTTCGTCGTGGTGGAGTCTTAGAACGGGAGCGCGGCTCGCGACGGACGGGTGATCTAACGATTAAAAAAAGTTACAAATATAATAATGAATATAATAATAAGAATGATAAATGTTATTATAAAGTTTATAAAAACTAAAGTTTATTTAAAAAATAAAAATAATAACAATACCCAAAATAACAATGTTAATAACAATAATAATATGGTTACTACATTTTGCAATGAATTATACGTAACAATTACAATTTTGAACATGTATACAGTCCTCTTTTGTGTGTTCAACCTAATTGGTGATTTCTCCATCCTATCTGGAGAATCTGCTCTCTCCTTCGGCTGTGACGGACCGGAGAACTTTCCTAGCGACAGTGACTGATATCTGCAAAAGAGCAATTCCATACCTTTTTTTTCCTAATTTTTATGAAAAAAAAAACTATTTGATCGACAAAATCACCACAATACAGTAGAAAGTGAACGGCTGTTAGTGGCGCGAATTGCAAGTGTACGTCCCGTTAAAAGCTGACCAATCAATGTATTCCTCTCCTCTCCCTCTCTTGATGTACAAAAACAAAGAAGACATGAGTAAATTCATTGCAGTATCCATGTCTAACTGTAATATGAACCTGACTACACTATCTCTCTCTTTCCCTCTCTCTCTCTCTCTTTCTTCCTTTCTCTCTCCCTCTCTCTCTCTCTCTTTGTCGCGCTCTCTCTCCCTCCCTCTCTGTACTATTTCCTACCTCTGCTTCCAGTCCGAATCTGCCGACTGTCCGTTGTCTCCTCGATCCCTCTCCCTGTCTGGGCTCGGCTCTCGCCGCTCTCTCCGATGGGCACTCACAGACATTTCCGTCATCTTCTTCTCCACCAGCGAACCCGGAATGCCGTCATCAGCCTGGAAAGACATTTATATAATTCACCAAAATCAAAAACCAAGCTGAATAACGTTTATTTTTTCGCTAACACGAACTCTGCTTCTTTTAAGGAGAAAAAATTAGAAAAGTCAGAAGTAAATTCGTTACAGTTTGCATTCCAAACTGTAAGGCTAATTCGTATTATAGTATCTTTCTTACATTAATCACCCATACAGTATATATTACAGTAATCACTCATTCATTACAGTATACATTACAGAAATCACATATCCATTACAATATGTATTACAGTAATCACTCATCCATTACAGTATCCCTTACCGCGTTCGCCTCAGCCAGCAGTGACCACAACTCTCCCATGAAGACGCGGGCATTCCGCGCGTTCAGGAAGCCCGTGACGTTGATTTGCATGATCTAGAAGAAGAAAGGAAGCTCGTACGGCCTGAAAAGATCGAGTCAGCAAAAAAAAACCCTTTAAACTTTAAAATAGCTCAATGACATAAAAGGTTAAGTTAACAATAATAAAAAATATCTTAAGATTTAACGTAGGATACTCCTTTCCAAGGGATACCCGGTAGCCTTAGGATACTCCCTTTTCCAAGGGATACCAAATAGCCTTGGTGCACCCTTTTCCATAGGATACTCCGTAGTCTTGGGAAACATATTGCCATGGGATACCCATTCCATTAGATACTTCGTTACTTGCCATTAGGCTGCCTCTTTTGAAGGGGGGCTTCTCCAAACTGAGACCCACCTTGGGATTGAGATTCTTGGTGTCCTCGAGCTGGGAGATGATGTACTCGACGACGACGTCGTCTTCCATGCCGATCAGCTCGTTGACCCTGCGCGTGATCCATGGCTTGATGACGTCCAGGTTGCACTTGGCCATGTCCACCTTAATCGAGGAGGAAGAGCGGAGGAGGAGGAGGAAGAGGAAGAAGGAGAAGATCTGAGTGACCGCCGCAACCCCTGGCGGCTCATGGACTAAAACAGCTTCTTTAGCAAAGGCCACAGATACTCAACTAGAGACTCTTTCACACTTCTTTTGCTACTGAATTTCCTCAAAACTATTTTTTTTTTCAGTCTTACTTTTCACTTTTTAAAGAAATGAAAACTCAAGAATGCATCTGGAATTTACTGTTTCGGGGAAAAAAAATTCAAGCGAAGCATAGGCGATCAAGACGTCCCTCCCCTTTGGGTCCAGTGGACGGGTGGGCGGAGCCAACCTTCGTATCGAGCGCGTCCTCAAACTTCATCGTCTTGAGCAGCTTCTTCTCCTTGTCCGTGAAGCGGCCGTCCTGCTCGGCAGTCGTGCCGCGATAGAAGCCGGCGTCGCCCATCTTGTGTGAGCCTTTAAGTTCTGGCTCAGATGATAAGATTCCTTAAGGTACTCTTAACTTAAGAGTTAATCTCTAAAGACACCCCCACCATCTACCACAATGCTCTAGCAAACGCTTCCTATTTGAAGGACATATTTCACTCAAGGAAAAAAAGGAAATCAAGGTAACCTAACTTATATTGTGGCACGTTAACTAGTTGCAACAAACACAAACAAACGAAAGGAGCAATACTATTTTCTCCAATCGAAAGCACAAAAATACAATCAAAATAAACAAATCAAGGAAAATAAATAAGTCATAGTGATAAGTATTGAAGAAGCGTTTCAAACGCTATGGCGTACTTCACATCAGTGCTCAATGTGTCATTTCCAAACTTTATTCGTCTTCCAAAATTCTTTTCCAACAGACAACAAACACACGGAAGAGTGGACGCGCACAACTCGAGCCACCAACAACAAAAAGCGATAAAATCAGCAATAACAAAACTGTGAGACGAGTTGCAATCCGTACACTTGTATACGGAACAGTCAAGGAGAAATGCGGCGATGTTTTAAGTTTTTTTTTCTTCTATATTTAAAATTTAGAATTCGTACTGATTGGAGGCAAATAAAAAAGGTTTGTTTTTTTTTATATGGAAATTACTAAATTTGAATTCATTTGGCCTTTACGTAAAAGGCGAAAAAAGTGAGCCCAAAAGAAATGAATCGATAATTCAATGTGACATTTAATTCGTCTCCATCGCCACTTCCTTGGTCTTTTTCGTCTTGCTGGCGTCCTTGGCCTTGGCGGTGGCGGCCGCGGCGGCAGCGACTGGCGCCCGGATAAGATGCATTCTGTCCTTGACGCGGCCGAGCTCGCGCGTCCTCTTCGCCACTTTGCCCGGCTGGATCGCCTTGCGGATCTTGTTCGCGTACCTGGAGAGAAAAGTTTTTTAAATTCTTTTTTTTTTGTCCTACTCCTAAAAGCAATATGCCTGTCTTTAAATAAACAGATCTTCTAAAAAGAAAAGAAAACATTAAAACAAAAACACTTTGAGATTGCTCCATGTGACTAGCAATAAGATCGATGTGGGCGTTAAATATAAAGAAAGCACAGTTGCGATAGCTATCAAAGTCGTTTCGACAAGCTTTGACAACAATATCTTCTTTTTTTCCTAGTCTCGGGCTGTTAAATAAAGCTCGAATCGGGCTGTTAAATAAAGCTCGAATTGGACCGTTAAATAGCTTGAATTGGGACGTTAAATAGCTCGAATCGGGTGGTTAAATAGAGCTCGAATCTCGAAATAAAAAATAAAAAAACAGCTAGAACCTCTTGTGCTTGAGCGTGGAGACCTGCTTGGTGGCCTCGATCACCTTCTCCCAGAGTGCTCGTTCGTACTTGAGCGGCTCGTTCTTCTTCTGCTCGAGCAGCTGCGTCGAGTCATTGACGAGCTCCTTGCCGCGCGCACGGCGAGACGCCTGGAATGAATATATTCATGTATTATTTTTTACTCAAAAAAATTCCAAAGAAAAAAAATATGTCCAATTAAATATACCTCGTCACACTTGCTTTAAATTTTGCACAAAAAAATATTCCCAATAATTTTTTACAAAGTTCTTTCCATAAAACGCGCTGGATCGCCCCTGTTTTTCCAAGCGAATATTCCTCATAATGGGACATCGAAAAAGCACCACTGTACGAACTCAAAGTTTCAAATCAAATCAGCATTCGTCACAAGTACTTTGGAATTACGCGGTATTCCTTCATTTTTGTGTTACCATGGAAGTCTCGCACAACACAGAACAGAAAACAAAACTGAAAAGGAGCTTCCTACCTTGGTCCACTTGGTCTTGCGCGGATTGCGCTTCTTCTTGAACAACTTGTGGCACTTGGATCTGCAGAATCGGAAGATCTGCAAGGAAAATGAGTTTTATATTTAAACTAGAAAGAAAAAGAAAAGAAAGAAACGGTTTCAAAAGCAAAAAAAAACTAATAAATAATAAAGAAAATAAAATCGCTCACCGTCGAATCATTCCTGACAAATGTAGTGCCATGACCGGGATACACTGGCGACGAGCAAAAGTAGCACGTCTCCAGACGCATTATTACCTGTAAAAAGCAGTATCAACACAACTCAACTTTCAGAAAAAGCAAAGATCGCAGAACTTAACAAGTTTTGAGATTCGCGAAGCATCACATTTCGTATATTTTATTATTCCGAACCCTATATTTACACCGTCTGAGTAAACATAGGAAGTTGAAAAAAAACGTACTCGAAAAAGGATCATCTACATGTAGATCTAATTTCGCGATTTGAGAGTTTTCTTCCTTTATTCTGATTTCCTTTATGTCTTTGACCTTCATAACCAACATAATTTTTTTTGTTACATCGGCTAACTCAAGCCATATCTGCATAATCCCTCATACCTTGAGCAAAATTTCGCTGTTCTTTTGCCAAGGTCTCAGTAAGTCGAAGAACTGTACACTTTATTGCCGTCAATTGAGATGTTCTAACTTCCGTATGATAATAACAAAACAATACAAATTGTGTATAGGCATATAAATACCATGAATCGCAATCACTACTTCCACGAGCAGATATGGAAACGCTTTGTAACAGTGCTGAAGGACAAGGCCGGAGCTCGTAGATATCCAGAGATCTGCGAAGAGAACAAGTATAAAGAGTATTGAATTTATAAAAAAAAGAAACATTTATATATTTATTGATCGACAACAATTTGTCAAACTCACCACATTGTACTCGCTGTGCACAGATTCGGTGTAAAAGTGTACGCGTGAAGGCTCGGGAACTGGCGGAGGCTCCTCGCGTTCGCTCCATTGACTCTGTGATGAAGGAGGTAAATAAGGAGAGAAGTAAAAGAAGTTCGCAAAAATATATAGACTCCTCCAACTACTGTAGTTTTTAAACTAATCGTTATCATTACTACTTTCATCATGTTTTACCACACAAAGAAACGTGACTTATCATGAGGAGACTGTTTCTTTTTTCCCTTCTAATTCTTAAAAAAAACCCACCGTACCCCAGCCGGAATGGTCGTGTCTGTCCTCAGTAGCGAGATGGCGAGAGTAGTCTCTGAAGATGAAGTCATTACAGAAATTCTCGAATCTTTTTTTTTGCATACAAAGCAACAATCAGATTCAAAAATTTAAAAAAAAAAGATGATGTCGTTGTATATAAATATTAATAATTAAACTATTTTAAATAGCTAAAAATCATAATAATAATAATAATAATAAAGAATCCTACTTGTATTGGCCAGTTTACTCAGCAGCTCTGGATGCAATGGATAGGACTGGAGATGGAAGAGAGCGCGTGCGAGAAGGCGGCGTGTTGCGCACACCTCCTTGTCCACTGGGGTCCTGTGGATGAGTAGATTCTCTCTCTCTCTCTCTCTCTCTCTCTCTCTCTCTCTCATTCTCCCTCTCTCTCTATCTATCCCTCTCTCACTCTCTCGCTATCCCTCTATCATTCTCTCTTTCTCTCTCTATCCCTTTCTCACTCTCCATCTCTCTCTATCCCTCTCTCACTCTCTCTCTCTCTATCCCTCTTTCATTCTCTCTCTATCATTCTCTCTCTCTATCTCTCACTCTCTCTCTATCCCTCAATCATTCTCTCTCTATCTCTCTCTCTCTCTATCCAACTCTCTCTCTCCCTATATCCCTTGCTCATTCTCCCTCTCTCATTTCTCTTTCACCTCCTCTGACAGTGTTCTGTATCGGTATCCCTTTGCCGGATAGAGGCGGAAGCAGAACTCAAGTAGCGCATGCTCGGCACTCTCGTCAACGATGCCGATGACGATCCTGAACAATTACTCTATGTGTCTCTCGTTCTCTTGCTTTCTTTCAATCTCTCACCTCTCTCTCTCTCTCTGCTCTCTTTTTTCCCTGCCCCCTCTCCGAGCTGCCAACCAACATGGCCAACGATTCGAAGCGCATCTCCCTTCTAACGCGAAGCATCGACGTGTCAATGTACGCCTTCACCGCTGGAAGTTGGCAGCGCTGTGCACAAAGGCCACGTTGATGGTTAAATTCAGTTTACGACTTCAACAAAGAGAAAAACAACAGGCTAATGGAAAGGCCGTACAAATTGTATGTAACTTGGATTAAGACATAAATTTACTACTTCCTAACTAAGAGGACAGAAGTGATAAGGCTGCACCCGACAATAAAGGATGGTGTCTAATGATAATTCGTTGGTTCAATGGTTAAAAGGCCAAAAACTAGCATTTGAGTTCGCGTCCCTTTTTTCCTAACACAAGGGCTAAAGAGAGAGAGAGAGAGAGAGAGAGAGAGAGAGAGAGAGAGAGAGAGAGAGAGAGAGAGATAGAGCATGCGAATTAGAGAGACGTGAACTAAGGAACATTGAAATAGACTATTAGAATCCACACGAACCTTATAGGGTACGATATCAAAGTGTCGGTCGATGAAGTGTTCGTGGCCGTAGTTTGCGAAGCGATACGTTATGACGTGAGCAGCAGCGCGCAGGAATTCAGCGATACTCTCGCAGGAACCTGAATGACAAGAATGCGGAATGACCAATTTATTATTCATTTTGGAATTTGTTGATCAACCGAGGTTTTAGGCATATTTTCCCTCTCGTATTCTCTCTCTCTCCCTCTCTCTCTCTCTCTGCTATCTCTCCCCCCTCTCCTTCTCTGCTCTCTCTCCCCTCAAGCTGTCCTCTCCGCTCTCGCTCTCTCTCTCCCTGCTCACTCATACCAAAATCTCTCCCTCAGATTATCTTCTAATCTCGTCTCTCCTGTTATTTCTCACAAATTTCTCCATTTCTCTAACTCTCTCTATCTTATATCTGGATTATTCTATCAACCCCTTTTTTCCTTTATTCTCTCTCTCTCTCTGTCTCTCTCTCTGTCTCTGTCTATCTCTCTCTCTCTCTTGCTCTCTACACTTCTCCTTACCTGTTGCCCCGCTCGCCGCTCTCGGCCCAGCTATGAGGTGCAGTGTCTTCTTATCTCCATCGACCTTCTCGGTAGAGCGGCTCGCGGGTCCATCTCGCTTAGCCCCTCGCGCTCCTCTCCCAGCCCCTCGCGTTCCTCTCCCAGCCCCTCGCGTTCCTCCCCGGCCTCTGCCTCTCATCGGGCTGTTACAACTTTCAACATTTTCTTTCCCCATAAGCTTGTACCTCTTTCCTCAACTTCTAAAGATATCTTCTCTGTTTGGAACTCTCAATGCCAAATGTCATCTTCCTTTGTACAAGCAACGACATCCTTGATCCGACGGTTTATATTAATCGATGTTCGAAATTCAGATCTCATAGGTCAAGATAAAATATAAGCTGCTTTTAGAAGCAAATACAGTATACCGAACGGATTCTCGTCATTTCAGTTCTGACGAAAAAGGGGCAAAAAAGACACAATCCAGTAGTGAGAGAGATGGTCAATAAAACAGGCAAAATTGAGGATTGGTCAAAAAATCCCCGATTCGTCGCTTTCTCGGATGGTGTGCACATGAAAACTTTGTGGACTTCGTGATCGTAGAGAAGTCCCATAATCATATCAACAATAAAAAGGGCAGGGGGGGGAGAAGGGAATATAAATTGCGATCGGCTAAGCCTCTAGTCTTCACTCTGCTAGTTACTACTATGGAAACTCTTAATGTAATACAAAGTTTGCACACATTTACGGGAAAACCATAGAGCTCTGTTACCGTAAGAGGACTAGTGGGGGCTGGAATAGGGAAGGGGACTAAAGGGCTGGCTGGTGGGATAAGGGGAACCCGACGGGATAGGGGTCATGAGAACAGGGAAAAGACACTGGGGAGGCACGCAAACACGTTAGACTGGTTATAGAAAACGCAGAATACGATGACGCTTTAAATATAGGAAAAAAGAAAGACGGGGAAAAAGCGAAAAATACAACGATTACAGTTCAGAGCTTCCTTCTGCCATGTCGCGCAAGCTTCCACAATGTGAATTGGCCACAGTTGCACAATATCCAAAACGCATCAAAAGCTACGAGTTTGAGTCAGAGATAAAAGGGGTCTAAAACGAGCGCGAAAAAAACAGGGGTCTAAAACAAGGAAAAAAGGGGTTCTGGATGGCACCAGAGTGGCTTTCCAAGAGGGTCCGTTCTGTGCGTGTTACATGACTTGCTGGCCACTAACATTAAAGAGAGAGAGAGACGCGAGAACCGGGCGCAAAGACACAAAAATCAAGGGTGCATTGGCCGGGTTTCGCTCTGGTGCTAAAAAGTACGGGTCAAGAGTACAACAAAAGTGCAGGGCTAGTGCAACAAGAGTACACAGAAGCAGCATAGTACAACACACAAGTCTGCGGAAGACGGGAAAGTGTATAAAACATGGAGAAGTAAGAGACTAACTCATATCTCATGCGAAACACAAAACATCGTGCACATCATAATACGCGTGGATACTGTGGGCCAGCAGGGCATACTGTAGGCCGAAGTGGGCCAACAGAGATACTGTGGCGAAGGCAGGCTGGGGGGAGATACTGTACTTGTAACCTATGTCGATCGTTTTTAGGAAGGAGAAAAGAGTAGGGGGGGGGGGGGGTAGGCCGAGATAAAATAGCTTTCCAACACAATAACGTGCCTTTTCTCGTATGGCTCGAGAGAAGGCAACAAAAAAAGAAAAGGCGCGAAAAAAAAACAGAGAAGTCGAGAGGAATGAACAAGGAGATAATAAACATGTTCGAGGTAGTCGAAGGCGCTACGAGAAGAGACACGTCATAGGTCGGGAAGTTGTGTAAGGGTGAGAAAGAGGAGGAGGAGGAGGAGAAAAGTGGGGTTGGGAGTTGGGTTTTGGGTGAGAGGGGAAAACCAAAGGTCGGGAACTGGTGACGAGGGGAGAGCCTGAGAGTAGCTTGGTATTAGCTTGTTAAAGTTCTTGCAAAAATCGATACCCCCATAAAATGATTGATTCTCTCCAAGCTTATGAGGACTTATGCAGCTATCGCCGAGTGAAGGTTCTGTGTACGCCTTCGATGTTATGGAAAGGGAAGGGGGGACGAAGAATAGATACCTCTCACTAATAGCTACTCTACAATGCAAACATAAGGCTATGTACAATGCAGAGAGGATGGCGAGAGAGCAAGGGAGAGAGAGACAGTGAGAGAGTGAGAGAGGGACAAAGAGAGAAACAGGGACTACAGTAGGCAGATACAGTACACTTCTCGGGTCGAGTCGAACGCATGTTGAGGTAGGAATGGAGAGAAAATTGTGTGGAGGGGCGTGCAAAAAGATAACAAAACCGAAAGCTCGCTCTCTGCGGGTGGTATGAAAAGTAAAACATGTAGGGTGCTACAAGACTTTCTACAATGACAAAACCCCATTACATATCCAAGTGCAGTGACCATTTTG
Source organism: Allodiplogaster sudhausi (assembly GCA_945643635.1). Classification (NCBI taxonomy): domain Eukaryota; kingdom Metazoa; phylum Nematoda; class Chromadorea; order Rhabditida; family Diplogasteridae; genus Allodiplogaster; species Allodiplogaster sudhausi. The sequence continues at coordinate 4,806,294 of CALZFC010000001.1, read as the reverse complement.
TTAAAGGAAGCTAAATACATTTAAAGAATAAAAACGATACAAATATAATAATAATAATCGTGTGAATGTAATTAGATAACAAAAGATGGGGAAAAACTGCAAGTTAAAAAGGTATTTAAAAAATAGACACAGAATTAAACGTCAGCGCTGGAGTATCCGTACTGCAGTGAGTGAGCGACCCCAACATGTACAGCGAGAGAATGAGAGAGAGAAAAAAGAGAAAAGGAATTAATTTCAGTTGGAAACGTGCCAAAAACGCACAAAGACAAAGAGACACACAAATGCGTTAGTAAGATCTGAGAGGTAAAACCACTGAGAAGCTACGACACACATTTTTGCACCGGCAGCGTTTCTATTAAAACAAACAAAATTATAAAAAAGGATAAAAAGCATACGATAATGACTTTCAAGTCCGACAATGAGAATTAAAAGTTAAACAACAACAAAAAAATCGCATTAAAATGTGACAAAAATTAAGATTAAGAAGATTAAAAAGAGGGAGAGAGAGAGAAACACGGTAGGCATGAAGCCTTGAGAAAACACATAGCAGAGAGGAGGAATGAGTAAGAATACGAGAGTATAGAAGATATACATAGCTTACAGAGCAATAGGCGCTTTTTTAAGATGTTAACGCTTCGATTCGATTTACAGTGCTTTCCGTGTGTGTGGAGGTCTCATCAGGGTCTAGATATAGATAACAACCTAGAATTGGCGGCCTTTAGATATTAAAGGAAGAACACTCTCACACGGGTAGCACTTAAACTTACCGGAAGTCAGAGGGGCGCGCTCTATATACAATTGCAGACGTACGTATTCAACAAGCAAAAATGATCTCCGCTATCTCTGATACCGTATATGCTCAACTCTAATTGTACACCAAAAGTTAGCGCACCAAAAAAAAAAGAGAGAATGAAAATGAGAGAGAGACACACACGTGCAATGAAGGAATCATACCGTAGCACTGAGAACAAGAAGAGAAAAAGAGATAGAAGTCGCGGAGAGAAGAGAAGAGAAACAGAGGATTTCGGGAGTGCTTCTTGAAGTAAAGCCGAGAACTAAATTATGAGAATTAGGAAAATGAATAAACTTGTCGGGAGTGGTCTAAAAGAATATAAAACAGCAGTGTTGCTTGGTTAACTTAACACATAGAAAGCGCCTCCGGGACCTCTTCTTTGTTTCGCAACTTACAAGAGAACAAAAGCGACTATGCCCTAGGGGCAGGCATATGAAAAAAAGAATGCAGCACATCTTTAAAACACTCGTGAAACTCTACGGCGGCGATTAAGGATGAGCAGGCAATGAATGGAAAAAGGGTGGTGCTTGATCGAAAGAATCTGGGGGGACTCCCGTATGGAACAGGAGGGAGGGGTGGTAGTAGCATGGGGTGTGGTTAAAGTGGGGGGGGGAGTGATAGGACCCTCTGGCAGGTGGGTCTCCTTAGACCACTGCCGAACACGCCGCAATCAGCTGGAATGGACTGAGGCGTATTCCTGGTGCCTGGACCCCCGATGACGTCATGGTCTTTGTCATGGAAGAAGCTGAGGAGATGACGTCAGTGGAGCAGAGAGAGGACGACGATTCAGAGTCAGAGGAAGATGGGCACGAGTCGCTCAGGGAGAAGGACGTCGACTCGCAAGTTGACTGGAGAGGGGGTGATATTGAATTCTTTCTTTCTTTATTCATTTGTTTCTTTATTATTGATTTTTTTCGCCAACTATTTATTCCAATTCACAATGAATATATTGCTAAAAACTGCAGTATAAATGTTTCGCCAGTTTTTGGGGTTTTTTCTTTAATTAATTACTTAATTAATTAACTAAAAACGCTCTAACCTCATCATCGAACCAGCTGACAGGCGGGAGCGGGACAGCTCTCGCGGATGGCGAATCGGTGAATTTGGAGCCGGCGAATGGCGGCGTCACGGCGTTCCTCTGTCTCTGTTGCTGCTTGATGTAGGCGGTGGGCGAGCAGTAGTTGCTGTTCGGCATCCTATACTCGCCGAGGCATTCGACACCGCCGCCTCCTCCTCCGATGTACATGGATGCGGCGCGACGCGGCACGCGATTGCTGCGCCCGCCTGCGCCCTGCGATGGCCGTCCCTTCGGAGTCGATGGCACGGAGCCGAGCGAGTTTTCCTGAAGGGAGCATGAAGTCTATTTTACGGTCGGTCAGTAAAACATATTTCACGGTTGGTCCGTAAAATAGAGCTAGGCAGAGAGACTATTTTACGGTCGGTCCGTAACCTATTATCCAATTTTACGGTCGGTCCGTAAGCTATGGGCAATAAAATCACTCAAATCCCACCTGTCCGGGAGTGAAGCCACCGTTATAACGCTTCGAGGCGCTAAAGTCGCCCGATGACGAGAAGGAAGCCGTTGAGGTCAGCGGCAACTTCTTGTTGAGGTTGATGTTGTTATGGTTGCGTCTGGCAGACGACATTTTGCTTCTTTGCTGGTTGTTGCTGAAAGAAGCAATATTTGTTGTATATTGAATAAACTCTACTTATTTCCCCCCCCCCCCCTTTTTTAAAGAATCGTTTCCCCTGCGCCACTAACTTTGTGTAGAGGGTAGTTGATGGAAGTAGGATGGACGTATGGGCGGGGCTTGTGAATGTGTACAAGGACGGCAGTGAGTAGGAGTTATATATATAAGAGATTAAGTCGAGATAAGGTCGAGATTAGGAGTTAGGGCTCTGGATCTCGAGACGATAGAGAGAGAGAGAGAGCTGACGACGGCGCTGCACGTCTTAGCGTTCGCTACCTGCAAAGGATTGAAGATATGGGGGAGGATTAACTTGGCAAATTAACATCAACAAAATCCGGAAATCTTTCATTTATACACACGTATTCCCGTGCAAACTACACAACTAGTAAGGATTCTCAAAACGAGTAAAAAATGCATAATAACGCGCTGATTAGCTTTCGATGCAAACGTGTCTTTCTATGGCTGATAACAAAGTATTGTCTCCTAATACTTTTTCTTCCTTTTGATATTTCGCCCCCAAAGTTATCCGGGACAAAAGGCCTTGACAAAAGCCACTTTCAAGAGGAAAACAAGTTGGGGAAGCGAAATTTTGACCACTTCATTCTTTACGTGAAACCATTGAAACAACAGTTATATTGCTTACCTTAGCAGGACCCTTCTTTCTCTTCGTTCTTCCACTCTTCTGATCTCTTCCACCTTCTGATGACACGACGACTGGCAAGTTCGCGTCTCGGACACGCTTCGCATACCACGGTGTCCCTATAGAATTTTTTTTAAATTAATTATTGCTAAATAAAATTAAAACAACTAACAATAAGCTCCATGCCAACATTAAGCTTCACGATCTCCAGTTATATTTAAAAATAGGCTGACCGTCTAGACGAGATCAAACGCGGAGTGATGCACAAGAGACTAGAGACGAGTCAACAAAGGGATCTCTGCTGCCTTTTTCCTGCAATAACTTACATTTTGTTGACTTACAATTTTCTATAAAAATTGTTTATTATCAACAACAAATTCCTTTTTCTACTCTTAAAAATCGTCCATATATTAATCGTAATACGCCAAAAATACATGTATGCCAAATATTTGCCAAGCCTCTCTTATCCATACCTCTTATCCAGTTCTTCACTTTCTTCCTTCGTTCCTTCCTGATGGAATCTGCTAACACACACACAGCAAAACGCTGCTGGAATACGCGTGAGCGCTGCAAAAAGAAAAGTGTAACCTTATAATCCGTAAAAAAAAAAGTACGCTCATAGTCCGTAAAATAATCCGCTAACATATTAATACGGTTACAGTAAACATCTCGAAAGACTATTCCGTTCATAGATTATTCCGTTCAAAAGATAGCACATAGCATCATTAGACAATCTTCTATAGAAAACTCTAGAAAAAGAAGAAAACAGAAGCGAAAAGCAGCCTGATGAAATTGGAGAAGCCAAGACAGTGACAGGGGGACCAAACAACGTGTCGCACTTTCCTTTTGCAACGCTTACATTTAAGAATGATGAAAACGAGGATGGAAGGAACCAAAAATGATAAAACTAGAAAAGAGAAGAAAGACGAGATGAGGAAGACAACAAGAAGCCACTGAACAGGAAACCTGTGAATAATCATCTATAGACCCAACATTCCTATGGATCATGCTGCTACGGCTCATTCAAGCAACTAACAACTCCCTTGCTCTTTTACGGCGCCGTTTAACAGTACAGAAGGTGGCAATAACTTTAATGCGACATTAAATTAGGTTATGAAGACTCTTCTAGAACTCGAAATACACTATAGCCCCTGTTACACCTCGTTCAAACATGCCAGTTCCGGAATTGCACCGGAGACGACTCTCGCAATCGGTAACCATCGCGCACTTTTTCTTTAGCTCTCCATTTCCTTTCCTTTCAGCTTCTCCCCTAACGCTCAGCGTTCCGCTCCTTTGCGCTTTTTCCCCACCAACTCTCTTTCTTTCTCTCTCTCTCTCACTCTCTCTCGTTCTCACTCTCTCTTTCTCTCGTTCTCACTCTCTCTCTCCTCTCTCTCTCTCCCAACCGTCTCCGCATCAGTTCCCATCCACCCTCCTTTCGCCCTCTCCCTCCTGTCTAGCTCTGCGCAACACCCACTCCCCGGATTCGTTTTCAGTCCAGACCAGTTCACCCTTCACCGCTCCACTCTTATTTGATCTTCTAGAAAATATAACAAAAATATTAAAAGAAAAATACATCCGCATAATATTGAAATCGCAAAAGCTTTCTATGCTCTAGCTCCTCGAAGAGCGAGAATTTAAGCAGCACGGAGAAACTCGGCATAACTCAACGTTGCGCAACTTCATCCAATCGTGCGGAGGAGGAAAAAAAAGAATAGAAAACTAACAATAAGCCAGATAGCTTCCTGGTATTCTACGATTATATCACGGCTCTCTAAAAAATGGCACACTTCGTCATATCATCGAGGCTAGAGCATATCATTAGATGGCAAAACATTATCCTCTAACGTATGCGCGCGTGGGCTGGGAGAGTTTCGCGTAGCATTTAATGAGCTTAATGAGCTGGAGAAGGAGGCGGCGTTGGGCATTAGAAGCTCTTAACGAGGATTGAAGATGCCGCTATAAGAGGGCGCAAAGCAGAGAAAGTCTGACTCATCAGGCAGGCAGGCTTGGCAACTGAGCTACGCGAAGCAGGCACACTGAGATACTTGGCAGATGAGTCCATGACGTCCGCGCGTCTCTCCTTTTCCATAGCTAAGGAAGGGGCCAATCTTTCGCCAATTACGAGGGCCGAGGGTGGATGGCTCTGGCTCTAGGAGAGGTTGTGGGAGGTGGGGAGAGGCACACTCTGCCCGTGTCACGAGGTATGGTCTGACGAGGCAAGGCAGGGCTAGGCCATCACAGACGAGATGGCTGGCTGGCTGGCTTGGTTGAGAGAGAGAGAGAGAGAGAGAGAGAGAGAGAGAGAGTAAGGGCGAGAGAGAGAGAAAGAGCGTGTGAGAGTGAGAGAGGTGAGAGAAATGACACAAAGAAAACAGTGAGCGGTGGCGCAGACGCGTTGCGGTCGCGACCGCGTTTATCGACTTGCTCAAAGCTACCGTAGCCAGCTGGTGCGATAGGACGGAGAGGCAGAGAGGGAGAGAGAGAGAGAGAGAGAGAGCATATGTTGAGGAGGAAACAGGAAGCGAGACAGTGGACACAAAGAGATCTGATGAGAGAAGATGAGGCAAAAAAGAGGGCTGATTGCCAGCAAGTGTGTGTGTGTGAGAGATAGAGAGGGAAAGAAACAGAGAGAGAGAGAGAGAGAGAGAGAGAGAGAGAGAGAGAGAGTAAGAAAGTAAAGGAGATCATTTTGAGGCCGTAAACAAGTTAGGAAAGAAGGGGAAAATGTGGCAGATGATACAATCAGAAGTGGCAGACAACAGCGAGGGTAGCGAGAATGGAGTAAAGAAAGAAGAACACGAGACGGGAAGGAGGCAGAAGGTGCCCGAAAAGTAGTAGTGGTAGGGAGAAAGTGTTGGATAGAGAGAGAGTGAGAGAGATTGACAAAGAGAGAATAGAGAAAAAAACGGGTGGAAGGAGGACTACACAAGTTCACTTGCAGGGAGTATGGGTAGGCAATTTCTGATAAAAAACGAAAGTGCCAATCAAACCGGCCTGCCAGCCAGTAACAATCTCACGTGACGAACTACATTTACCGCGGGCGGAAGAGCGAGATCCAAAAAGGGAGAAGGAAAGCGAAAAGCGAGAGAGAGAGTGAGAGAGAGAGAGAATCGCGAGAAAGCAGGATGAAGAGGCGAAAAATATAAGTTTGGTATGAATTCTACCTTTAATGAACCATCATTCAGGTTTCATTATAAATTTTCTTTATTTCATAATCCTTCCATCATTAATAATCCAAAGACGATACGAGAAATAAATAAATGCATTTTCCCAGAGAACCAACCAATCTGCTAAAACACCACAAGAACGTTCTAAAACACGCTAGGAAATAAATTATCAAAAATATATTTACATTTCTGTTCATTCGCTAATGTATTTATGCAGGAACAACCCAACGCAAGACCACGAAATCTGCCAGAATTCTCACTCCGCGTTCGTAGTGGTGTCTGTAAAGGAAATTGGTGAGAATATTGCAGTAATTTCTCTAATATATAACAATAAAATATTGAAATAGTAAGTTTAATCATGAAAAAATCAGCTATTTTCGGCATTTTGGAAAGAAGACATCAAACCGGTTTCAATCGCATCTGTGGAGACTTCTTCTTCAAGTGCCTCTTCCACTTCTTCTACCGTAGTCTCGTTCGTAGTCGTCGTCGTGACTTGCACTAAAATTATGGGAAAAATTAAATCAATAACGATCTATATCGGATCCAGGTTAAATTTAATGGTAGATTTCTAGTAAATCTACAACATAAAGTTTTTCAATTTACAATTTATCGTTCAAAACGTTCAGTATATGAGAAAGAATATTTCTAATTATATTTTTTAATGTCACAAATTCACATAATTAATTACCTCCTCCATTGTCCGCCTCAGCATCTTTCTTGGTGTCTTGAGCTTCTTCTTTGCGTACAACTACTGCTTCAGTCGTTCTCAAAAGAATAATATTTCACCGTAACCCACCGTAGATTAATTATATATTGTGAAATTGTGATAGAAGGACTAGTTAACTAAGTTAAGCTACTTTCTGGAGTACTACTGCTTTAGGGAGCTAAAGAACTTAAAAGAGCTAAAAAGTGTTTAGGAGTTTTTAGAGTTCAGGTGCTCACTTAAGCTTAGGGAGTTAAAGAAGAATTTCAGAGTTTTTAGAGTTCAGGAGCTCAGTTTAGCTTAGGGAGTTAAAGAAGGGTTAAGAAGTTTTTAGAGTTTCGGGACTCAGCTAAGCTTAGGGAGTAAAAGAAGAGTTAAGGAGTTTTTAGAGTTCAGGGTCTCAGTTAAGCGTAGGGAGTTAAAGAAGAGCTAATCAGTTTTTAGCTGGAGTGTAAGATGAGAAAAGAAGACATCAAAGGCTTTAAGAAGAGTTCAGAGCACGACAATACACAAAACATCAATTGGCATAATTTTATTATGTACTATGTATTTCAGATGACTGTAAGTGAACCTGGCCGCGAAAACTGCGGTTCCAAGCGTTCGAAAGGAACCGCAAAAACAGCAGTTCCATGCGAACGGAAGAAACGCAAAATTCACAGATCCAAGCGTTCGCAAAGAACTACAAAAAATGAGCGGCCACGCTCATCGTCGTTTTACAATTAATAAAAAAAAACTATTTAAAAAAGCCTATCCCGGCTCCACTTCACATAGAGCTATCGCCGCGCCAAGAAGGCCATCTCAGCTCGACGGCACGCCGAGTCAAGACGGCCAACTCAGCTCCTCTGAACGCAGAGCCAAGAAGGCCACATTAGCTCAGCGTAATGCAGAGCGAGGAAGCCAGAGTCAAGTTGAGGAGCAACCTCAAGCTTGGGAAATTAAACCTGCTCTGGACAGAAAGCGCTGGATGCCTATGTATTTGCGCAACCTATACCGGCCGAGTTTTCAAAGGGAGTTCATGATGCTGAGTGTGCGTACTTGGAATGCTGGCAAAGTGCCAAAAAATTATTATTTTAAGAGTTTTACTGCTTTAAACAATACATAAAATTACAAAAAAAAATCAGAGAGTAAGAGTAGAGTGGGAGAGACATGATAGAACTCTCTCTCTCTCTCTTTCTCTCTCTAAGTCGTCTCTCTCTCTCTTTCTTTCAATGTGAACAGGCTTCTTCAGGACTTGATCGTTTACTTGTAAGTGTCTGTGAGAACGCTCAACGTGAATTATACACCTCTCTCTGTAGCTCATTACAAAGCTCTTACTTTGTACAATTCACTGGTATAGAGAGAGAGTCAACTTTCGGTCTCTTTGTAAGTGTTTTAATGTGTTTTAATCGGAAAAAAATGCGTAAACGCACACATGTTGGCATTGTGCCAAAAACTTTAAATGACTTGTGAATGCGTTCAATGGACACGAAAAAATGCAAATTTTTGCAGAGAGACAGAGGAATGCGAGAGGAAGACAGAGAAATAGAGAGAGAGTGGAAAAGTAAGTTGTAAGTGTATATATTTAATGTTTTTCATGTGTTTGGCTGCATGTGTGGTTGAGGCAGCCCGGAATTGGCAAAGTGCCAAAATAATGAGGTGCAAGGAAGTGCGAAGAAATGAGCGAAATGAGGTGCAATGTGTGTTTTTCTGCTTTCGCAGATTTTTTAGCGATTTATTATGCATGTTAACGTTAAGTTTTGAGTACTTACAGAGTTGTAAGCAGCATAATTGAGACTTTTGAGTTTAAAGAGCCAAAGGTCCTCGCACGAATTTGATCATACTGTAGACGGCAAGAGTTTTACTGAGAGCTTATTGGTCGGCTGAGGGGAGGAGCTTATGTCTTGTTTTCTTCACTCTCTCCTCTGCACACAATTCCTCGCTTTTTTCTGGCTCTCTCGCTTGCTCCGCCTCCTTCTCGCACACGCTAAAAAGATCGCAGATCCGCAAGGGCTTATTAGGAGTACAGGGAACTATGATTACTCCTTCCCATTATTCCAACGCTATATAACCATATTAAACAAAACGCTCCAGAACAATGCTCTTTTGTTTTAAGGAATAGAGAATAGCCAAGAGAAACGGAGATATAGCCAACTTTGGCTGCTCTTCGAGAGCACGAATGCGTGAATTTCGCTCGTTGACTTCCTTTTCGAGATCTGAAACGAAAAAAAAAATCACGCCAGGAAAGTCTCCATCCAGATAATCCATAGTCTCAGATATAAACAATGATCGAAAGCAGAAGAGAAGACTTCGGTTTTCGTTCAAATACTCAATGCTGAAGTGAATGCGGCCTTTAATGGCTGTTTTTAAAAAGTTAACAAAATCAATAACAAGAATAACAAAAATAACTAGTTAAACTCGGAGTAAAACAAAGTTATCCTCCTAATTCAAGGTAGATACCTTTAATCTGCTGCCTGTATGCTTGGCATGCTCGCTGGCAGAGTGCCAGCTCCTTCTCGATCGGACTGCGCTTCATCAGCTCGCTGCGAAGCTTCTCGTTCTCTTCGTTCAGCTTCTTGACCTTCTCGAACTCCTTGGCGCCTTCTTCACTGCAAGAAGAAAGAGTGTTGTTGTGTAATGGGAAGGCGGAATATATCGGTACGTAAAAAAATTTCTTAACATAGCTTTGGCCTTTACTGTACTGACACCTGAAAAGCTCCAATTAACACCATGATTCCTTTGGGAACATGTCCTGCGTGGTAGACATATAGTTCAACACTAGGTAGCAACGAAGAATGCGTAGCATAGCTTTTCACCTCCCGCCTCTTTCACCTTTACCCTCACTCGTTCTCCTTGCCCCAACAAACAACTTCTTCTTTAACCCCTCCCCTACCCCCGCACTGACGTTCCCTTCCCTCGGAGCAGCTTGAGCTCGCACTTGGCGCTGTCCAGGTCGGCGCGCGCCGTCCGCAGCTCGTCACGCATTGCATAGAAGGCCTCGTGCACGGACACGTCCATCAGGGCACCCTGAAATTAGGAGATAAATTTCATCACCATTTAACGGCCCCCGTCCCCCCCCCCTCCATCGAATTTCATCATCAATCACTCTGTTACGTGAATAATAAAGAGTGAGAAACAGCCTTTTATTTAGAGATACTATATGATCCTTGAGGGCCACGTTAGTTCGGTTTGTGTAACAGTAGCAGCTACGTGAATTTCATCACCAACTATCGTAATCCAAAATGACACCGTAACCCAACAGAACAGTTTTAAACTCGCGCCTTTCTCAGCCGGGTCGGCTGCGTCTCGCCAAGCAGCTTCCATTTGGACGCGTCACGTTCCTTCTAGGAATGGAAGAAATGTGAAATGATGAAAGCATTGCACAAGAGGTTTCATATTATAAGAGTTTTATACAAAAAGCGTGCGAAAACATGATCATGAATTCCGGGTCCAGTTGCGAAATAAAATTTTTTTAAGCCTATATTTGTCAAGTGATAAAAAAAATCGTTAAAGACTTCATCTAAACTTGGATTCTTAAAGAATAATAAGAAGAATAAGAAGTAGATCAAAACCAGAAACATAAAGCTAACAGTGAGAGCGTACAGCTCCTTATCCTTGAGCGTGCCGCGAAGACGCGCGAGATATTCGCGTCGCTTGACATGCTTGAGGCCCTCGTTCAGGCCGATCACTTGCGTGGACAACGAAAGGCATCTATAGACAACGTGGGGCGCCATCAATTCAACACCATGGGAAAATGGGCATCCGTCTATCGGTCAACCAAACACCCCCTCCAACACGTCAGCTTTGCGTAGATATGAAAATTTTTGAAAATTACTCAATCTTATTAACTAATTCAAACAGCAGCAACGAAATGCGCGCGTACTTCTCAAGCAGATTGTCCTTGTCGAGTGCCGCGAATTGAGCACGGCGCTCGGCAACCGCTGCGGCGGCGGCGCCTCCAAGAATGCCGCCACCTCCTCTTCCACGGCGAACCGAGGACGAGGAGCCGGAAGGTTTCTTGGCGGCGGCGCCGCCTTCCGACTCACTCTTGGCCACCTTGGACGCCGTTCCTCCGCCGGAAGAAGATGCGGCCGGACGCTTGGACATCTTAGCAGTAGGAAAAATAGTCATCATTTATTTCAATTTAGAAATATATAGTAAAGATAGCATTAAATTAGAAATCTCACGAACGAGGAGCAAAACTAGACATCCAATTTCAGTGGCAGGAATTTTTAGCATAATTCCGGAAAAAAAAACAAATGCATTAACTGAATCCCCGTGTAATAAAAGGGGAAAAAAGGAACTCAAGACGAGGAAAAAGGGCGCAACTTTGTTCTGATGTGGTGTCCGTGACCGTGTTTTCAAATGTATCCTCATACGGTACATTTGCTCAACAGGTCAGATTTTATGTCAAATAGTTCCAGCTCTTTGTAAATATGTACATATATCGTGAAAAATAGGCAATTTTTGTCATCCATTTTCGTTTCGTTATCTAGCGCTCGTACTTTACGTCTGTTGTACATAAAAAAATTCTGCTTTGGTAACGACGGTACTGATACATGTATAAATACACGCGATCATACTAATTGACTGCTTTATCCATGTTGAGCCATTTCTCTCGCTCTCTCTACGTTTATGTGTATTTTTGTGTCTGTAAGTTCGTAATTTTCGAGAAATTTTTATAACGTGAAATAATAATAAAAAATTGCATAAACGTCCAATTATTTTATCGAGGTGCAGTGCATTATTACTAAATGCGTGCATTCTAACATGTAGATTACTTCTATAAGAGAACAAAGCATTTTCATCTGTAGATCTATTTATGCGTAGAAGAGCAAATCAACGTCGTCCGTAATATCCATAGCCGCGGTTGCCATATCCATTCCCGTAATATCCGTTACCGTATCCGTATCCGTTGCCATAATATCCATTACCGTATCCGTATCCATTACCGTATCCATATCCGCTACCGTATCCATTACCGTATCCATATACGTTCCCGTAATATCTGTTGCCATATCCGTTGCCGTAGCCTCCACGCCCACCGCCGCCAAGAAACCGACCGATCATTGAGCCAATACCACCTTTAAGGTAACCGCGATTTTTTTTTTAATTTTAGTATCTTGATGCTTATTTTATACTGTTAAATGTACAGTAAAACATTGAAATCTCTTGATTAAAAAAGTATTAAGTATTCAAAGAAAAGCAAACCAAATTGCTGCATCGAAAGATTGACGACAATTGCGAATAGAAGCAGTTGAAGAAGTCGGCCCGCCATCGGAGCCATAATATTCGAGCTGTACGAATTCACGGTTCCTTAGGCCCTGTTCGGCGGTCCTTTTAAGGAGCCCAGCTCTTATCAGTCCGCTGCACACAATTGGGTCACGTACGAGGAGACGTACCAGTTTCTCTCTTATGACGGGCTAATTGTAAGGAATTCTCATGAGAGCTGCTGCTATAGCTAACGCAAGGATGTTCTCGAGCAAGCTCGAGATCTCTCATCTTCTTCATCTTCGTCTCCGTAATCAGCATACTATTTCCTTACTTCCATCCGTGTGCTCATTTTGGAGCCAAATTACTTTGCTGCAGACGCAGAACGGTTCACGCGGTTCAGGGCCGTTGAGACAGTTTATCAGTTCTCATTGTCAGTGATGTCTATAACAGATAACTATAAAATGACAAGCACAATTTAAGAATTTTGCGTAATAAGTCGAGGAAAATAAGACCAGAAGTTGTAAGGGGACATTTTGATCGTTGTGTAAAGCAATATACCAGCCCAAAGAAGATAGATTACGCCATGAGCCATCCATCTGTGCTAGCCTAAAGGCCGCGCAAGGTCCGTCGATCAGGTTCAGCCGATGCGGCTAAAGTTTCTTTTTTTTTCTATTGGCAACGATTTGTAACAGTAGTATGTCATTCTAAGCATGACACTCGTACAAATCACAGACATCCGGCTCAATTCCAAGTCGTCATGATCTGCAGCCGCAGAATATGGGATGGTGTAGGAGACCAAAAGAGACACAGTGAGAGAGAGAGAGAGGAGAGAGAGAGAGCTACCGAAAAAAGAAAGAGAGAGAGAAAGAGAGACACGAAAGAGTGAAAGAGAGCGAGAGAGAAAAGTATAGCAGAAAAGAAAAAAAAAGAGAAAAGTTCAGAAAGAAAGAGAGCAGAAAAGTTCGTTGTGTAAAGCAATATACCAGCCCAAAGAAGATAGATTACGCCATGAGCCATCCATCTGTGCTAGCCTAAAGGCCGCGCAAGGTCCGTCGATCAGGTTCAGCCGATGCGGCTAAAGTTTCTTTTTTTTTCTATCGGCAACGATTTGTAACAGTAGTATGTCATTCTAAGCATGACACTCGTACAAATCACAGACATCCGGCTCGATTCCAAGTCGTCATGATCTGCAGCCGCAGAATATGGGATGGTGTAGGAGACCAAAAGAGACACAGTGAGAGAGAGAGAGGAGAGAGAGAGAGCTACCGAAAAAAGAAAGAGAGAGAGAAAAAGAGACACGAAAGAGTGAAAGAGAGCGAGAGAGAGGGAGGGCTACAGAAAGAGAGAGAGAGAGAGAGAGAGAGAGAGAGAGAGAGCCATAGAGACAGAGAAGCCTCACGAACATCAGCATGAGAATTGTAGTTGAGTGGAATCAGAGCATGCGGCTTGAATAAAACACATGGACATAATTCCCTAATCTACCTTGAAAATCTAGAATCTACTCTGACGATGAGCTTAGTCATCGGTTGGTCTCTCTTTCTCTCTGTCTCTCTCTCTGTCTCTCTCTCTCTTCTTTTTCACATACACACTCTCTCTTTTTCTGTCTCTCTCTCTCTCTTTCTCTGCCCCTATTTCTCTCTCTCTTTCTCTGTCTCGCGTTCTCTCTCTCTCTCTCTTCCATTCTCTCTCCATATTTCTCTCTCTCTCTCTTCCATTCTCTCTCCATATTTCTCTCTCTCTCTCTCTATCGTTTTCTCTGACTCTCCAGCTCGCTCTCCCTCCGTCTGGCTGCTGCTGAAACTGGAGAATCCGTTCGACACGCGTGAGTTACGCGCAAACATCATCAACAGATCCGATATTTGAAAGATGGAGTTAGTTGAGAGAACTATCAGAGAGAGAGAGAGAGAGACAGTGATGAAGAGAGAAAAGAGAAAAGAGAGACAGAGAAGGAGAGAGAGAGAGGGAGAGAGAGAGAGCGAGCGACCGTTATAGGCTCAAATCGCTGATGGTGAGTCAAAGAACTCGAACAAACAATATGATAGATCCCCCTTCCCATGCTAGGCATTTGTTGTATATAAGGACTCTAGCGAGTAGTGAACTCATTTAACAAGTACATTCCTCTAGAGAAGGAGGCACCCTGTAAATCATATAGTATTCCTTTAACTTTTTTTATTTTCTTATTCAATTTGTTTCTCTTTTTCTCACTTTACATACCTATCTCTCTCGCTCTGCTGCTGTTCTGTCTTCTCTCTCTCTCCCACTCTCTCTCTCTCTCTCTCTCTCTATCTTATCCCTCTCTTATCTCTCTCTATCTCTATTATTCACAATATCATTTCTAGGCGGTTATCTCTCTTCCCTAGAAAATTTTATTGGTAAATTGTAAATTGAATTTGACAGCTAGGCTGTCGAGTTAAATATCATCGCTAAAAAGAGTGTGGCAAAATAAACTGCCCGGCGACTCTTTCCACTCCTAGAAATGGCCGGCTCTTCTTTTATCGCTCTTCTTCTAGTTGCCACTTGCGTCGCTGCAGGCAAAGGCAGTTAGTCTAGCTTAATTATTTATTTATATTTTAAAAAGACATTTTTAAATTTTTTTGGAAACGTCATTTTATTCTTTTTTTTTATTCAATCTTTTTTACTCTCTTGAAAATATGATATTTATCAATCTGAGACAATATAAGAGTTGTTCTTTTTTTTCTTCTTTTTTTGTAAGTTTTTTTTATTTATTTAATAGACTGGCACGGCGGCAAGCACGGCATGCATCACATGGGCATGAATGGCGACTGCAACTTCATGGGCAACGTCTCAGCTGAAGGCCGAACGGTACATCTTATATTCTTTCCCCCTCTCTCTCTAACTCCTACTCTCTCTATCTCTCTATCCCTCTCTCTCTCTCTCTCGAGCTACTCTCTCCTCTCTCCCGCTCTCTTTCTCTCTCTCTCTATCTCTTTCTCTCCCAATACCTTGTCATTCTCCCTTATTGTCTCTACCGTACTCTCTCTCTCTCCTACTTTTCTCCATATCTCACTCTCCACTCCTGATTTGGATCCCAATATTCTCCCACTTGCCTTTTTTTTCTCTCTCTTCCATCTTTCCCCATATACACTTCTTTCATTACATCAGTCTCACTCTCTCTCTCTCCCTCTCTCTCTCTCTTCTCTCCTCTCTCTTTCTCTCTCCTCTCTCTCTCTCTCTCTCTCTCTCTCTCTCTCTATCTCACTCCCCTCTCAATTCCTTCAGGCCTTCCGCGAGATCATGTCTGGTATGATGAACGAAACTCGTGCGCAGCTTCGCCAGCAACTCACCCAGTGGGCGCAGCAGAACGGTGTTCAGGTTATTGTTGTCTCTGACTGTCATTTTTCTCTTTATCTCTCTCCTTTGTATCTCCTCTCTCTCTCTCTTTCTCTCTCTCTCTCTCTCGCTTTAGCTCTCTCTCTCTCTCTCAGTCCTTCTCTCTTTCAATTTCTCTCTCTCGCTTTTGCTCTCTCTCTCTCCTCCCTCTCTCTCCTCTCTCTCTCCCTCTCTCTCTCTCTCTCTCTCTCTCTTCTCCAGGACCTCTTCACGAAATGCGAGACCGAGATGATGGACCGCCGCCACGAGTACATTGCCAACATGACGGCCGCCATAGAGCAGCTGCCGACCGTCTTCCAGAATGTCAGCTTTGATTTATTTATTTATCTTTATTTTCCATCTTTATTGTTTATTACTATTATTATTATTATATCGTTATTATTATATAATCTCTCCATATCTCTCGGTCTCATAGTTCTCTTACTCTCTCTTTCTCTCGCTTCTTCCCTCTTCCTCGCCCTCTCTCGCGAATTTCTTTCTCTCTCTCTTCGCATTATGATACTGCCCCCTCTCTCTCTCCCTCTCTCTCTCCCTCTCTCTCTCCCTCTCTCTCCCTCTCTCTCTCTTCCCCTCTCTCTTTCTCTTTATCTCTCTCGGTCTCTCTCTCTCTCTCTCTCTCTCGCTCTCTTCAGCTCGCCTCCATCGCTGACAACGAGAGTTTGACGGGTGCGGAGGCTAAGGCGCAGGCGAGGACGGCCATGGAGGCACTCGACCCTCTGACCCGCAAGCTCGTCATTGCAGCCATGCCGTTCCAGGGACTCGTTGACATGGGGTTGGAGAGAGAGAGAGAGAGAGAGAGAGAGAGAGAGAGCTAGAAAGATAGGGAGAAAGAGAGAGAAGAAAAAGAGAGAGCAGAGAGAGAGAGATAAGTAGAAAGAGTGTGAGAGAGAGCGATTAATTCCACGGAATTTCAGCAAGAAAATCCACGGTCGCATGTCGGGCATGTCACGGCCGATGATTGGCCACAGCGGCGGAAGCAGCCAGCAGGCCTAGAGCGCTAAGCTCCGCCCACCCGTCCACTTCCATTTCCTTCCATCCTTATCTATTCGCACAAAATGAGTTGCTTATTTACTTTAAATAAGAAATAAAAGGCTCATCATTGTTTCCTCCTTGGCAATTTTTTCCTCCTTATATCGGTGGCTAAAGTGAAATATATCCATAGAATGCAGATAATGCTTATGTAATGCGATCACAAACATTTATAGAAGGTTTACACACAAGAAGCGCACATCAACCAGTTGGACGAGTTTAGTGGAGAGAAAATTAGGCTGCATTGCAAATTAACAGGATGGATTAGTAAAAAAAAACTTTTAAATGTAGAAGCCTTTAGGCATGTCTTATTGAGTAATGGAATGCATCGGAACGGAATGTGAGACCCTGCTGTTGCGGCGGATATACGGCAAAATAATACACGAATGTCTGCACTGTTTGGCTGTCTGAGATGGAAAGTTGTGGGAAAATGAGTCGACTAAAGACAGGAAGGAAAACTATATAATTAGTAATGACGTCACCTGAAAAAGGTCATGCGTGTTATTGATTAGAGGAGATCCATCAAGCATGTAGAAGCATTTTAATGCTATCCGTGTAATCAGGCTCTCGAGCCATTATTTGCGGAAGTTGAAGATGAAGAAGAAGAAGACGCCTGAGGGGGAGGAGGGAGATTCACCGGAAAAGCACTGGAGGCGGCCTGCAGAATGAGAAGCTAATTACGACATAATTCTAATAATTTAATTTGAAAAAAATTAATGGTAAATTAAGATAAACATTTTTATGTGGAAAAAAGTCAGTAAAAAAAACAAGAAAAAATTAAAACACTTTTTTTATGGGAAAAAAATTTGTGAAAGATAAGGAAAACTTAAAATTCCCTCCACCTCATCACTAGTGACGCACGCATTGTTCGTGTACGATGGGCTCGGCTCGTCGGCCTTGCAAGATATTAATATTTTATAGATATGTCAGATTTTTACAAATAAATAATGTATAAATTTATTTATTTATGTATATATGTATGAATGTTTTTGCTTTTTTTTTAAACAGACTTTTTGCATGTTCTCTATCTACATAACGAATAAGATTCGTTACCCAGTCAATCGTGGGGTCTACTTAACAGTAATCTTTTCTTAATCGTAATCTTAATCTTTTATCACCACCACTTACGATGGGATGCTTGAGCGCGTTGTCGTAGCAGGGCGGCGCTTCGACCACGGTCGCGGCGGCGGCTGCCTCGGGGCGGACGAAGAAACGACGCTCGCCGACCGTGTGCATGGCGGCAGCGGGCGCCGAACCACCGCCACCGCCGCCGCCGAGGTGCGCGTCCATCGAAGCGCTAGACGTGTAGCGATGGTAGGAGACTGGAGAGAGAGAGAGAGAGAAGAATGAAGGGAGAGATAAGAGAGCGAGAGAGAAAAGAGAGAAAGAGAGGAAGAGAGACCAGAGGGAGAAGTGAGTGTAAAGAGAAGAGAAAAGTGGGAGTAAAGAGAAGAGAGAAGTAGAGTAGAGAGCGAAGAAAGAAGATAGAATTAGAGAGAGAGAAGATACAGCTTGAGAGAGAGAAGAGATCGAAAGAGAGAGAGAGAGAGTTAGAGAAAGAAAGATGATTTCTCTGACCACTCGCAGTGGCAGCCGCCATGCGTGCGGCTCTGTTGAGTGCGCGTCGTCGGTCGAAGAACTTGAGCACGACCGTCACGGCGACCAGGAGAAGGACGACGATGCCGCAGAGGCCGAGCACGAACGCCAGCAAGGTCGAGATGTCGGAGTCGCGTTGGTGCCTAGTGCAGTTACGCTTTCTCTATCGCTCTCTCTCTCTCTCTTTCACTCTCTCTCTCTCTTTCGCTCTCTCGCTCTCTCTCACTCTCGCTCTCTTTCTATCTTTTCTCTCTTATTTTTTCTTTCACTGTTGCTGCCCTTCACACTCTCTCTAATATCCACTCGGGTAAATAACCATTCAGTCATACCATTGCATCTAAGTGTTTTCCCGCTATATCTACTATTTTCAATGAATTTTCCACCAGTTGTTGTATTTCGATTGCGCGAGCACAATAGTATTCTTTTCATGTGTGTGTTTTTCCGTAGACATTCTATCTGCGTTGCTTCCTCTTTTACAAATCCTTTTCCGTCATCTTTCTTAATATCTTCAGTCCCTCTCATTTGAGATACGTAGCATATATGTACATATCTACCGTATTGGCCAGAAATGATGAGAGAGGCAACCGTGAGAGAGGCGAGTCGGCCTGAAGAATGATCGCATCCACCTCGCCACCGCACTCCTCGTCGCTGCCGTCGCCGCAGTGGTCGACGCCGTCGCAGTGCAAGGTGGCCTGTGGAAGAGTGAAAGAGAGAGAGAGAGGGAGAGAGAGAGTGCCGATAGACGAGAGAGTGAGATGGAAAGAGAATGAGAGACGAGAGAGAGAGAGAGGAAGATAGATATTAGAAGAGACGGAGGCAGGGAAATCGAGAACATAATACAGGAAAGAAGAGGCAAAAGCTGGAACAGTTCATGGTTGAATCTACATGTCTGATGGCTAGAAAACTCGCAAAATTGTCCGTTGTCTAAGATGACCCAGCGAACCCTCCATGACCCGGCGAACCTTAATGCAGCGCGCGTTGAGGCAGTGGAAGTCGCTGTCCGATGCGCACGCCGTCGTGCGGCGGTAGAACTCGGCGAATGACACGAGCACACCATTGCTTCAAATGGCTTATTTTAATTTTTTTCTTACTTTCTTGAATTTGGCACGATGCCAAAAATGTCTATTTTTTATATTTTAAAATGTTTTCTTATTTAACATGCCTTGACTGAAGTTGACCTCGAATGCGCACGTAGAATGCGGGCGCGCTTGTCATTGGCATCGTATAGCCGTTTCTGAGTATTGTATATTCAAATTTCGCGCCAATTTTTGAATGAGAAATTGGCGTGAGAGGAAAACCTCGGCTGTACGGCGGCCAAGTCCTCCTTGGTATAGGGCTGCGAGAGCGAAAGTAGCAGCTCGCCCTGCGAGTTGCCATTCGAACGCACTTCGATCGAGACGTTCTCGCCGCGAACGTCGAACTCTTCGAGCTGGTCAACAACATTCAAGTCAATATTTATTCAAAGGAGAACGATCATGCAGAAGAAAATATACATCTATATGTGAGATTTAAAACTGCCGCCGCCCTCGTTGGCGCGTATGCCCTCCTTTCACGCTGCGAGTTTGTGTGACCTGCGCGCGAGAATGAAAGAAAGAATGCCTACTCTCAGGGTAAACGTGGCAATTCGAACGTACATACATATGTTTCTATGTATATGAATTATTTGTCGGTGATCGTCTTTTTTAACAATTTTTTTAAAATATGTATATAATAATATATGAAAGGACTGGGAAAAGATCGTAGTCTATGAAAGTAAATAGGAAATAGGATATTATGACAAAAAAGGAAATCCTCTCGCCTTTGCAAAGACTCGGTCGGCCGCGGCGGACAGGAGGAGAATGCCGCCGGGCGGCGTTGGCCGACCGCCGCCGACGAGCCAGACGCAGTCGACGACGGCGTCCACCAACTCGAAGTGCCCATCCAGACGGAGAGCGCCACCGTCTCTTTCGGCCACGTCATCGCAGTCTATTTATTTTTTTAATTGTTATAATTTTTTTTATAAATTGTTTTTTCTCTTATGATATTTGTAGGGTAGCAAAAATGGACAATATAAAAGCAAGCAATGTTTTTGGACTCATTTGAACAAATTATCAATCTTTTCGGCCTCGCTTCACAATATCTGAGAATGTTCTTAGAATTGGCGAAGAAGAAGACGAAGGCAGAAAGTCGATATTATAAGCGTATGTATGAATTATTCGTTTTGTGAACGTCAGCGGGAAGCAGAAGAGAGAGAGAGAGAGAGAGAGAGAGAGAGAGAGAGAGAGAAAGAAGCCAAGAGCAAACATTGGGACGACGGCATGTTTGGCCAGGCGGCGTCGTCGACGAATTCGTAGCGAGCTCGAAAGCCAATCTAAATAAACATATACAAGTATGTATGTAGAAGAAGAAGAATCCTTACTTGGGAAAAGAGTTAAAAGATGGATGATACCGTATTTCATAGCAACAAGCTCTAACGTGGCTCTAATGCTTCCTTCGAAGTTCTTTGCCGGCTGTTCTTCACTTACAATTGCATTTACATAGTGTTAGAGATAAAGTCACTGCATTTAAATTATTAAGAATGCATTTATAAATTTAAGAAAAAACTATACACATATTTAGTGAGAAAAATAGATTAAATTAATATTAAACAAGAAGACGAAGAAGAAAAAAAGACCTCGAGAGTACTATTGCGCGCGTTGAAGAGCAGCTCGAGACGCGCGCCCTTGCTGAGGAGGGCGGGTGGACGGCGACGCTGCACGCGAAACGAGTACACCTCGGCGCCGTCCGAGTCTAGGATCTAGAATTTTATAATTTTTAGTCTTTTTTTTGTCGATTCACGGCGTTATAAAGTCTCCAGGGCAAGCCGTCAAGACTTCATAATGCCGAACAAATAGTTTTTAAAACAATAAAAAAAAATAATTTATATAAACCCATATTAGAACGCAACAAGCCTCTAGATCGCTCTGATAGTGCAGGTGGAAGTCGTCAAAGATGAGCCGGATAAAGCC
Organism: Allodiplogaster sudhausi; assembly: GCA_945643635.1. Classification (NCBI taxonomy): domain Eukaryota; kingdom Metazoa; phylum Nematoda; class Chromadorea; order Rhabditida; family Diplogasteridae; genus Allodiplogaster; species Allodiplogaster sudhausi. Next base: position 4,785,144 of record CALZFC010000001.1, on the reverse strand, counting down.
GCGCGTATTCCTGTTCTCGAGAATGTATCGTTTGCGCACGCCGATCGGATAGGCTGACGGGAATCTGGCAAAGACGTCGATAAAAAGCGCTCTCTCTCTCTCTCTCTCTCTCTCTCTCTCTCTCTGTCTCTCTCTCTGTCTCTCTCTCCCTCTCTGTCTCTCTCTTTCTATCTCTCTCTCTTTGTCTCTCTCTCTCTCTGTTTCTCTCTCTGTCTCTCTTTCTCTCTGTCTCTCCCTCTCTGGTCAGAGGAACATTATTACAAATATGTGCATAGTACATATGTTGAGGTTCAAATGGAAATTGACGGATTCGCAAAAAAAGATATGACCTGTTAACATTTATCAGTCAATAATCAATAAGATATCTGTAAAAACTAGAAAAAACAAACGACAAACCGAGGCGATTGAACGAAGCCAACTGCACTCTTGCTGTTGCTGCTGCTGTTGTCGCGCGCAGACTCAGACGACGCGCCAAGAATATATTTCGTGTTATCAAGCGACTCAATCGTCAGCGGTAAGAGGTCCTAGAATCGAATTATATATATATATATATTTTTTTTTTTATTAAAGGAGCTCGAAACTCAAGTGTTATATCTTAAAATTTTGTTCTCTATTAATTCTCATGCACTTTCGCCTTCGTTACATGCAAAAAGGCGGGAATACAAAATTTACTTTAATGCTTATGTAGTTACATAAATTAGGGTTTCATAGCTGACTCGAAGAAACGTGCTGATGTTCGTGTTGGCGCGCAGCGAAGTCGTGGTAAGAGCAATGCGCAGCGAGTATGCTGTCGTGTTTAGCTAGAGACAAAAAAGGCTAATTTTTATTATACGCGTAGTAATTATTTTTGTATATTTCATAAAAAAAATTTTTTTAAATAAAGTAAAGTCTGTTTTAAAATTTTATGACTAACAATAAGTTAATTGTTTATATATATATATATATATATATATATATATATATATATGTATATATTTTTTTCATAGAAATTAATGAAACAAAATCTCTTTTTTTTCCAACACAACTCCTACCCGGTTCGTCCCCAGTGACCGGAGTGTCCAGATGGGCGTGGTAATGTAGACGCCCTCCGTCGTGCCATTTGACTCCGTGAATTCGAGTGTAAAGCACGAAGAAACGCCATCGCATTGAAACATCTTCGGAATGGACCGTGATTTTTGTACATATGTATATATATATATTTACTGAAAATATTACAGAAAAATAATAAGAGATTAAAGCGTTAAAAAAAAACGAACGTAGTCAGTAATATCTAACTATCAGTATTACACTTTTTTTCTTTAACTGTTTAAAAATAACTTTTAAATTAAAAAAAAATCGATGTATTAATATTTTAAAAAAATAATAAAATATATCTGAACCGCGGCGATCGTGGACCGCGCGAGCACAGAGGGCGGCATCGCGAGTGTCACCCGAAGAATACACGACTCGCACGCCTCCACGTCGAGAACGCATCGAGCGGCATCTAATAAACATTAAATATATATTATTTTTAAAATTTATTTTGTCGTTATCAGGGGTGGCCAGCGCCGGACGCCGGATCCCGGCCCCGAGGCCGGAGCCGGGGCCTACCTGGGGGGGCCGTGGCCGGATATTTTCGGCCCCTGGTCGTTATAAAACTTTAAAAGAGATCGATTTATAAATATGCAATTGATTTTTCACTTTTTAAAAAAATCAATAAATTGTAATAAAAAACTTAATATATTAAAATAAGATATTCGATAGTAAATTCTCTAGCATAAATATCGTTACTTAGAAGATTTAATCCATAAAATAACGAATAACAAAAGTTTAAAAATCTATTTGCGCAACAAACACTTTTACCATGCGAGTCGCCGAGCTGCACGGAAAAGGAGCGTCCCGGCTCGGAGAGGCTGACCTTCTGCAGGACGCTCGCGCTCCCATTCACGCCCGACCACGCGCCGCAGAGCATGAGCGATGCTGGCGAGGTGCCAAGAAGATACAGTAAGACGAAGAAAGAAATTTCTTTATTTTTTTTAATATTTGAAAAACAAATTGCTTCACAAGCTACAAAAAGAGATTGGGAACAAGAAGAACTGGAAGTTATGAATTTTTCCCAAATTAAAAAAAAGTTTATGCATTTTTCCTAAATTAAAAAAAAGTAAGTATACTCTAAGCAATTGAGAGAGTCAGTCTTTTATTCTGCAGTCAAGTTTGGTGTAAAAAAAAGAATATACAAATATAAGTATAATTAAAAATGAGCCCGAACGAACTCGGATCGTTGAGAAGAAGTGGTGGCGCGGTTGTCGTTGCTTCGATTGGCTCTGATCTTGAGGAGAAGAGTGACACCAGAAATTGAAGTATATTCATCCTGATGGTGAGATTTACGAAACACATTTCAAAATAATAACAAAATTACAGTTATTTTTGAGAATTTCGAAAGGGTTCAAAAAGGAAGAACAATGAATAACAACTAATAACGAGATCGAATTATTGAGCACTTTTTTTAATGATAAAAAAGGGGGCCGAAAGAAGAAAATAAATTGAGGTCCACTGAAAAAGAGAGAATAAGTTACTCTTACTCTTTCTCTACTTTGCACAAGAGTAAACGATGGAAGGTAAGAGAAAGAGAGCTGCCTCTGGCGCGGCCCCCGACGCCCCCGGGCCAAAGTCAAACAAACGCATGCGAGGCAGAATAAAGGAGGAAAGGTGGAAGAGAGAGAGAGACAGAGACAGAGAGAGACAGAGACAGAGAGACAGAGAGAAAGAGAGACAGAGAGAGACAGTGCGACACATTACTGAGATGTCAGAGAAAACGATTGCGCGAAACGGATGAGAAAGAGAAAGAGAAAGAGAGAGAGAGAGAGAGAGAGAGAGAGAGAGGGAGAGAGAGAGACAGAGAGACAAAGAGAGAGAGAGAGAGAGGAACGTTGAGTAGAGGCGAGAGAAGATGAGAATGCGTGACAGAAGGACAACAGTGTTCATGAAACTGTCTGCCGAAAAGTGCGAATGCAGAGTGTGAAGAGTGGAGAGAGTGGAAGAGACAACGAAAGGTTGGCTGGATGTGTTGCAGAGTGGCAACAGGGCGACATCCTTCACGGGAAGAGGCTTCTCAGGTTACTTTCTCTCTTTTTCTCTCCCTCTCTTTCTCTCTTCCTCTCTCTCTCTCTCTCTCTCTTTCTCTGTCTATCACTCTCATTCTCTCCTGATCCCTCGTTCACTTTCTCACTCGTTCCACCTACCTACATTTCTGCTTACCTACACACATACATATATTCTTAATTTGTTTCTGTTTCTTCTGTCTCTCTCTCTCTCTCTCTCTGCTTCTCTTTCGCTCTCTCTTTCCCACTCTCTCCTATCTCTCTCTCCTTCTCTCTCTCTCTTCTTCTCTTTCTCTCTGTCTCCCTAGTCTTCTATACTTCTCTCGCCCTTTGTATACATAACAGACATTCAAGTAGCTAGCCAGTAAGATAAGCGAAAGGTATTCTAACAAGAGAGAGAGAGAGAGAGAGAGAAAGAGAAGCTCGGGAAGATAACAACACGTGGATGAACTGCTAGCAATGCGTTTCATGTCTCAGCGCTTTCTTGGAACGCAACAGGCAGCTTCACACTTATGGAATCTGACATAGCATTTGATCACCACGTATTTATCTTTTTCACTCTTTTCGTATCAGAAAAAGTGATACTACTTCACTTCACCAAGCAACATTATGCTCTACCATGTCATGTATGTATGTATATAGAAATTATTGATTATGCAACCTAATTTTGCAAGCTCTTGTTGTATATACATAATATGTATTATGTACATATGAACATGATATGTTGTTCGAACGGTTTTAAAAAGTATCTTTTATTATTATCTTTATTCAAATAGTACCCGTGGGATCGAACTGCACGGATTTGTAACAACTGTAAGGCAAAAAGTGGATAAAGTTGACAAATAAAACCCGTTTAAAAAAGTGATTGCCAATTACTTAAAAGTGTAAAAGAAGGAAAGGGTAAACGAGTACGGATGCCTAAGCATGAACAGAGAGATATATACATAGTTCCGACATTATACGACAGAAGACCTTCAACGTTCGTTACTCATCCTTTTGTTTTTCCTATTATGCGTAATAGAAAAGAATAAAAAAAAGAAGAAAGTTAAATGTGAGGATTGACAGAGGACAAACAGAAACAACCGAATTCAACTTTGCAAACCCAACTAAAATGAGTGTACAGTGACAAAAAGAAAGCGTTGAAAAACTGCGTTAAAAATGTAAACATATAAAACAACATCATTTTTCAATACTCTCGTCCGCTTCGACAGCCATGTACGGCAGAAGATAGCGGCACCAGTACTGAAAGAAGAAGAAAATAAGGATAACATTACATTATATTTCATTATGAGCACATGTATTAATATCTTCTTACATTGCTCTCAAATTGTATTGAGAATGTCAAAAAAAGAAACTCCAAAATATTTTTCATTTCAAAGTTTACACTTTTAGTACCCGCGCCTTTCTGTCGATATGTAACGAGATGACGACAATAAAAGTTAATTTCAATATTTAAAAAAAAAAAAACTAATTATAGTGTGTTTGTTTTCGCTCTCTGCCTACCGTAATGTTGAAGAGGATGAAGAAGATGGGGAACATGACGCGAGAGATGAGATCGATGCGGCGGCTGTGCTCGCGGTACTTTCCCTTTTAATTATTATCGTATTTTCTTTTTTTAGTCGATATATCTCTATTGATTACTGATTGAATATCAATCAATTAATGTCTGATGGTTAATTAATTAATTATTGACTATTAATTGATTATCGATTTATTGTTGATGTTTGATTATTGATTAACTTCAAAGACAATCCCGAAAATTCGCAGCAACCTGGCGAGAGTCGCCAACCTGCCAGATGCCATTCCAGAAGCCGGGCGGTGGCGGCTGCAGTTGATGCGAGCCAGACAACGACGACGTCTGCCCCGTGATCATCTGCATCCGATGAGCGGCGGCCGCAGCGACAGCGGCCTGCTCGGCGGCCGCCATCTGCTGCGAGTACGCCGCCGCCATCGGCGCCGGGTGATGTCGCGGCGGCAGCGGAGGAGAAGAGGAAGAAGAGCACACCACATGCTTGCCATCTTCCATACTGCGAAAGAAAGATTGGAGATTGCTGGACAAAGAGGAGGAGGAGGAGGAGGAGGGATTATGTTATCGATTCATTTCTTATCGATTGATTTTGCCGCCTAAATCTTAGTGCACTAATTTACACGGGCACTATGGACTGATTAGAGGTACATATGCATGAGGAAAGACATCGTAAGTGCATACTTACATACATGTGTTTGGTAGGATGATTAAGGTGTGCATGAGGGTAAACGGTAGGAGTTGGAGGGAATTGGCGAGTGGCTTAGTTAGACACTTAGGATTAAGTCTTTTAGGGAAGGGATTACAGGGGCTTTGGAAGAGGAATTATTTGCTCGATGAACGTCCAACAGATCTTGGAATTTGCTTGGGAAATTTTTTGCTTATTTGACTAAATTCGGGGTTAAAAAAAGGGGCGGCAATACGCTTCGTCTGGATGGCGGACAAGAAAAAGGCTGATCTATGCCTATATTAGATCTCATCGATTACCGCGCTCTGTAGACATGGCCATTGGCGGCGGCTCCTCCGGCTGCTGGCGGAATGGCCGTCTTGAAGATAAGCGGCGATGCGTCGGGGTCTGGCGCGGCGGCCGCCGCCGCCGCCTCGCAGTTCCAGTTCGGCAGCGGCCTCTGGTACTGCTGCTCATAGAAAGATCCCTTTGATCTTGCCGACGTCTTTGATCTCGCCGCCGACTCCTCCTCGTCGACCTCGTCGTAGTAGCAGTAGTCGTTGTGTTGGTGGTAGAAATGTCCGCCATTGCCAACTACTAACGGCGAGTTGAAGATGGGCGATCCATCGCCAGCGAGTGGGAGATACGACGCGTGAGTGGGGGGCGGCGCCGGCGGAGCCCGCCGACGTTGGCCAGACAGGCAAAGACGGCGCGCGGCGGCCGACTTGGCGTCCGTGCCGCCGCCGCCGTGGCTTCGATGCTGGTGGTGATTCTCGCCACCATTCGACCTAGAAAAGGAACCAAGGAACCAAGGAAGGGGAATTTTTTCAAGACTCCTCACAATCAGAGTTAATCATCGAAAGAAAGAATGATTGATTAATTGGGAAAGCGAATTAAGAAAGCGATCGGTTTTTTCAAGCAATTTGTGGATTAGAGAGATTGCGGAGGATATAAGCGAGAAATTGGAGTGCATGCAAAGGCGCTTGAAATTCGACAAGTAAAATCACGATTGAAGGTGTCAATCATGGATAAGTTTTCTCACCATAGCTCATGGTCAGAAAAAATAGAAGACCTCGACTTGGTGACTTTTCAGCATAACGCTCAGATACAGAATAGGAGCCTATGCGAAAGAGAGCGAGAGACAGAGAGTGAGAGGGCGAGAGAGAAGAGAGAGAGAGACAGAGAGTGAGAGAGAGAGAAAGAGAGAGAGAGAGTGAGAGAGGCAGAGAGAGAGAGAGTGAGAGAGAGACAGAGAGTGAGAGAGACAGAGAGAGGCTGAGAGTTAGCGATAGACAGAGAGTGAGAGAGAGAGAGAGAGAGAGCGAGATTGCTAAACGGACATTCTGAGCAGCAGATTGTTCGTGTGGCCGTGTGCTCGGTAGGCGGCACGCACAATATCCTGGCGGGCAGCCCAGTTCACGAGGGCGAACTCGAGGAGAGCGCCAAAGATAAATGCTAAAAAAGTAATATCGATTTTTTTTTCTCTTATGGTTAAATACAAGCATACTGTGCGGAAAAGAGAAAAAAATGCAAAAAAAAACAATTACTGAAAAAAAACTTGCCCAGACAAACGCCGATCCATATGTCGATTGCTTTCGTGTAACTGACCGGCGGAAGATTCGCGTTCACGCCAGATGCCTGAAATTTAAAAATTACATTTTAAGTTTTAAGGCAATTTATATAAGGATAAACTAGCATGAGAGAAATAAGTACTGTAACAAATAACATATTCACATATGTACATACATCTATTTTTTTTATGAAAGCAATGACTATTGAAGGCATCATTAATAATTTTTTTAAGTTTCCTGCACATTTATATGTATCCAAGAACGAGTAAATGAAAGAAAACAGAGGGAAACGGAAGGGGATTTTTTTTTGCTGCAAAACCTGTGTTGTCATTGTGAGAAGCGTCGTGACTCCGAGCGTTACTCTGGCCGGCACCGAGTCCTTGTCGAGCCTGAAAAGAAAGAAGCTTCATATATTCGATTTATTTTCTACGTTGTTGTCATTTTATTGATCGAAGTGTTCAAAAAATAAAGAACATACAACGAATACAAAAGAAAATGTGCACCACACAAATGGCAAAATACATGTAAAAACACGAACCAGAAGGACACCCAGGAAACAGCGACGAGCATAAAGGAAGGAATGTACAGCTGCAGTAGATAGTAGCTGAATTCTCGCTTCAACTGGATCACGGTGCGCAGGCACGCGTAGACTCCTTAATTAAGTTAATTTAATTAATTAATTAATTAATTAACTAATTAAGATTTAGTAATGTCTAATATATTTCCCTGAGAACACGCTATAACTTCTATCGGTAAGCAAAACGTTGTAGGGCCTCAGAAAACTTTATTGACCATATGAGACCACTTCAATTACAGAAGGACGAGTGCTCAAGTAGTTGAAAAAAAAACGAACGGAGATGTCTAGTACCAAAAAAAAAAGAAAGAAATTTTCATTACCCGTATTTGTGACGGAAGTGCAATTAGATGTCGAGACGTTGCTGAGCAGAAAGGAAGGAAGCGACTGGCGGAGCCCTTCCTTTATTTGAATTGGCCGCTCAGTCTTCCATACGTAATCTAAGCTTCTTCTTCTCTTCTTCATTCATTTTTTTCTTCATGCAAATTCTTGCGAGCATCTTCGCTTTCTTATATTATAGGTATAGTTTTCTTTCGGTCGGCCAAACCTCCTTATTTTTTAAGATACAAAAACTATTAATGTTTTTTTTTGGGAAAGCTAACCGATATCTTGCGTCGTGTAAGCGTACGATGAAAAGTCGATAAAGCACGTTTGCACTGGAATAATTAAAATTAGCATTTTGAACAGTTTATCATTGATTATAACAACATTTTTTTTAAATTTTAGCCTCGAAAGATTAAATATTAATAATTATCCTTACCATCGAGAGGATAGTCAACCAATCGCATCGGACAGGACAAGGTCAGAGTCAACCTAGAATTCTCAAAAATAACCCATTTTTAATATCATGTAGGATACCTGTCAACAAACATGATATATGTACATAATTTTCTGAATTTTTCTTCTTCTTCTGAATATTTGCTACGATTTACTTATCGCTGGTGAAGACAGAAAAAAAACAAGAGTACCTGCAAGAGTATAGAATGCGACCGGTCCCGTTGTATACACGAATCAGCACATTTGGCTTATCAATGTTGTGCTTTTTGCCATCTTTCTCGTTTTGAAAGAAAGTGTCTGGCACCTGTAAATTTTAATGCATTTTTTTGCTTCAATTCAATGGCAACAATCAAAAATGCGCAAAAATAGACAAAAAAAAAACAAATTTTCTTTGCCGGTTCTTACATTTCTTTCACAAATATACATATTTTTATTCTTACATTTTTCCTATGTCCAAAGTGATGTAAATTTTCTGTATATAAAGGAAAGTAAGAAAAGAAGAAAAAAGAAATTTTTTTTTCTCTTACCCAAATCTTCTGTTCGGGCGACAAGACAATGTGCGCGAGTGTTGAAGAGTTGAATCGCAGCCGCTCATCGACCCATTCTTCGCGAAACGTAAAATGTAGTGAGTACTCCATGTTGACGTCGTCCACCTTGGAGATGCTTCTGAAAACGATGTGAACATTTTTTTTCTAGAATCAAAAAAAATTTTGATTCTAGAAGAAAACAACTAAACAAATTTACTAACGCGAATGCTGCAAAAAAAAATTTAGCTCCGTTTATGGCGTATGATGTTCAATTAATATTAAAATTAAAAATAAAATAAATAACTAAATTAAAATCGTACCTAAGATACATGTTGACAGAGACGACGACGGGCTGAGAGGGCCCGTACGGGTTGATGGTGCCCCGTGGCCGAACGCGATAGTCATAATCCTGAGAATGAGAGATTAGAAAAGGCAGATAATACTCCTCTCTCTCTCTCTCTCGTTGTTTCTTCTCTATTCTTTAACAACTTCATAAATACGTACATATTAATAAATGCGAATTGCCTATAAAAGGAGGACGATTGCTGCAAGAACAAAAAAAGAATGCTTCGAATTGCCGACTTCACCCTGGCACTCACTCTCTCAATCTCGCGCGCAATTTCGCACAGGTCGCGCGCAATTTCGCAGGTCGAGCGCGCAATGATAAAGAAAAAGTGGCAAGAAGAAAGAAAATGACTGCGATACCTTGTTTGTGTGAATGAGTTCGTTGATTATTCGCTGCTCGCTCAAAAGCTTCTCATACCTAAAAACGAATTCATTAATATATGTATATATATAATTAAACATAACTAGATTTCATAATATCAATACTAAAATTAAACGGGAAAGGCATGCATACTTCTTTAAATTAATACTCAAAGTGCTTCGTTCTCACTCGTTTCTCTCTCTCTTACATCTGGCCAAAATCTTACGTTTGAATTCGCGTCTTTTTGCCTGATTTAGAGAAAGTCTTTAGAGGCTACAGTAATTAAGAAAATTGAAATATAGATTATACTGACCCGTGATCGTGTGTATATCCGAAGGCCTCGTGCAGAGTGTGCAAGAAGAGACAGAGCAGCATTGTTGCCGACGCGAACATTTCCTTTATGTCTTTCTCTCTCTCTCTCTCTCTCTCTCTCTCTCTTTCTTCTGCGGGATACGGGATTTCTCTTTTCTCTTCTATAGACGGTCGCCCGGTGTTGAAGTCTCGACAACGAAAGGCCGCCGCGCGTTTAGCACCGTTTCATATCTTTAACCTTTGAATTAATTTTAAATATATTAGTATTGTTAAAGTGACTATAACAAACGACAAATTCACCAAATGGCCTGATAAAACACATTTGTTGCTCATTGTCAGCTCAAAGTGAAACCTTCATAGACTGTTAGTCGTCACTTTTCGGAAGATTAACGGAACGGCCGCTACATTTATTAATTAGGGAAGTTGAGAGAAAGAGAGAGATCGAGGGAGACCGAGAGAGAAAGAGCGAAGAAGAGAGCGAAAATGGAAGTAAAAAAAGAAGAGAAATTGCAATGTGCACCGAACATAAACGGACCCGCTCTGCAAATGAAACAAGTGTGCGAGAGAGGCCGGAATTGGCTTGCGGGATATTAAAGCCTCTGGCGCTCCCAGCTGCTGCCCCCCGTCCGCTCTCCCCTCGGGCCACAATTTCGGCTAAGGAAGTCTGTACAAGTATCATTTCTCTAACTCTCTCTCCGTCTCTATCCCTCACTCTCTCACACATTCTCTCGATTTCTCCCCTCTATCTTTCTCTCTTACCTTCTCTCATTCTCATTCTCTTTCTCTCTCTCCGCTCTCTTTCTTCTCTCTCTCCCTCTCTCCTCAAACTCGCCATAAAACTTTCCGCTCCGACTACATCGTCCGCTCATTCCGAAAGAGCTTCTTTTTAAGAAGAAGAAGAAAAAGATGATGATGATGATGCGGCCGATGATATAATACATAGAGTGGACGAGGACAGTGAATGAAGAGGCTCGCCTATTTCTTTAGCTTCTTCTTCTTTCTTTCAATCTTCCTTTTCTCTCACTCTCTCTCTCTCTCTCTCTCTCTCTCTCTCTATCGTTCTACCGCTCTTCTCTTCTTGCTCTCACCTCCTTGCGCACGCTCTTATTATCATTACTCTCTCTCTCTCTCCATCTCTTTCCCTCTCTCTCCCTCGATCTCTCTCTCTCCCTCTCTCTCTCTCTCTCTCTCTCTCTCTCTCTTTCTCTCTCTGCGCTCCCAACGGAAACGAGAAGTAGATTATTGCCGCGGGTTCGGTCGTTCGGAGGGTCGTTGGCCGTGTCAGTGGAAGGGGGGGGGGATGCACTTTGGAGGAGGCCGACGAAGTTGCTTGTCCACGTAAAGGAGCCAGCTTTTACTTAGAAGGAGGGATGTTGGAAGAGTTTGTCACGTACAGAAGTGAGAGGGGAAGAAGAATAGCGAGAAGAGAGAGAGAGAGAAAGAGAGAGAGAGAGAGAGAGAAGAGGAAGAGAGAGAGAGAGAGAGAGAAAAAGAGAGGGAGAGAAAGAAAGAGAGAGAGAGAGAGACAGCGAAAGAGAGGAACCGTGACAGATTAGCCGTCAAGGCACTCCATGACGAACCCCCCGTGAGATACTTCCGGGACGGGAAGACGAGGAGGAGGATGAGGGGAGCAAAGAGGGGGAGGGGGTAAGGGGGTGAGCGAGAAAAGTGGAGGCAAGGTACAAAAGCATCGACGAGTGTTTTCCGGCAGCAGGCAGCAGCACCCCATTCTCTTTATCTTGATGTCTCTCACTCTCTCTCACACTTTACTGTCTCTCTTTTTCTCTCTCTCTCTCTCTCTGTTCATGTTTTTCTCTCTCTCTATTTGTCTCTCGGTCTCTCATTCTCATTCTCTCTCCCTCTCTTTTTCTCCCTCTCTTTTCCTCTCTCTCTCAGTCTCTCTCTCTCCCACTGCCAAGCAATCACTGGACCCCAATCAGAGACGGGCCAGGTCGTCAAGAAGGACAGCAGTAGAATATTCTTTTCTTTTGCAAAACTCACAACACACGCGCAGAAAAGCAACCATGAAAAGTGCAGAAATTTCAAATTTCTCCTCGTCCAGACATTCTCTCAGGGGTATTTCTATAACGAATCATTCAGCTACATACATACATACCTACCTACATACATACATACATACCTATGTATGTACATTTGTATGTGCTTACATATATATGAAAATACGTAGATAAATATGTTGGTAAGTAAACGAATAGTATGATAGAAATCTAATTTTGAGATCAAGACATTTCGATCTAGAGATCTATGTAGAGAATTTTGAGAATCTAAATAAAGAGTGAAATCAGCGTTTGCCAACTCTAATCTTGAGGCAAGGAAGAAGACGAACTATAATGATGCCTTAGATAAGCCGCAGCAAATTAAGCGAAAATCGAGAGGACGAAAGAAGACTATGAAAATGACGAAGGAAGGAGGGGAGGGGGACGAATAACGAAGTATTAGAATGAGGATGGATGGGCGGCCGGCCGGGATTTGGGGGAGCCACATTAGAGAGGAGGAGGGGTAGAGGGGGGGGTAGAGGGGGGGGGGGGGGGGGTAGAGGGGGGGGTAGAGGGGGGGGGTAGAGGGGGGGCAGAGGGGGGGCCATGGCAGGGCCGACGAGGAGGAGGAGAGGGCCATCCACGGACTTCCCCCCCTCCCTTTCGAGATGTGATGCTTTTGGTTAGAAGAGCGCCATGGCACACTTGAGCCATCGTCGTGTGGCTGGTTGGGCTCCCGGATTTAGAACAATAGCTCGAGAGGAGGCGATGCAGCCAGAGGGAGAGAGAGGGAGGGCGGCCGATAGAGAGAGAGAGAGAGAGAGAGAGAGGGAGGGAGGGAGAGAGAGAAGAGAGGGAGAAGAGAGAGAAGAGAGAGAAGAGAGGGAGAAGAGAGAGAAGAGAGAGAAGAGAGGGAGAAGAGAGAGAAGAGAGGAAGAAGAGAGAGAAGAGAGAGAGAAAAGAGATGGAGAAGAGAGAGAAGAGAGAGAGAGAGAAGAGAGGGAGAAGAGAGAGAAGAGAGAGAGAGAAGAGAGTTGATAAGAGAGAATAAGATAGAGAAAAGGAGAGAGAGAAAAGTGTTTGCGAGAGAGAATAAGAGAGAGAAAGGAGAGAAAGAGAAGTAGAGAGAGACAACAATTGAAGAGTACTTCGAATGATTAGTAAAAACTCGGCGAAAGATCTATAAATTAACATGAGCATCAACTTTACAAAGTTTTTCATTTTTCTTCAGTTTTAAGATAGCAAAGTATTTATTTTATGCACTTTTACAGTATCTTAGCAGTCTACAAAGGCGGAGAAATCTAACGAAAATGAGCCGAAAATCTCAATGTTTACTACCTTTTTCTCGAGCTCTTTTTCTTTAGTGAAGCGCTTTAAAAGGCAGAAATTTTAAGAGAGCCTCTCTGTTAGGATCAAGCAGTCCTCAGTGGGAGCCTGCCCCGGGCAAAAATTTCTGATTTGGTTATCCAAAATTTAATTTGGAGTACCCATGCGCACTATGAAGAAAATTAGAAGGTCAATTTTGTTAAAAAAAATTTTCCTTGTCTAGGCATGCAAATGTATGGAAAAAGTTGAAGTCCCCATAACTTTCTTTAATATCAATATTTGCCAATTTTATTTTTTTTAACGGAATCAACGTTGGATTCTGAACAAAATCAGCCCAGACGTCTTTCAGTCAACAATTTTTTTCACATCGAAAAATTACTTTTAATATTTGGATTTGACGGTTAAGTACCTTATACTCATTTGTGTGTGGGTGTTATATCTCAAAATGTAGAGCATTAAAAACTGTATAACATATATTCTTTTCGCTTCGTGTGCACTACCCCTAAAGGGTGGAAAATAGGCTCAAATATGGGTACCTCGGATATGTAGGATTCAAGGAATGCGTGAAAAGGAGTTAAATTCTTGTTGTAACATAAAATGAACCATTTCATTCGATTCAGCACGTGCTTCTTTTCAAAAAAGCTCCATATCAAAATTTCATAAAATTATCATCTTCCATGAAAAAAAAACATTTTTCGATTTTTCAGCCATTGTCAGAAAATGACCTAAAACTATTCGAATCGCTGTATTTTCAATGGTTTCAGTGAGAACAGAATGCGGATAGTACTATTCAGTACGCGACAAAATTCTCTACAACATACATCCATGACATCTGGATAGGGCGTCCCTACCAATGACACTATCGATTTTCCTAAGGCGGTCGCGTTAAAACTAACAGATCCGCATTTTCCAACTTTTCGTGCAATCTTAATGTTTCTTACTCATCCAATGCATCATTCTGCTCCACGAAGCACACAAAGGTCAGAACCGATGTTTGTTTTACAGATCTCTCGTGGTAAAAGCCCGCAAAAGGGTTTGCACGCGCGCGGCTTCGAACCTGGGACCCATGACTTTCGACGTGCACAACTAATTGGCTAAAATGACGTTATAAATTTCATTTCTGGAAAATGACAAAACCAATCTTAAAGGTTGACCTATCAGCCGATAGCTATTTTTGCGCTCTATCGAAATAAATATATCCGCCAAACAGTGTAAATTGACGGTAAGGTCAAATAAGTGGCCAAAATATTCGAACCCAAAAAAGTAGACCAAAAAAGCTATTCATCATAACGTGATGTATGGGAAAGTTGTTCGTCTGAGCGAAAGCTATAGAATGCCATATAACATGTGGGGATAAGTTCAATCCGCGAGCAATAAAGGCCGCGGTAATGTATCACCAACAAACTTACTTTTAAAAGGACTTCAGGGCACTTTTTCGGTACTCCAACCGAATAGATAATAGTGACTGATAAAGAATGTCCTCTCTATTAGTAAGAGTACCGAAAAAGTGCCCTAGAGTCCGTTGAAAAGTCAATATTTTGGGGGGAAATTTTCGCGGCTGTTATTGCTCGCGGATTGAACTTGTCCCCACATGTTATATGCCATTCTATAGCTTTCGCTCAGACGAACAACTTTCCCATACATCACGTTATGATGAATAGCTTTTTTGATCTACTTTTTTGGGTTCGAATATTTTGGCCACTTATTTGACCTTACCGTCAATTTACACTGTTTGGTGGATATATTTATTTCGATAGAGCGCAAAAATAGCTATCGGCTGATAGGTCAACCTTTAAGATTGGTTTTGTCATTTTCCAGAAATGAATTTTATAACGTCATTTTAGCCAATTGGTTGTGCACGTCGAAAGTCATGGGTCCCAGGTTCGAAGCCGCGCGCGTGCAAACCCTTTTGCGGGCTTTTACCACGAGAGATCTGTAAAACAAACATCGGTTCTGACCTTTGTGTGCTTCGTGGAGCAGAATGATGCATTGGATGAGTAAGAAACATTAAGATTGCACGAAAAGTTGGAAAATGCGGATCTGTTAGTTTTAACGCGACCGCCTTAGGAAATCGATAGTGTCATTGGTAGGGACGCCCTATCCAGATGTCATGGATGTATGTTGTAGAGAATTTTGTCGCGTACTGAATAGTACTATCCGCATTCTGTTCTCACTGAAAACATTGAAAATACAGCGATTCGAATAGTTTTAGGTCATTTTCTGACAATGGCTGAAAAATCGAAAAATGCATTTTTTTCATGGAAGATGATAATTTTATGAAATTTTGATATGGAGCTTTTTTGAAAAGAAGCACGTGCTGAATCGAATGAAATGGTTCATTTTATGTTACAACAAGAATTTAACTTCTTTTTACGCATTCCTTGAATCCTACATATCTGAGGTACCCATATTTGAGCCTATTTTCCACCCTTTAGGGGTAGTGCACACGAAGCGAAAAGAATATATGTTATACAGTTTTTAATGCTCTACATTTTGAGATATTACACCCACACACAAATGAGTATAAGGTACTTACCCGTCAAATTCAAATATTAAAAGTAAGTTTTCGTTGTGAAAAAAATAGTTGACTGAAAGACATCTGGGCTGATTTTGTTCAGAATGCAACGTTGATTCCGTTAAAAAAAAGAAAATTGAAAAATATTGACTTTGAAGCGAGATACATCAATTCAGAAATTATCAATACTTTTACCTGTTCACGGAAAAATATTTTTTGAAAAAAATTTTTTGCCATTTAATATTGTTACTGGGGCCCAGTACCATGCCCGACTATGTTTTCACATTCGAAATCCAACGTCTGGATCTGGGGCACGCCCTACTGGAGGCATACAGAGAGGCTCTCTTAAATGAGCAACAGTTGAGTTGCTGACTGACACCTTTAAAAGGAGACAAAGAAGAAGAAAAGAAGTAATTGTGTGCGTTTTTCGTGCTTGGTTCTAGAGGTGAGAAAGAAAGAGGAAAGTGTGAAGGATCAAAAGAGCAAGAAAAGAAGGCCTTCGCCCCTCCATTCCGTTGCTTTCGAACAAGAGCACAGAATGTATGTATGTATCGAATGAACAATAAGGCGCTGGTCTATAGCGACATGCTATCCATGTTATAAATATGTATGAAACAGAAACTGAGAACGAATATGAAAGTCGAGATGCTCCGAGCCGATGCTGCCCACTTCCTTTTATTTATTTTATTTATGCTAGAATATTCAAGAAAATTCAAAAATAGATCACGCCTTTTTTTGCTTTAATGACATTTTTTTTATATTAAAATAAATGGGAAAAAAGAGTACAGCCGATCTTTGTTCATTCGCGAGAACATTGTTCATTAAATGTCCTCGAAGACAAAAACCGTTGATGGACAATGGAGAAAGTAGCGCCTTAGGCAACTTTCTGGCATCTAACGAATTCTTATTACGGTGATCGCTGGACCGAACGCGCGTGAACGATGAAAGAGTGATTCGCGAAAGCTGTCATGGATAAAGAGAGAGAGAGAGAGAAAGAGATAGAGAGAGAAAGAGAGAAAGATAGAGTGAGAGAGCGAATATGAAAGGATAAAGCTGAAAGAATATCTTACCGGGAAGTAATGAAAGGGAGAGAGAGAGAGAGAGAGAGAGGTGTGAGAGACCGAGGCGGAGAGAGAGAGAAAGAGAAAAGAGAGAGAAAGTATTAGCTAGATAGACGTGCTCCGTACCGGAGAGGGTGACTCCGATGAGGCCTGCCTGGCCCTCCGGGAGCATAAAGCAGAGGAGCGAGAGTACGGCCAAGAAACACAAGAGAAAGGGACGCGCGCGCATGAATGTTTCAGTGCAACTCTCTTTCTCTCTCCTTCTCTCTCTCTCTCTTTCTCTCTCTCTCTCTCTTTCGAGTTCTCTCTCTCTCTCATTCTCTTTCTCCCTCTCTCTCTCTCGCACAGGCCGCCGACACTCTCGATTCCTGACTCTCATCATACAGAGTTACTTCTTCATTGAAAGATGGGACTGAGAGAGGAGAGAGAGATAGAGATAGACTGAGAGAGAGAAGTTAGCCAAGATAGCTAAAGAAGAATCCAAAAGTACCATGAAACAATAAGCATCAGACAGAAGATACAGAGACGGAGAGAGTGAGAGAGAGAGTGTGAGAGAGAGAAAGAGATAGAGTGAAAGAGAGAGAGAGAGAGAAAGAGAATAACAGAGAATGAGGGAATTAGCCGGCTCCGAAAGAGACACCAACTTCCGTGAAGCGAGACCGTTTAGCCAGTCAAACGCCATCAGAGTGGCTGCCTCCACGATTGCTTATGACAGAAGACGGTGAGCTCGGATTTAGTATTCAGAAGTGGAAACGGAAGAAAAGCATTGAGAAGAGCTCAAAAAGCACAGAGAGAGAAGCTAATCTGTCGCCAATCTTTGCTGCAGTAACAGCGTTACTCATAGAGGATATTTTTTATACATTAAAAAAAGGGTGAAATGGCTAAATATAGTAGAGGATTATCGAGTGTGGCAATTAGCAGAGACTTGTCTGGATTCAAGCCATGCACTCAAATACATAGTACGTTCAAAATAAGCCATTTATATGTATTTACAAAGTACAAGGCTGCATTTTGAATTTGTGCTTGACAACTAAAAAAAACATGGAATGAGAGAAAGAGAGAGAGAAATTGAAAAGAGAGAGAGAGAGAGGGATAGCTAGAGGGAGAGAGAGTGACACAGAGAGAGAAAGAGTGAGAGAGAGAGAGAAAGAGAGAGAAAGAGAGAGAGAGAGAGTATCCTAATTTCATCGCCAACGCTGAAAAAAACAGGGCCAACTCTTCCGTCTCAACCTTTCGCCAAGCGGGTCGCTAAGCATAAGCTCAAACTTACGAATTCAAAGGCACTCTTGCCCTCTTGTTCATAACATCATGTCAGATGCGAGGATTAATCACGAGGAGAAACGCAGTATTATTCGTGTCTCATTTGTCATGGCACAAGATGGAAGGAAACAAATAAAAAAAGACGCAGTCTTATGAAGATTAGAAACGATTACAAGGTTGCAGTTGCTGTCGAACTTAATCAGACCTCTTACTGTCTCTATCTCTCTCTCTCTATCTCTCTCTCTTTGAATCTCTCTCTTTCTCTCTCGCTCTGAATCTCTCGCGATCTCTTTCTCTCCTTGATAATACATATCTCTTCTTCCTGCTCTGATTTTTTCTGCTAGCAACTTCCTCAAATTGTTTTTTTATCCACGAAAACATTATCATTGGCGAAAACAATAAACGGACTAACGGCAAAGAGTTGGAGAAAAGAACAAATATTGATGTCTGCTTCTTTTTCACGCTGCTCTTCATTGAAGGGCAAGGTGCGGCGAGTGCCAAAAATGTACACTGCCTCAGGGCCGTTCAAAAAGGTGACAAGCGAGAGAGCGGCCATTGAAATAGCTTCTTGGAAGCCCAAAACTCTAAACCCTCTGACTCTTTCTCTCTCTTTCTAACTCTGTATCTCTCTATCATACTCTCTCACTCTCTCTCTCCCTCACCCTCTGTCTTCGCTCTCTCACTCCCTCTCTTTCTTCCCTCTCTCCCCCCCCCCCCCGCTTTTCCATTCAAACACCTCTCATTGTCAGGTGTGCATGCAACTTGCTTGGGTCAGCACGCACGTGCTGGTATCAACAAAACGAAAAAATATCTTTAAAAAATAGTTTTTCCTTTCGCAGATCCCAATTAAACTTCAGGAATTTTCTTTATACTATATATTATTTTAATGTAGGTTTGTAGCGGAATAATTGGGGTTGGGAATATATGTAGGACTGCAGGGCTGCTTTTAAAAAATATGACGCTACGTATGTACATACATATTGAAGACGGCGGAAGCTCCTCTCTTTCATTCTCTCTCTTTCTCTCTGTCTGCATGTCTCTCTCTGTCTCTGTCTCTTTGTCTATATCTCTCTCTCTGTCTCTCTGTCTATCTGTCTATCTCTCTCTCTCTCTCTGTCTTTCTGTCTGTCTCTCTCTCTCTCTGTAGGCCAAAATAAGGTGGTCAGCTGGCGTCTATGAATGGGTCTCTGCACACATGTGTCTGATGAGATTAGCCACTCATCCTCTGCTGCATTGTGATGTTATTAGATAATCATGTTTTGTAGGCATTTTATTTCCTTCTTCGCCCCCCCCAAAGCTTCGTCATTTGCATAGGATCCTGCAAGCAAGTCCTATGCACATATGACGAAGAGCGGTCTCCTTAGATAATTATTTATTTATTTATTTATTTATTCGTACTTCATAAATGGATACATACATAGAAGTGACAACATTCAGATTTACATATAATGTCATGTATAATCTAGAGAAATATATAATTGAAAGGAGCACAAAATATATACAACATAATATAGTAAATCAAATTTACCTAATAGAATCACGCGTAGATACTACATTCATGAGAATAAATATAATGCACCGAACAAGCTCCTATTGTGCATGAAGGCAATCATCATATGTAGTGTAGCGTAGACATGTTTTACCAAAGAGAGCATGTACATATGTATGTTCACACGCTGCTGGAACTTACATATATAGAAGTCGCATAGAAAGTGAAGATGAGAGTGTGAGTGATTGAGAAAAAAAGAGACAGAAAAAGAGCTGGAGAATAGCGGTCTATGTAATATAATTACAGATATGTATGTATGTACGCATGCACAACTTTCATCTATGAACAGCACACGAAGAATCTTCATCCTTTAGATTGCTGAACAGAAAAAGCATGGGCCTACTAACGTTTCCCTTGCTCCATTGAAAACTTATTATTTGCAGTAAAACTTTTCCAAATATTCGATATGAAAGGAGCCATAAAAATCTGTGTAAAGGAAATGTTCCATCTTCACTACATATTTGTGCTAGCCACTAAAAAGCATGTGTGAAATTAAAAAAAAAATTATCCATATATTCAATGCATTAATGCATAGTTGAGGTATCCAAATTCGGAATAATTCTTCGCTTTTTGGAATCCGACGAAGTGTCCGTCGATATTTGGCTTCTTATCCTGGCGAGCCACGCATTTAAACAGAGGCATCGATGATGAATGGGAAAGACGATGCCGCGGTGCGGGGGGCAAAGAGAAAAAAAAATGATTTACATATTTTTACATTTTCATTTAGAAGCACCGAAATGGTGTCATTGTGAAGCGCACTAAATTGTTTTCATTCGATTATGAATAGATGTAGTTAGACTTGTTCTAGTTTTAACTAGATTAAAATCTGTAGAGAACTGTTGTTAGGTCAAATTCTTCTCGGGAAACGTGTAAATAAATTGTGCGTTGAAACTGTTTGCAAGTAAATAAGAAGAAAAGAATGTAAAACGAAAACTCTGGATGATGAAAATGAAACCTGTGTCATTTCCATATGTCATAATGAGATCACAGAGGATGGAATAAAGTCGTTTAGCAGCCAAGTTCCACTACCAGTAAATAACAGCTTTGCCTAATAAATGCAGGTCCCAATGTGTGGTCATTTTTCCATATACATTTATTTTTTATATTAATCAGCCCATTTCCATTCCAAAGATTTTAGAATAATATATTTCTTTTAATGTCCCCCCAAATTAGGTGAAAATGCATGCATAATTCGCAACTTATTAAATAATAAACTATATACTAGAAACTTATGACAAATATCGACAGGCCTCTTGGAAAGGTGATAATTACTTGAAGGAAAGCGAGATAAGTAGCAGTAAACAACTAGTATTTTCTATTGGCAATTCATGTGTTAACTGCAATCGGGTCATACGTAGAAAGTAGAGCACGCTGTAATCAATCCGTTACTTCCTTCTATGATGTCTTTTATGAATCCCTCATCGCCTCTTATGCTGGCGTTTTCCTTATTGATTGAGGATGCTTAAAGAGAATAGAGAAAATTTAACTATTTCGTCATTAAATTCTTTTTTATGAAGTTAACTTCTTGATCTCTTAAAGCATCTTGAACAAAACGAATATAACGGTTTAAAGAACTTGGATTTTCTAAATAATATTTATATCTTGTTAATATCCATAAATAGGCTTCTAAGTTGTTGGGTATTTACAGGTACTTTTCACTTGAGCGTATAATTTGTCATGTTCTTCTTCATTTTCTTTTTCTTCTTTCTCCCACTATCTCGCCTCATAATCAGACCTAATTGCCGGATCGCTTCCTTGATGGTATGAACTTCTGCTGAATAACTTTGTAAAAGTTATTTTTCTTTTTCACGCATATAGGATGTAAACTGAAAAGTTTGGTAAAGTCAATACTTTTGAATAGGATTTTTGAATGTTCCATTATTTGGTTATCGCTTACAATAAGAAAAGTTGTAAAACGATGATTTTACAAGTTTTCCTACCTTTTAGACAAATGCAGACTGATCAATGTAAAAACCATATGTTAATTATTCTGTGATCAGCCCCTTGAAAGAAGCATCTCTTTCTCTTCTTCTTCTGACAATTCAGACACTCACCTGCTGATATCATGCATTTCATAGGAGGCTTCGTCGGCGTGGCTGACAGCGGAGGCTGCGGTTTGTCTGGCAGTCGTGCTCGAGAACGCGCTGCTCATGCATTGCGTGCGCGTCGCAACTCCGCGACATCTCCAAGGCTATGCACTTCTGCTACGGATACAGGTACTGCATCAAAGCAGCTTTAAAAAAACTCACGTTTGAATTCGCGCCCTTTTCCCTGAGACACAAGGTCGAGATTTAGAGGGAGAAACTCTGGTACAATTGATCAGGAAGATTGAAATTGATTACGCTACTGTTTAGAGCTCCTTTAAATAACACATAATATCGGTATGATCAATTGAAAAAATTGATTACAAAAAAAGAAAGCTTTTGACACTTTAACGATTAGGCAGTTTGGCTTTTTTTCTTCTTTTTCGGAAGAGTCCATCTCTAATAAAAAGTAAGGTTGCCATCTTAAAAGCAGTAATTTATCTTGTAGTAAGATTTTGCCAAGCGCTCGCTCTCTCTCTCTCTCTTTCTTTCTTCCATTTCCCTCTCTCTATCTCTCTCCCTCTCTCTATATATCTCTCTCTCTCTGAAACAAAATAATTGAGATGAGCTCCGAGATGGCGTAGTCGCTCGCGAGTCTGCTGTCGATGACGCGCGTCGTCACGACGTGGACGTCGATCGCGTTCGTCCACTACGGACCCTGCGGCCGGCTCTCGCACCACGTCTGCTTCGCATGCACCGTAAGCTTGGGCATTTATTCATAATTCTCGCTTGAACCTATTGTTTTGTCTTACTTTTCAATGATATTTTTTTTGAAGTGGAGCGAAGTAATAAGAGAATTGCGGAGTCGAAGAACATAGCAAGGAAGAGTTAGACAGAGTACGAAACAACCTTGAAGTATAAGGTAGTCGGAATGGAGCACTGCTTGGGCGAAGATGCGATCTCGCCAACAAGCGCGCAGAGACTCTTCTCTTTGCCGTAAGCGAAGCCTTCGCAGTCTTCCATCTGTCAAGGAGAAAGAAGTCTCTACGATTAGCTTGCTTAAATGAGATTATTTGATGCAGGTACGAATTGTCGCATTCGCTCTGGGAGAAGATTTTTTTCATTCTCGCGAGCTATTTGGCAATTAGCACACACACGATGCGTTAAAATAGCATGCGCGTACAATTATGTGAGGTTTCAAACTTCAGCTTGTGAAGAGCGCAATTTGAAACCTTACATGGATGTATCTCTCTCTCTCTGTCTCTCTCTTTCTCTTTGTCTCTCTCTTTCTCTCTCTCTCTTTCTCTCTCTCTCTCTCTCTCTCTCTCTCTCTCTCTCTCTGAGCGACGGAAACGAACTTCTTCCTTACCCAACACCTCCTCCCCGGCGCGGCTTGCTCACCTCATCACAGAGTTGTTGGGACTCTCCGAATGTCTTCCCTGGAATCTGGTGAATCTCCCTGGAGTCGCGATGCTCGTCGTAGAGCTGTAAGCATGACGGTAACTCCTTAAACTACAGCAAGATCAATCTGACAATGACTGACGATGAGTTTTAAATGATCCCAAACATACATTTAATTTGTGTATTTTTAATATATAAATCCAGAATATTTAATACCCATATTCTTGTGTGGTTACAAGAATGCGCTGGAGTGGAGAGCAGCAAGAGAATCAGCACACGGAATCGCCTTTCACTGCGCATTGAAGCTGAGACAGGTGTAACTTTTCTTTACCAGCCTTTTTTTAAATACGATGATTAGATATTTATTCATTTATTCAATATGGTAGTACAAATACGCCTATAAGATGAGCAATTGATAAATAAATAGTAACAAAATGTCATTGGTGAAAATGACTGTTCATTTTGATAATCTTCCTTTTCCAAGTTGAACTGGCAGTAGAGGAATGCTAATCCGTGTTGTATGTCTTCGATTCGATGCCCTCACTCAGGTCGATTTAGTGGCGATTTGTTTAACATACCATACATACATACCATAAAAAAGAATAATCGAAGTAGTTCAACCGAAAAAGGAGAAAGAAATAAGGAAACGCAGGGGCTTATGGACCGAGAAAGCTTGATGACCAAGAGACATTTATATTCTTCATTTTGTGAAAAGTTTATTTATTTATTTTTAATTTGTACAACATAAATAATTGCGACAATGTTGAAAATTATACAACTGGCATGTGACGCGATTTGCGAGAGTATCAAAATGGCCGGGGACCCGGCAAAATTAGATTTCGCCCAAAAGCTCATTATAGGTGCTTTTTAACACGACGAAACGATTGGAATGGGTCCGGTTGTCTGAAAACGCCATTTTGGCGAGCTATGCGAGAAATAAAATTCGACCAGCCGAGATGTCAGCACATTCGTGTTCGCAGATTCGCGCACAAGAAAGCAGTATTTGTGAAATTTTTGCCATGAATAGAGAAGATATTGCTTTAGAAAGCTGTTCAAGTAGAATTTTAAAATATTCAATTTTAGAGCCGCTGTGGCTTCTAGAATTTGGAGAGGCGTCGTTATCTTATATGACATTTTATCACGGATTCTCTATCTCATTTCGTAGAGCTGACAATTCCCTATCGAATGAGCTATAGTATGTCAGATATCGACGAGGTCTGTAATGTTTCCCAATCCTTAAACCGTTGAAATGCGCGGGGTTCGGCGCCTGCGGAGCAACGCGCACTTTGTATTTGCGCTTCCCACGCCGGACGATAATTTCTCAAAAGGCAGCCGATGGAATTCATTTTTAAGGCTACAAATGCAATTTAAATGCAAATGAAAATCTTCATTAAAGGGCAAAACACTTTGACTATCCCGGGAATCGAACCAGGGACATCGCGACAAGTTAAACACTTTCGCAATACGCTATGCCTATTCCGACCCGGAAGATGCGTTTATTATGACGTGCCCGAACATAACCCTAAGAAATGCTGCGCAGACGCTGAACTCAACAGTTTAAGGACTCTGAAACATTAAAGACCTCGTCGATATCTGACATAATATGACAGCTCAGAGAGAATTTTCCGTTCTACGAAATGAGATATAAAACCCATGATAAAATGCCACATAGGATAACGACGCCTCTCCAAAGTCTAGAGGCCACAGCGACTCTAAAATTGAATATTTTAAAATTCTTTTTTAAACAGAGTTCTAAAGCAATATCTTCTCTATTTATCGTAAAATTTTATAAATATTGCTTTATTGTGCGCGAATCTGCGACCGCGAATGTGAGGACATCTCGGCATGTCTCTCCGAGTTCTCGAATTTTAAATCTTGGACAACTCGCCAAAATGGTGCTTTTAGACTCCCGGACCCATTTCAATCGTTTCGCCGTGTTACAAAGTACCTATAAATAGCTTTTGAGCAAAATCTAATTTTGCCGAGTCCCTGCCATTTTGATACTCTCGCAAATCGCGTCATATGTACATACATGAAATAAAGTGGATTCCCGGCCGGGGATGTGTCATTTTACACCCCTCTCAAACATGCCCCAGTACATGCATAAACAAGACAAAAAAAATTTATTCACGTAATTATACGTGGATGGCGTATACAAGGGCAAAGAAAAAGGCGATCAACATGAAGACGTTCATCACAACGAGCATCCAAAAGAGCACACGTCGAAAACTAAATTGGAATTATTTAATCAGTTAGAGATAAAATTGTTACTTTTTACATGTCCCATGGAGAGACTGCGGTAGTCGGCTATTCGGAAGTAGTCACTTCGGTAGAAACTGCGGAGATAGTCACTTTAGATGGCGATGTGGTGGGCGTCTCTTTATGAGGAACTGCAGTGCTAGTCCTGAAGCGAATTTTTCTTTATTTTTTAAAACTTTTTTTTTCTCTCAAGTATCATAGTCAATGCATGAACCGGCTGTATTCCATTCCAATTCACAATAAGAGAGAACTTGACGAAAGAAATCGCTCATGCAGCAAGTTCGGACATGGAACTTCTTTTGGTCAACTTGGTTGTAGATGCCGCCTTCTTTCAAGGAAAAGATCGCCTGCGTCATGCCTTCATTTGAAATTGACTTATCACTTGTGATCCACTGCTCCTCCGCGACCGGCGTCTTCTCAATTCCGAGATCCCACTGGTAGCAACCGTTCAGACGCACATCAGTCTCCTTAAATAAGAGTGCTCCTTATCATATTGTCGAATTTAATGTGATAGTCGGATGCCTATTGGGCTTTGCTTCAGATTATTAAAAAAAATAACTGGAATTATAAATTTCTTTGTAAACTAACATTGCAATCTTCCGTCCTGAATGCGGCAACAAGGAATTGGGATTTTGAAATCAGTTTGAAACTTTTCAAACCCATTGCCTTGAAAGCGGTGTTATTCGAGATGGCAGCTGAATGTTGAAAGAATTTAACACAAATTTCTCTTGCCCTATCTGATTGAAAAAAGTTGTGGAATGCCAGCTTGAATCCTTCAATAGGTTCAGCCAAAAAGACTTGAAGATTTGAACATAAATGAAAAAGAGGGGACGGAAAAGTGATGAAGCCAATGAAGCCCTCCGGGCACGTCTTTGAGTCGTTATAATCGTGTCTTTCGCTATAGATGTATTCGAGGTGGTCGTAGCTGATGTTGTTCCAAGTAAGCTTGGCGGAGTCCGTGAAAGAGAACCACCCTGGAGGGAACGAAGTACGGATGGGAGCAGCGCCAGCAGAGAGCACGAGAAGCGCCAGGTAAGCAGAGAAAAGGAGGAAGCGAGAGTTTGGACGAGAGTTGACCATTCGGGAGCAGGGAACCATTGTGTAATGTCTTGGAAGGAATCATTTTTCGGCTCTTTTATAGCACGCCAAGCGTTATACTTGAAATGTCTCAAATCGACAGAAGAAGGAGTTCTTCTGTACTATTTCTTAGGGCTAACCATAAGGACAAACATACTTTCAAAAGTAAAGCTTTTTCCATGTTCAATTATTAGTGCATTTCGGTAAAGGAGCAATGAACAATTCACTTTAAAGTGATCCATGTTACCACGGAACGATTCCTAGATGTACTTGCAAATGAATGTCAAGAGACATTGGTGAAATATTCGACCGTTTCCACTCGTCATCTTCATTATCTCTCTCCCTCTCTTCCTCTTTCTCTCTCTCTCTCTCTCTCTGCTTTGCTTATTTCTTTGGGAACAGACGAAATCGAAGAGGGGCGAGAGAATCCATTCAGCAGATCACTGCTGCTGTGTCCTTTGCCCTTTATGGGAGAAGAGACATGCTGGAGGAAAAGGCAAAGCGAGCTGTGCTTAAGGGATTTCCTGAAAAGGAAGATGAGACTGCAACGAATGAGAATGACATGAGAATTGTCTCCGAGATAATTCAAGCCTCTCAGCACGATCTCCTGGTCACTTCTCTCAGCAAAGGTGAGATTTTAACTCATCGCCACGGAAAGACGTCCCCGCGAATCATCAAAGTCGAGTTCTCAACGAACTCGCTGCGTGAGTCGTTCCTGGCGATTGCTCGAGCCAAGAAGCATCCGGAGATCGCCGCCAACCCACACGCCTACTGGCGACGAGATCTCACGCCCGAACAGCTTGGGCAAGAGACCGCCGCCCGTAGAGAGGCCGGGAGGCTCAATGCTGAGGTTGGAATGCTTCAGTTTGTTGTCCGCGATGAGCGTGTTGTGGAGCTGCGGAATCCGCGCCCCCTCACCGAGCGGTCACAAAATAACTTGTCTAAGGCAAAAGCCTCTTCCTCCTCAGCCTCGTCTTCCTCTCTCTCTGCTTCTCTTATCTCATCACAAAATGCCACTGCCTCCGGCAGTGGCCTCCCTCATTCTAATGCCCAGACTTCTTCCAGGACATTTCTGAACTCTAATCGCAGACAACCTAAGAAGTCATCCTCTCTGCCAGTGGCTCTGTCTCTCTCTCCCCACTCGGCGGCCGGTACCCTCCAGGCGCCTCATCCTACACCGAGTGGCCGGAGGAAGAGAGTCCCGCTGCCTGGCCGCAATCTTGTCGATGCGCTCTTGAAGTACGCGTCCTCCACTTCCGCGCGGCGGCCGGGTAAGCGGTCGTTCGAGCCGCTCCCGGAGGGAGATGAAGCGATGGCTGATGAAGATGACGGCATCGCGCCTGATGCGAAACGGCTCGACAACAAGAGCACCCCACCGGCTGCGCTACCTCCGAATCAATCTCAGTTGCCCCCCTCCCCATCTCACAATCAGTGAGATACTCCCATCCGGGATCCTGCATCCAAAAATCCTGCCACAAATTCTAATTCTGCTTTATGTAGTGATCCGTGCATCTCTCATAAAAAGTCTCTCATTTGCTGCTATCACGCAAACTTTAGATCTCTGGTATCTAAACTTGATATTTTGAACTTTTTACTCTCAACTCATACCATTGATCTGCTTGCTATCCTGGGCCTCCCCTGATCGTTTGCAAGATTCTTCTCTATCTCTAAATGGCAAATATCAGGTTTTTCGCTCTGACCGTGACTCGCCAAGCCCTGGTGGGGGCGTTGCTATCTTGGTGTCCACCCATCTGCCTGCTTTTGTCCTCTCATCTCGCTCCTTTTCTCCCTTTTGTCAACTCCTTGCCATCTCCGTTACCACCACTGATCGCTCTTCGAATTCTGCCACCATAGTAGCAGTATACCGCAGCCCTTCTTGTTCAAATCAAAATTTCGCAGACTGTCTAGAGCATATTTATTCCATCTTTGCCGATTCTGACAAGCATTTTGTCCTCTGTGGGGATTTCAACTGCCATGATGTTGATTGGTCTTCTTCCTCCCTAAGTACCCCGCTTTCCCAGAATCATCCATCCTCTCAGCTCCTATCTTTTTCAGTCAACGCCAACCTTAGGCAGCATGTTGTTACTCCTACTCGTAATGATCACATCCTTGATCTTGTATTCTCTAGTAATCCATGTTCTGTATCCAATTGTAAAACCATGCCACCCCTCCCCTCATTTGATCATTGCCTTGTTAAATTCGATATTTGTTTTCCTTATCCTCCTCCCTCTGATCTTGTTATCCTAAATTATAGAAAGGCAAATTTTGAATTGGCGTCTTATATGATCTCTTCTTATGATTGGAATGTTGTTTTCAACAATCAAACTGAACCAGACCTACTTTACAACCACTTTATTACAATAATTCATATAATTATCAATATCACTGTTCCCATGGTTAAGATAAGGCCCTTAAACATTAGATATCCTCCCAAAGTCCTCAGAATTCTGCGTAAGTGCCGGAAGCTTTTTAAAACATCCCATACCCATGGACTCCAGCCTTTTTTCCGCTCCTCCGCCAAGCTTAGGCGTTCTATACGATCTTTTCAACGTAACCAAGAGAAGCGCGCAATTTCTGGATCTAACCGCACCTTTTTCAACTTTGTTAACGGCCGACTCAAAAGTAAGCCAACACTCGGTGTAATTAAAGACGTCTCCTCAGATCGTACTCTCATCACTAGTCGTGATAAGGCCGAATGCTTCTCAAGAGTCTTCGAATCATCTTTCTCTCCCTCTCCTCCTCCTTCCCATCAGCCCACTCTCCCTCCGAGAACCTCAGCCCGAATAGATTATATCGATTTCTCCTCCCAGAATATCTACCATATGCTTCGTAAATTGCCTTCACGTAATTCCTGCACTCCTGATGGAATCCCCTACGCCTTCCTCAAAGGCACTTCTATTGCTATCTCTGTTCCCCTTACTATTCTGTTCAACCGATTCCTTCTTCATGGCAAATGCCCCTCCCTTTGGAAATCTGCGTTTGTCAAACCTATATACAAACGTCAAGGTGATGCCAGTGACCCAAAGAATTATAGACCTATCTCTCTTACTTCTGGAATTTCTAAAACTTTCGAACGCATTGTTTGTAAACAACTGTTTTCCTACCTCGATGAACATAGTCTTCTTTCCCCTTCTCAGCACGGTTTTCGCAGTAGAAAGTCTTGCGCCTCCGCTCTCCTATCCTCCCTATCCACTTGGCACTCTGCTATAGACTCTTCTTCTTATGTATCTGCTGTCTTTATTGATTACTCCAAAGCCTTTGATAGCATTCCATTGAACCATCTTATTGTCAAGCTCTCTTCATATGGCATTTCTGGCTCTCTTCTTCGATGGCTGACCTCATTTCTTATTGGCAGATCTCAGCGCGTTATTGTTGATGGAGAGTTATCAAATGAATTCCTTGTCTCCTCCGGTGTTCCACAGGGAAGTGTTTGCGGACCCCTAATGTTTCTACTATATGTTAATGACCTTCCTGAGTGTCTCCCAATAGGTTCCTTCTCTTCACTCAATGCTGACGATGCCAAAGTATTTACAATTGCAGACACGGTTCTCCTTCAGCGCGCTCTCGACTGCGTGGCCGACTGGTCAACGCGCTGGGGACTTCGGATCAATCTGAAGAAGACCATGTTCATGCCTGTCGGCCCTGCCCATCCCCCATTCCAGCCTTCTCTCCACTCCTTCCCGGTTCCAACCACTCATTATTATCGTGATCTGGGAGTTCATATATGTAGTGACCTCTCATTTGATAGTCATATTGACTCCATTTGTAAAAAGGCTACACGAGTATCATTTCATATTTTGCGAAATTTTCGGTCATGTAATATCAAATTTCTAACTCGTCTGTATATAATCTATGTTCGACCCCTGCTCGAGTTTTGCATGGAAGTATGGTCCCCCCACCATTTATATCTTATTAAGCAGATCGAAAATGTTCAAAGGCGCTTTACTAGACTTGCATTTGCTAGATGCGGACTATCTCTCTCTTATTCTGAACGCCTCGATTACGTGCAACAAGAACCATTATCAGTTCGCCGGCAGATCAATGATCTTCTTGTCGCCCTTAAGATTTTTAAGGGAATTTATGGTATTAAGGCCGATCAAATCTTTTGTTTTCCTCGCTCAAATATCACACGTGGGCATCGCTTTAAATTGTGTAAATTTAACTACCGTAGTAGTACTTATATGAACTTTTTCTCGAACCGAATAGTTGACAAATGGAATCAGCTTCCCGATGATTTATTTTCCCTTGCCCTGCCCAGCGCTCGTGCCCACATTAAAAGATGTGTATTATCTCTAAATCAATAGTTCTACTTTATTTTTATATTTGTTGCTTTCATTTATGTTTTCTGTCTCTGTTTTCTCTAATGTGCCTTAAGCACGAATTGGCCACCCCGTTGTGTGCCTCTTATTTATCTGATTGAGTTATTTATGCCTCTCTCATTCATACGTTGCCCTATTACTCTTAATATGCAAGCCAGATAAACAATATATATATATATATATATATATATATATATATATATAACTTGCTGCATGAGCGATTTCTTCCGGCAAGTTTTCTCTTATTCTTCGCCGCATTTTTGAATTTATTTTAACAAAAAAAGATGCATTGGAATGGAATAGAGCCAGGTTATGCATTGGCTTTCATACTTGTATAAAGTGAACAACAGAGCGAAAAAGAGTGCTCTAGGACAACCACTCCAGCTACTGCTCCTAAAGTGTTTTCATCCGCGTCGCCGACGTCATACGATCTGCCCACTTCATCGGATTCGCCGACTAACCTCGCATCACCGACTTCCGAAACCTTTGTGATGTGCGCCGGTGTGTTCGTGTCCGTCGCCATAGCCATCAGATCCTAACATTCCAGATGCATGAATATTATATGTCATTTACATCTGTTAGGGTGATAAGCAGCGTGTTTGGGAGAAGGTGCCAAATAATTATATAATAGCACAACGGGTGGCGTGCTCGAGTCTCATAAGAAGAATGAGTGGGAAAAAATCAAATAATCGAAATTTTAAAATCTATTTAAATTTAATGTTCTGAAGTTGACACAATTATATTTGAAAAAGATCGAACTTGTTTTATCAAGAAGACTCATTGGACGCACGAGACCAACATCAATCAAATGAAGCCATTGATTAAAAGATGACCGAATGAGATGAAGGAATAAAATTTTCCGCAATTTTCACGATATGCCCTTATATGGCGTTTGTTTATTGCATATTTGTTATCTTGTTCTGGCGAAAGTCTTCGCATGCATGTACATAGTATGTACATGTACAAACATAATAACGATTCGGAGAGGAGATGGCAGAAAGGATAAAGTGAGTGAGTTCACAATTCCCTTGGTAAAATTATTCGGCAGTTAGTTCCTTTAAAAAGGTGAAACAATCTTTTTTTCTACTTTATTATCCGTAATATTTCTCACGCGTGCCAGATTCCAAAACATTATATTAAAGGAGGTATCCGGGGAATAATTAACCTATGTTTCGTTCTATGTGGATAAGTTCATCTTGGCGCAAAACATATATCCAAAAAGTTTGAGCGATTTTACTTCCTTAGCAATAGTAACGCGAAAACTGGAGAATTGGCTACGGTAGGTCATAGCCGCCCTCCTATTTCGCATGCTCTCTCGACCGAGCGACAGGCAACTTTATGAGCGCGTAAACTCTCTTTCTTGTAGAATAAATATTATGTGGAAAGTCGGTGTATATGATCCATTAATGGTCCAAAGAATGAGCATTTTAACACCAGAAATTGGCCAAAAACACAAAAAGTCAATTTCAGGCCTTTAGACTAATTTCTTTTGCGAACAATGTATATACCATTCGAAAAAGCATAAAAAATTACATCGAATGGAACATTCCTTTTTACAATTGATGAAGTTTTAAAGAAATTATGGTTTGTAGCCAACGCCGAAATTTGCTCAGAAACCCATATTCAAATGCAGATACCCAAAAAAGTATCCGAGATTTTTCCTCGTAGACACATATTATGTGTAGTTTTTCCTCCTCTTTCACGGTAAATATGGTCTTCCAACATTTTGGAACATTTTCACTTATATCTAAGCGAAAAAAATTTCGAAACTTTTTGACCTCATAAAATTAGTTATGAACAAGGGATCATCACTCATAAAGTTTTCAAAGTAAAAGAGAACAAAAGTTCCTCAGGGCTATACAAGCCTCCTTGAGTCTTAGAGAGAGGTTCTCTTAAGACAGCCTATCTGTAAGGATCGAGCAGGGCGCAATACACAGCTGTACTAGGAAATTTTTGATTTTTAAAATTGATGAAAACTTGTTGTACTATTAGACATGCTCTTTAAAATGGTGAAATCGTGATTTCGAAAAAAAATTTTCTTTCGAGATATTAGCGATTTAAGGTTAAAATTCCAATGTCCATAACTCAGTTATTTATTAAGATTTTTGAAATCTCTTTTTTGTGACTTATAGCTCTATAGATTGTCTTTAAAAAAGGTCGTGGTGACGTTTCGTGAAAACAACTTTTGAGCAGCAAAAATCGTAAAAATAGATTTAAAAATATGGTTTTTTCTGGTTTTTCAGACCAAGCCACTCCCGCGGGGAGGGTAAGCTGTTCATAGAAAGAAAGCCCGTGAAATTTGCTACAATGTTAGGTAACTTTAAAAGAATTCTAAGATAACATATTTTTGGAATTTGCACTTAAGCAACTATACTCAACCTTTAAACTAACGTCCAAGAGGTCCGGGTTCGATGCCCGCTCGGGACAAAGTTTTGAAATGTTTTGGAAACTGGCAAAAAACATATTTTCAGTCGGAAATTGATGACTATTGATCTCATTGCTGCATAATTCTGCTCAAACTTTCAATTTTTTATTCTGTTTTCACCAACTGCAAATTTCTTCATAGTGCACAATGAAGTCTATGCATACCCTCTCTCTACTCCCCATTCATTATCTCTCTCTCTCTCTCTCTCTCTGCTTGTCCCCCTCTATCACTCCCTAACTCTGTTTCCCTATCTCTCTGCTGCTGCTCTCTCTCTCTTTCAATTTCATATTTTGAAATGTTTTGGAAACTTGCAAAAAATATTTTCGGTCTGAAATTGATGGCTATTTATCTCATAGCTCCATAACTTTGCCCAACTTTTTATTTAAACTTGTGTTGTAATACCTGATCTACCACTGACCATGAGGTACTACTGATCGACAGTCGCTAAGACGGTACAGGGAATATAAAGAGGGAGGGATAGGAGACACGCAGCCGGGGAAGCTTGCTAGCCTCTTCTTCTGCTCCCGTCTCCAAACCCCTCACTGGCAATCGCTCGGAGCCGCCTCATCCCCAGGGGGCTGCTCCTCTTCCCCGGCCACGAAACATCCCCCCCCCCATAATACCATAACTGGTCCCCCAGTCAAATGGAAAAATAACTAAAGAAAAGAAAGAGAACCGCAACTCTTAAACTACCAGCACATACCACACATAAGACAGCAAAAGATATGTATATGGAGCACAGTGAAAATGTTCCAAAATGTTGGAAGACCATATTTACCGTGAAAGAGGAGGAAAAACTACACATAATATGTGTCTACGAGGAAAAATCTCGGATACTTTTTTGGGTATCTGCATTTGAATATGGGTTTCTGAGCAAATTTCGGCGTTGGCTACAAACCATAATTTGTTTAAAACTTCATCAATTGTAAAAAGGAATTTTTGTCGATCGTTACTGAGACCTCTTCTTTCTGAAATCTGACCCCGTAAATGGAGAACTATTGCGACAAACAAAAGTAATCATTAGCTGTATTGAGAATCTCGCTCACAATCAGCATGGCACGCGTCTACCGACACGGCATGTAAGGGAATGGTCTGGAAGGGAATTGTAGAGAATGAAGAGACCGAGGCAGGAGAATATTATATTAGACTGGTGGTAATGTATGTATTACTCTCTCTCTCTCTCTCTCTCTCTCTCTCTCTCTCCTTCTTTCTTTCTTTGTCGGTCTCCTATTTGCCATTCCACATTTCCTTCTCTCTCTCTCTCTCCCGCTCTTCTCCCTCTGTCTTCTCCCTTTCTCTCTCTCTCTCTCTCTCTCTCTCTCTCTCTCTCTCTTGCATGTCATCTTCGAATCTGATTGTGAGAAGTACGAAACGAAGAAGAAAAGAGTGAAACAGTGAAAGACGCGAAAGGGGGAGAGGAATGTGATGCGCGGCCCGGCGATGAATAGAGCGGATGTAAGCCCGTCAGAGTGCGATGAGACCTAATTGTAAGAGTGGACAGATCGATGTGAACAGCTTGATAATTTGAGCACAGGAGAGAGAAACAACTTCCAATGTCTCGTTAGTTTGAGCAGATGGTATGGGCGACCGAATGCCGCAAAAGCCAGCTCCGTCGAGAGGAACCGAACCCTCGTCCTTTGCATCACTCGGTGAGATTACAAGCAGTCAACCACACAGGACGAGTTCTCGAGCCATAGTTAGTAAACCAAAAAGCTGCTGTACAGGCAGGACACTGTTGAGAGAGAGAGAAACAAAGAGACATGGTGACAATGAACAAACAGAAGCTCAAGAGAGAAGCTTGGGCATCAACTAATTGTATGAAGGCTACGAGAAGACATTCATCCAGTGCATCTTCGAGGAGGGAGATGTCAAGGGCAAGAATGAGCGATACAAAAAAGAACGAACACCAAGCAGATGCAACAGTCGCTTCGAGAGTCAATGGCTGCTGTTGAATCTTCTTGGTGTTCTCTCTCTCTCTCTCCCTCTCTCTCTCTTTCACGGTATAAGGTACGACCTTTCTCCACTGCCAACGACCAACTGATCTTTCATATAAGACTTGCATATCATCATCGAATCTGAGAAGTAGGAAACGGAAAAGAAAGAGTGTGAAAGACATGGGAAGGGAAGGAGACGAATGTGGAGCGCGGCCTGGAGGAGAACAGCAGATGAGAGCTACTAATTAATTTAATTTTCCATTAATTTCATACATATTCTTTTATTGCATTTATTTCACTTGCTAAATTTTACTCCACGTATCACTATGGTGTGCGTAAATAAAGTAAGTAAGTAACCGAGAAGGGGACAGATAGATGAGTCATGTGAACGGCTCAATAATTTGAGCTTTAGACTGTGCGTGCTTGAATTTCTAATGTCGTGACAATTTGAGCTGATTGTAATTGCGACCAATTCCGATCATTTTGCCGCAAAGGCTACCGAGCGAATCCGAACCCTCGCAGTCTGCACGAGCCGGTGAGACCATAACCACTCAACCACACACGACCCTACTTCTAGCTATAGGTGACAAATCGAAAGGTGGTAACGCATAACCCAGGAGAACTTTCTGCTATCAGACCAAGAGATCTCACCGCCTGAAAATCAACTTCATGGTCAGCAGCTTGCACTTCGTGTCTTCCCACTTGAACATTCTCCAGATCGTGCACACATCGAACACGCAGAAAAGAATCTGACAGAAGTTGCTAAGTACGAGCCAGCTGTGCCCCTCTTATGATTAGTGGCCAGTTTATTGTTATTAATCACTGCTCATCGACGGACCGCCTTCCACATCCTTCTCTCGCTTTCCCTTCCATTTTTTTCGATTCACACTTCACAGAAGCTATGACAACATGCGCTCTATGAGAGAGCAATTTATGCTTGTTTGCCGCCGAGTTCGAACTGAATTTCGAGAAAGAGAGAGAGAGAGAGAGAGAGAGAGAGAGAGAGAGAGTGAGACAGAGAGAGATGGAGAGAGAGAGATGGAGAGAGAGAGAGACAGAGACAGAGAGAGAGAGAGTGAGAGCGAGTGAGAGAGTGCGAGCGAGAGAGAGAGACAGAGAGAGGGAGAGGGAGAGAGTGAAACAGTGAAATCTGAGATAAAGAGAAGTGATAGGAAATTAAGAATAAAACTTATTATATTCACCACTCTAAACTGTATCACGTAGTTGAGCAGCCCAAATTATCATGTCTTGGTGCCTTCTTTTGTCTACAACCCCCTCCCCTCTTCCTCCAGCTCCTTTTTCTTTTATCTCTTCTCTTCCTCCCTCGCTCTCTAACCCCAAATACTCGTTGCTGGCGTCTGCTCAATTATCCGATACACCGTCCTATGTCACGCTTACATTAGTTCACTTTAAGATTCTGCCATTCTCTGTTCAACATGCCGAGCTAATATCTCCTCATTGTAGAAGCGAGCCATGCCGAGCGAGATTCTCCTAATGCACAGCTAAATATAATTTTCGCTGGACCGCGACACATCCCCATT
The DNA here is from genome assembly GCA_945643635.1 of Allodiplogaster sudhausi. Lineage (NCBI taxonomy): Eukaryota > Metazoa > Nematoda > Chromadorea > Rhabditida > Diplogasteridae > Allodiplogaster > Allodiplogaster sudhausi. The sequence goes on along the minus strand of CALZFC010000001.1, from coordinate 4,748,717 downwards.
GATGGTAGTTGAACATACAAATGGAGAAGCAAACGACCAATTGGAATGAGTGGGGAAGGAGCTCAATCATCGCTAGGACCTGAGAAACATTCAGTAAAGCATCAACTGATTGAAAGCCTCGAAAACCCATTCTCGAATCTTTGTCCATAGGCCCCAAGAACTTTCCAGCAACAAATTTTCTCTTCATCTTCTCTCAATGTACAAGAAACCACAAGTCGTAAATTTTTGCAATTAGATGCGACAACGTTTAAACATGTCATTTCATAACAAGGGTATAACAATAAATGGTGTGATAGAGAGTAAGAGGGAGACTCTACGAACGCGGTCTCTCCTTCTTGCCCTTGAAGAGGGAGATGAGGGACGTATTGGAGTTATCTTGAAGCGGACACCGGGAATATCTCCGACGGCGTGGCTCTTGCGACCGAATCCAGCCACGAGCAACTCATCGTGCTCCTTAAACAAAAAAAGTTGGTTAAGGCTTCGAAAAAATACTTATTTTAAGGAATAAAATGTTGTTTTCTTCGATTAGAAACTGACAGCTAAAAAGAAAGTCATACTGTTTCGCAGAATAGCGCAAACCGATAATACTGTATAGCCCTACAGAGTACATCATAACCACTTGTAAAGCCAACACAAATCGACTACTGTAACAGGATCCCTCACAACATGTCTCTTGTTCATTATCACAAATACTTGTCAGCGCAAACAGAGAAGAAAACGCCCCAATGGCCCATCACGCAAGCAACAGTAACGGGGTCCACCACACAGTGTTTGTCAGCAAAGCCCCTTCTTCACACGAATGCAAACTAATCAGGAAAATGCAAAATCAGGTACATATATATTCGCGATAAAAAACCACAGAGAAATAACAGAAAACCACCTAGCCAATAAAAGCCATAAATCAAATTAAAATAATTCCAACAAGGAAATATTCGAAACTATAAACTTCACATTCTAAGTATTTCACTTAACTTTAAAAATGAAAACGCATTACACACCTTTGAATCCGGAATCAGAGCAGGGGCTCCTCTCTATGCACACCAGAGACTTCCCCCTTCATTCTTGCGCATTCCGCATGCGATGGGTCGAGCACTTGAGCGATCCTGATAAAAGACAAGGGTTTTCTCATCTCATAAGTTAATATGAAAAAAATGTAGAAGAAAAAAGTGGCAGAAATTTAATGAACACATGGTTTAGTTTGAATCATACTGTAGGAAAGGACATCTTCTTACTGTAGATTTAGCATGGAACTGCTGTACATTTAACGCATATTATAATTGTTTTTAATGAGTTTTAATTTTGAACGTGTGAACCAAAATCCTAGAATAATGCAAAGAATTATGGTCGCACTAGTACGAAATATCGAATGCAATGAAGGACTTAAATTACAAGGCGAAGACTACTGCAAAAGATGCGACTAGATAGCATATTCTCATAATAGAAAGATTACTGATGAGCCGAAGAAGCATTTATACCTGTTAAGCCGAGAACTCGAGAAGTCGATGAAGCAGTGGAGCAGGCGAGGATACGCTTCTCCATGCTCCAGCGATACGCGAAAATGCGGACAGGAACTCGAATTTGCGATCCTGATAAAAGATAACAAGCTTCTCCATCTCTTTCTCATAATCAATAATGCAAAAATTTAGGAAAAAAGGTTCACCACTGTAATGAAAGCGGAATGCTTTCGTTTGAAACATACGCGCCGTTCCAAAACTGCTCTACATTGACATAATCTCCGATGTTCAGCGAAAGTGTTTGGGATATGTTTTAGCTCTAAACATGTTAACCAATATGCGAGAATATCTAATTTGGAATAGTAAAAGCAAGGAAGGGCTTAAACGATGCCGATTATACCACTGCGAAAGATTAACAGCATTTAATTCCAAATAAAACACAAAACGAGCAGTTGTTGGGCATGACTTTCGCAAGTTAACCATTCAAACCCCGTTTCCTTAACTATTTGGACGAGCGAAACATCTTTGTGAATGATACGACGAAAATAAACAACCAAGGACCAATCAGGTTGCAGTGTGTAATTCAAGTTATCAATTCCAAACGGAACACAAGTTTAAAAAAAGCTGACCAGGCCGGAAGAGAGCTAGACCAGTGCCCTCTTCCGAGGTCAGCCGATCAATCTCGTCGTAACGTCGGTCGAAAATCGTTCGCAACTTCTGTCTTCTGGAAGATAACTCCACTTGATTCAACAGCAAGTATAATGGCCAAGAAAAATACGAAACACTCCTTGGTGCAATGAAAATTGTTCGAAAAATGGGCCGGTCAACCGTTCATTTTAGAGCTAACAGTGGCAGCGAGGATACATGATGACAGAATAAGCTATAATTCGCCATCCAAAGTTGATCTTCATCGTGAAACGAACAAAGTATGCTCAAAAAGTAAGGATGGCGGAGAAAATACGCAACTTTGGCGTGCAAACGAAATGCAGAATGTGTCATCTTTCGTGTGTGTTTTTTTGTCGTGTGTATAGTGAACTTCACGATAGTCAAAATACGGTAATTATTTTCTTAATAACTTTATTGAAAAAAGTTGTAAAATTACATTTTAAAAGTCTGTGTGCTCGATGTGCCAGAAAATCCTGATTCTGTACATATCCGGATCTTTATATTTGGTTGCTTCTGCATCGACTTATTCAATGCGGTCTGATTGGCACGCGGCGTCACGCCGCGCCCATTTCTGCCATTGTTGGTGCACATCACTGTATATACTTTTTTTTTACTTTTTTGCAATAAATAAGTTTCTTTTTTACAAAAGTTTAACATTTATGTACTTGCACGCATTCCATCGACTGACTTCTTTCTCTAGATTGCCGATCTTGGCGGCGACATATTCCGTTTGGCGCTTCACTTTCTTGCCCGTTCGTCTCACTGTGCCGACCAGCAAGTCAGCAACAGTCCATGAAGCGACGGTAACGAGAAAGAGAATGAGAAATAGAATCTAGAAACAGAGAGAGGGGAGAGATTAAGAGAAAGAGAGAGAAACTCCACTGGGGTGGTGCAGCGCACATAATTTACTAGTTTATATTTTGTTTTGGTTTAAAAAAAAATTGTTGCAGATATTTATCACTATTTTCTTGTGAGTTGCTTCGGATGACCATTGTGAGGTCATTGACATCGTCGTTGATAGGAAGGAGGAGAGAGGGCTGGAGAGCGAGGGCGAGAGAGAGAGAAAGAGAGTGATTCGGGGTTTTTTGTTTTCATTTGATATGTTCGCTGTGATCTTTAGCACCGGGACGAGTAGAACGAGCAGCAGAAGAAAAATTTTACTAATTAAAGCTCTTACTTTATCTTGACCTCGCTCTCCTCCTTTCTATCAATTTCTTCCTTTCCGCCACTATTTCCATTCCTCGCTCCTCGATAATTTCTCTCGAACCGTGTCAATGATGAGTCCGATCCGGACATCTGTGTGTGAATCCCTCGGCCGTCTTGCGCTTCTCAATGTGCTGGAACTTACATAGTATATAGGAGTCTCATAGAAAGAGAAGATGAGAGTGTGAGTGATTGAGAGAAAAAAAGAGACAGAAAAAGAGGTAGAGAGTAGCGGTCTACGTAACATAATTGCAGATATGTACGCATGCACATCTTTCATCTATGAACAGCACACGCAGAATATTCATCCTTTAGATTGCTGAACAGAAAAATCCTTCTAACATTTCTCTCTTGCTCCATTGAAGCCTTATTAGTTTGCCGTAAAACTTTTCCAAATTTACGATATAAAAGAAGCCATAAAAATGCGTGTAAAGGACATGTTCCATCTTTACAACATATTTGTGCTAGCCACTAAAAGCATGTGTGAATTTTTTTAAAGCCATATTATCCATATATTCAAGGCATTAATACATCGTCGAGGGATCCAAATTCGGAGGGATTCTTCGCTTTTTGGAATCCGACGAAGTGTCCGTCGATATTTGGCTTCTTATCCTAGCGAGCCACGCATCTCAACAGAGGCAGGCAGCGTCGACGATGAACGAGAAAGACGATGCCGCGGTGCGGGGGGCAAAGAGACAACAAATAATGATTTATTTTTACATTTTCATTTACAAGCACTGAAATTATGCCATTGTGAAGCGCACTAAATTGTTCTCATTCGATTATGAATAGATGTAGTTAGACTTGTTCTAGTTTATAGAGAAGTGTTGTAAAGTCAAAACCTTCCTCAGGAAACGTGTAAATAAATTGTGTTTAAAGATGTTTGCAAGTAAATAAGAAGAAAAGTATGTAAAACGAAAACTCTGAATGATGACAATCAATCCTGTGTCATTTCCATATGTCATAATGAGATCACAGAGGACGGAATTAAGTCGTTTAGCAGCCAATCGCTCACGCTCCACTACCAGCAAATAGCAGCAGCTTCGCCTAATGATAGCACGTGCCAATTTGTATCCATTCTTCCATTTACCTTAATTTTGCATTTATACGCCTATTTCCATTTCTAAGATTTTAGAATGAAATATTTATTTTAATTTCCCCAAATTAGGTGAAAATGTTTCTAGTTTATTACATAATTCGGAACGAATTAAGTAATAAACTAGAAACTAGAAACTTATGACAAATATCGACAGGCCTCTTGGAACGGTGTTAATTGTAAGTTATTATATACTAGCTGGAAAGGTAGGTTCGATGCCATAAACAGCTAGTATTTTTTTATATTGGCAATTCATGTATTAATTGTAATCGGGTAATTCGTAGAAAGTAGATCGCGTTGGCAATCTATCCGTTACTTCCGGCTATGCTGTCTGTTATGAACCCCTCATTGCCTCTTAAGCTGGCGTTCTCCTTATTGTTAGAGAGAATAGAGAAAATTGCCTGACCGTTCTTAATGACCGTTTCATCATTAAAAGTTTTTAATTAAGTGAACTTTTTGTTCTCTTAAAGTTTCTCGAACAAAACGATTATAATATTTAAAAGCATATCGATGGATATCTTTAAATAAATATTTATATCTTATTAATATCCATAAATGGGCTTCTAACAATAAGTTGTTATGTATTTACAGGAACTTTTCACTGGACAGTATAATTTGCAAAGTTCTTCTTCTTCTTCTTCTTCTTTTTCTTCTTTCTTCCACTGTCTCGCCTCACAATCAGAACTAACTGCCGGATCGCTTCGCTGATGGTATGTATGATGCTGCTGAATAACCTAGTCCAAGATATATTTCATTTTTCATGCATACATATAATATTTAAACTAAAAAAAAACAATTTAGTGTTTTTTTTTAATATTCGTAAAGTCAAAAATTTTGCATAGGAATTTCGAATGTTCCACTATTTGGCTATTGCTGACAATAAGAAAAATTATAAAACAATGATTTTACAAGTTCGCCTATCGTATATTCGACTATTTGAAATATACAGGTAAAAACTTTTTTTTTTGCTGACATCATTTTGTCATCATGTTTTTGTATATATTTTTCTCACTTTGTAACAAGAGGAAAGAAATGGTTCAAAGTAAGATCTGCCTTTTAGACAAATGCGAATTGATCCATGTTAAAAAAATACCAGAACATATGTGAATTATTTTGTGATATCAGCTCCTTTAAAGGAACATCTTCTCTTTCTCTTCTTCTTCTGACAATTCAAGCACACACCAAATGCTGGCATCATGCATGACATATGTAGGAGACCTCGTCTTCGGCGTGGCTGACAGCGGAGGCTGTGGTGTGCTTGGCAGTCATGCTCAAGAACGCACTACTCACGCACTGCGTGCGCGTCGCGACTCCACGACATCTCCAAGGCTATGCACTTCTGCTACGGATACAGGTACTGCATCAAAGCAGCTTTAAAAAAACTCACGTTTGAATTCGCGCCCTTTTCCCTGAGACACAAGGTCGAGATTTACAAGCGAAACGCGCGTACAATTGTTCAGGAAGCTTGAAATTGATTACAGTACTGTTTCGAGCTCCTTTAAGAGAGCCAATCTGAGAGACTCGAGCACGGGCATGTCGGGAACAAAATTATTTTTTGTTTTTTTATTCCTTCTAATGGCTTATGTAGCACCCTATACAGATCCCAAAAAAATTGTTCCAAAAATTTTTTTTCTGTTATTTCATCATGGATATGCACCATATACCCGAAAAAACTCAAAAGGCGCACAAAAATCGTGTTAATCACTTTTTAAAAATATTTCATTAAAGGCCTCATTTTGGCATTTTAATATTTCGAGTGGTGCGTTTGGGGCATAAAAACCCCCTCATGTTAAAAAACTGAAGACACCACGTGAAAGAGCGTCCTTTTTAACCCCTAACGAGATGCCTTTCATTCAGAAATCCGTACCCCTATTTTACAATATTTTGACATGAAACGCGCAAGTAGGGTCAAAATGGCGCATTTTCGGCCGCCAAGGCACCGTGCAAGCGCATTCATCGATCCATAACTGCGCTCAATGTCAATATTACAAAACCGTAAATATATCATCTAAGAGCTCTCACGGAGATCTTCAAATGTTACATACACATTATTTTATTGAAAAGTTTCAATTTATATAGGAAATTTCGATTTGTACAATTAGAAGGCTTAAAAAACTACATTAAAAATAGTTTCGCCTGTCAAATCATACACCATAAGAAAGAGGATGAAATTTACTACAAGATGAACCCCTTTCAATGGAATTCCATGCATACAATCTTTTGTTATAAGTCATAAAAGTAGTGCCAGTATCGTCGCTGTCATTTCGCCCAAGAATTCACATTTTAGGTTATTCGAATTAGAATATTCCAATCCTTTATTTACAGTTTTTCCATAAGGCCTTGTTATCCTACTCTTATGGCTTATAACAAAAGATCGTATGCATGGAATTCCATTGAAAGGGGTTCATCTTGTAGCAAATTTCATCCTCTTTTTTTATGATGTATGTGTCGACAGGCGAGAATGTTTTTAAAGTAGTGTTTTAAACCTTCTAATTGTACGTAACGAAATTTCCCATATAAATTGAAACTTTTCAATAAAATAATGTGTATGTAACATTTGAAGATCTCCGTGAGAGCTCTTAGATGATATATTTACGGTTTTGTAATATTGACATTGAGCGCAGTTATGGATCGATGAATGCGCTTGCACGGTGCCTCGGCGGCCGAAAATGCGCCATTTTGACCCTACTTGCGCGTTTCATGTCAAAATATTGTAAAATAGGGGTACGGATTTCTGAATGAAAGGCATCTCGTTAGGGGTTAAAAAGGACGCTCTTTCACGTGGCGTCTTCAGTTTTTTAACATGAGGGGGTTTTTATGCCCCAAACGCACCACTCGAAATATTAAAATGCCAAAATGAGGCCTTTAATGAAATATTTTTAAAAAGTGATTAACACGATTTTTGTGCGCCTTTTAATTTGGAATTGAATAAACAGTTCAAAATTAATATATCTCAACAACGAACAAAGTTATGCTCATTTGAGTTTTTTCGGGTATATGGTGCATATCCATGATGAAATAACAGAAAAAAAATTTTTGGAACAATTTTTTTGGGTTCTCTATAGGGTGCTACATAAGCCATTAGAAGGAATAAAAAAATAATAATTTTGTTCCCGACATGTCTTGTATAGAGGCCTGCTCGAACCTCTCGAGCAGGCCTCTATACAAGGCTCGAACGCTCTCTTAAATGGCACATAATATCAGTATGATCAGGTGAAATAAGCTATTACAAAAAAAGAAAGCTTCTGACACGTAAACGATTCGGTAGTTTAGTTCTTTTTTTTCTTTTTAAACGCAAGGTTGCCACCTTAAATGCAGTAATTTTTCTTGTTGTAAGATTAAGCCAAGAGCTTTTTGTCTATTTTCTCTGTTTCTCTCTCTTTCCCTCTCTCTTTCTTGCCATCTATCTCTCTCCCTCTCTCTCATACTATCTCTCTCTTTCTTGCCATCTCTCTCTCTCTCTCTCTCTCTCTCTCTCTCTGAATGAAGAACAATTGAGATGAGCTCCGAGATGGCGGCGTCTCTTGCGAGTTTTTGCACCGTAAGCATGGGCATTTCTTCGTATTTCTCGCTTGAACCTATTCTCTTTCTCATGCTTTTTAAAGCATATTTTTCATGTTTTTTTTACCGACAAAAAAAAACACTTGCTAGAGCGAAAATGTCCTGTTTCCTCAGACAGGCCATTGTGACAGACATGCGCTGCGGGCGCCAAGCAATGTAGTATACATTTGTAGTGCATTTGTACATAGATACATATATATTGCATCGTCTGCATCCCTCGCCAAAAAAAAAACTCCTTTGCCCTCCTTTTCACTATCTATATCTCTCTGTATCTCTCTATCTCTCTCTGCCCTTCAATATTTCTCTTCAACAGGCCATCTCGCTGGTCGGTTTCACGTGGTCTTTTGGCCTCGTTGCCGTCATGTTTCTGATGCGACTCTACTTCGTTGTAACGCAGGCGCAGCTTAGGTTAGACTATGAAACGTTGTTCTACTCGTTCTAATCGTCGCCATCGTTACTTCCGTACCGACGGTACTGTTAACAAGCGTATAAAGTTTATTCCTCAAAGGCATCTGCATTCATTACAGTAGTTAGTACTGCAGTAGCACGTCCAAGAGGTACTGTAGCACTACAAATACGCATTATAAGGCTATCCTGGCTATTGGGGGACCTTTTGGTCTATAGACCCTTTTAGTTTCATGGGTTTCCTTAATGGTGGCATAAAATTTCAGTGGTTTTCAAGTGTATACTAGAAAACAAAGTTCCAATATGGCATGCGACTCCAAAACACGAAGGCATGGCTTAAGGCATAGCCATGAGAGCTTTGTTTGGTCAAAAATATGTATGTATGTGACAAGGCAATTACGAGAGACAGAGTCCATTTATCTAACAATATGCACCCAAACAATACACAAAAGTCTTAAGGTCTTATATCCGGTTGTTTCAAGGCATTTTTAATGGATGGCCGAGGTATCCAAGATTTCGACGATCCCTCGCCTGCCGGAATCTGACGAAGTGGCTGCAAATATCAAAATGTTTACTCCATTTATCCCCACCCTCCTCCCAGCTCCCACTCCTCCCTCCTCCCTTGTCTACACCTCTCTATAGCGCAAACATATGTTTTTTTTCTATTTGGATTAAAAGCTGGAATCGTCTGAAAGAGGATTCTTCGTTAAGGATCGCGCCTCAGACGAGATGATCCTTGATGAGCTGTTCAAGCAGCGACCGGACGTGGCCGGCGCGCTCCATACCAATCAATCAAGCCTCATTTTCAGCGGTTTTTACAAATTTACTTTCTTCAGTCATTCTGTCCCTGTCCGTTTATCGAAATCAGCATTCTTCATGAGACATGCATTTTCCTCTCAACTGCTTTCTACTAATTTAGCAATCTTTCTCGTGCAATATATTTCTAAAATGTTCTTACATCATAATGATGTATTGAAAAAATAAATGAATAAATAAATTAATTAATTCTATTAGTAATTGATAAAAATGCATGCCTTAACTGCACACACACACACACACACACACACACACACACACACACACACACACACACACACACACACACACACACACACACACACACACACACACACACACACACACACACACACACACACACACACACACACACACACACACACACACACAGGCTACGTCGGGATGATCCAGCCGCAGCAGCAGCATCTACTTCATCTGCTACTTGCTCGTCGGCACGTTCGTCCTCTCCGTCATCATTGTCCGCTCTCGCCGCTCCATCCTCGCCCGAATCAGCACGATGCACTCGGCGTGGAGCGCCGATCGCAAGATGTCCTTTAAGCCCCGCCCACTTGTGCTCAGATGCTGACCCTTTAATTCATGCTCGTTGGCATCACCGTCTACAGCCTCTGCTGCATGGCTCTCGGCCGCTGGGACGTTGTCCGTTCCGCTGCACTCGAGTCGTCCATCTTTGCTGTAAGTTAAAGGAGAGCGACCACAGAAAAATTATGTGACATTTCTAATTTCCGCCCCTCTTCGCACTGAAAATCTTGCGTGTTCCATTTTCACGAAGCCGGCTTGTACGACCTGCGAAATAACACGAGTGAAGTAGTGTGCTTCCTCGCAGGGAGAAGGCGGCAATTCAAACATTCATTAATTATTTGTCCATGGTCGTCGTCCTTTAGGATGTCCTGTAAAATCAAAATATAAAAAAACACACTCAATACCACATAATTGGCCAATAAACCCCAAAGATTTTCCCGACCAAAGTTCTTGAAAGAGTTCAGTTGGACCAAAAGAAATGGCCGGATCAAAATAAAAATTCATTGCGAGTGTCACAATTTTTTCCCCATAATTTACATAACCGTTAACTAATATGTAAATGTAAAAAAGGTGCGCTTTAGGCGCTCCAATCGGAGTACATTATCGCGCCCGCGGTCACCATCATTTATGTGCCCTCTTATCAGAGGTACGAGCCCGAAAACCCACATTTGAATTGGCGCCTTTTCGCCGTAAATTTTTGGGCGGACAAACAATTTGATACGATTGAGAGAAGCGCGCCGTCTCTTGCGCGTGGGCGACAATGTCAAACGGCGTCCATCGGAACCGATCATCAGCTTGGTCAAGGAGACGCCGCCGAGAAGAAGGAATGGCTCGGTCGAGCACGCCGAGATGATCTAGATGATTCGTACTACATTCATTATGATGATGATGATGATGATGATGGTGATGATTATTATTATTTTTATAATAATAATAATAATAATAATAATAATAATAATAATAATATTATTATTATTATTATTATTATTATTATTATTATTATTTTACTTCTATTGTCATTATTAGTATTATTTATTGTCTTCACTTACCAATGCCACATGTTGCTTTCTCGAGAAAAGAAAGTGTGAATAAAATGCATAATTCTTCTCGCTTTCTCTCTCCCTCTCTCTCTCATTTTCTCTCTTTCTTTATTTCACTTTCCTTCTCTCTTCCTCTCAATTAATTGCTTAATTGTTTATCTACATCTTTAAGGATGTGACGAAAAAAATTACATGATAATAAAGATCAAATAAAGATCACGTACTATCTTTCTTTCCCTCTCTCTCTCTCATAAAGTCTCCCTGAGTGGGTGTCTGTGTTGGAGCTGGCTGCTGCTACAGCAGCTCGTCCAACTGCGTGGGCACCCATCTCTGGCTGCCAAGTGCATATATCAGGAGGATAAATCATTGTCACAAAAGATCAAAGTAGGCGAAGTTGATATGGCGACAACCTAAAGCACAAATCACGAGGATGAAACTTTGCCATAATATATATATTTGAAAATAATGTAGTCGCGTCTCTCGAAATCACAAGCTCTCACTCCCCTTTGTCAGTCAAAAAGGAGGATATTCAAGATTGAAATTTTGGCATCTTTAAGGGATGATAATTAGATTAAATTGAAAATACAAGTTTTTTGAAATAAACATATCAACCAAAATGATTGCTACTATCACGATTAAAGTTTTGGCAAGATTTAATAGAAAATATGTAAATCACAATTAGTCGGCATTTCCAAAGTGTTAAAGAAAATAAATGTCGCGATATTTATCGACAGCGCTTTCAAGTATTTAACCATATTTTTTCTCTTCTTCTTCTTCTTCTTCTCATTCGCTCCGCTATCTAGACAGAGCATACTGTAGCCAATCCATAGCAACAAGGTAATTTTGATTTTCTTTGCCAATTGATCCTTTTCGTTAGCTACGATTTTGCATCTCTCTTAACCGGCGCATTATAGCCTTATTTTCTTTGTCTTGTCTTACTCTTTTGTCTATCAGATCATGCAGAGAACTTTATAAAAAAGTTTTCGTGATTTCCATTCCCTGTGTTGATGCACCCGGAACGAACGTCAGAGGCAGAGGCGTTCATAGACCCATTTTTTCTCTCTCTCTCTCTCATTATCTCTCTCTCAAGCTCTCTCCACTCTCTCTCTCTCTCCCTCTCTCTCCACCCTCTCACCCTCTATCACTCTCTCTCCCTCTCTCACTCTCTCTCTCTCTCTCCTTCTCATTCTTACTCTCTTTCTCTCTTCCTCTCTCATCCTCTTTGTTCCTCTCTTCCTCTCTCTTTCGCTATCTTTTACTCTCTTTCTTTTGCTCTCCATATCATTCTATGTCTCTCACAGACATTATCACAAACTTTCTTTTACTCAAATTTATCTATCGTTCTTTCTACCAATGTACCTCTCGTCTGAACAAAGCTAACATTGTTTTCGAAATTATTTTTCATCCTCTCCTGCACCTTTTGACTCGTTTACCTGGACCACCAATACTCTCTCTCTTTCTCTATTTCTCTCTCTCTCTCTTTCTTTCTCTCTTTCTCTCTCCCTCGCATTCTTCTTTCTTTCATCCATCCCTCTTCTCAAATATTTTCTCTCTCATTCTTATCGCCTCTCAGAGATCTTAGAGATATTTCGCTTCCTATTTTACCATCGTTCACGTCACTCTCGGCATTTCACCTTCTCTCTCTCTCTCTCTCTCTTTCTCTCTCTCTCTTTCTCTCTGTCTCTCTTTCTCACTCTCTCTCTTTCTCTCTCTCTCTTTTTCTCTCTCTCTCTGTCTTCTCCTCTCTATGTCTTTCCTTGTATTTCTTTCCTATCTCTCTCTCTCTATCTATCTATCGCCGTCTTCCTCTCTACACCGTTCCCGATGCGTTCGCTCATTACGATGAGACTTCTTTCGTCCCCGCTCAGGCCAAACTTGTTCTTCGGCGCAGAGGGAAGAGAGAGAGTGAAGAGAGAGAGGGAGAGAGAGAGTGGTGGAAAGAGAGAGGGAGAGAGTAAGGCGGGGGCGTTTGGGACGAGAGAGAGAGAGAGAGAAAGAGAGAGAGAGAGAAAGATAGACAGTGAAAGAAAGAGTGATATGAAATGCGCTATACTGAAGAAAGACACTAGAATGGCCGTGTCAAGTCGGCCCCGGCTGTGCTCGGCTCATCAAGGAAGGAAGCACGTCAGAAAATACCATTTATCTCTCTTTGTCTCTCATACTTTCTCTCCCTCTCACATTCTCTTTCTCTCTCTCTTACTTTCTTTCCCACCCACATTCTCTTTCTCTCTCTATTTTCTCTCTCCCCTCTCTCTCTCTCGTACTTTCTCTCTCTCTCTCTCTCCTTTCGTTTAACAATAAATTCCATACACGATGACGTCATCCTGATTTAATTCTATGATTTTTTTTTATCAAATATTTTTATGAAGATTCTTGCTCGAAGCTTTGTCATAATTCAGCAAAATAAACTATCTAGTTATTGCGTGGTTTCCATAGAATAAATATTAATCTGTTTAGTAATACTTTACTGTGACTGTCTACTGTTATGTACCTTAATATCTTACAACTTTGCCCCTATCATTATTATCAGCACGTTAACCTCGCACAGTCTACGCGTGTCTTTCTTACTTCCGTGCGTGATCTTTTTGAACCAGGCGCGTAATGAAGGAGCGAGAGAGAGAACCTTCTTGTCTTTTCTCTTTATTACCGCCGCCCACTCCCCCACACACCCTCTAAAATCGACCTCCTCCTCCACCACCCATCTCTTCTATCTCAGCAGTCGACTAAAGCGCGCCCAGCCACCACCCCTTCTTCCACCCTCGCCTTGTCGAACAGAGAGAGAGAGAGAGAGAGAGAGCGAGAGAGAGAGAGAGAGTTAGAGAGAGAGGGTGAGAGAGAGAACAAGATTATGAGAGATAGAAGGAGATAGTGAGAGAGAACGTTAGGGAGAGAGAACGGAGAGAGAGAGAGAACGAAAGAGTGAGAGGGATAGAGAGAGAGAGAGGGTGAGAGAGAGAGAGAGCAAGAGAGAGAGAGAAAGGAGGCGGTTTTAGCCGGTGGTGTGGCTTGAACTTTATCAGGGATTATTAGCGATCACACTACGTACATACTTTTTCTCCTTCTCCGTCTAATAAATTGAACTTTTTTTTTCAAAAAAGCTAATTCAAATTAGCATATATTTAGAAAGTTCATCTCTTATCTTGACAATAAGTCACCACCTTTTTATGGAGTACTTTGGTGAGAATACAAGTCATCGATTTGACTAGTCGATTTCGCAATTTCAGCGTAATAAATAATAAAAAGAAATTAATTTAATCGGGGAAGGGAACTGTTTGTGGCAGCAGCTCTCACTTTCCTCTTAAAAGATGGCCGATTGGCTCGCATGTTTTGTCATCTTCTCTGGCTCTCCATTCCCCTCCCGGTTGACACTCTTCTTTTATCTTCTCTGCACTCCATTTACGTAGGCGTTGTTAGTGTGGCTGATGTTCTTCTATAACGAATGACTACCGTGTGAGAGCCGAACGAATGAAAGTGTCCTTGACAGTGTCACCTCCTCCTCGCATGTTTGACATGAAGAAGAAGAAGAGCAGGACGACACGCCTCGCCAATGTATTCTACACGTCGTGACTATATATGTATGTAACTATTTAACCAGTTAGCTTGGAACTCGGCTCATCTTGATTATCATCTAAAAATGTTAGAAATCTTTTTTATTACTATTTTAATAGTCTTATCCAAACAAAGTGCGCCTCTAAATGCAGGGACCCTTTGAAGAGTTTCTTAATCGAAAAAAGACAATATGGATTTCAGGATCGTTTAATATCTGCTTTTTTTTATAACAGTTATGTTTACTTGATCTTGAGTTCTCTTTCTTTGTGTCCTTCTTTGATTGCGCTCGAAGATGTTTTATTCTGAAATTGATCGAAAGATTCGTAGTATTTATGAACGATTATAAACGAAGAAGAAGAGAAAACAAATTGCCTGCAAAATATCGCGAGAAACGGTGACTAATGACGAGAGGTATTTGTACTTTATTGATTGATCCGTGATATCTCTTCTTCCAGTGATAATGAGCAAAGTTCGCGCAATAGCATGATAACTCATTTAATATGTTCCTCATTTTTGCATTCGTTTTTAAAACCCTTCATCGATGATGTTTTTCTAACGTTTTATTTATTTTACATTTTTTTTATAATAATTTTTTTCAGGGTCGTCCTTGCGAAAGGCAGAGCCACTAGCAGTAGCCGCGAACCAAAGTCAAAGCCCCACCCGAGTGGCCACACAATTCTGCCATCGTTTTGCAGAAGACTTGTGCTGCCAAAAGAGAGACTTTAGGCTTCTCTTGTGTTCTCGCCGATCGAAGGAACGCATCTGAAAGTGGTGAGTACTTCTTTATTCCAAGGAGCCAATTAAATAATACACATTTTAATTCGCACCTTCTTTTCGCCTGGCAATGAGACACAAAGGCGAGTGAGATTTAGAGGTTAGTAAAATTGTTAATAGATTACTGTTGAGTTTCGAGCTACTCTAACAGTATCTAAGGCACATGAAAGATTAAATGAAGTACTAATTATCTTTGTATTGCACTTCTGAATTGCGTGCATTTTCCGAAAAAAAGCGCGGGAAATTCAAATTTTCAAATTGTTTTTCGACTTCCAGAGAGATGCTCCGCTTGGCCGAGATCCTCATGGAGGAGGAGGAGGAGAGCGCGGCGCTCAGACGACGCCGCTCCGCCTTCCGCGGCCAACGCGTGGTCGTCTCCGATGACCCGACGCATGGGCGGCACGCGGCAAAGGTTTTATTTTAATTTTTATTTATATTAATATTTATTTTAATTCTATTCATACTTTATTATCTATTTTATTTAAAATAATTTAAATTACGTATATATATTTATTATTTATACAAAAATTTAAATTATTTATTTTATTTATATTACTTTGTATTTTTTATTTTATTATTTCATAGTATCTTTTGTGCATGCAATTGATATTCAAACGGAAATTCAAGTCATTTTATGCGTATTTTTTGATAGAATTGTCATGGTTTAAAAAAAATACAGATATGTACTATGTATTTAAGAGAGCCTCTCTGAAAGGATCAAGGAGCCCTCAGTGGGAGCCTGCCCCGGGGTAAACATTTCGGATTTGGTTATCCAAAATTTAATTTGGGGTACTCATGCGCACTATGAAGAAAATTAGAAGGTCAATTTTGTTATAAAATTTTTTTCCTTGTCTGGGCATGCAAATGTATGGAAAAAGTTGAAGTCCCTATAACTTTCTTTAACATCAATATTTTTCAATCTTCTTTTTTTAACGGAATCAACGTTGGATTCTGAACAAAAACAGCCCAGATGTCTTAGTCAACTATTTCATTTTCACATCGAAAAATTATTATTTTTAATATTTGAATTTGATGGGAAAGTACCTTATACTCATTTCTGTGTGAGTGTTATATCTCAAAATGTAGAGCATTAAAAACTGTATAACATATATTCTTTTCGCTTCGTGTGCACTACCCCTAAGGAGTGGCAAACAGGCTCAAATATGGGTGCCTCGGATATGTAGGATTCAAGGAATCGTGAAAAAGAACTTAAATTCTTGTTGTAACATAAAATGAACCATTTCATTCGATTCAGCACGTGCTTCTTTTCAAAAAAGCTCCATATCAAAATTTCATAAAATCATCATCTTCCATGAAAAAAACGCTTTTTTCGATTTTTCAGTCGTTGTCAGAAAATGACCTAGAACTATTCGAATCGCTGTATTCTCAATGTTTTCTGTGAGAACAGTATGCGGATAGTACAATTCAGTACGCGACAAAATTCTCTACAAGATACATCCATTACATCTGGATAGGGTGTCCCTACCAATGACAGTATCGATTTTCCTACGGCGGTCAAAACTAACAGATCCGAATTTTTCAACTTTTCGTGCAATCTTAATGTTTCTTACTCATCCAATGCATCATTCTGCTACACGAAGCACACAAAGGTCAGAACCGATGTTTGTTTTACAGTTGTCCCGTGGTAAAAGCCCGCAAAATGGTTTGCACGCGCGCGGCTTCGAACCTGGGACCCATGACTTTCGACGTGCACAAAAAATTGGCTAAAATGACGTTATAAAATTCATTTCTGGAAAATGCCAAAACCAATCTTAAAGGTTGACCTATAGCTATTTTTGCGCTCTATCGAAATAAATATATCCGCCAAACAGTGTAAATTGACGGTAAGGTCAAATAAGTGGCCAAAATATTCGAAGTCAAAAAAGTAGATCAAAAAAAGCTATTCATCATAACGTGATATATGGGAAAGTTGTTCGTCTGAGCGAAAGCTATAGAATGCCATATAACATGTGGGGATAAGTTCAATCCGCGAGCAATAAAGGCCGCGGTAATGTATCACCAACAAATTTACTTTTCAAAGGACTTCAGGGCACTTTTTCGGTACTCCAGCCGAATATATAATAGTGACTGATAAAGAATGTCCTCTCTATTAGTAAGAGTACCGAAAAAGGGCCCTGGAGTCCGTTGAAAAGTCAATATTTTGGGGGTGGGACATTACCGCGGCTGTTATTGCTCGCGGATTGAACTTATCCCCACATGTTATATGCCATTCCATTGCTTTTGCTCAGACGAACAACTTTCCCATACATCACGTTATGATGAATAGCTTTTTTGATCTACTTTTTTGAGTTCGAATATTTTGACCACTTATTTGACCTTACCGTCAATTTACACTGTTTGGCGGATATATTTATTTCGATAGAGAGCAAAAATAGCTATGGGCTGATAGGTCAACCTTTAAGATTGGTTTTGGCATTTTCCAGAAATGAATTTTTTTTATGTCATTTTCGCAAATTGGTTGTTCACGTCGAAAGTCATGGGTCCCAGGTTCGAAGCCGCGCGCGTGCAAACCCTTTTGCGGGCTTTTACCACGGGACAACTGTAAAACAAACATCGGTTCTGACCTTTGTGTGCTTCGTGGAGCAGAATGATGCATTGGATGAGTAAGAAACGTTAAGATTGCACGAAAAGTTGAAAAATTCGGATCTATTAGTTTTGACGCGACCGCCTTAGGAAAATCGATACTGTCATTGGTAGGGACACCCTATCCAGATGTAATGGATGTATGTTGTAGAGAATTTTGTCGCGTACTGAATTGTACTATCCGCATTCTGTTCTCACAGAAAACATTGAGAATACAGCGATTCGAATAGTTTTAGGTCATTTTCTGACAACGGCTGAAAAATCGAAAAATGCGTTTGTTTTCATGGAAGATGATGATTTTATGAAATTTTGATATGGAGCTTTTTTGAAAATAAGCACGTGCTGAATCGAATGAAAGGGTTCATTTTAGGTTACAACAAGAATTTAACTTCTTTTTCACGCATTCCTTGAATCCTACATATCCGAGGCATACATATTTGAGCCTATTTGCCACTCCTTAGGGGTAGTGCACACGAAGCGAAAAGAATATATGTTATACAGTTTTTAATGCTCTACATTTTGAGATATAACACCCACACACAAATGAGTATAAGGTACTTTGCCGTCAAATTCAAATATTAAAAATAATTTTTCGATGTGAAAATGAAATAGTTGACTGAGACATCTGGGCTGTTTTTGTTCAGAATCCAACGTTGATTCCGTAAAAAAAAAGTAAATTGAAAAATATTGAGTTTGAAGCAAGATACATCAATTCAGAAATTATCCATACTTTTACCTGTTCACGGAAAAATATTTTTTGGAAAAAATTTTTTGCCATTTAATATTGTTACTGGGGCCCAGTGCCATGCCCGACTATGTTTTCACATTCGAAATCCAACGTCTGGATCTGGGGCACGCCCTACTGGAGTCATACAGAGATGCTCTCTTAAAGTAGGCAATATTTTCTCTTTCTTCATTTAGCAAATTTTTTCTGTCTTCTTCATTTTTCTAGTTTCAAATTCATTTCCATTCGATTTCTTTTCATGCCGATGTTTATGATAGAGAGATCATTTCTGTGGCTAACAAATTCGAGCGCTGATTGTGAGTGAGTCATTATCTCTGATTCCGCAACGTACTTTTCATCATTCTTTTTCTGTACATGGTTTGACATAAGACGTGGGCTGTTTCTCTCCATTTCCTACTTCCATTTATCCCTTCTACATATTTCTCTTCGCTGAACGCATGTTGACGATTTTCATTAGGCCTTTTTTCTCTTTTACTTTTTTGTCTGCTTTCTGTCTGGTTATCTTCTCTTTCTCTCTTTCTCTCTCTCTCTTATTCTCTCTCTCGCTCTCCTTTTTTTTCTCTCTCTCTTTCTTTCACTCTCTCTTTCTCTTTCTCTCGCTCGCGCTCTCTTTCTCTTTCTGTCTCTCTCTCTCTCCTCTCTTATTCTCTCTCTCTCGCTCTCTTTTTTTTCTCTCTCTCTCTCTTTCTCTCGCTCTCTCTTTCTCTTTCTCTCGCTCGCGATCTGTTTCTCTTTCTGTCTCTCCGTCTCTCTCTCTCTCTCTCTCTCTCTCTCTCTCTCTATCTTCACCTGAGCTTTTGGAAGGCCATCAGTCTTCTCTCCCTCCATCATCCATCTCTGTCTTTCTTGACCGCGACTCGCAACTCCAATCTCTTGTACCGGAATGTGAGACCATTTTCGTGTGTTGATCAGAGCGAAAGGAGTAGACTCTGCAGACTTCTAATTCCGTCAAATGTCTTTAATCGAAAAGAAAAAAATAGTTTCTAGTGTCTTTCCAAACGATTCACATTTGGAGACGAGAGCAAGGTAGATTTCAAAAATTCTCTTCCCTGCTCTTGTTTGCAGTTACCATCAACCGGAAATGAACCATTTGAGTAAATCATTTACCCAAAAAAAGTTTTTAAATGTTCGCTCTTTTGAATTAATTGCGTCGACCGCGTGGGCGGATAAGATCTAAATAAATCACGTGAGTGGCGTGAGTTTTATGGAAACAGAGAGAGAAAGTGTGTGAGAGAGAGAGATAAAGGGAAAGAGATGAAAAATATGCTGAAAATGGGTGGAGCTCAAAAGTGATAAACTTGAGAAGAAAGCGATTAAGAGAGATATTTAAGGAGAGAACATCGCATGATTGTGATTAATGATGGAAATGCGAAATAGGGAAATGAGAGAGAAATGAGAGAGACAAGTGACAGTGAAAACGAGAGAGATTGAGAAAGGAGAAAGTTAGAACGAGATAGACAGAGAAAGAGAGAGCGTGACAGTTAAATGGATTCTCAAAAAGGGCCGATTGCGGACCGAAGTGTGAGATGGATGAACTAAATGATAAGAGGACACGTGGGCGGCCTCCTACGCCCTAATCATATCACAGCACATTTCGAGATTAACACTACCTTCCGCTAATGAAAGTGACGTCATGAATATGAGATTTCAACTGTGGTTAAACATTTAAGCTTTAAAAAAAAGTAAATAAAAACTTCTTGTGAGTACATACATATTTTTACATATGTATGTATGTAAAAATATGTATGTACTCACAAGATACATTCACGCATATGCATGTTTGTATGTACATACGTATATATATATAAATAGGTAATTATGCATTTTTTTTTCTTTTTCGACTCCTTACTGGACTCGCAATTTAACATACATTCAGATTAATGTTGTTGCCACAACAAGTCCAAGAATGGTACTAATACAATCTACAAATTTCTCTGCTTCTTTCGCTCTCACTCTCTCTCACACTTTCCACGTCTCGCCCTCCCTCGCCCTCTCTCACGGGGATGTTCTTTTCTGTATTGGCTGCTCATGCGCTTGCGGAAAACATCTCAAATGACGCCCACGCCTCTACTTCCTTTCTTATATCTCTCTTTTCTCGCTCTCACTCTCTCTCTCTCGCTCTCGCTCTCTCTTCTCTCTTGCTCTCTCTCGACCTCTTCAACCTTCCCCACCCCACCCCCCATTTTCCCCTCCTACTCGTCAATCCCTATAAATCCTTCTTTCTATATCCTCTGGGAGGCAAAAGCCTCCCTCCTCTCAAAGGCGGACATCGAGGTCCTTGAACAATAAAAAAAATGGAAGCCAGCCAGTCAGCCAGCTTCTAGCTGGGCCATGCATGAACAGGCGAAGAGCAGGGTGCAACCTGAGTGCTTTCTCTTTCTCTCTCACCTCTTCTCTCTCTCTTTCTCTCTCCTTTCTCTCTCTCTAGCTCTCTCTCCCCACACTCTCTCTCATCCAAAATGTACCATCTCCTAAAATATGCCCTCCGGCGAGAGTCAGAATGTTTCCCTCTAGCCCAGTCAGAGATATTCTGTACGAATCGAAGTAGCACAAAGTGTTACATCATTTTTTTTTGCTACTTCTCTTTCTGCATACTTTGCTTTCTCTTTTTTTTCTCTCTCTCCAGCTCTCTCCTTCTCTCCGCAATAATCTATCTCTTTTCCTCTCTCTGTCTCCCTGTATCCTTCTCTCTCTTCCACTTTCTGTATTTCTCTCTGTAATATTCTCTCTCTATGTATCTACTTCTCTCTCGTTCTCTCTATCCCTCCCTCTCTCTCTCTCT